>CM038142.1:473129836-473729836 GCA_021437245.1 Aegilops speltoides
CCCCACCCACCTCTTTGCCGTATGCTAGTGGACGGCAAAGAAGATTCTTTGCTGCCCGCTAGCAGACGGCAAAGAAATGGCTGATGGCAACTAGGCTCTTTGCCGTTAGCCAAGTCTTTGTCGTCCGTTTTTTAAAGCAGACGGCAAAGGCCCTCTTTGTCGTCTGCTAGCAGACGACAAAGAGCTGACTGATGGCAAATTCTCTGTTTCCAGTAGTGAATGGAAAAATAACTAGCAAGGCCAAAAGGAACAAGTTCAATTGGCAGTAAGGAATAACCCAAGACAGAAGTAGAGCCACCAAAGTTAAGATCAAAGCCAAACCCAAAGATCAACTCAAATTAGCACTAACTCCATGATTAGGGGATCCCTCAATTAAGCTTGGGTTAGTTTTCAGATGAAATCCAACTAACCCACTACTAATCAACTAACCCAGAGGTAGGGTTTGAAGTAGGGATTGTCCTCAGGCAGCCTAGTAGTGCTAGGACTATTGCATCATTGGATCAAGTAGTGCAACATCTATTGTTAAGTAACGGTGAGAGCCTCAGGACACCATCATTGGCATGGCAAGATTAAGGAGCACCTGTTCTTATCAGTGAGAGTGGGAGAGAAAGAAAGAAAGTGAAGAGACCAGTGTACCATCTGTTCAAATCAGATTTAGAGAGGGAATTGGCAAGGAAAGATATAGTCCATAACCTACAAGAGGAAATAGGCCATCGATAGCACATTTACTAAACCTTTACTGTAAGTAGGACACATACGCCCACTTACACATGGGTACTATTCTGTATATAGGTACACAAGCACAACACATGCACCTGGTATAGATAGGAGTGTAAGCATGCATCTAAATCATCTGAAACATCTGAAATCGCTAAAGCAAAGAAAGATTTATCACTACATGCAACCATCAGGACTATGTCATGTATAATATACAACTAAACAACCGGTAGATGATGTACTAAACCATATAAGAAATACCAATACATGGTATTTAGATAAATACTAGTATATATCAAACATAGATACCAGCTTGAAAGAGAAACTATAATTTATACCACTATAGGAGCAAATCATGAACTACACAGAGTAATTGCAGTAAAGAGATGAATCAGTATATATTGATCAATAAGAGAGTTACATCTATATACAATATACAAGTGATGGACTATATCCTTTATAAGATAACAAAGAAACAGTAGCACTTATGAATATGAACAAATAGAACCAGCATCCAACTAATAAAGAAACTAACACGTGCTATATGACAGGAACAATAGCATCTATAAGACCAAGATAATTGCAATGATAGACCAACAGTAGCATAGAATTTCCTGTAATAAGTCCATAGACATGAACTAGAAATAGAATATGAACATGTAAAGTAGCAGTCTACCGATTTTGCCATATCCCCATTTCCCTCTTCTTTGAGACCAGAATTCCTTGTTTAATTTCATCCATCTCTTAGTTTTCTTTGAATCATGGAGTTCATCACTCAATGTAGTCTAGCAGTTCAGTTTGACTCTATTTGAGAGACCTCGCTTGCTTATTGCAATTCAGAATTGAATTGATTCTATCCTTGATGTATTTGCAATTCAATTCGTATCAATATATCCAAAAAATTATTTCCCCCACCTCCCGAGGAGAAGTAGACCAAAGTCCACATTGCCAAATCCATATTAAGACATAATGCAAGTTTGGGTGGCATTGCTACCCCCAAAGGCCCCCGACCGGCCTAATCCTAGCCCCGTTGATCTGGAATCTAGGCCTTTGACTTTCATCAGACAAATTTTGACCAACGTACATTTCCACCTGATTGTGATAGGTCGGCTCATAGGAACATTTCAGAACAAGGTTTGGGCCCAACCCACCACTGGACCCCCCCTCGTGTCGACCCGACGCAGCCATTTCCCCCTCCAAGTGCCGACGGCAGCACCTTCCGTGAAGGGGGTCACACTCCAGAGCTGCATGCTAGCTATTTGCACCTGACACCACACTTCCAGACATGTAAGCAGACCCAACGCAAGATTTGGTGGCATAGCTAGCCCCCGAAGGCCCCCGACAACACTCGTAGACACGCGTAGAAGAATTCGTTGTGGGGGATTTTTTTCACGTACTCCTGCATCTTTAAAAAATATAAGAAATTGCCACACATATTATATCACATGCATATGCACTGTGTAAAAATCTCATGAATTGACCACGCTCCAAGTGTTCAGGAATATTCATGCAACGCCAAAATCACAGAGGGATTACTTCGATTTCATCGCCGTCCGTGAGGGGGACCTCACACCGGAGTTGCGTATTGTTTCTTCAAACATGCCACCACACACTAAGACATGTATGATGACCCGACATTGATGCTCTGGTGGCACTGCTACCCCCTCCCCCCCCAAGGGCCCTCGGCCGGACTAACCCTGGACCAGTTGATCCGGAGATCTACGTACGGCTTTGACTTTCAACATACGGGCTTTGATCAACGGGCTTCTCCACCCGGCAGTGATATGTCAGCCCATCTGAACACTTCAAAACAAGTTCTGGGCCCAACCCACCACCGAATCCCTCTCGTGGTGACCCGACGCGGTCGTTTCCCCCCTCCAAGTGACGGGTGTAGTGCCTTCCGTGAAGGGGGTCACACTCCGGAGCCGCATGCCAGGTGTTTGCACTTGAAACCACACTTCCAAACATGTAAGAGGACCCAGCGCAAGATTTGGTGGCATAGCTAGCCCCCGAAGGCCCCCGACCACACTCGTAGACACGCGAAGAACAATCTGTAGTGCGGGATTTTTTTCACATACTCCTACATATTAAAAAAAAATAAGAAATTTCCACGCATATTATATCACATGCGTCTGCACTGTGTAAAAATATCATGAATTGATCACGCTCCAAGTGTTCAGGAATATGCATGCATGCAACGCCAAAACCACAGAGGGATTACTTCGATTTCATCGTCGCCCGTGCGGGGGAACCTCACACCGGAGCCACGTATTGCCTCTTCGAACATGCACTACACCTTAAGACATGTACGAGGACCAGACGCGATGCTCTGGTGGCATTTCTACCCCCCGAAGGCCCCATGCCGGCCTTACTCTACACAAGTTGACTCGAAGATCTACGCCTTTGACTTTCACCGGACGAGATTTGACCAATGGATGTTTTCACCTAGTTGTGACTAGGAACACTTGAGAACAAGGTCTGGGCCAAACCCACCATAAGATTCCCTTCTTGTCGACCCAACTTGGCCGTTTCCTCCCTCCAAGTGTCGGCGGCATCGCCGTCCATGAAGGGGTCACACTCCGGAGCCGGTTGCCGGGTGTTTGCGCCTGCCACCACAATCCTTGAACAATCAGATGGATGTAGATATAAAATTTGTCTCATTTGACCAAGGAATGAAAAATATACAAAAAATCAAAAAAGGGTGCTTTCTGTAAATATGAAGCAAACATGATCTAAGTTTGTTCAAATTTCAAACATAGTGTAGCACTGATAAAAAACCATATAATTTTTTTCAAAATCAACCAAATTATCAATTACATATGATTGTAACAAAGCATAAGGACCTCTATAAAAGTACATGAGGTCACATTCTAACATACTCAAAAACAAAAACAAATTGGATATTCATAATCTATGGAAAAATCTACCCCAATTCGATGTATAATTTGTGTATGTTTAACTTTAGATAAGTCAGATTTAAATTAATCAAATTTTAACTTTAAAAGAATAAAAAATAATTTAAAATAAAAAACAGATAATATCTATGCCTACGGCATGGCCGTAGGCATAATTCTAAGCCAGGGGCTACCAGGAGGCGCCACGTAGCGTGGCTATGCCTACAGCCTTGTCGTAGGCATAGATGGAAAACATTGTTGTCATGGGCATAGCTCTGCCATGTGACAGCTCCTAGTAAAAAATAGATAATATCTATGCCGATAGCCCCCGTTAGGGCCGTCGGCATAGATTTGACGGTGTCAGCCTGCCGTCTGTCCTCGGGCCACCTCTATGTCGACGGCCTAACTATGCCTACGGCTATTGTACGCATAGATCGATGTATGCCGTCGGCCTTACTATGCCTACGGCTGCTGCATGCATAGTTGGAGGTATCCTGATGGCTTTTCTATGCAGACGGTTTTCCCAAGACCATCGGCACAACTTGAGCTATGCCGACGGCCCTGACAAAAGCTCGTCGGCATAGATAAGGCCATAGGCATATAGGGTTATTCCGGTAGTGTTTTGGGAGATAGCTTTCTTTTTTAGTTTCATATTAATTCTAAGTTCTAACTCATAGCTTATGATTGCAAATTATTATTATTATTTTTTGAACTGGGCTAACCCCCTTTCCATTACTTAGAACGGAAATACAAAGTCCAGCGAGTAGCCTAAGAACAGGGAGAAGGGGAGAGCGAGTCCAACGCACTGCTAGGAAACCCACCGCACTCGCCCGACGTCGAGACGAGTGCTATGGGGTGAAAACCTAAGCAGCACCAGAATGAAACTAGCCCTATTACAAGCACAGCGAGGCATAAGTCCCGCAGAGTATCACAAAAGTACGACATAATAGACATAGCATCGAAGCTACCACCATCGGGATCTCCAGCGAAATTATCCCAGAGATAGAGAATGTCCAGAGCAAATGTTGCACTTCACTTTCCGCCATTGGACGCGTCACAGGTCCTCATCAGCAGCATATTCCCATGGCGAATCATCTCAGCGCCCGCTCGGAGTTGCTTGGCTTCTTCTCCCGCTTGCAAACCTGCCCAATACAAGAGAAAAGACACCGCCATAAAGACAATCTCAAAAGGAGATTTGATCATTTTTTTCTCGAAAGTAGCTTTATTACGAGCCAGCCAGATGGCCCAAGTGACAGCCCCTAGTGCCACAGTATAGAAAGATTCATATCCCGGTAAGAAGGAGTGACACCAAACAAAAAACTGCCAATAGTTACTAGGACATAGATCAGGCCCAAGTGTGACCCCAATCGAACGCCATACCACTTTGGCCATAGAACAACCAAAGAATAAGTGTTGGGAGGTTTCAACCTGTTGGCAAAAGGAACACACAGGGTCCACTTGCCACTTTCGTTGCCGCATCACTTGCCTGGTAAGCACCGCATCCTGAGCAAGTTGCCAGATGAATAGCTGGATTTTAAGGGGGATTTTAGCTTTCCATATCCACTTATAGGTACATCCACTAAGCGGTCTCTCTAGCCACTTGTACATGGATTTCATAGTGAACTTACCTGACTTGTTCAAGCCCCAGTACACAGAGTCTCTGTCACCAGACAGATTCAACCTATGTACACAACTTCTCAGCGACATCCACTGGTTAGTTAACTCATCGTTTAGCCTTCTACGAAAGAAATCAACACAAACCACCGCCAGCGTGCAGTCCTGAACAGTGCAAATGTTGTAAAGTTGGGGGAATTAATCCATGAACGGGGTTAGCCCGTTGATGGAGTCTTTCCATAATCAACTCAGGTTGCCAGACCCTGTATGGATCTTTCTCCCAATCATGTACAGATCCTTAATTTTCAGGAGATTTTTCCAGCATGGCGAATCACTGAAACGGGCCTGGACAGTCGCAACTGTCTGATTTCTAAGATATCGAGCTTTCACAATATCTTGCCAAATCCCCTGCTGGGTATCTAATTTCCACCACCATTTAACCATTAAGCTGATATTTTGTTTGCGCAAGTCTTTAATACCCGGCCCACCTTTATCCTTGGACCTACAGATTCTGCTCCAACGAACCAGATGGTAGCGACATTTTTTATTGGCGCCCTGCCAGAAAAACCTCCTCCTATGTTTATCTAATTTTTCCACAAACGTCTTATTCATCAGCCACATGGACATGTGGTAAAGAGAAAGCTGGGTGACTACTGAGTCCAAAAGGGTATGTCTCCCTCCCATAGATGCCGCATTACCAACCCAAGCATCAAACCTGATCAAATATTTGTCAACAATGAACTCCCAGTCTGAGTTTCGAAGAGTAGTAAAGCTCACCGGCACCCCCAGATATTTAAGAGAAAAATGACCAATGTCACAATTAAAGAGATCTGCATAAGCTTTATAATTTGATCATCACCCCCCACAGTTAAGATTTCACTCTTGTGGAAATTAACTTTCAACCCAGACATCATTTCAAAAGTATACAGGAGAAGTTTTAGATTCAGCGCTTTCTCCAGATCATGCTCTAAGCAAATGATCGTGTCATCTGCATACTGCAAGACCGCAATCCCGTTGGGGATCAAGTCAGGAGCCAACCCTACAATAAGCTTGTTTTTCTGGGCATTCTTAATCATTTTGGTTAGGCACTCCAGAGCAAGATTGAATAGGAAAGGTGAGTGGGGATCACCCTGCCGTACCCCCTTAGCACTCTGTAAGTACGGCCCCACACGGTTGTTAAGTTTAATAGTAACCGTGCCATTGCGGAGAATCTGCTCGACCCAACCGCACCATTTCTGGTCGAAACCCCGAAGTTTATGGCATTCCAACAGGAAACCCCAATTAACTTTGTCATAAGCCTTCTCGAAGTCGAGTTTGAGAACCACTCCGACCCTTTTCTTGACATGGGTGTAGTTGAGCAGTTCATGAAGGGCTAGTACACCATCCATAATGCTCCTGCCTTTCACAAAAGCATTTTGTGTAGGACTAATAAGAACATTGGCATATCTAGCAACTCTCCTGTCCATAACCTTCGTGATGAGTTTGTATGGACAGCGAAGCAAACAAATGGGATGGAATTGTTGAATACGATCAGCCCCAGATATCTTAGGCAACAAAGTGATAATCCCATAGTTAAGACGTTGCACATCCAAGGTACCTTTATGGAAACTATCAAAAAATACGCATAATATCGACCTTAACCACTTCCCAACAGTGCTGATAAAATTCGGCAGGAATATTATCAGGACCGGGGGGCTCTGTTGACATCCATGTCGAACAAAGCATCCTTAATTTCTTCTTCAGAAAACTCTCTAATAAGGTCAGCATTATCATCAGCAGACAGTTTCTTATTGTCTGCCCACGTATCAGGATCAAGATGGAACAGGTTACCAGGCGCCGGGCCAAACAGTTCTTTATAGAAACTGGTGGCATGAGCAAGAAGATTATCAGTGCCCTCTATCTCCACCTCTCCGCACTTGAGCGCATGGATAGTATTTTTTCGTTTATGGCCATTGGCTATCTTGTGGAAGTAATCAGTATTGTGATCTCCTCTCAACAGCCAACGTTCATGAGACTGCTGTAGCCAATAAATTTCCTCCGCGGCTAACAGTTCACAAAGTTCAACATAAACATCCACCTTTCTACCACAAAGCTCAGGGGATAAAGGTCCATCCTCTTCTGCTTCTTCTAATAATTCCAGTTCGATCCTCAGATCTTCTTTCCATTTTTTGGCATGTCCAAATTTGTCCGAGCCCCATCCTTTGAAGTACGACTTAAACCTCTTAAGTTTAATATTCAAGATGTCAATGGGGTCCGAGGCTGCAACCTTCCTATTCCAAATCTTAGTCACCAGGGCAAGGAACCTATCATCTTTCAACCATGAGAGATCGAAACGAAACTCTCGAGCCTTGGTAGGTTCCCTCTTCTCCTCATTAGTGTACAGAAGAAGAGGGTTGTGGTCAGAAAGCTCTCTGACCAACTTTCTTAAAGATGCCAATGGGAATAAGCGTTCCTAGGAGTCAGATATGAGCACCCTATCCAACTTCTCAAGTGTAGGATGTGACTGGTTATTGGACCAAGTATATTGGCCCCCACTCATATACATCTCTCTATGGCCAAGAGTGTTGATAATAGCATTAAACAGATCCGTAGATTTAGAATGCTGCATTTTCTTGTTCTTTTCACCATTGTGCCTAAGTATATTAAAATCCCCTCCAACTATATAGGGTAATTTTGTATTATGACAGAACAAAGCTAGTTCTCTCAGGAATTCCTCCCTATACTCCTCATGAGCCGATCCATATACCACTAGGAAACTCCAGGCTGTTTTATCCTTAACATTCCTGACATCCATCTGCAATATATACTTGCCCCTTGTGCACCCTAACAACTCCAGGGTGGTGTTACGAATGCCACACAGAATACCACCAGATCTACCCACAGCAGGCACCCATTCCCAATGGAAAGTGCCAAAGGGGTCAAATTTCCTGATCAGTTTAGGGGGATAATCTCTCTTCAGAGTCTCTTGCAAACCCAGGAAGTCAATGGAATGGTCACTAATTATGTCAGAGAGGTAGGTGGCCATTTCCTTCTTGCCCACCCCTCTGCAGTTCCAAATGAGGCCTCTCATTTGGAACGTTTGGTTTGTTTCCTGGTTCTGGTGGCCCTAACAGGAAGCAGGGTAGAGCCACCCACCTCAATAACAACCTCACTCTTCTTCTTCTGACTCCTAGTCACAGGCCTAGGGAGTCTAATCTCAACTTTCTTCCTATTCTTCTTGGTGGATTTAGATTTAACCAGTTTCTCATTAATGACCTCATCCTCATCTAGCCAGGTCAAGTTCAAAGGGGTATCTTCACCCAAACCATTGGTAATGAACATATCATCCCCCCTGATCCTCTATAGGCTTGCTACTTTTATCTACCAGATTAATTCTAACTGATTCCAGCTCTCTCAAGATATCCACACAAGTAAAGTCATTATCCGGAATTAACACCCCCATCTTAGAAGCACGACTAATAATTTCATTGTCAGCCAAAACAGCAAATGCATTGTGATTAACAGCGCCAGTGTTACCTTTCAGATTTCTGATACTGTCCAGATGAGCAGCCCTTGCTTCCATGTCCATGTGCTGGAGGTGAGCATTGCGCTGGCTGAACCGAAGATGAAGTTCAGGAGCAAGTGGTGGTGTAGGTATAATCTCCTCGCAGTCAGGATGAGGGAGCTGTACCGTGTAGTCGTTTGACATCTTCATGTTTGCCTCCACCTCTCCCATCACCTCAGAAATCTGGTCAGAATTAGAAATAGCACTAGCAACAGATTCAGGAAAGAGCGAAGTAACAATTTTATTCACCTTCAGGGTTTGGTTGTATCCAGACTCATGATCAACAGGATCATGATCCTCATCATTACCCCCAGGAACCACCACCGAACCATCCTGTTGAGAGCAAGTGGCAGCAAGTTCCATTGCCATCTCCTCAATCAACAGAGGCCCATTCGACCCACTAGTCTCACTTTCAGAGTTGATTCTTTCCTCAAGATCTTTCTGCTTCTCCTCATCACGTGGCTGCAAGCAACAGGCTTTGCCGCCCCGGTAGGAGGAAGCGTTCATGTTATCATTTTTCTCAGAGGACTTGTTTTTATCATCTGGAGGTGTGTCATCTCTTTTACGTTTGGGCGTCATAACCCTCTATCCAGAATAGCAAGGTATCTGAATAGGGTTCTCTTCCTGATAATGTTCTGCACCAAAACCTCCTCCACCTCATACTGGAAACGATAGAAACGCCCCCCCAGACAACCTTCCGCAGACGCAGGTAATTTATCAATGTTCCTGCATCCCAGTTTGGTGCGAACAGAGGAGGGACGGTGAAGAGTAGACATATCAATGTCTAAAGTCACCCCAACTAAGGCACCAACAAATGCAACATTTTTTTCACAGCGCTTATTGGGAGGGATCTCACTAATCTTCACCCACCCCACCTCCAGCAGACCCTCAGACTCCTATCCTCAGACCACGGAGTGATACAAACCACAACACCCAAAGACTTAAGAGTGATATATTCCACAAACATGGCTCTATCCACTTCTCTCTGATTGGGAAATCGCATCACATATTGATTAGGAGCAATCAAATGAGCTGAACAGCGCCATCCCTGCCCTATGTATTTCTCAAACTCATCTACTAGCTGCTTAGTAGTAATCTCCCCCTCAACTATGGTGATAATGACCTTAACAATCCTATCATTGTTTTGATTGCTAACAGAATAGTCATGAATATAATGAAAACCCTGCCCCTTGGCTTGGAAAGTGCACATCGCAGGTATGCACTCCCGGGGAAGGAAATCAGTGCAAATGAGAGAAAGATGACCCTTCTTTTTGCATCTCATACACATAGCTTGAGGACATTTAGCAGTAGGATGACCCAACAAATTGCATATTTGACAGGATTCAGAAGACATAGTCAGAGGATTCGGATTAGGGGGGATCTCACGCAGCTTAACAGGGGGTGCAGAGTTGTCGGAGTTGTGGAGAGATTTGTCACCCCTATCAGCATCCCAACGCTCCTGACGATCAAGGGCCTCTTGACTAGCCCCTGCAGCTTTCTCCCATCGATCGAACCCGGTCTCATCGGATCCAGACGGGACATTAGATGAGGAAGCCCCGGCCGTCTTGCGGGTCCAGACGTGGCTCTCACGGCCACGCCCTCGTCCCCCGTCGCCGCTAGCCATGCGCCCACGACCGCCACCATCTCCACGGCCGCGCCCCTCGCCGCGGTTGAAACGGCCCGCGCCACGGCCATGGCGACAAGCACCAAAACCTTCCTCTCTCATGGTAGGTGGCTTGGGGCCTGGATCTACAGCAGATTTGGTGGAGGGAGAGGAAACTACTTGAGCAAACGATCTGGAATCACCACGAATTTTTCCTTTCCACCAAGAAAAGGAGGGATGAACCCTGGATTCCTCTCTTGGCGGCGACTCCCAAAAGTGGAGCAAGCTCTCCTCTAGATCCAGAATGGGGGGAGGAGGGGGCGAGTGGGAGCGGATCCCGAATATATACGGGGAGGCGGGGTCAGAACCCTAGCCGCGGCTCGCCCATGGCGGTCAGATGCTCCCTGAGGGAGTCCTGGACTAGGGGGTGTCCGGATAGCCGAACTATCATCATTGGCCGGACTTCAAGACTATGAAGATACAAGATTGAAGACTTCGTCCCGTGTCCGGATGGGACTTTCCTTGGCATGGAAGGCAAGCTTGGCAATACGGATATGTAGATCTCCTACCATTGTAATCGACTCTGTGTAACCCTAGCCCTCTCCGATGTCTATATAAACCGGAGGGTTTTAGTCCATAGGACGAACAACAATCAAACCATAGGCTAGCTTCTAGGGTTTGGCCTCCTTGATCTCGTGGTAGATCCACTCTTGTACTACCCATATCATCAATATCAATCAAGCAGGAGTAGGGTTTTACCTCCATCGAGAGGGCCCGAACCTGGGTAAAAACATCATGTCCCTTGTCTCCTGTTACCATCCGCCTAGATGCACAGTTCGGGACCCCCTACCCGAGATCCGCAGGTTTTGACACCGACATTGGTGCTTTCATTGAGAGTTCCTCTATGTCGCCACCTATAGGCCCGATGGCTCCTTCGATCATCAACAACGACGCGTCCGTGGTGAGACTTTTCTCCCGGACAGATCTTCAGATTCGGGCGGCTTTGCATCATAGGGCAATTCGCTGGCCATCCGGAGCAGATTGAAAGCTACGCCCGCCATCAGTCGATTTGAAGCTTGAACTTCACGGCCGACATCCGCGGAGACTTGATCTTCGACGGATTCGAGCCACAGCCGAGCGCCACAGACCGGCCACGATGGGCATGATCTAGCCCTCGCTGTCGGACAAAGGCTCGAGGTCAGACAAGAGTCCGCCCCGACCCTTAACTCAGAGCCGATCGCGCCAATCAAGGATGGTGGCTATTCACCGCCTCGGGGCTGCTACCTCTGGCGATGGAGCCGAATACCGACCCTGTCCCTTGTGAAGCTCAGACTCGAGGTGTCGGACTCTCGCGGACTCCGACCTCCCGCGCCCCTACCAATCGAATCCGATTGGGCGCCGATCATGGAGTTCACCGCTGCGGACATCTTTCAGCACTCACCTTTTGGCGACATCCTGAATTCGTTAAAGTGTCTCTCTTTATCAGGAGAGCCCCGGCCGGACTACGGTCAGGACAGTTGGTATGCGGACGATGAAGAAATTCAAAGCCCACCCACCACCCACTTTGTAGCCACTGTCAATGACCTAACCGACATGCTAGACTTCGACTCCGAAGATATCGACGGTATGGACGACGATGCTGGAGACGACCAAGAACCAGCGCCCACGGGGCACTGGAAAGCCACCTCGTCATACGGCATATACATGGTGGACATCCCAAAGGATGGGAACGGCGATGGAACAGCGGAGGAAGACCCCTCCAAGAAACAGCCTAAGCGCCGACGTCAGCGGCGCGGCTCTAAATACCGCCACAGCAAGAATGGAGATTCCGGCACCGGAGGCAATAACACCCCGGACAGTGCCGAAGACAACCCCCTCCAGCAAGATTCAGCACAGGAGGATGAAGAAGCCAACCCTCATGAGAGAGCGGCAGACAAAGAGGTAGAGGACGACAATAACATACCTCCCTCCGGAGACGAGGCAAGCCTCGATGACGACGAATTCGTCGTGCGTGAGGATCCCGTCGAACAAGAGCGTTTTAAATGCAGGCTTATGGCCACGGCAAGTAGCCTCAAGAAAAAGCAGCAACAGCTTAGAGCTGACCAAGATTTTCTAGCCGACAGGTGGACTGAAGTCCTTGCGGCCTAAGAGTATGAACGCGAACGCCCCTCCAAAAGCTACCCCAAATGCAAACTGCTTCCCCGATTAGAGGAGGAAGCATATAAACCTACATCACCAGTGCACAATACGGCCGACCGGCCACCTCGTGGCCGAGACAGAGAGGCCTCTAGACCCTCCACTAAAGTCGTACCCCGGCATCGCTCGAAAAGTACAAAGCCACGGGGGAATGCACTGGACTTGCGAGACATATTGGAGGATAAGGCAAGACAATCAAGATTGATCTACGGATCGCATGGGCGCCCCACGATGCGCGACGATGACCGTCGCGCCGGATATAGCAACTCCGGCCGGGCCGAACACAGCAGACAAAGCTCACTTGAGCTACGTCATGATATAGCCCAATATAGAGGCGCCGCACACCCACTATGCTTCACAGATGAAGTAATGGATCATCAAATCCCCGAAGGGTTCAAACCCGTGAACATTGAATCCTACGATGGCACGACAGACCCCGCGGTTCAGATCGAAGACTATCTCCTTCATATCCACATGCCCCGCGGTGATGATCTTCATGCCATCAAATACCTCCCACTCAAGCTTAAAGGACCAGCTCGACATTGGCTTAACAGCTTGCCAGCAGAATCAATTGGGTGTTGGGAGGACCTGGAAGCCGCATTCCTCGATAACTTCTAGGGCACATATGTGCAACCACCAGACGCTGATGACCTAAGCCACATAATTCAGCAGCCGATTTAATCGCCGATAATTCGACACGGTTCCTAACCAAGAAAAATCAAATCGTCGACTGTCCGTATGTAGAGGCCCTCGCAGCCTTCAAACATAACATCCGCGACGAGTGGCTTGCCCGACACCTAGGACAGGAGAAGCCGAAACCCATGGCAGCCCTCACATCACTCATGACCCGCTTCTGCGCGGGAGAGGACAGCTGTCTAGCCCGGAGTAATAACATCGACAAAAATTCTGGCAGTCCGGATACCAAGGACCGCAATGGCAGGTCACGTCGCAACAAGCACAAACGCCGCATTTACGGTGATAATACTGAGGAGACGGCAGTCAATGCCGGATTCAGAGGCTCCAAACCAGGTTAGCGGAAAAAGCCATTCAAAATAACTACTCCGGGTCCGTCCAATTTGGACCGAATACTTGACCGCTCGTGCCAGATACACGGCACCCCCGAAAAGCCAGCTAATCACACCAACAGGGATTGTTGGATATTCAAGCAGGCAGGCAAGTTAATTGCCGAAACAATGACAAGGGGCTGCATAGCGATGATGAGGAAGACACCCGGCCGCCGAACAATAGAGGACAGAAGGGTTTCCCCCCACAAGTGCGGACGGTGAACATGATATACGCAACCCACATACCCAAAAGGGAGCGGAAGCGTGCACCTAGGGACGTATACGGGATGGAGCCAGTCGCCCCAAAGTTCAATCCATGGTCCTCCTGCCCAATCACTTTTGATTGAAGGGACCACCCCACCAGCATCCTCCATGGCGGGTTCACCGCACTGGTTCTAGACCCAATCGTCGATGGGTTTCACCTCACTAGAGTCCTGATGGACGGCGGCAGCAGCCTGAACCTGCTTTACCAGGATATAGTGCGCAAGATGGGCATAGACCCCTCAAGGATTAAACCCACAAAGACGACCTTCAAGGGCGTCATACCAGGTGTAGAGGCCAATTGTACAGTGCTCGCCATACTCGAAGTGGTCTTCGGATCACCGGATAACTTCCGAAGCGAGGAGTTAATCTTCGACATAGTTCCGTTCCGCATCGGCTACCATGCACTGCTCGGATGAACCGCGTTTGCAAAGTTCAATGCGGTGCCGCACTACGCATACCTCAAGTTCAAGATGCCAGGCCCTCGAGGAGTCATCACGGTCAACGGAAACACCGAACGCTCCCTCCGAACGGAGGAACACACAGCGGCTCTTGCGGCGGAAGTGCAGAGCAGCCTCTTAAGGCAATTCTCGAGTCCGGCCGTTAAGTGACCGGACACTGCTAAGCGCGCCCGGAGTAACCTACAACAAGACCACCTGGCACGTTCCGAGCACGCGTAGCAATGCGGCCCCAACCCCAGCCCTCGCAAAATTGCAAGACCAGTACCTCGCGTTCATCATTACGCTCTGGAGATACCATGGGCATAGGGGGAGGGTCACGACCACGGCAGGCCCAGAGTGCGGCTCAACCACACCAGGGGCTCCTAAGTGTGTCATCCTTTTTCTTTCCTTTTTTCTTTTTTCTTATCCTCAGCACTCCATTTACCAGAGGCCCTGTCCAGCAGCAGACCTGCCGAACTAACGATGCAACAGCCATGGAAGGAGAAGAGCTACGACGCGAATCCAGGTGGTCTCCATTAAGAGCATTATACCTGTTTTATATACGCCATTCCGCAGCCTACCCCTAGAGGGGGACATGCTAAATAGTTCCATACCTTGCTTATTGCACTATTTGTATCGTTCTGCATTCATGGCAGTATTTTTTGAATGAACAATGCATTGCTTTTTGCCTATAATCGCATTCCTTTCTCATACATATGTTCATTTATGACATGTTGCACCCGTACACTTTGGTACGGCCAAATACACCAGGGGCTTAAGTTCCCCACATTATGGTGTGATAAGTTCGAACACTTTCACAAGTGCGGCACCCCGAACTTTTAGCGGCTAAGGTAGAGCTGGGAGAACCACTGCGATTGTGCCCCAATTGAGTTGGGCGAGCACCTCAGTGGAGAAAGCTAAAACTGACCGTCATGATGGGGCGAGAGCCGGTCGCTGTTCGAGAGGTTTTTTTGAGTCCTTAAAGACTTATGCTGCTTAGAGCGAGGAACCGGCTTTGTCCGGCCCAGGCGTGGATAGTGCCCCGAATTCGGCCTTCCGAACACTAAGGGCTTCGCCTAAATTTAAAATTATAGAATTCTATGGCTAAGTGAGAGTGTTCAAGCATTATAAGTCCAGCTGCCTCGTTCGTTGTGTTGAGCGCCTCCCTAGATGGACCCAAAAATGGGAACAAGAGCGCCCAAGTTTATCCCGAACACCCCAAAGACTGTGGCATGGGGTGAAGCCGACGACTTGCCATCTCTCGATTTGATAAACGGCCGCATGTAAGGTAATATTTTAAATTAACAAGCGTTGCTTAGCGATACGAACAAAGTTTTCAAGACAGATAACAAAATGTGAGTCTACTCAAATATTACATCTTTGGAGCACTCACCCGCAATAATGCGGGCACCCTTCAGGACACCCTTATAATACATCTCGGGCGTGCGATACTCCTTGCCCGGCGGTGGAGCATCCGTCACAAGCTTCTCAGCATCCATCTTGCTCCAGTGAACTTTAGCACGGGCAGGGCCCGACGGGCACCTTCAATGCAGGGGGAATGCTTGATGACTTCAACCCATGGACAAGCATCCACCAGCCGCCGCACCAGGCCGAAGTAGCTCCCAGGCATGACCTCTTTGGGCCATAGCCGAACTATGAGGCCCTTCATGGCCTGTTCGGCCACCTTGTGGAGCTCGACCAGCTACTTTAGCTGGTCGCTATAAGCACGGATGTCCGCCTCAAAGATACCGAGACCGTAACACCTTCTCCGCCGAGCTCCTCCTCGGCTCTATAGAAAGCGGCAAAGATCGGACACGCCACGAGGCAGATCTGCAAACGCTCCCGGAGAGCTTCAATTCGTAAGTAATGTAATTCACTTTTACATGCTTGCTTTGCATGAAGAATGCCTTACCCGCCGCTATTTTCTTCAACGCCTCGATTTCCTAGAGGGCCTTGTGGGCTTCGCCTTAGCGGCTTTGGCACTCTCAAGAGCCGACGCAAGCTCGACTCTCGAGTCTTGAGTCACGCCCAAACTCGTGTTTTTCCACAAGAGCCTCGGAGCTCTTGCTGCACCTCCGCCACCGCGCCTCCTACTTCTCTCGCTCGGCTCGTTCAAGATTATGCTAGGGTCATGGACACCGCCTCCTTCGTGGTCGCCACCTCGCTCAGAGCCTCCGGAGTACCCACGTTATCCTTGTCATTCCTCTTGCAACCAAATCCTTTTCAGAAGGTATCTGCTGTAATAAGGTGTTACTCACCTTCCTTGTCCTCGAGCTGCTTCTTGGCACGGCCGAGCTTGCTCTCGACCGCCGAGGCTTTGCTTCAAGTATTGACCTCCAGCGGCATCGGTCAAGAGTCAAGCAGCCTGCATTCCCATATTGACATATTTTTAAGACTCCTGATATATCTTTTAGATCCTCATCCGCCTTTCTTTCCTAACACCGAACCGAGCATCGTGGGCTACCGTCTATGCGGTATTATATTACATATCTTAAAATTCTTACCTCAAAGCTCGTTAGAAGGTCTGCTGCGAGCTTCGTCCACCGCTTCTTGGCGAGCTGAACTTTTCAATCACCGCACTCATGATAAGGCGGTGTTCTCTTCGATGGAAGCATCGCTGAGCGCCTCAAGAAAGTTATCCGGCGCCCGGTTGGACGAAGGCTGCGGTGTCGCGAGTCGTGCCCTTCTTACGAAGGGCCGCCACGGACTCGGAACCACCGCAGTTCCGTGCGGAGTCCGGTCCAAAGTCCGGGAGGTTGCCCTGCGGCACCTCCAGGGCCTCCTCCTACTGGTGGGTCCCTTTCTGGGGTCCCACCTCGGCATCATCGGCGTCACGGGGGGAGGAGGCGGCCGGAAGTGAAGTACTATTCACATCCGACGTACCCAAGGACCCGCTCGACGAAGCGGGAAGATCATCCTTGGGCGGACTACAGGTTTGTATGCGGCGTTAAAAGATGCTATGCGACAAAAAATTATGAGTTATTCAGGAGTCCGGATACTTACGATCTCGCCAGGGGCTTGGCCCTTGAGGGTCACTCCTCGTCGCCGTCGCCGGTGTTGGCAGAGCAGTCCGGGGGAAGGGTCCTTCCTTCTGATTCTTCGCCTCCCTCGCTGGGGAGGCCTTCCTCTCTTCTCTCCCCCACTTGGGAGAGGCCTCTTTCTTCTCCTCCTCGTCCTCGTGGAGGAGTCCGCCTCGAGTCATCGGACGATGAACTGATAACACTGGCGCCGAACTCCTCCGGGTTCCCGTGGCCTTCTTCTTAACCTTTCTCCCGGCACCACGTAGGTGCCGGACCAGCAGCCCTCTGTTAGACGGACATCCGCTGGGTCTTCGAAGGGGCCGCCGATAGTTAACCTATCCGGACGCCTTCTCGCCAGCTCGTTAAAGGTATTGGGAGTTTAGATCCCGCGAGAGTCAAACTATGAAAAGCAAGTGGCCCATAAAGGATAACATGGCTTACTCGCCACCGGACGTCATGAGCTGAATCCGCGATCTTCAAGAGCAGATGCGGGGGCCTCGGCGCCCTTGAACAGCACCCTCCAGGCTTCTTCGTACGTAGTGTTGGAGAGCCCGCTCAGGGTTTGGTGCTGTGCCGGATCGAACTCCCACAAATTGAAGTCCTGCTGTTGGCAGGGGAGAATCTAACGGATGAGCATGACCTAGATTACGTTGACAAGCTTGAGCTTCTTGTTCACCAGGGTTTGGAGACAGGATTGGAGTCCGGTCAGCTCTTCTGAATCACCCCACTGCAGGCCCTTCTCTTTCCAGGAAGTGAGCCGCATGGGGATGCTAGATCTGAATTCGGGGGCCGCTGCCCATTCAGGGTCACGCGGCTCGGTGATGTAGAACCACCCCGATTGCCACCCCTTGATGGTTTCCACAAAGGCGCCCTCGAGCCAAGTAACGTTGGGCATCTTGCCCACCATGGCGCCCCGCAGACTCGCTATTGGCCTTCACAACCTTCGCTTGACATTTAAGGTCTTTAGCCACAAGCTGAAGTGGGGCTGATGCAGAGGAAGGTTTCGCACACCACGATAAACGCCGAGATGTTGAGGATGAAATTGGGGCCAGATCATGGAAATCCAGGCCATGGTAGAACATGAGCCCCTGACAAAGGGGTGGAGGGAAGCCCAGTCCGCGGAGGAAATGGGGAAGAAATACCACCCTCTCATGGGGCCTGGGGGTGGGGATGAGCTGCCCCTCGTCGGGGAGCCGGTGCGCGATATCGCTAGACAAATATCCGGCGCTGCGCAGCTTCTTGATGTGCCCCTCCGTAACGGAGGAGGCCTTCCACTTGCCTCCCACTCCGGACATGGTTGGAGAAGATTGAGGTGAGGTGTGCGGAATTGGGCGTTGGAGCTCGGGTGCGCGGAGATGGATAAGCAAAGGAATAAGAAGGCGTAGGTAAAAAGGTGGATCCTTATCCCCTTATATATGGGCGGACGAAACTGTGCGACCCCACCAGCCTGGTAAAACTCGCTTATCTCCCAAGCGCCACGATCAATGGCGCGGTTGGGTTACCCATGTCCGTATTGATGAGAATCCCGGAATAAGGGGACACGATCTCTGCTTCGACAAGACGTGCCAAGGAAACTGCTTCGCTAAACGTGCTGAGGTGGAATAATAATTCGAGTAAAGGCTTGGCCGTGGTGTGACGTCACACCACGAAATACGTCAGCAGATTGAACTTGTGTAAATATTATTCTCTCTTCGATGGTATGTGAAATTTATTTTGTAGAGCCAGACACTATCCTGGTGTTCACAGTCTTCTATGAATTATTCGGAGGAGGAACCCGCCTTGCAATGCCGGAGACAATATGCGCGCCGGACTCGTCGTCATTGAAGCCTGGTTCAGGGGCTACTGAGGGAGTCCTGGACTAGGGGGTGTCCGGATAGCCGAACTATCATCATTGGCCGGACTCCAAGACTATGAAGATACAAGATTGAAGACTTCGTCCCATGTCCGGATGGGACTTTCCTTGGCGTGGAAGGCAAGCTTGGCAATACGGATATGTATATCTCCTACCATTGTAACCGACTCTGTGTAACCCTAGCCCTCTCCGGTGTCTATATAAACCGGAGGGTTTTAGTCCATAGGACGAACAACAATCAAACCATAGGCTAGCTTCTAGGGTTTAACCACCTTGATCTCGTGGTAGATCCACTCTTGTACTACCCATATCATCAATATCAATCAAGAAGGAGTAGGGTTTTACCTCCATCGAGAGGGCCCGAACCTGGATAAAAACATCGTGTCCCTTGTCTCCTTTTACCATCCGCCTAGACGCATAGTTCGGGACCCCCTACCCGAGATCCGCCGGTTTTGACACCGACACTCCCCGCTCCACGTGTCGCAGATCTGGGCCGGAGGCGCGGTTTTCTGCCGGTCGCCGCCCCAAAATCCCCGGTTCAGCGGAAGGGATAAAACTCGTACGCTTCCCGCCAGCCGCCCCAAAAATCCAAGATGGTTTAAACGAATCTGAAACTTGCTGGCTACCTCCACACGATGGCTCGCCAGCGTCCCGCTTCCCCGGCGGTGCCCCAGGACGAGCGTGTGGTGGAAGACGATCCCAAACCCTAGCAAAGTGGCAAGGAAAGGGAATGATGTACCCGATATTGACCACCTCATCCACGCGCAGGGATCGGGCGTCGATCGTGACGCCTCTGTCGTCGAGCAGCATGATGCGCAGCACATCCCGACGAAGTAGGAGTTCGCCGGTGTCGAACGTGATGGATCACGCCGCCATGAGATCCGGGGCGAACGTGACACGCCATCGCGGGTCCATCTCCTTATGATTGCAAATTATGTTATGAGTTAAAATTTGTTTACTCATATTTTTCTCATGGCTTAATTTTTCCATGCTCATATTATTTTTAACTGAAATAACGATAAATTATTTTTCTACTGTGTGATTGCATAGCTTCCTGGATGTATGTCACTGAAACCGTCGATGCTTTTTCAGTTGTGGGAGATATACGAAAACGGCACCCCCTAGACTTCGTGGACCACAAGGTCTCGACATTCAACAGCGAGGAGGTGCTCTGGCTGATTAGCGTCATGCTTATTTGCACCCGGTGGTTGCCCCACCAGTAGCCGTCCATGTTGAGGGTGGTGTTGATGCTCACGGGAGACGTTGACATGGCCAGGGAGGAGGTGATCAAGCCGAGCTACATCACGGAGTGGCAGGTCAAGGCCAGAAGCAGTAGCAGCTACATGGGCAGGCCAAATTTCGTGTTTTGACCCTTTTTGGAACGAATTTCGGGATCTGACCCCAGTTCGGAAAAAATTCGGGATCTGACCCTTTTGCCTACCGCCAGAGGGCCTGGCGGTAGGATTGCGTGCCCTACCGCCATACCCCTACGGCGGTAGGCCCTTTGACGGCGACTGACGGCCGTTGGCAGGCGCTGACATGGAAAAGGGCCTACCACCATCCCCTACGGCGGTAGGTTATTGGAGCCTACCGCCATACCCTCTGGCGGTAGGGTCCTGTGTTCTAGATAAGGTGGGGAGGGGCTGGATATTCCCCCCTCCTCAACCACTCATTCAGCCCACATCACCTCTCCACCGAGCTCAACTCTCCCCCCCCCTCTTTCTTTGAAGCACAAGAGCCTCCCAAATCTCTCTCATTTGTTTGATATTTCTCCGGTGGATTCTTACCATTTTCATCACTCAAGGTGGCTCTCTAATTTCCCCTCATTTTGATTGGTTGATATCTTTGTTTACTTTGCATTTGCTCATTTGATTGCAAACCCTAGCTCATCATTTTGGTGTGGTCAAATCAATTACTATGATCCATTTAGGTTTATGTTTGTGATTTCCTTATGTATGATGTGCTTAGAATTGCTTGTAGAAAAGTTTGTGTGCCTAGATCTAGTGCTAATATTAATGTACATAATGGGATTAGGTTATGCTTAAGAAAGCAATTAAAGCTAAGTTACTTTAATAGCAACTTTTCGAATTGTAGGATGGCACCGTTCGTTTTCTTTGAAACTTCTGCTGAGGCGGCGGCGAACCGTGAACGCGAATTGATTGAGGAAAAGATGAACTTGTGGATCGAAGCCATTGATGCGTTGAATGCGGAG
Organism: Aegilops speltoides; assembly: GCA_021437245.1. Lineage (NCBI taxonomy): Eukaryota > Viridiplantae > Streptophyta > Magnoliopsida > Poales > Poaceae > Aegilops > Aegilops speltoides. The sequence goes on from CM038142.1 coordinate 473,151,254, forward strand.
TGTAGGGCCTTTTCATATAATTATTTCAATAAAGACCGTTCCGGAAATTTTATAACAAAAAAGGAGAGGCTGATGAAGAAGCTCAAGACGGCAGAAAAAAATTGTAGGCGTGATCTTGCAATGCAAATTACATTGTGTGCAACAACGACAGAATATGCTGAGATAGACATGGGCAATCATGGTCAGGTCATTGATTGGTTAGTTCGCCAACCATTCTCGTCGGATGAGAACCGGGCATCTCGTTGGGCATGGGTCATAGAAAGAAATGATGTTATTTGTTGCAACCCGGGACCGTACGCCGCATAGTATTGCATGAGGTATGTAATCTTTGTCATTTGGACTGTAATGACATGTACCCTATGCTTGGTCATCATTTGAACTACTATGACTTGTACCCTTAACATTTGAAATCATTAAGAACTTGGTGTTGTATGTCATATCAAGTAACCGAGTGTTGTACTCTACTTAATTTATTTTATGTTTTTGTTTATGTCATCTTAAACCCGTATATTCATGTAGGATGGACAGTCGATCCATGACTATGAACATAGCGTGTGAGAAGATCATGGCGGAGCGACACCGTTGTTTGAAGAAGGAATGTGAAGCATGGTTGAAGAGTTGTGATGAGGCAAATGCGCCATGAAGGATTTCAGCAAGTATCACTTTATCGAGGAACCTTCTCGATGCTAAGGAGAAAAGCATTCAAAGCTTGTGAAGGAGAAAGAGAGGATGCTTGATCACCGCAAGACCGGAATATGCTTGCAGACACGCTTTGGCGAGTTGAGATTATGCTTCATCGCAAGCAAAGAAGAATTCGTGAGATGGACTTGAGGAAACCCGGCAGGTCATAGGATGGGCAATCAAACAGGCGTGTCGAGAATCCCGCTCGCCGTGCTGCATGGGCTTGGTTCCGTGAAACGAATGGTGTGCTGGGTCATTGGGCAGGATCCACAGACTTTCAACTGAAGCGTAATCAAGGGCGTGACGATCAAATTGAACGTCTGATAAGTATGAGAGATATGTTACATGTTTAGAAAATGTGCCGTTGAGCATGAGTTATTAGTTTCAAACAATGCCATCCGAACCGGGTCATGTTTTAATAAGTTTGAACATTTGTTATTCGTGAATGTAATGAACTATGTTGAGTTGAGTTATGTATGTGCTTGCGAGATGATCATTCTAATATTTGATAGATTTGGGTATATTATGCTAACATTCGACACATATGGGGCAAAATAGGGGAGAGGAGGGACCAGACCCTACCGCCACAGGCCATGGCGGTAGGGTGCTGGACCTTACCGCCAGGTTGCATGGCGGTAGAGGGGGCAAATCTTCTATGACGAGAAACGCCAGTGCCCTGGCGGCAGGGTTGACCCTACCGCCTTTGCCCCCCTACTACCATGCAACCTGGCGGTAAGGTCCAGCACCCTACCGCCATGGCCTGTGGCGGTAGGGTCTGGTCCTACCGTCAACGGTTTTGGTTTCTTCACACAGAATCTTCCCCCTACGCCATGCAACTCAAGGTAGGGTCCAAGACCCTACCGCCATGGCCTGTGGCGGTAGGGTTCTAACTCCGAAAATAGAGCACTTTGTTCTGTTATATCCCACTTCTCTTCCCAGCACAACAGTTTTTCAATAAGAATCATGACAAATCCTAGAATACACAAACTAAATTCATTCACAACACATTGCAAACATCTTCACACCAAATTCAATACAAATGGCAAATTCATTCACGACAAGTTGACGACACATGGCTTTTTGCCTTAGTACTACATAGTTCATGATAAATTTGGCATGGCTTCATCCGGTTACATGACGAGTCCACCGGCGAAGGCTTTATCGAGTCATCACGAGGCCATTTCCCTTCCCCGCACACGTGCCTCATCCTCCTCTTGTGCCTTGCAGCTCTTGCAAGCATTCTTGCCCTCTCCTCCTCGCGAGCAAGCTTCGCTTGGCGTGCCCTCTCCTCCTCGCGTTGCTTCCGCTCCATCCTCTCTTTTTGACGACGCTCTTTCTCCAAGCCTCTTTGAAACCTTTCTTCGAACAGCCGTTGGCGCCTAAAACAATCTTCTAATTGGTCCTTTTGGATATCTTTTGGCACTTCATGATCTATCTAGCTGAAGTACTTGCATAGAGGAGGCGGTGACTGCATACAAAACGGATGTTAGTGATGACACACATTTGAGAGTAACATGTTACTTCTCTAGCATACCGGTGGAAGGTCATAGGCGTTAGTTGGAAGCGCACGATCGTAAGCATAATTGGGGCAAACAAAATATCTCCTTCCTTCGGTCCATGACTTCTTTCGGTCGGTGGACTCCTTCACCTTGCAAACATCTCCACACCAACATGGCGGAATCTTCACATCCTTCTCCTTCACCTTGTCCAAAGATGCGTCCTTCCACTTGTGTGGCATGTCTTCATGGTGAGCACACGGTGGCCTTGTCATGGAACCAGATGAAGCCATGCCCTACAACAAATAAAGATGTTAAGTCTAAATATGAACACATTGACATGTAAAGGGGCAAATATATCAACACATGTATGAACATATTAAAAGTAGTACCATTCACATTATTTAACCATCCGGATTGAGCAACACGTCGATAGGCCTTCCCCTATCAACCCGACGTGTCCTAGAACCACCGGATACACGGACACGGGCCCCTACAAGGCTAGTCCTTCCTCCACGGCCACAGCTCCCTCCAAGGCTAGTCCTTCCTCCACGGCCGCGGCCCCCTCCAATGTTAGCCATTCCTCCATGGCCACGGCCCCCTCCAAGGCTACTGCTCTGTCCACGTGTTTGACTAGTGCTCGTGTTGGTTCTTCTTTTCTTGCATGTCCTAACATTGTGCCCTGTGTCATTGCATTCTCCACAATTGTTGTTTTCCGGTGGCTCCATGAAATGACCACTACCAAATTGCTTCATTCCGGTGTATCCAGCTAGATCATCCATGTCACTCCGGAATCTCTTCTTTCTTCTTCCCCTCATAGGCACCATGAGTGCGGGATCTGGCACAATGTCTGGCCCAACATACTCAGGCCACTGTGAGGCATCAAGGAAAGGATTGAACCGAGGCGCCCACGTCAACCTTGTTCGTTCCAATGTAAACTCGTGCAACCGCACCGTTGTGCCATCAGATACATTCATGTTTCTCACCCGTGCTGTGGTCATCAAATGCGAGCAAGGCCAATGATACTTGTGTGGCCTCTCACACTAGCACCAATGGTTTTTAAGGCACACCTCGTAAGCAACTCCACCGTAAGACCTACTGTCCCTTGTTGTCCCACCCGGCTCATCGATTTGATAGATCATTTCTTTTTCATTATATGTGATCACTTGTTGTTTGGCAGACTTGCGCGCTTGATGCAACAACCAATCATGAACCTTTAATGGATAGTCCATCTTTTCCCCAATCCACTTGGCCGTGCTTGCAGAATGCTTTAGGAAGTACTCATTGAGCTTGATGAAAGTGTACTTGAGTATTGCGGTCACCGGCAAGGAACGGACACCCTTCAACACATTGTTGAAGCATTCCACCATGTTGCTTGTCATGTCCCCATATCGCATACCTCCTTCATCGTAAGCGCGTGACCACTTTTCCTTCTCCGGGAAGTGCCTAACCAAGAATTCTTTCCCCCCTTTGTTCTTCTCCAAAGCCTCGAGGATTTTATCATATCGGGTCTTGAATGTGGCGGTGTTGAAAGCAACGCAAACAAGGGTAAGGTCTTTGCAAAACTCCTTGCTCTTGCATGCCCGGTAAAAGTTTGCAACAAAGTGTCTCATGCACCAACGATGTTGAAGCTTTGGAAGACCGGGAATATCAACGTCTATTGCTTTGAGAATCCCATGATGGCGATCCGATATAATGCATACCTCTCGCTTGCCTATCACCTTGGTTCTCACATGCCCCATGAACCACTCCCAATTATCATCGTGCTCCGAAGGCACCAAGGCAAATGCCACCGGCAACACGTTATCATTTGAAGAGTGGGCCATCGCCACCATCAATATGCCCTTGTATTTGCCGGTCAAGAATGTACCATCTATAGACAACACCGGGCGACAATATGTGAATGCCTCAATGCATTGTCCAAAGCTCCAGAAGGCACGACGAAACACTCCGTCAATTGACTCCACCCGATGGCGCATTCCCGGGTTTCGATGAGCAATTGCTGCCAACACCTTGGGGAGAATGTTATATGCGGCCTCATAATCACCATGCAACATCCTAATAGCGTTTGCCTTCGCCATCCATGCCTTCCCGTACTTGACCGGGTGTCCGAATTGTTCCTCAACCGAAGACATGAGAAACTTGACCTTCACGGTTGGATCATGTGCTATTTGATGCAACAATTTATATCCTAGATACTCCGACGTGAGTTGACGGTGTCCTTTGCTTTGGTCGGCCTTGTCTGGGGGTACGCACGTGTGAGTGCCAACATGACTCTTCAAGACCCATTGCCCGGTTTCTTTGATTTTTCTACCACGGACCATCCATTTGCAACCTTCTTTGTCACATTTGACCATGTACCGAAGTTTTTGATTTGAATGACCAACAACAAATGGCATGTGGTTCCTAATGGCATAGTCACACAACCATATCTTGAACTCTACCAAAGAACCAAACTTGATGCCTTTCTTCAAATGAGCATTCTCATCCTCATTTTTTGGTCGAGGATCACTGAATTTGGGGCACGGTGTTGGCTCGGACAACCATAATCTCATCCCACCATCAATGACTGCATTGTCCGCAAGACTCACATCTCTAAACAAAGGCGGCCCTCTTTCCTTGCCGGTCACCTTCTTGTAGATTTCGTTTTCTTGCGCAGTCAACCCATCCTCATCCAACTCTTCCTCCGGACCCTCGTCATCCAAGTTATACCCACACATACGGTTATAAGGGAGGGTACGGTCCATGTCTTGTTGCCGCACAATGACATCCAAGTTACCAATTGATTGTAATGGATCTCTTCATTCTCCGAGTAAACATCCTCCTCTAGAGCAACAATAGCATCATCATCAACATGAGGAATAGCATCTTCTTCAAAATGAGGAATAGCATCATGACGGAGTATACTATGGCGCTAGCGTTGATATGATCTTCATTGGGTTGGCTACTTGGTGGTTGGCTAGAAGAATTGGGGACATACACCTCGGCACTGTCATCATGCATGGGGGAGGATGCATTGCGGTTGAGATCAATTTGCAAAGGAGGAGGAGGATCAACCTTTGTGGCAAAGATCTCAAGAGACTTGTCTTGTGATGTGTCTACTTTTTCCTTGTACACATTCCAATGCAATTGGGAGGTGATGGGCATACTCTTTAATCGGGACTTTACTCCCAATCCAACGTCATACCTCCCAATAAGCTTAACCTCGGCATTTGGGTCATTCCAATGTAAGACGCTTCTCACTTGAACTACAAGATCATCAAAGCTTGGACTTGTGTCAAAAACCATAGCCTCTTCCCCTTCATCGTCATTTCCAAGCATAAATGTCGACTTGTCCAAATAATGAACGTTTACGAGCTTATGCATCTAAGAAAATGGGAACAATATAATCAATCCATATATGTCATCCAACCAACACAAATGGAAAAATGAACGAAAGTTTGCATAACTACTATTCATACTAAAGTTAACCTAACCATTAACCACTAACCCTAACCATAACCCCTAACATAACCACTATAACCCTAACCCCCAACATAACCACCAACATAACCACCAACATAACCACCCAACATCCCTAACCCTAACCCTAACACCAAGCCCTAACATAACCACAACCCTAACCATAAATGCATCATAAATGCATCATAAATGCACACAACAACATCAACACCTAGGGTTTGCAATAAATTGACCAAATCAACACAAAATAAAGATCTCAACCAATCAAAAGAAGGGGGAATGGGGGAGGTACCTTGGGTGATGAAAATGCTCCGGATCCACCGATGAAATCCCAAGCAAATGGAGTGGATCTAGGGGGGGTTTGTGAGGGGGAGAGAGGGGGAAGAGGAGCTGAGCACGGGGAAGAAGATGAGTGGGGAAGAAGAGTGGTGGTGGGGCCCACAAACCAGCCCCTCCCCACCTTATCCAGAACACAGGACCCTACCGCCAGAGGGTATGGCGGTAGGCTCCAGTAACCTACCGCCGTAGGGGATGGCGGTAGGCCCTTTTTCACGCCGGCCGCCAATGGTCGCTGGCCGCCGTTAAAGGGCCTACCGCCGTAGGGTATGGCGGTAGGGCACGCAATCCTACCGCCAGGCCCTCTGGCGGTAGGCAAAAGGGTCAGATCCCGAATTTTTTTCGAACTGGGGTCAGATCCCGATTTTGTTTGCAAAAAGGGTCAAAACACGAAATTTGGCCACACGGGCACGAGCAGCAGTCTTTCGGCGACGGCCCTGCTGCGGGCGGGATGCCACGCCAGCGACCGGGAACCCGTCGCCGATGTTCACCTCCATCATTGATGAGGCAGGTGAGGTGCGTGCGCACGCCAAGGAGTAGTTGTCATCTTCAGGTGGTAGCAACTACTAGTAGTAACTAGTCGAATGCCCCGCGTTGCTGCGGATTTTGTATAAAATAAAAATTGCGCAATAAAATTTGGAAAAAATGTGAATCTCGCTGTATAAATCCAAAATGGAGAAAAACGAATTAAAACAGGCATGCATGCCTCGATTTCCTTTCATGGAGCAACGATGGTGTGAGCTACGCGCATATGCGTCTGTTTTCTTTCCAAAACAATCATTATGAGTCAGTTACTAGTTATTGCATGCATATTTGCATGCATGCATTCAATTACTACGTGCGCTTGGTGGCGGCTCTCAACATGTATATCTAAGGGCTATTGTAGACTGATCTAATATATCTAACGGCTAAATTAATTTAGATGATATGGCGCAAGGAGAAGGCAGAGAATTCCTAGTAGTGGGGGCTAGCTACTTAGATATAGTAGATTGGCAGGGCCAAGACGAGTATTTTTATTTTCTTCTGCCATGAATACTAAGTTATTTTCCTGCTGTATGAATGCAGAAGATATCCTCGCACATGCTCTACATGTACAGCACAGGACAATTGGCTCCATTGTCATTGACTATAAAGTGATACTATGCACTGTGTCTTAATTAGTAGATCCTCCTATGGTTCTCTACATAGTGCATATCACATCTATTTATACATCAAAGCTGAAACATTTAGTCTAGCAATTCAAGCTTGTTGCCTGCTACCTTTTTCTTCAGATATTGTAGGCTCTGATAGTAAGCAGGGAAGAGGAAGAAAGAGAGAGCATAAGAGCATTAGGAATGGGAACATGGAGGAAAGCTTAACTCTTCTATTTTCACCTCTAGTGTTGGAGGTGCAAATATTTAGTTGTGTGCACATACTTAGATAACCTGAGATCTAGAAGGCTAGTCGAGAAGAGGAAGAAAAGAGAGCCTGAGAGCAGTGGGAATGGGAACATGGAGGAAACCCTAACTTGCTTTGTTTCCACCTCTAGTAGGAGGTGAGAATTCAGTTTGGTGTTTCCCGATGCCTCCTATTCCTATTGATCTCAAGCACTCCTTCCTTTTCTTTTTGTCTTGCTTGGTTGTTTTAGCATAGAAATAAAATATAAGCGCATATATTTGATGTAAAATGAGGTGTCCACCGCAAGACAGGCAGTGGAACAAAAGAGGGCCTAAGAGCGGTGAGCATGAGAGAAGGCTAAAGACCTCAGTACCTCTCTAACACTGGAAGATGCTTTGTTTTGAGTTTTCCTATTACCTCCCATGCCTATTGTTCTTTGGTGCTCCTTCCTATTCCTTTTGGATCACACAACATAAAAAAGATTCGTAGTATTAAAAAGATTTCGTTCAAGTTCATACACTCTGCATAGTTGGATTGTTATTTTCTGTCTTTGTTTCTTTGGCATGCCTTAATCCATTCATAAGATAAGATGTTGGCTTAACAGGCCAACTGGTTTACACTTGATAATTTGGTAGTTATGTTTCATATTTAATGTTCTACTAGCACCATGAAACACACAAAGACATTTAGTTTACCTTTCAAGTAGTATATATATGAAGTACACATCGCCATATCTGAAAAAGGGCCAGTTAGTCGTAGAAACATAAACAAGCACAGTTTCAGACTTATTAAGATGAGACACGCGACTTTAATACGTAGAATAATGATGCAGATTCTTCGCCATTTCCCTTATGTTGAACTCACGATGTAGAGAAAATCAGATCAATGACCCACCAATGCTGACAAATGTAGCTAAGAGTCATAGCAACAATTAGAGTGAGAAAGATGGTAGTTAGCTCACAGGAGGATATGCATTGCAGATCTCTTTTTGGCATCCACCTTGTAAAATGATGTGAATAGGACAAACTGTTCCTAGAGACTTCACACGTGCACATAGCAAACTAATGGATATATATGCAGGCTAGCAAGAAACAACCACTTCGACAACTCTAAAATCCGCAGATGCGGCGAGCCCCGCATCGCACAACAACTCATCCTCCATGGTCGAGTAGCTGACCATCCCGCGTACTCTAAAAAACGACATAGCATTTGAAAAAAAGCTCAATGACATTTGACCGAACACTTGCCGGGCGTGGTGTCTGCCATGGAGATCGTTGACAGGGGGCGGAGCGTACCTAGGTACAAATGACTCTAGGATGAAAAGCTACATCGTAACTCTGGCGCGTTGGTGCTGGTTGCGGACGTCTGGCAATGCTTCTGTGGCAGTCGGAGACGTACAACTGTGGCGGCGGAGGTGGAGGGTGTGGATGCAAAGCAAGGGGGAAGAGGCGGAGTGGAAGGAAATGGGACCGGGAGGGGGGTTGGGTGGCCCGGGGGTGTAGGAGTCCTACGTTTCGGGTGTCCGGACTCCCGCAAACCTCCCCCCACTTTGTCTCCAATTTGCGGGAGAAATCGCGTCCGGACCTTAGAGGGGTTTTAATTTGTCCAATTTCATATTATTTTTATCTCGTAAATTCTTACTGCTGCATATTTTGACTCTATAAATGCTCAAGCTTCTGAAAAAGGCCGATACGCATATTATGCACCGATTTCGGATATGGGTAGTAGAGGTAAGCAAAAGAGATCTTTAGACATGTGCCGTTAACTAAGAGTAGAGTAGGACATGGCCGGAGATTTTGTGGCCCCAATATCATTGACTGTAGTAAGGTGCCCCATGCACCGAGTGCCTTTATTACTCAATCCTCTAAGGTTCTGCATATAGTACACCATCCATTATTTATACCTCAAAGCTGAAACACTTTGTCTAGTAATTCAAGCTTGCTCTTTGAAAGCTTTTGCGTCGTTAGATTTGTAGGAGGGACCGTGAATAAGCTAATAAGAGGAAGAGAGAGAGAGAGAGAGAGACATAGGATGGGAACATGGAGGAAAACCCTCCTTGTTTGTTTGTCTGGACCTATAGGGCTTGTTTTGTAGCCCGCATATAGGCCAACCAGGCTCGTGCGGGAAGAAAATAGACTGTTTGGTTGTTTGCGTTCACTGTTGAGCCTGCATCACATGGAACTTAGAGCAGCTCCCAGTCAGGCCTGCTAGGAACTGCCGAATCGGTAGTTTCCAGCCAGCCAGCTGAGTTGAGCCACATCGAGCGCACATGGTGGGGCCCCTTGCACAAAAGTATGCCAGTGCGATGCGAGTAGTATACAGCCTGTACGTGCTATGTTATCCTACCTCCAGTAAGCTCCTCTCTGATCTCCTTTCTTCCTCGTCCCTTCTAATCTACACAACGGTGCTTTGATTCGGGATAAGCTCTACATGAAAAGATGCACATCGATGTTATGCGTTCCATTCAGGCGATAGGTTCATAGTTTCGTCGACGTAAATGCTCAATTTCGTGTTCATGTTGGGGCTATTTTGGATGAATTTTGTCAAATTCTTCGCGCACGGTCGATCATTTGAAATTCCCTTTGACCAGTAGCTTCATCTTGCAGTTCCGCACGACTTTTGTGTTGCATATTTTCTATTTCGACGATCGTAGACGAGTAGATCTACATCTTCCTCATGAACTGTGTGTTATGTTTTAATGACACTCCTCAATCTCCTTCATCCCTTCTAATCCTCCTCTCAGCCTTCTCTCTTGTGTCCTACTACACTGGTACCACCACCGGCGTTGTTTCTCCGCAAGGCACGGGAGCGCCGGGCGGGGCGCTGCAGCAGCCAGATCGCCGCCGGCCTCGTCGCGCTTGTGCTGATGCTGCCTGGGCTTCTTCGCTCGGTGCAGGCGTCGAACTACCTGATGACCATGGCCGGGCACGAAACTTAGGTGGAGTTGTACTTCTACAATGGCAGTGGCCGCTTGGCGTTCGCCTTCTCCATCGGTGTTTTCCTACTGCTGGTCGTCGCCATGTTTGTCATGCACGCCTACATGTTGCCTCATCACCCTTCTATTTATCCCTCCACGCGGACTTTCTCTGTGGCAACAATGCAAGCAAACACGCCCCTAGTGTTGGAGGTGCAAATATTTGGCATGGATCCTTTTCTGATGCTTCCCATTCCTACCGTTTTGTGCACTCATTCCTCTTTCTTTTGGCTTATGCAATAGCTCTGATGAAGAAACCATAGACATGTATCCACATATTTGGATAACATGAAACCTCGAAGGCGAGCCTGTAAAAGAAACAATAGAGGGTCTTAGAGTAGTGGGAATGAGAACATGTAGGAAAGCCTGACTTGCTTGGTTTTCACCTTTAGTGTTGGAGGTAAGAATTTAGTTTGGTGCAATTTGTAACCAAGCGGCCTAAAAAAGTGGTGTTTTTTATTTATTTATTAATAGCAATGGTAATGTACAACCCTGACCCCAAATGTAATGTTTTTTTTAGTTTTCTATCCAAGGACGGATGCATCTGTGCATGGCGCCATGGCATCAGATTTCTTGTGCGGAATAAATAGCATAAAACTACTATAATTTGGGTTAGAGTTCCAAAAAACTACCGGGAATTTATTTTTTCGCTGATAACTACCAACTTGGTGGTCGGCTGTTTCAAAAAACCCAAATTGTCGGGTGGTTAACATATAATCAAGTTTATGACAGGTGGGACCCGCTCCTAAACAAACAGCTGGTTTGACCGTTTGTTGACCGTCAACTTACACGTTTGGCCCACATGTAAGCTGACTCTTCTTCCTTTTCTCTTTGTTTCTCCCCATCTACTCCCCTTCTCTCCCAATAGATGGCTGCCAGGAGCCGAACTCCCGCTCGATATCGACCTTGTCAGGATGGCGGAGTAACCCGACGCGGAGGGCATGAAGGCAGGCGCTGCCGGCGATGGGTGCTGCGGCCTGGCGATGGCTGACACGACCACAACGGCTCTGCAGCGCGCGATGCACGGGAAGGGCCGTCCGAGGAGGCTGCCTCGTGAAGGGGCGCGCCGGGGAGAAGCTCGTCGGCGACTGCGCATGGAAGGACGAGGTCGATGAGGCTTGCCGGATCTCGCCGGCCAAATCCCGCGAGAGAGTAAGTTGCTGGCGGGCGGCGGGCCGCGAAGGGGAGGCCAGGAGCTCGTCGCCTCAGGGCCGCCGTGCTGCCAGGGGAGCGGCTCCTGGTGGGAGGGATCGAGCGGCCGAAGCATAGCAGCGTGCGGCGGCGGTACCGCACTGCCTGTGCCGGATCTCGCCGGCCCCGCAGGAGAGGAAGAGGTTGGCGGCGATAGTTGTCGGTGCCCCATGCCTCGCGGCAGCGTCTCCAGCGGCGCATGGTGCGCAGCGGCGACCCGAGGCATGGACTCCAGGCGGCGGCCACATGGCCGGAGATGGCCGGCGGGATTGCTTGGGCCGGATTGCGTTTGTAAAATGATTGAAGGGGCCTGATTGCTTTTTAAAAATATTTGCAGGGACCTAGTTGTATCTTTTAAATGTTTGCATACCCTGACCCTACATGTTAGTTAACGGTCAAACAAACGGTCAAACAATCCGTTCTCTTACGCGTGGGTCCTTACTGTCATAATTGTGATCAATTGTTAAACACCTGGCGATTTGGGTTTTTTGAAACAGCCGACCACCGAGTTGGTAGTTATCAGCGAAAAAATAAATTTCGGTAGTTTTTTGGAATCCTAACCCGAATTGTAGTAGTTTTATGCTATTTACTCTCTTGTGCGCCAGTGCGTTATTCGGATCCTAGCCCATGTGCCGATTGCTCCGTGAGAGAGGCGAGGCCACCAGGTGACCGTCGCGGGACGGCTGGCTCTAGGAAGAGAACCAGTGTCCACCGCGACCGCAAAATGAGAGCAGCGCTGCGCGTTTCGGTGGCTCCACTGCCGTGCCGCGTATCCGAGGTTGACTGGTTAAGTTCATTTCAAAAAATAAATAAAAAGGTTGCCTGGTTCACGGATTATCACAATCACATGACATGCAACAAACGGTTAGTAGCCAGGCCAGCATATATACGTGTGTGAATGGCTGTTATGGGTTTTCATAAGCACCACCCACCATGGTGTACAGTATACTAATCTGGATACCAAGATGCATCAAATACTAGATATGGAAGTGAGGAAGATGGTATTGAAGAATGCAGCAATCAACAACTGAAGGCAGGGAATATCGGCACTTTCAGCACAAATTTTTCCTGAAAGCGAGATCGAGTTTAATCTTTCCCGCAAAAAAGAAAGAAAAAAGAGATCGAGTTTAATTTCTCCGAGACTCCAAAACCGCTATACAACGCTATACAACAAACATCATCGTTTCCTAGCACTCCAAATGTGAAGTGGCGAACAAGAGTGCATCACTTGGCACCTTTTCTTGACAGAGATACTGTACTATTCTGGAGGAAGCTGTACACACTCTACGGTCCGAAATGTTCAGAGAAACGAAGGTAAACCGCCGACCGTTGTCAAGCCATCACTCTACAGTAAAATTGTGGACGCATTGACACTGTCCCAGGGGAAGCTGTACTTCTGTCCTATTCAGCATCAAACTCCGCTGTCAGCCGTGCTCTGGAACCAAGTGATAGAGGTGAGAGGTCAGAAACAGTAAGGGCTCATTTGGTTGCCTCGCTTCCCCCCGGGATCCCAGCGTTTTTCCGGGGCCCGAAACCCACGTGGAGACGCTCGCCAGGGAAAACGAGCGGGTCATTTGGACGAGCCGTTCGACGGGGTGGGCTGCCCCAACCCCCGCTCTTTCCCCGGGAAGAGGTCCCACGCCTGGATAGTCCGGAAAAATTCTCCCATCTTTTCCGTTGTGCGATCTGAACTCGCTGCTTCGCTCTGAATCCCTCGCTCGTTGCCTTCCGCCCCTCTCGTCTTCCCTCCCCTGTACCACCAAATGAGCATAGGAGATCTCCCTGGCGGAAGGAAGGGAACTACAAGTGCTCTTGAAATTCCTCTGGTGGGATTTAGTAACCTGGGTGTTCTCCCCCTCGTCACCAAACAAAGCCTAAAGCAAAATAATACTACAAGTCAGTATGCTCTGGAGGTGGTCCACAGAAAATTATCACTGATACATTGTCATGCAACACCATTTTCCTAAGACCCAATATCATACAGCACAATGGCCACTCGTAGCATATGCACACATGTGAAGACGACATAAACAGGACATTATTTCATAAACAGCTTGCCATTTCAGATTGTCCAGAACAACCAGCGTATAAACCATGATACTACATGATGATAGAATAAGCTTCTGCAAGTTCAGATCATCATGGTTGAGTACATCAGGAGAACAGGTACAGGAACAGAACTGTTTGTCATTTTATACAGAGTGTTTTAACATGTCAGTTGCTTTTGTATCAGTATATTGCGTAAGCTATTTAGCATTTTATTTACGTCCGTATCTGTACACTGGCAGCAAACTTTAAATTACTACAGGCAGCAGAAAAACTGAATATTCACTGCCACTGACAGCACATGATTCAAACCCAGACACACGACAAGGTATCAAATGGGATGATTGAACACTGGAAAACTGAAACACTTAACATTTGCTGATTTTATCTGGTGGATTCATTTGATAAACCGAGGACCACAGCAAGAAATCAACTAATTCAACGAGTGACCAGCCCTTTATACTAGCGTATTTAACCAATCAAATAGATTAACACAGCAAACTGACAAACACAATATATCAGACGAATAATATGCATTATTGATCCTAATTTGCAAATTTCTCTGTCATAATTCAAAAACACATACGAGTGACCAGCCCTTTATACTAGCGTATTTAACCAATCAAATAGATTAACACAGCAAACTGACAAACACAATATATCAGACGAATAATATGCATTATTGATCCTAATTTGCCATGTCATAATTCAAAAACACATACGAGTGACCAGCCCTTTAAACTAGCGCATTTAACCAATGAAATAGATTAACACGGCAAACTGACAAACACAATATATATATTATTTTTTTTGAAAGAAAAGGTGGCAAAGTGCCAACCTTATATTTCAAAACAGGCAAGGCCTGATGAAGTGACAAGTACAAGCATGACTTGGCCGTTGCACGAAAGTGCAAAGCGCAAGTATAGCAACGAAGAGCCAAGGAAAAAGGAGGGGGGAAGTAGAGGGGGGGTTTATATTACATCCCGTCTAAAGTGTACTTAGATGGTAATTTTCTGGCACCAGATTTGTATATCGTCCTTGACAGCTTGGGTACGGGCTCTGTTGCTCCACAGATTTAGCATGTTTGCCGCGTAGAATTGAAGGTAAGCCTCAGTTCAAACCTTGTTGTTGAAAACCCAATCATTTCTAGCATGCCATAGAGTGAGTGCACATGCTGCAAAGGCCACTTTCCATTGTCGTTTGAAACTTAGCTGGTGTTGCGCCTGTTGGACAAAGGCTAATATGTTAGGTGCTGAGCAAGCCAAGGAGCCTAGTGCCAGTTTACACCAAAGAACAGAAGCCTGGCCACAACGCAGCAGCAGATGATCAATGGATTCCACCGCAGGACAGGTATCACAGTGTGCAAAAGGTGCAATGGCTGACCATCCCTTCTTTACCATGTTGTCCTTGGTATTGAGACGTCCTTTAAAAGCAAGCCAGAGGAAAATTATATGCTTAAGGGGAACCAACGAATCCCAGACCCATGAGCTGAAAGTCGCGGAAACTCCCCTGAAGGTAAGCAGACTGTAGTAATGTCTCGTGCTGAGCTGCCCAGTGCTAGAGACAGGGATCCGTTTGTCCTCATTACCTGGATTACGGGCAATATCAGACAGCAGATCATGCAAGGCTGTAAGCTCAGTCGTTGCCGTTTGGGAGAGATTAGGATGTAGTTGTATAGCCCATGATCCATTGACATGCTGTGAAAGCACTGAGCAAGCTGGTTGGGATGCGAAGGAAAACAAGGTGGGGTACAGCAGACAGAGACGACCGGCGTCCAGCCATTGATCCATCCAGAAGGAGAC
This sequence comes from Aegilops speltoides, assembly GCA_021437245.1. Taxonomy (NCBI): domain Eukaryota; kingdom Viridiplantae; phylum Streptophyta; class Magnoliopsida; order Poales; family Poaceae; genus Aegilops; species Aegilops speltoides. The sequence goes on from CM038142.1 coordinate 473,166,619, forward strand.
CAAAGTACCAGATCCCACGACACATCTTGAGGATTTAACAACCAAGGGGATGAGATCCTTGAAACCTTTCCAGATGGTTGTATCTCTGTTTCGGGCACCATGGGGGATAACAGGCTAACAGTAGTGTGTGGCATCTGTAGCAGGGTATGTCAGAACTCTGTATAATCTTAGAAACGAATTTGCACATCAAAGCTTGATTATGAGCTTGCAGCTGCCGAACACCTAAACCTCCATTGATACGAGGTAGAGAGACAGTGTCCCAAGCTACCAGGCAGTGGCCACACTTAACTTTGTTTTTCCCTTGCCAGAAAAAAGCGCGCAACAACCCCTCCAACTTTCCAATGGATTCCATGGGCCATGAAAAGCAAGCCATGAAATAACTTGGAATGCCCGCCAGTACTGAGTTAATTAGAGTTAGCCGCCCACCTAGAGATAGGTAAGTGGCCAACCATCCAGAGAGCCGACGATCAACCTTGTGAATGACAGGCAGCAGCATACCATGTGTAATTTTGTGCAAGGATAGAGGCAGACCCAAGTACGTGCACGGAAAGGCGGAGACCGGGCAGCCAAGAATCTGTGCAATAGTAGAGGCAGTGTTTGTGTCCGTAGCAACAGGTACTAGAGTGCTTTTGTGAAAGTTTATAGTGAGCCCAGAAAAACCAGAGAGAGCTGTGAGGACTGACTTAACAACTCTTGCTGTGTGCTGCCATGGAAAAGGATGAGCGTGTCATATGCGTACTGTAGAACTGGGAAGAAGCTGTCTGAACCAAGCGGGTGTAATAAGCAGCCATTTTGAAACCTCTGGCAGCACATCCTCTGTAGCACATCAGCGACAAGGATGAAAAGGTAGGGGGGTAGAGAATCCCCTTGTCGAAAACCTTTCTTTGCCGTGATGGGAGGGCCCAGCTCCCCATTTAGCAGAATTCTAGAACTGCCAGTGGACAAGAGGGCATGTATCCAGTTTTGCCACATACGTGGGAAGTCCCTAGCATCAAGTATCTTGCGGAGGCAGCACCAACTCATGCTGTCAAAGGCCTTATGAAAATCTAGCTTCAAAGCAATGACTGGCAACATTCTTTTATGAGCATACTGGATCATTTCTGCAGCTAAGGCAAAGTTCTCAACGATTGATCTGCCCCGCAGGAAACCGGACTGAAGCGTGTGGATCAAGTGAGGGATCCTTACTTTGAGCCGGCTAGCCAGAACCTTCGATGCCAACTTAGGTAAGCTATGCACGAGAGAGATCGGCCTGAAATCACGTACCTCCAGCGGTGTATCTTTCTTTGGCAGCAGTGTGATGAAAGCAGAGTTTGTTGGGGAACGTAGTAATTTCAAAAAAATTCCTACGCACACGCAAGATCATGGTGATGGTATAGCAACGAGAGGGGAGAGTGTTGTCCACGTACCCTCGTAGACCATAAGCGGAAGCGTTAGCACAACGCGGTTGATGTAGTCGTACGTCTTCACGGTCTGACCGATCCAAGCACCGAACGTACGGTACCTTCGAGTTCAGCACACGTTCAGCTCGACGACGATCTCCAGGCTCCGATCCAGCAAAGCTCCGGAGATGAGTTCCGTCAGCACGACGGTGTGGTGACGATGATGATGTTCTACCGGCGCAGGGCTTCGCCTAAACTCCGCGACGATATGATCGAGGTGGAATATGGTGGAGGGGGGCACCGCACACAGCTAAGGAACGATCCGTAGATCAACTTGTGTGTCTATGGGGTGCCCCCCCCCGCCCCAATATATAAAGGAGCAAGAGGGGAGGCCGGCCGACCCTTGGAGGGCGCGCCAAGGAGGAGGAATCCTCCTCCTAGTAGGAGTAGGACTCCTTTCCTACTCCTACTAGGAGGGGGAAGGAAAGGGGCGCCGCCTCCCCCCCCACCCCTCCTAGTCCACCGGACCAGGAGGGGGGGCGCGCCCATGCTGGCCGCCCCTCTCTCCTTTCCCCTAAGGCCCATAAGGCCCATTACTCTCCCGGGGGGGTTCCGGTAACCCCTCCGGCATTCCGGTTTTCTCCGAAATCACCCGGAACACTTCCGGTGTCCGAATATAGTCGTCCAATATATCGATCTTTATGTCTCGACCATTTCGAGACTCCTCGTCATGTCCGTGATCACATCCGGGACTCCGAACAAACTTTGGTACATCAAAACTTATAAACTCATAATAAAACTATCATCGTAACGTTAAGCGTGCGGACCCTACGGGTTCGAGAACTATGTAGACATGACCTAGAACTATTCTCAGTCAATAACCAATAGCGGAACCTGGATGCCCATATTGGTTCCTACATATTCTACGAAGTTCTTTATCGGTCAAACCGCATAACAACATATGTTGTTCCCTTTGTCATCGGTATGTTACTTGCCCGAGATTTGATCGTCGGTATCCAATACCTAGTTCAATCTCGCACGCAAGTCTCTTTACTCGCTACGTAATGCATCATCCCGTAACCAACTCATTGGTCACATTGCTTGCAAGGCTTAAAGTGATGTGCATTACCGAGAGGGCCCAGAGATACCTCTCCGACAATCGGAGTGACAAAACCTAATCTCAAATACGCCAACTCAACATGTACCTTCAGAGACACTTGTAGTACTCCTTTATAATCACCCAGCACGCTTGTGACGCTTGGTAGTACCAAAGTGTTCCTCCGTAAACGGAGTTACATAATTCTCATAGTTACGTGAACATGTATAAGTCATGAAGAAAGCAATAGCAAGATACTAAACGATCAAGTGCTAGGCTAACGGAATGGGTCATGTCAATCACATCATTCTTCTAATGATGTGATCCCACTAATCAAATGACAACACATGTCTATGGTTAGGAAACATAACCATCTTTGATTAATGAGCTAGTCAAGTAGAGGCATACTAGTGACTATATGTTTGTCTATGTATTCACACATGTATCATGTTTCCGGTTAATACAATTCTAGCATGAATAATAAACATTTATCATGATATGAGGAAATAAATAATAACTTTATTATTGCCTCTAGGGCATATTTCCTTCAGCCTCCCACTTGCACTAGAGTCAATAATCTAGATTACATAGTAATGATTCTAACACCCATGGAGTCTTGGTGCTGATCATGTTTTGCTCGTGAGAGAGGCTTAGTCAACGGTTCGCAACATTCAGATCCGTATGTATCTTGCAAATCTCTATGTTTCCCACTTGGACTTGGTCCCGAATGGAATTGAAACGTCTCTTGATGTGCTTGGTCCTCTTGTGAAATCTGGATTCCTTTGCCAAGGCAATTGCACCAAGATTGTCACGTAAGATCTTCATTGGTCCCGATGCACTAGGTATGACACCTAGATCGGAAGTGAACTCCTTCATCCGCACTCCTTCATTTGCTGCTTGTAAGCAGCTATGTACTCCGCTTCACATGTAGATCCCGCCACGACGCTTTGTTTAGAACTGCACCAACTTACAGCTCCACCGCTTAATAAAAACACGATCCGGTTTGCGATTTAGAATCGTCCGGATCGTTGTCAAATCTTGCATCGACGTAACCTTTACGACTAGCTCTTTGTCACCTCCATATACGAGAAACATATCCTTAGTCCTTTTCGTGTACTTCAGATGTTCTTGACCGTTGTCCATGATCCACTCGATTACTTTGGTACCTTCCTGCCAAGCTTATTGCTAAGCATACGTCGGTCCGGTACACAGATTGCATACATGATAGAGCCTATGGCTGAAGCATAGGGAACATCTTTCATTTTCTCTCTGTCTTCTTCATTGGTCGGGCATTGAGTTTGACTCAACTTCACACCTTGTAGCACGGGCAAGAACCCTTTCTTTGCCTGATCCATTTTGAACTTTTTCAAAATTTTGTCAAGGTATGTGCTTTGTGAAAGTCCTATTAAGCGTCTTGATCTATCTCTATAGATCTTGATGCCCAATATGTAAGCAGCTTCACCGAGGTCTTTCATTGAAAAACTTTTATTCAAGTATCCCTTTATGCTATCCAGAAATTCTATATCATTTCCAATTAATAATATGTCATCTACATATAATATCAGAAATGCTACAGAGCTCCCACTCACTTTCTTGTAAATACAAAGCTTCTCCAAAAGTCTCAGATAAAACCATATGCTTTGATCACACTATCAAAACGTTTATTCCAACTCCGAGATGCTTGCACCAGTCCATAAATGGATTGCTGGAGCTTGCACACTTTGTTAGCACCTTTTGGATCAACAAAACCTTCTGGTTGCATCATATACAACTCTTCTTCTAGAAATCCATTCAAGAATGCAGTTTTGACATCCATTTGCCAAATTTCATAATCATGAAATGCAGCAATAGCTAACATGATTCGGATAGACTTAAGCATCGCTACGGGTGAGAATGTCTCATCGTAGTCAACCCCTTGAACTTGTCGAAAACCTTTCGCAACAAGTCGAGCTTTATAGACAGTTACATTACCATCGGCGTCAGTCTTCTTCTTAAAGATCCATTTATTCTCAATGGCTTGCCGATCATCGGGCAAGTCAACCAAAGTCCATACTTTGTTTTCATACATGGATCCCATCTCAGATTTCATGGCTTCTAGCCATTTTGCGGAATCTGGGCTCATCATCGCTTCATCATAGTTCGTAGGTTCATCATGGTCAAGTAACATGACTTCCAGAATAGGATTACCGTACCACTCTCGTGCGGATCTTACTCTGGTAGACCTACGAGGTTCAATAGAAACTTGATCTGAAGTTTCATTATCAATATCATTAGCTTCCTCACTAATTGGTGTAGTTGTCACAGGAACCGGTTCTTGTGATGAACTACTTTCCAATAAGGGAGTAGATACAGTTATCTCATCAAGTTCTACTTTCCTCCCACTCACTTCTTTTGAGAGAAACTCCTTCTCTAGAAAGGATCCGATTTTAGGAATGAAAATCTTGCCTTCAGATCTGTGATAGAAGTTGTACCCAATAGTTTCTTTTGGGTATCCTATGAAGACACATTTCTCCGATTTGGGTTCGAGCTTATCTGGTTGAAGTTTCTTCACATAAGCATCGCAGCCCCAAACTTTAAGAAACGACAACTTTGGTTTTTTGCCAAACCATAGTTCATAAGGTGTCGTCTTAACGGATTTTGATGGTGCCCTGTTTAACGTGAATGCGGCCGTCTCTTAAGCATAACCCCAAAACGATCGCGGTAAATCATTAAGAGACATCATAGATTGCACCATATCTAATAAAGTACGATTACGACGTTCAGACACACCATTTCATTGTGGTGTTCCGGGTGGCGTGAGTTGCGAAACTATTCCGCATTGTTTCAAGTGCAGACCAAACTCATAACTCAAATATTCTCCTCCACGATCAGATCGTAGAAACTTTATTTTCTTGTTATGATGATTTTCCACTTCACTCTGAAATTCTTTGAACTTTTCAAATGTTTCAGACTTGTGTTTCATTAAGTAGATATACCCATATCTGCTCAAATCATCTGTGAAGGTGAGAAAACAACGATATCCGCCGCGAGCCTCAACATTCATTGGACCACAAACATTAGTATGTATGATTTCCAACAAATCAGTTGCTCGCTCCATAGTTCCGGAGAACGGCGTTTTAGTCATCTTGCCCATAAGGCACGGTTCGCAAGTACCAAGTGATTCATAATCAAGTGATTCCAAAAGACCATCAGTATGGAGTTTCTTCATGCGCTTTACACCGATATGACCTAAACGGCAGTGCCACAAATAAGTTGCACTATCGTTATCAACTCTGAATCTTTTGGTTTCAACACTATGAACATGTGTATCACTACTATCGAGATTCAACAAAAATAGACCACTCTTTAAGGGTGCATGACCATAAAATATATTACTCATATAAATAGAACAACCATTATTCTCTGATTTAAATGAATAACCGTCTCGCATCAAACAAGATCCAGATATATTGTTCATGCTCAATGCTGGCACCAAATAACAATTATTTAGGTCTAAAACTAATCCCGATGGTAGATGTAGAGGTAGCGTGCCGACCGTGATCACATCGACTTTGGAACCATTTTCCACGCGCATCGTCACCTCATCCTTAGCCAATCTTCGCTTAATCCGTAGTCCCTGTTTCGAGTTGCAAATATTAGCAATGTAACCAATATCAAATACCAGTACTATCTGCGAGCATTAGTAAGGTACACATCAATAACATGTATATCACATATACCTTTGTTCACTTTGCCATCCTTCTTATCCGCCAAATACTTGGGGCAGTTCCGCTTCAAAGTCCATCGCTTGCAATAGAAGCACTCGGCCAGCTTAGGTCCGACTTGGGTTTCTTCTCTTGAGCAGAACTTGCTTGCCGTTCTTTTGAAGTTCCCTTCTTCTTCCCTTTGCCCTTCTTCTTGAAACTGGTGGTCTTGTTAACCATCAACACTTGATGCTCCTTCTTGATTTCTACCTCCGCTGCTTTTAGCATTGCAAAGAGCTCGAAATAGTCTTGTTCATCCCTTGCATATTATAGTTCATCACGAAGCTCTTGTAGCTTGGTGGCGTGATTGGAGAATTCATCAATGACACTATCATCGTGAAGATTAACTCCCGCTTGAATCAAGTGATTATTATACCTGCACATTTTGAGTATATGTTCACCGACGAACTATTCTCCTCCATCTTGCAGCTATAGAACTTATTGGAGACTTCATGTCTCTCAATCCGCATTTGCTTGAAATATTAACTTCAACTCTGGAACATCTCATATGCTCCATGACGCTCAAAATGTTGTTGAAGACCCGGTTCTAAGCCGTAAAGCATGGCACAATCGAACTATCGAGTAGTCATCGACTTTGCTCGCGCAGACGTTCTTAACGCTGTCGGTTGCATCGGCAAGCAGTTCGCACCCAGCGGTGCTTCCAGGACGTAACTTTTCTGTGCAGCAATGAGGATAATCCTTAGGTTACGGACCCAGTCCGTGTAATTGCAACCATCATCTTTCAACTTTCCTTTCTCAAGGAACGCATTAAAATTCAACGGAACAACAACACGAGCCATCTATCTACAAACAAACATAGACAAGCAAAATACTATCAGGTACTAAGTTCATGATAAATTTAAGTTCAATTAATCATATTACTTAAGAACTCCCACTTAGACAGACATCTCTCTAGTCATCTAAGTGATCACGTGACCCAAATCAACTAAACCATGTCCGATCATCACGTGAGATGGAGTAGTTTCAATGGTGAACATCACTATGTTGATCATATCTACTATATGATTCACGTTCGACCTTTCGGTCTCCGTGTTCCGAGGCCATATCTGTATATGCTAGGCTCGTCAAGTATGACCTGAGTATTCCGCGTGTGCAACTGTTTTGCACCCGTTGTATTTGAACGTAGAGCCTATCACACCTGATCATCATGTGGTGTCTCTGCACGAAGAACTTTCACAACGATGCATACTCAGGGAGAACACTTCTTGATTATTAGTGAGAGATCATCTTAAAATGCTACCGTCAATCAAAGCAAGATAAGATGCATAAAGGATAAACATCACATGCAATCAATATAAGTGATGTGATATGGCCATCATCATCTTGTGCTTGTGATCTCCATCTTCGAAGCACCGTCATGATCACCATAATCACCGGCGCGACACCTTGATCTCCATCGTAGCATCGTTGTCGTTACGCCATCTATTGCTTCTACGACTATCGCTACCGCTTAGTGATAAAGTAAAGCAATTACAGGGCGATTGCGTTTCATACAATAAAGCGACAACCATATGGCTCCAGCCAGTTGCCGATAACTTCGGTTACAAAACATGATCATCTCATACAATAAAATATAGCATCACGTCTTGACCATATCACATCACAACATGCCCCGCAAAAACAAGTTAGACGTCCTCTACTTTGTTGTTGCAAATTTTACGTGGCTGCTACGGGCTTAGCAAGAACCGTTCTTACCTACGCATCAAAAACCACAATGATAGTTCGTCAAGTTAGTGTTGTTTTAACCTTCGCAAGGACCGAGCGTAGCCACACTCAATTCAGCTAAAGTGAGAGAGACAGACACCCGCCAGCCACCTTTAAGAACGAGTGCTCGTTGTTGGGGAACATAGTAATTTCAAAAAAATTCCTACGCACACGCAGGATCGTGGTGATGGTATAGCAACGAGAGGGGAGAGTGTTGTCCACGTACCCTCGTAGACCGTAAGCGGAAGCGTTAGCACAACGCGGTTGATGTAGTCGTACGTCTTCACGATCCGACCGATCCAAGCACCGAACGTACGGCACCTCCGAGTTCAGCACACGTTCAGCTCGATGACGATATCCGGGCTCCGATCCAGCAAAGCTCTGGAGATGAGTTCCGTCAGCACGACGGCGTGGTGACGATGATGATGTTCTACCGGCGCAGGGCTTCGCCTAAACTCCGCGACGATATGACCGAGGTGGAATATGGTGGAGGGGGGCACCGCACACGGCTAAGGAACGATCCGTAGATCAACTTGTGTGTCTATGGGGTGCCCCCCCCCCGTATATAAAGGAGCAAGGGGGGAGGCCGGCCGGCCCTTGGAGGGCGCGCCAAGGAGGAGGAATCCTCCTCCTAGTAGGAGTAGGACTCCTCCTTTCCTACTCCTACTAGGAGGGAAGGAAGGGGAGAGGGGAAGGAAGGGGCCCCCTCCTAGTCCACCGGACCAGGAGGGAGGCGCGCCCATGCTGGCCGCCTCTCTCCTTTCCCTAAGGCCCATTACTCTCCGGGGGTTCCGTAACCCTCCGACTCGTGTTTTCTCCGAAAACACCCGAACGCTCCGGTGTCCGAATATAGTCGTCAATATATCAATCTTTATGTCTCGACCATTTCGAGACTCCTCGTCATGTCCGTGATCACATCCGGACTCAACAAACTTCGTACATCAAAACTTATAAACTCATAATAAAACCGCATCGTAACATTAAACGTGCGGACCCTACGGGTTCGAGAACTATGTAGACATGACCTAGAACTATTCTCGGTCAATAACCAATAGCGGAACCTGGATGCCCATATTTGTTCCTACATATTCTACGAAGATCTTTATCGGTCAAACCGCATAACAACATACGTTGTTCCCTTTGTCATCGGTATATTACTTGCCCGAGATTTGATCGTCGGTATCCAATACCTAGTTCAATCTCGTTACCGGCAAGTCTCTTTACTTGTTACATAATGCATCATCCCGTAACCAACTCATTGGTCACATTGCTTGCAAGGCTTATAGTGATGTGCATTACCGAGAGGGCCCAGAGATATGTTGGGGAACGTAGCAGAAATTCAAAATTTTCCTACGTGTCACCAAGATCTACCTATGGAGAAACCAGCAATGAGGGGAAGGAGAGTGCATCTACATACCCTTGTAGATCGCTAAGCGGAAGCGTTCAAGAGAACGGGGTTGAAGGAGTCGTACTCGTCGTGATCCAAATCACCGGAGATCCTAGTGCCGAATGGACGGCACCTCCGCGTTCAACACACGTACAGCCCGGTGACGTCTCCCATGCCTTGATCCAGCAAGGAGAGAGGGAGAGGTTGAGGAAGACTCCATCCAGCAGCAGCACGACGGCGTGGTGGTGGTGGAGGAGGTGGCAATCCTGCAGGGCTTCGCCAAGCACCGCGGGAGAGGAGGAGGACTTGGGAGAGGGGGAGGGCTGCGCCAGAACTTCGTGTGAAGCTCCCATGCGCCTCCCCACTATATATAGGGGTGGAGGGGCTGGTTTCTTGCCCTCCAAGTCCATTGGGGCGTTGGTCAAGGTGGGAGGAAAGAAATCCCATCATTTCCTTCCCCACCGATTGTTATCCCCCTTTTTAGGGATCTTGATCTTATCCCTTCGGGATATGATCTTATTCCTTCTAAGGGGGGATCTTGGTGCGCCTTGACCAGGGGTGTGGGGCCTTGCCCCCACTACCCATGTTCATGTGGGTCCCCCATGCAGGTGGGCCCCACTCCGGAACCTTCTAGAACCTTCCCAGTACAATACCGAAAAATCCCGAACATTTTCCGGTGGCCAAAATAGGACTTCCCATATATAAATCTTTACCTCCGGACCATTCTAGAACTCCTCGTGACGTCCGGGATCTCATCCGGACTCAACAACATTCGTAACCACATACAAACTTCCTTTATAACCGTAGTGTCATCGAACCTTATGTGTAGACCCTACGGGTTCGGGAGACATGTAGACATGACCGAGACGTTCTCCGGTCAATAACCAACAGCGGATCTGGATACCCATGTTGGCTCCTACATGTTCCACGATGATCTCATCGGATGAACCACGATGTCAAGGACTCAATCGATCCCGTATACAATTCCCTTTGTCTAGCGGTATTATACTTGCCCGAGATTCGATCATCGGTATACCGATACCTTGTTCAATCTCATTACCGCAAGTCTCTTTACTCGTTCCGAACACATCATCCCGTGATCAACCCCTTGGTCACATTGTGCACATTATGATGATGTCCTACCGAGTGGGCCCAGAGATACCTCTCCGCTTACGGAGTGACAAATCCCAGCCTCGATTCGTGCCAACCTAATGTACACTTTCAGAGATACCGTAGTGCACCTTTATAGCCACCCAGCCGTTGTGGCGTTTGTTACACCCAAAGCATTCCTACGGTATCTGGGAGTTGCACAATCTCATGGTCTAAGGAAAAGATACTTGACATTGAAAAGCTTTAGCATACGAACTACACGATCTTTGTGCTAGGCTTAGGATTGGGTCTTGTCCATCACATCATTCTCCTAATGATGTGATCCCGTTATCAATGACATCTAATGTCCATGGTCAGGAAACCGTAACCATCTGTTGATCAACGAGCTAGTCAACTAGAGGCTTACTAGGGACATGGTGTTGTCTATGTATCCACACATGTATCCGAAGTTTCCTATCAATACAATTATAGCATGGATAATAAACGATTATCATGAACAAGGAAATATAATAATAACCAATTTATTATTGCCTCTAGGGCATATTTCCAACAGTCTCCCACTTGCACTAGAGTCAATAATCTAGTTCACATCGCCATGTGATTAACACTCACAGGTCACATCGCTATGTGACCAACATCCAAAGAGTTTACTAGTGTCATTAAACTAGTTCACATCATCATGTGATTAAGACTCAATGAGTTCTGGGGTTTGATCATGTTTTGCTTGTGAGAGAGGTTTTAGTCAACGGGTCTGCAACATTCAAATCCGTATGTACTTCGCAAATCTCTAGGTCATATTGTAATGCTGCTTCCAGGCTCCACTTGGAGCTATTCCAAATGGTCGCTCCACTATACGTATCCGGTTTGCTACTCAGAGTCACTCGGATAGGTGTTAAAGCTTGCATCGATGTAACCCTTTACGCCGAACTCTTTAGCACCTCCATAATCGAGAAACATGTCCTTATTTACTCCAAGGACAATTTTTTTTTGACCGCTGTCCAATGATCCATTCCTGGATCATTCTTGTACCCCTTGACTGACTCATGGCAAGGCACACTTCCAGTGCGGTACACAGCATAGCATACTATAGAGCCTACGTCTGAAGCATAGGGGACGACCTTCATCCTTTTTTTTCTCTATTCTGCCGTGGTCGAGCTTTAAGTCTTAACTTCATACCTTACATCTCAGGCAAGAACTCCTTCTTTGACTGATCCATCTTGAACACCTTCAAGATCATGTCAAGGTATATGCTCATTTGAAAGTACCATTAAGTGTTTTGATCTATCCTTACAGATCTTGATGCTCAATGTTCAAGCAGCTTAATCCAGGTTTTCTATTGAAAAACACTTTCCAATAACCCTATATGCTTTCCATAAATTCGACATCATTTCTGATCAACAATATGTCAACAACATATACTCATCAGAAATTCTATAGTGCTCCCACTCACTTCTTTGGAAATACAAGTTTCTCATAAACTTTGTATAAACAAAATCTTTGATCATCTTATCAAAGTGCATATTCCAACTCCGAGATGCTTACTCCAGTCCATGGAAGGATCGCTGGAGCTAGCATACCTTTTAGCATCCTTAGGATCGACAAAACCTTTCGATTGTATCACATACAACCTTTCCTTAAAACCGGTAAGGAAACTCGTTTTGACATCCATCTGCCAGATTTCATAAATGCAGCTAATGCTAACATGATTCCGACGGACTTAAGCATCGCTACGGATGAGAAAATCTCATCGTAGTCAACTCCTTGAACTTGTGAAAAACTCTTCGCCACAAGTCGAGCTTCATACGGTGACATTACCGTCCACGCCCGTCTTCTTCTTAAAGATCCATTTATCTCAATGGCTTGCCGATCATTGGGTAAGTCCACCAAAGTTCATGCTTTGTTATGATACATGGATCCTATCTCGGATTTCATGGCTTCTAACCATTTGTCGGAATTTGGGCCCACCATCGCTTCTCCATAGCTCGTAGGTTCATTGTTGTCTAGCAACATGACCTTCATGACAGGATTACTGCACCACTCTGAAGCAGTACGCATCCTTGTCACCCTACGAGGTACGGTAGTGACTTGATCCAAAGTTTCATGATCACTATCATAAGCTTCTACTTCAAGTGGTGTAGGTGCCACAGGAACAACTTCCTGTGCCCTGCTACACACTAGTTGTAGTGATGGTTCAATAACCATATCAAGTCTCCACCATCCTCCCACTCAACTTTTCGAGACAAACTTTTCCTCGAGAAAGGACCCGATTCAAGAAAGAATCCCTATTGCTTTCGGATCTGAATTAGGAGGTATACCCAACTGTTTTTGGGTGTCCTATGAAGATGCATTTTATCCGCTTTGGGTTCGAGCTTATCAACCTGAAACTTTTTCACATAAGCGTCGCAGCCCCAAACCTTTAAGAAATGACAGCTTAGGTTTCTCTAAACCATAGTTCATACGGTGTCATCTCGACGGAATTACGTGGTGCCCTATTTAAAGTGAATATGGTTGTCTCTAATGCCTAACCCATAAACGATAGTGGTAATTTGATAAGAGACATCATGGTACGCACCATATCCAATAGGGTGAACTATGATGTTCGGACACACCATCAAACTATGGTGTTCCAGGCGGTATTAATTGTGAAACAATTTCCACAATGTCTTAATTATGTACAAAGCTCAGAACTCAGATACTCATCTCTATGATCATATCATAGACATTTTATCCTCTTGTCACGATGATCTTCAACTTCACTCTGAAATTACTTGAACCATTTAATAATTCAGACTTGTGTTTCATCAAGTAAATATACTCAACATCTACTCGAATCATCTGTGAAGTAAGAACATAACGATATTCATCAGATGCCTCAAAGACTCATTGGACCGCACACATCAAAATGTGTTACTTCCAACAAGTTGCTATCTTGTTCCATCTTCTTTGAAAATGAGGCTTTTCACTCATCTTGCCCATGTGGTATGATTTGCATATCTCAAGTGATTCAAAATCAAGTGAGTCCAAACGATCCATCTGCATGGAGTTTCTTCATGCATATACACCAATAGACATGGTTCGCATGTCTCAAACTTTTCAAAACGAGTGAGTCCAAAGATCCATCAACATGGAGCTTCTTCATGCGTTTTATACCAATATGACTTACATGGCAATGCCACAAGTAAGTGGTACTATCATTACTATCTTATATCTTTTGGCATGAAAATTTGTATCACTACGATCGAGATTCAATAAACCTTTCGTTTCAGGTGCAAGACCATTGAAGGTATTATTCAAATAAACAGAGTAACCATTATTCTCCTTAAATGAATAACCGTATTGCGATAGACATAATCCAATCTGTCTATGCTCAACGCAAACACCAAGTCTCGATGGTAGAGGGAGCGTGCGATGCTTGATCACATCAACCTTGGAAAACTTCCAACACATATCGTCAGCTCACCTTTAGCTAGTCTCCATTTATTCCGTAGCTCTTTTATTTTGAGTTACTAACACTTAACAACCGAACCGATATCTAATACCCTGGTGCTACTAGGAGTACTAGTAAAGTACACATTAACATAATGTATATCCAATATACTTCTATCGACCTTGCCATCCTTCTCATCTACCAAGTATCTAGGGTGGTTCCGCTTGATGCCTTCCTCTTATTACGTACACTTAGTCTCGGTTTGGGTTCAACCTTGGGTTTCTTCACTAGAGCAGCAGCTGATTTGCCATTTCATGAAGTATCCCTTCTTGCCCTTGCCCTTCTTGAAACTAGTGGTTTCACCAACCATCAACAATTGATGCTCCTTCTGATTTCTACTTTCACGGTGTCAAACATCGCGAATACCTCAAGGATCATCATATCTATCCTCGATATGTTATAGTTCATCACGAAGCTCTAGCAGCTTGGTGGCAATGACTTTGGAGAAACATCACTATCTCATCCGGAAGATCAACTCCCACTCGATTCTAGTGATTGTTGCACTCGGACAATCTGAGCACAAGCTCAACGATTGAGCTTTTCTCCCTTAGTTTGCAGGCTAAGAAAATCGTCGGAGGTCTCATACCTCTTGACGTGGCACGAGCCTGAAATCCCAATTTCAGCCCTCGAAAACATCTCATATGTTCCGCGACGTTTCAAAACGCCTTTGGTGCCTCAACTCTAAACCGCTTAACCGAACTATCACGTAGTTATCAAACGTGTATGTCCGATGTTCGCAACATCCACAAACGACGTTTTGGGTTCAAAGACATCGAAGCGGTGCATTAAGGACATAAGCTTTCTCTTCGTCCACATAATCGCCATCACAACTTTCAACTATATTTTCTCTAGGAACATATCTAAACAAAGGAACTAAAGCGTGAGCTACGACATAATTTGCAAAGATCTGCTGACTATGTTCAGATAATTAAGTTCATCTTATGAACTCCCACTCGATATACATCCTCTAGTCATCTAAGTGATTACATGATCCGAGTCAACTAGGCCGTGTCCGATCATCACGTGAGACGGACTAGTCATCATCAGTGAACATCTTCATATTGATCGTATCTACTATATGACTCATGCTCGACCTTTCGGTCTCTGTGTTCCGAGGCCATGTTTGTACATGCTAGGCTCGTCAAGTTAACCCTAAGTGTTTTGCATGTGTAAAACTGTCTTACACCCGTTGTATGTGAACGTAAGGATCTATCACACCCGAACATCACGTGGTGCTTCGAAACGACGAACTTTAGCAACGGTGCACAGTTAGGGGAGAACACTTCTTGAAATTGTTGTAAGGGATCATCTTATTTACTACCGTCGTTCTAAGTAAACAAGATACATAAACATAATAAACATCACATGCAATTATATAGTAGTGACATGATATGGCCAATATCATATAGCTCCATTGATCTCCATCTTCGGGGCTCCATGATCGTCATCGTCACCGGCATGACACCATGATCTTCATCATCATGATCTCCATCATCGTGTCTTCATGAAGTTGTCTCGCCAACTATTACTTGTACTACTATGGCTACCGGTTAGCAATAAAGTAAAGTAATTACATGGCGTTGTTTAATGACACACAGGTCATACAATAAATTAAGACAACTCCTATGGCTCCTGCCGGTTGTCATACTCATCGACATGCAAGTCGTGATTCCTATTACAAGAACATGATCAATCTCATACATCACATATCATTCATCACATTCTTCTTGGCCATATCACATCACATAGCATACCCTGCAAAAACAAGTTAGACGCCCTCTAATTGTTGTTTACATGTTTTACGTGGCTGCTATGGGTTTCTAGCAAGAACGCTTACCTACGCAAAACCACAACATGATATGTCAATTGCTATTTACCCTTCATAAGGACCCTTTTCATCGAATCCGTTCCGACTAAAGTGGGAGAGATCGGCACCGCTAGCCACCTTATGCACCAAGTGCATGTCAATCGGTGGAACTGCCTCACGTAAGTGTACGTAAGGTCGGTCCGGCCGCTTCATCCCACAATACCGCCAAACAAGATTGGACTAGTAACGGTAAGGATATTGAACAAAATCAACGCCCACAACTACTTTGTGTTCTACTCGTGCAAAGAATCTACGCAATAGACCTAGCTCATGATGCCATCATGGGGAACGAGCAGAAATTCAAAATTTTCCTCGTGTCACCAAGATCTATCTATGGAGAAACCAGCAACGAGGGTAAGGAGAGTGAATCTACATACCCTTGTAGATCGCTAAGCGGAAGCTTTCAAGAGAACGGGGTTGAAGGAGTCGTGCTTGCCGTGATCCAAATCACCGAGATCCTAGTGCCGAACGGACGGCACCTCCGCTGCTCAACACACGTACAGCCCGGTGACGCCTCCCATGCCTTGATCCAGCAAGGAGAGAGGGAGAGGTTGAGGAAGACTCCATCCAGCAGCAGCACGACGGCGTGGTGGTGGTGGAGGAGCGTGGCATCCCGCAGGCTTCGCCAAGCACCGCGAGAGAGGAGGAGGACATGGGAGAGGGGAGGGCTGCGCTGTAACTTCGTGTGAAGGTCTCATGCACCTCCCCACTATATATAGGGGTGGAGGGCTGGTTTCTTGCCCTCCAAGTCCATTGGGGCGTTGGCCAAGGTGGGAGGAAAGAAATCCCATCATTTCCTTCCCCATCGATTGTTATCCCCCTTTTTAGGATCTTGATCTTATCCCTTCGGATATGATCTTATTCTTTCTAAGGGGGATCTTGGTGAGCTTTGACCAGGGTGTGGGGCCTTGCCCCACAACCCACGCTCATGTGGGTCCCCCATGCAGGTGGGCCCCACTCCGAACCTTCTAGAACCTTCCCAAAGACAATACCGAAAAATCCCGAACATTTTCTCGTGGCCAAAATAGGACTTCCATATATAAATCTTTACCTCCGGACCATTCGAACTCCTCGTGACGTCCGGGATCTCATCCGGACTCAATAACATTCGCAACCACATACAAACTTCCTTTATAACCCTAGCGCCATCGAACCTTAAGTGTGTAGACCCAACGGGTTCGGGAGACATGTAGACATGACCGAGACGTTCTCCATCAATAACCAACAGCCGGATCTGGATACCCATGTTGGCTCCTACATGTTCCACGATGATCTCATCGGATGAACCACGATGTCAAGGACTCAATCGATCCCGTATACAATTCCCTTTGTCTAGCGGTATTATACTTGCCCGAGATTCGATCGTCGGTATACCGATACCTTGTTCAATCTCGCTACGGCAAGTCTCTTTACTCGCCCGTAACACATCATCCCGTGATCAACCCCTTGGTCACATTGTGCACATTATGATGATGTCCTACCGAGTGGGCCCAGAGATACCTCTCCGCTTACGGAGTGACAAATCCCGCCCTCGATTCGTGCAACCCAATGACACTTTCGAGATACCGTAGTGCACCTTTATAGCCACCCGCCACGTTGTGGCGTTTGGTACACCCAAAGCATTCCTACGGTATCCGGAGTTGCACAATCTCATGGTCTAAGGAAAAGATACTTGACATTGAAAAGCTTTAGCATACTAACTACACGATCTTTGTGCTAGGCTTAGGATTGTCTTGTCCATCACATCATTCTCCTAATGATGTGATCCCGTTATCAACAACATCTAATGTCCATGGTCGAAACCGTAACCATCTGCTTGATCAACGAGCTAGTCAACTAGAGGCTTACTAGGACATGGTGTTGTCTATGTATCCACACATGTATCCGAGTTTCCTATCAATACAATTATAGCATGGATAATAAACGATTATCATGAACAAGGAAATATAATAATAACCAATTTATTATTGCCTCTAGGGCATATTTCCAACAAGATACCTCTCCGACAATTGGAGTGACAAAACCTAATCTCAAATACGCCAACTCAACATGTACCTTCGAGACACCAGAGTACTCCTTTATAATCACCCAGCTTACATTGTGACGCTTTGGTAGTACCCAAAGTGTTCTTCGTAAACGGAGTTGCATAATTCTCATAGTTACAGAACATGTATAAGTCATGAAGAAAGCAATAACAAAGATACTAAACGATCAAGTGCTAGGCTAACGGAATGGGTCATGTCAATCACATCATTCTTCTAATGATGTGATCCCACTAATCAAATGACAACACATGTCTATGGTTAGGAAACATAACCATCTTTGATTAATGAGCTAGTCAAGTAGAGGCATACTAGTGACTATATGTTTGTCTATGTATTCACACATGTATCATGTTTCCGATTAATACAATTCTAGCATGAATAATAAACATTTATCATGATATGAGGAAATAAATAATAACTTTATTATTGCCTATAGGGCATATTTCCTTCACTCGTAATGGTGAAACCATTCTCGCGTAAGCGTACGCGTAATTCGGTCCGCGCCGCTTCATCTCACAATACCGCCGAACCAAAGTATGACATGCTGGTAAGCAGTATGACTTGTATCGCCCACAACTCACTTGTGTTCTACTCGTGGATATAACATCAACGCATAAATTCTGGCTCTGATACCACTGTTGGGGAACGTAGTAATTTCAAAAAAAATTCCTACGCACACGCAAGATCATGGTGATGGTATAGCAACGGGAGGGGAGAGTGTTGTCCACGTACCCTCGTAGACCGTAAGCGGAAGCGTTAGCACACCGCGGTTGATGTAGTCGACGCCTTCACGATCCGACCGATCCAAGCACCGAACGACGGCACCTCCGAGTTCAAGACACGCTCAGCTCGACGACGATCTCCGGGCTCCGATCCAAAGAAAGCTCCGGAGATGAGTTCCACAAGACGACGGCGTGGTGGACGATGATGATGTTCTACGCGCACAGGTTTTCGCCTAAACTCCACGACGATATGACCGAGGTGGAATATGGTGGAGGGGGCACCGACACGGCTAAGGAACGATCCGTAGATCAACTTGGGTGTCTATGGTGCCCCCCGCCCCCATATATAAAGGAGCAAGGGGAGGCCGACCGGCCCTTGGAGGGTGTGCCAAGGAGGAGGAATCCTCCTCCTAGTAGGAGTAGGACTCCTCCTTTCCTACTCCTACTAGGAGGGGGAAGGAAGGGGGAGAGGGGGAAGGAAAGGGGGGGCGCCTGAAGGAAATATGCCCTAGAGGCAATAATAAAGTTGTTATTTATTTCCTTATTTCATGATAAATGTTTATTATTCATGCTAGAATTGTATTAACCAGAAACATAATACATGTGTGAATACATAGACAAACAGAGTGTCACTAGTATGCCTCTTCTTGACTAGCTCGTTAATTAAAGATGGTTATGTTTCCTAACCATAGACATGAGTTGTCATTTGATTAAAGGGATCACATCATTAGGAGAATAATGTGATTGACTTGACCCATTCCGTTAGCTTAGCACTTGATCGTTTAGTATGTTGCTATTGCTTTCTTCATGACTTATACATGTTCCTATGACTATGATATTATGCAACTCCCGTTTAACGGAGGAACACTTTGTGTGCTACCAAACGTCACAACGTAACTGGGTGATTATAAAGGAGCTCTACAGGTGTCTCCAAAGGTACATGTTGGGTTGGGGTATTTCGAGATTAGGGTTTATCACTCCGATTGTCGGAGAGGTATCTCTGGGCCCACTTGGTAATGCACATCACTATAAGCCTTGCAAGCATTGTAACTAATGAGTTAGTTGCGGGATGATGTATTACGGAACGAGTAAAGAGACTTGCTGGTAACTAGATTGAACTAGGTATTAGATACCGATGATCGAATCTCGGGCAAGTAACATACCGATGACAAAGGGAACAACGTATGTTGACCGATAAAGATCTTCGTAGAATATGTAGGAACTAGTATGAACATCCAGGTTCCACTATTGGTTATTGACCAAGAATAGTTCTAGGTCATGTCTACATAGTTCTCGAACCCGTAGGGTCCGCACGCTTAACGTTACGATGACAGTTTTATTATGAGTTTATAAGTTTTGATGTACCTAAGGTTGTTTGGAGTCCTAGATGTGATCACGGATATGACGAGGAGTCTCGAAATGGTCGAGACATAAATATTGATATATTGGACGGATATATTTGGACACCGGAAAGGTTCCGGATGAGATTGGGACTATACCGAGATCCGGAGGTTACCGAACCCCCGTAAGTATATGGGCCTTATTGGGCCTTAGTGGAAAGGAGGAGAAGGATCAAGGAGGGGCGCCCCCAAGCCCAATCCGACTGGGAGGGGGCCGCCCCCTTCCTTCTTCCCTCCCTCTCTTCCTTCCTTCTCCTACTCCTAATAGGAAGGGAGGGGCAAACCTACTTGGAGTAGGTTTCCCCTCCTAGGGCGCCTCCCCCTTGGCCGCCCTCCTCCTCTCCCCTTTATATACGGGAGGGGCACCCCATGACACACAAGTTGATCTACGGATCGTTCCTTAGCCGTGTGCGGTGCCCCTTCCACCATATTCCACCTCGGTCATATCGTCATGAGTTTAGGCGGCCATGCGCTGGTAGAACATCATCATCGTCACCATGCCGTCGTGCTGACGGAACTCATCCCCGACGCTTCGCTGGATTGGAGCCCGAGGGACGTCATCGAGCTGGACGTGTGCTGAACACGAAGATGCCGTATGTTCGGTGCTTGGATTGGTCGAATCGTGAAGACGTACGACTACATCAACCGCGATGTCATAACGCTTCCGCTTAACGGTCTACGAGGGTACGTAGACAACACTGTCCCCTCTCATTGCTATGCCATCACCATGATCTTGCGTGTGCGTAGGAATTTTTTTGAAATTACTACATTCCCCAACAGTTGCATCTGAGCCTAGGTTATATGCGTTGATGTTATATGCACGAGTAGAACACAAGTGAGTTGTGGGTGATACAAGTCATACTGCTTACCAGCATGTCATACTTTGGTTCGGCGGTATTGTTGGATGAAGCGCCCGACCGACATTACGCCAGACGCTTACGCGAGACTGGTTTTACCGCCGTGCTTTGCACACGTGTGACTAGCGGTGTCGGTTTCTCAACTTTAGTTGAACCGAGTGTGGCTATGCCCGGTCCTTGCGAAGGTTAAAACAGCACCAACTTGACAAACTATCGTTGTGGTTTTGATGCGTAGGTAAGAACGGTTCTTGCTCAGCCCGTAGCAGCCACGTAAAACTTGCAACAACAAAGTAGAGGATGTCTAACTTGTTTTTGCAGGGCATGTTGTGATGTGATATGGCCAAGACGTGATGCTATATTTTATTGTATGAGATGATCATGTTTTGTAACCGAAGTTATCGGCAACTGGCAGGAGCCATATGGTTGTCGCTTTATTGTATGAAATGCAAACGCCCTGTAATTGCTTTACTTTATCACTAAGCGGTAGCAATAGTCATAGAAGCAATAGATGGCGTAAATGACAACGATGCTATGATGGAGATCAAGGTGTCACGCCGGTGACGATGGTGATCACGATGGTGCTCCGGAGATGGAGATCACAAGCACAAGATGATGATGGCCATATCATATCACTTATATTGATTGCATGTGATGTTTATCCTTTATGCATCTTATCTTGCTTTGATTGACGGTAGCATTTTAAGATGATCTCTCACTAAAAAATTATCAAGAACTGTTCTCCCTGAGTATGCACCGTTGCCAAAGTTCGTTGTGCCCAGACACCACGTGATGATCGGGTGTGATAAGCTCTACGTCCATCTAGAACGGGTGCAAGCCCGTTTTGCACACGCAGAATACTCAGGTTAAACTTAACGAGCCTAGCATATGCAGATATGGCCTCGGAACACGGAGACCGAAAGGTCGAGCGTGAATCATATAGTTGATATGATCAACATAGAGATGTTCACCATTGAAAACTATTCCATCTCACGTGATGATCGGTTATGGTTAGTTGATTTGGATCACGTGATCACTTAGATGACTAGAGAGATGTCTGTCTAAGTGGGAGTTCTTAAGTAATATGATTAATTGAACTTAAATTTATCATGAACTTAGTCCTGGTAGTATTTTGCAAATTATGTTGTAGATCAATAGCTCGCGTTGTTGCTTTCATATGTTTATTTTGATATGTTCCTAGAGAAAATTGTGTTGAAAGATGTTAGTAGCAATGATGCGGATTGGATCCGTGATCCGAGGTTTATCCTCTTTGTCGCATGAAGAATTATGTCCTTAATGCACCACTAGGTGATGACCTATTGCAGGAGCGGATGCGCACGTTATGAACGCTTGGCTAGCTCAATATGATGACTACTTGATAGTTTAGTGCACCATGCTTAACGGCTTAGAATCGGGACTTCAAAGACGTTTTGAACGTCATGGACCAAATGAGATGTTCCAGGAATTGAAATTAATATTTCAAAGAAAATACCCGAGTTAAGAGATATGAAGTCTGCAACAAGTTCTATAGCTAAAATATGGGGGAGAATCGCTCAACTAGTGAGCATGTGCTCAGATTGTCTGGGTACTACAATCGCTTGAATCAAGTGGGAGTTAATCTTCCAGATAAGATAGTGATTGACAGAGTTCTCTAGTCACCATCACCAAGTTACTAGAACTTCGTGATGAACTATAGTATGCAAGGGATGATGAAAATGATTCCCGAGCTCTTCGTGACGTTGAAATCGACGAAGGTAGAAATCAAGAAAGAGCATCAAGTTTTGATGATTGACAAGACCACTAGTTTCAAGAAAAGGGCAAAGGGAAAGAAAAGGAAACTTCAAGTAGAATGACAAGCAAGTTGTCACTCCCGTGAAGAAGCCCAAAGCTGGACCAAAGCCTGAAACTGAGTGCTTACACTACAAAGGAAACGGTCATTAGAATCGGAAATGCCCTGAATATTTGGTGGATAAGAAGGATGGCAAAGTGAACAAGGGTATATTTGATATACAGGTTATTGATGTGTGCTTTACTAGTGTTTATAGTAGCCCCTGAGTATTTGATACTTGTTTGGTTGCTAAGATTAGTAACTCAAACAGAGTTACGTAATAAACAAAGACTAGTTGAAGGGGAAGTGACGATGAGTATAGGAAGTAGTTCCAAGATTGATATGATCATCATCGCACACTCCCTATACTTTCGGGATTAGTGTTAAACCTAAATAAATGTTATTTGGCGTTTGCGTTGAGCATGAATATGATGTGATCATGTTTATTGCAATACGGTTATTCATTTAAGTTAGAGAACAATTGTTGTTCTGTTTATATGAATAAAACCTTCAATGGTCATACACCTAATGAAAATAGTTTGTTGGATCTCGATCGTAGTGATACACATATTCATAATAATTGATGCCAAAAGATATAAAGATAATAATGATAGTGCAACTTATTTGTGGCACTGCCGTTTGGGTCATATTGGTGTAAAGCGCGTGAAGAAACTCCATGAAAGATGGATTTTCGGAATCACTTGGTTATGAATCATTTGATGCTTGCAAACCATGCCTTTTGGGCAAGATGACTAAAACTTCGTTCTCCGGAACAATGGAACGAGCTACTGACTTATTGGGAATAATACATACCGATGTATGCGATCCAATGAGTGTTGATGCTCGTGGCAAGTATCGTTATTTTCTGACCTTCACAAGATGATTTGAGCAGATATGGGTATATCTACTTGATGAAACATAAGTCCGAAATAGTTGAAAGGTTCAAAGAATTTCAGAGTGAAGTGGAAAAATCATCGTAACAAGAAAATAAAGTTTCTGTGATCTGATCACGGAGACGAATATTTGAGTTACGAGTTTGGTCTTCAATTAAAACAATGTGGAATAGTTTCACAAACTCATGCCACCTGGAACACCACAACGTTATGGTGTGCCCGAACATCGTAACCGCACTTTATTGGATATGGTGCGATCTATGATGTCTCTTACTGATTTACCACTATTGTTTTTGGGTTATGCATTAGAGACAACTGCATTCACGTTAAAAGGGCACCATCTGAATCCGTTGAGACGACACCATATGAACTGTGGTTTAGCAAGAAACCCAAGTTGTCGTTTCTTAAAGTTTGGGGCTGCGATGTTATGTGAAAAAGTTTCATCCTGATAAGCTCGAACCCAAATCGGAGAAGTGCGTCTTCATAGAATACCCAAAGGAAATTGTTGGGTACACCTTCTATCACAGATCCGAAGGCAAGATATTCGTTGCTAAGAATGGATCCTTTCTAGAGAAGGAGTTTCTCTCGAAAGAAGTGAATGGGAGGAAAGTAGAACTTGATAAGATAATTGTACCTTCTACTGAATTGGAAAATAGTTCATCATGGAAATCAGTTCCAGTGATTCCTACACCAATTAGTGAGGAAGCTAATGATGATGATCATGAAACTTATGATCAAGTTACTACAGAACCTCGTAGGTCTTCCAGAGTACGGTCCGCACCAGAGTGGTACGATAATCCTGTTCTGGAAGTCATGTTACTAGAGCATGATGAACCTACGAACTATGAGGAAGCGATGATGAGCCCAGATTCCGCAAAATGGCTTAAGGCCATGAAATCTGAGATGGGATCCATGTATGAGAACAAAGTGTGGACTTTGGTGGAGTTGCCTGATGATCGGCAAGCCATATTGTATAAATGGATCTTCAAGAGGAAGACGGACGTTGATAGTAGTGTTACTATCTACAAGCTCGACTTGTCGCAAAAAGGTTTTTGACAAGTTCAAGGTGTTGACTACAATGAGATTTTCTCAACCGTAGCAATGCTTAAGTCTGTCCGAATCATGTTAGCAATTGCCACAATTTATGAAATCTGGCAAATGGATGTCAAAACTGCATTCCTTAATGGTTTTCTCAAATAAGAGTTGTATATGATGCAACCAGAAGGTTTTGTCAATCCTAAAGGTACTAACAAAATGTGCATGCTCCAAATGATCCATCTATGGACCGGTGCAAGCATCTCGAGTTAGAATATACGCTTTGATGAGTTGATCAAAGCATATAGTTTTGTACAGACTTACGGTGGAGCCTGTATTTACAAGAAAATGAGTGGGAGCACTACAGCATTTCTGATTAGTATATGTGAATGACATATTGTTGATCGGAAATAATGTAGAATTATTCTGCAAAGCATAAAGGAGTGTTTGAAAGGAGTTATTTAAAATAAAGACCTTAGTAAAGCTACTTACATATTGAGCATCAAGATCTATTGAGATAGATCAAGACGCTTGATAAGATTTTCAATGAGTACATACCTTGACAAGATTTTGAAGTAGTTCAAAATGGAATAGTCAAAGAAGGAGTTCTTGCCTGTGTTGCAAGGTGTGAAATTGAGTAAGACTCAAAGCCCGACCATGGCAGAAGATAGAAAGAGAATGAAAGTCATTCCCTATGCCTCAGCCATAGGTTCTATGAAGTATGCCATGCTGTGTACCAGATCTATTGTATACCCTAACTGATTTTAGCAAAGGAGTACAATAGTGATCTAGGAGTAGATCACTGGACAGCGGTCAAAATTATCCTTAGGGGAATAAGGATATGTTTCTCGATTATGGAGGTGACAAAAAGGTTCATCGTAAAGGGTTACGTCGATGCAAGTTTTGACACTAATCTAGATGACTCTAAGTCTCGGTTTAGATACATATTGAAAGTGGGAGCAATTAGCTAGAGTAGCTCCATGCAGAGCATTGTAGACATAGAAAATTGCAAAATACACAACGGATCCGAATGTGAAAGACCCGTTGACTAAGATTCTCTCACAAGCAAAACATGATCACACCTTAGTACTCTTTGGGTGTTAATCACATAGCGATGTGAACTAGATTACTGAATCTAGTAAACCCTTTGGGTGTTGGTCACATGGCGATGTGAACTATGGGTGTTAATCACATGATGATGTGAACTATTGGTGTTAAATCACAAGGTGATGTGAACTAGATTATTGACTCTAGTGCAAGTGGGAGACCGAAGGAAATATGCCCTAGAGGCAATAATAAAGTTATTATTTATTTCCTTATTTCATGATAAATGTTTATTATTCATGCTAGAATTGTATTAACCGGAAACATAATACATGTGTGAATACATAGACAAACAGAGTGTCACTAGTATGCGTCTTCTTGACTAGCTCATTAATTAAAGATGGTTATGTTTCCTAACCATAGACATGAGTTGTCATTTGATTAACGGGATCACATCATTAGCAGAATGATGTGATTGACTTGACCCATTCCGTTAGCTTAGCACTTGATCGTTTAGTATGTTGCTATTGCTTTCTTCATGACTTATACATGTTCCTATGACTATGAGATTATGCAACTCCCGTTTACCGGAGGAACACTTTGTGTGCTACCAAACATCACAACGTAACTGGGTGATTATAAAGGAGCTCTACAGGTGTCTTCAAAGGTACATGTTGGGTTGGGGTATTTCGAGATTAGGATTTGTCACTCCGATTGTCGGAGAGGTATCTCTGGGCCCACTTGGTAATGCACATCACTATAAGCCTTGCAAGCATTGTAACTAATGAGTTAGTTGCGGGATGATGTATTACGGAACGAGTAAAGAGACTTGTCGGTAACTCGATTGAACTAGGTATTGGATACCGACGATCGAATCTCGGGCAAGTAACATACCGATGACAAAGGGAACAACGTATGTTGTTATGCGGTTTAACCGATAAAGATCTTCGTAGAATATGTAGGAACCAATATGAACATCCAGGTTCCACTATTGGTTATTGACCAAGAATAGTTCTAGGTCATGTCTACATAGTTCTCGAACCCGTAGGGTCCGCACGCTTAACATTACGATGACAGTTTTATTATGAGTTTATAAGTTTTGATGTACCGAAGGTTGTTCGGAGTCCCGTATGTGATCACGGACATGACGAGGAGTCTCGAAATGGTCGAGACATAAAGATTGATATATTGGACGGATATATCTGGACACCGGAAAGGTTCCGGATGAGATTGGGACAATACCGGAGATCCGGGAGGTTACCGGAACCCCCCGATAAGTATATGGGCCTTATTGGGCCTTAGTGGAAAGGAGGGAGAAGGAGCAAAGGAGGGGGCGTGCCCCCCCCCCAAGCCCAATCCGACTGGGAGGGGCCGCCCCCCTTTCTTCTTCCCTCCCTCTTCCTTCCTTCTCCTACTCCTAATAGGAAGGGAGGGGCAAACCTACTTGGAGTAGGTTTCCTCCTAGGGCGCCTCCCCTTGGCCGCCCCCTCCTCCTCTCCCCCTTTATATACGGGGGAGGGGGGCACCCCATGACACACAAGTTAATCTACGGATCGTTCCTTAGCCGTGTGCGGTGCCCCCCTTCCACCATATTCCACCACGGTCATATCGTCGCGGAGTTTAGGCGAAGCCCTGCGCCGGTAGAACATCATCATCATCACCACGCCGTCGTGCTGACGGAACTCATCCCCGACGCTTCGCTGGATTGGAGCCTGAGGGACGTCATCGAGCTGGACGTGTGCTGAACACGGAGGTGCCGTACGTTCGATGCTTGGATCGGTCGAATCATGAAGACGTACGACTACATCAACCGCGTTGTCATAACGGTTCCGCTTAACGGTCTACGAGGGTACGTAGACAACACTCTCCCCTCTCGTTGCTATGCCATCACCATGATCTTGCGTGTGCGTAGGAATTTTTTTGAAATTACTACATTCCCCAACAGCGCCGCCCCCCCCCCCCCTCCTAGTCCAATTCGGACCAGAGGAGGGAGGGGGCGCACGGCCCATGCTGGCCGCACCTCTCTCCTTTCCCCTAAGGCCCATAAGGCTCATTACTCTCCCGGGGGGGTCCGGTAACCCCTCCGACACTCCAGTTTTCTCCGAAATCACCCGGAACACTTCCTGTGTCCGAATATAGTCGTCCAATATATCAATCTTTATGTCTCGACCATTTCGAGACTCCTCGTCATGTCCGTGATCACATCCGGACCAACAAACTTCGCACATCAAAACTTACTAACTCATAATAAAACCGTCATCGTAACGTTAAGCGTGCGGACCCTACGGGTTCGAGAACTATGTAGACATGACCTAGAACTATTCTCGATCAATAACCAATAGCAGAACCTGGATGCCCATATTGGTTCCTACATATTCTACAAAGATCTTTATCGGTCAAACCGCATAACAACATACGTTGTTCCCTTTGTCATCGGTATCTTACTTGCCCGAGATTTGATCGTCAAGATCCAATACCTAGTTCAATCTCGCTATCGCAAGTCTCTTTACTCGCTACGTAATGCATCATCCCGTAACCAACTCATTGGTCACATTGCTTGCAAGGCTTAAAGTGATGTGCATTACCGAGAGGGCCCAGAGATACCTCTCCGACAATCGGAGTGACAAAACCTAATCTCGAAATACGCCAACTCAACATGTACCTTCGGAGGCACCTGTAGTACTCCTTTATAATCACCCGCTTACGCCAGACGCTTGGTAGTACCCAAAGTGTTCCTTCGTAAACAGGAGTTGCATAATTCTCATAGTTACGTGAACATGTATAAGTCATGAAGAAAGCAATAGCAGATACTAAACGATCAAGTGCTAGGCTAACGGAATGGGTCATGTCAATCACATCATTCTTCTAATGATGTGATCCCACTAATCAAATGACAACACATGTCTATGGTTAGGAAACATAACCATCTTTGATTAATGAGCTAGTCAAGTAGAGGCATACTAGTGACTATATGTTTGTCTATGTATTCACACATGTATCATGTTTCCGGTTAATACAATTCTAGCATGAATAATAAACATTTATCATGATATGAGGAAATAAATAATAACTTTATTATTGCCTCTAGGGCATATTTCCTTCAGAGTTGTCGCCCGAGAGGTTCACTTCATTCTTATGGAAAGCAGTAAAGAACCTTAGCAAATCATCCTTGATCAGCAGCTTGAAGGTCCTGTAGAACTCGTTGGTAAAGGCATCAGGACCCGGACTCTGGTTATTAGGCGAGCAGTTGATATCTTGCACGATCTCGGCCCATGAGAATTCCGCTTTGAGCTCTGATAGGTCGAGCGGAGTATATAAAGAGGCAACATCAACAGCATCCGTCGAGGCTGCAGGCTGTCCCAAGATCTCCCTGAAATAGTCTGTAGCCAAACGCAGCTTCTGCGAAGTATCAAAAAATTCCACACCTTCCTAAACCAACACTCTGATCTTGTTGCGTCGAGCTTGGTGATTGGCCGCCGCGTGAAAAAACTGGTTGTTTTCGTCCCCGGACACACACCAGCATAACTTGGCCCTACGACGCCAAGCAGCAGTTTGCCATAGGATCAGGTGCTCGGCCTTGGCAGCCGTAGAGACCCTGAGCACATCTTCAATAGAAGAGAGCGGCCTCAGCTCTTCAACAGCATTCAGATAAGCCACCACATGCTTATTATTGTCCACAAGGATCCGTAAACTGGGCTTAGAACGGCACCACTGCCGCAGAGCAGCACGTACACGTCTCATTTTGAAGCTGATCAAGGAAGCGGCAGAACTAATCTCTCTAGTGCCATGGGACCAAGACAGGGAGATGATATTGCGGGGCTCCTCTGATTCCAGCCAGTGATTTTCCATACGAAACAACTTACTCCTTGGCATGTTTGTGGAGAAAGAAAGGAGCAGGGGCGTGTGATCAGATGTCATTGTTGGAACGCAAGATACAGTTGACTGCAGAAAGCTTAGATTCCAAGCTGCATTTACAAGCACCCGATCCAAATGGACAAGAGTAGGCTGCTCTCTCTTGTTAGACCAAGTGAAGAGTCTATTATCAATCTGAACATCGTCCAAAGCATGGTCTCTGATCCAAGAATTAAAAGCTTCCATCAAACTCCAGTTGATTTGGCCTCGAGACTTCTCATGTGCAAATCTGTACATGTTGAAATCACCCAGGTGAACTTGCAACACTGCTAACCGCCTCAAAGAAACTTGATCTCTCATTTTGTAGATGAGGTGCATAAACAGCAGTGAGGCAGATCGTGCTCCGGCCGCACCATCAGACGGAGTAACAGCATGCTCCTAGAGATTTGTGGGCAAGAAGGCTCGTAATTTGAAGGTGGAAATGGAGGACAGCTTTGTTTCCTGCAAACACACAACACTAGGGCAGCAGGAGGTTATTGTATCACGAACCAACGAGCACTTGTCGTCCTCGCCGAGTCCACGGACATTCCAGTTCAGAAACTTCATAGTGCATTAAAGAACACACAGCCCAACGTGAGGAAGAACAGAGCAAATGCATAATGATCATGAAGAGAAAAACAGAGCATACATCTAGGATAGATAACTTGGTGGAACAGCATACAGACTCAGGACCAACTGACCAAAACAAACTACAGACCCTGAAGAAAGGTGAAGCCGAACTAAACGGAGGCCCTAGAGACATTATAAACAAAGGGGGACTACAGAGCATCAAGCAAAACATATGACTGGGAACAACAACTGAAGGCAACATTGCCCGAACGCCTGAAACAGAGGCTCTCAGCCTAAACATTGGAGGAACTGATGACACACGCAGGAGAAGCAGGAGCAGCACCAGCGGATGCAGAGGTGTCGTCTGACAAGACCGGAACGGCCTGGATCTTGGCTTGCTCCAGGATGGCGGAGGCATTGAGGTCGCAGCACTGTGCAATCTTCTTCAGTTTGCCGCGAGTCATGTGAGACGGTGTGTTCAGCAGAGGCAGTTCAAGCAAGCTGGCTACTGCCGCAGTCTTCGACTTCTTGCGACGACGAGAGGAACCAGGCCATCGTGACGACCCAGAGCTGGAGTCGGATCCAGCCGCCACAGCCTTCCTCTTAGCCGCACGCTCAACAGAGCCGAGGCGCACGCCGTCGTAAGAACGGCTGATGCGTATACTACGCCGGGCGGCAGAGAACGGGCGAAGCTCCTCCTCCGCGCTCGTTGATCGGCAGGCCTGTAACCTCCCTGCGGCACCCCGGTCGCTGATTCTGAGGCTGGATCTCGACCGCCTTGTTCAGGTCAAGATCGACCGGGGCGGCCGCGAGCACTGGACCCGCACCCTGGACAGGAGCAGGGAAGAGCGGGAGCAGAGGCTTGGCCCGGAGATCTCTGGCGCTCGGCTCGCAAGGCGGCCCGCGGCAACTGCAGAACACGGTGGCGACCTAGGGCGGAAGCGCAGCGCAAGCTCCATGCTGCAGATCGGTGGAGAGAACTGGAGATGGTTGACCACACAACAGGACCCCAGGCTCCGGCCGAGGGATGCGATGAAAAGGCCTGGAGCATATAGGACGGGCTACCAGGATCTGGTGGGCCCGATAGTGCTGCTGGGCCGAGAACTGGACATCCATCAGAGGCCCATCACCGGAAAGGACAAGCGCAGGCCCAACCGCAGGGAGCAGCCCAACCGGCACATTTGGTTTGGGTGGATGTCTACATTCAACGGAGGGGAGCAGTGGAAGCGTGCGAGGACATGGCCCACCGGTCAGCAGCTTAGGCAGGAAGTTGAAAAGGAGGGAGCGAGAGTTTTCCCGCGCCAGAACCCCCTTGGTGTAGTCGAAGCAAGGAAAGAAGCCATCATCAATCGATAGCAGGCGAACTGGGATAGAGCCCGAGGCAATCCGACTATTGTTGAGCTCGAGCTTGAAGGAGAAGCACATGCCATCGGTATCGAAGGTGACCGAGACTCGTGGCGTGCGCACCTCCGCCGCCCATAGTGAGGAGTGGAGACATAGCCTTAGCTCATCCTCGTGCAAGATTTGAGCCTCAAACGGCAGGGAGAAAGCGGATCCTCTGATAAGCTTGGGTTTGGCCGCCAGTTTGAGCATGGCCAGAAAGTCGGCCGGCATGGCCGTCTCCGGGAACAGGAAAGCGCGAAAAGCGCAGTCGGCCATGCCCTCTCCAGCGCTCGGGTGCCCGCGGCCCGTGGAGGACCCGTGGTGAGCACGTTCGCGGCGAGGGGAGGGCGGAGCGGGGGCATCGGCGCCTCCCTCCTCGAGGCGACCGGGCGGGCGCGGCGTGACCGTGGGAGCACCGAGGGAGCGAGCAACATCCCAAATCTCGTTGATGATAACATCAGCATAGATACTGTTACCATCAACACGATGAAAGGTGATGTGGTGGGGGATGTGGTGCAGAGCCTCAACTTTGACGAGGACGAAGATGCTGGAGAATTCGCTACCGTGGAGGCACCCGTGCTCTAGGCGGAAGAGGCTGGCGAACCCGGCTACGCACACCGCCACCCCCGCCAATTCCACAGCTCCAAAGGCAACTTCTCGAGCGAGAGGCTAACGACGTGGCGGTAAGCAAAGCGGAAAGCGTTATCGCCTGTATTGTGTGGGAGGATCCAGACGGTGCGGTCGCCCACCTCCAACGGACTCGCACGCAGAGCAGCGGCCTGCTCGGACTCGCGCTAGAAAACAACGAAAGCCGTGCCCACAGCCGAGCCAGCAAAGTGAACCGCAGTGATGCCGAGCCGGTGGCGAAGGACTCTACGGAGCCAGGGAAGGAAGGAGGCCTTTGGTGGAGAGATGGTGACAAGGCACACAAGGGAGTTTTGATCAGGTACGAGAGGGTAATGGATATCTAACGAGGAAGGGCGGCCGTGCACTATTGGTTCCATGGCGGAGGAAGGAGGGGAGGCTGTGCTCAGGGTTGGTGGAGAGGTGGAGAGAGCAAGTGAAGAGGCATGTGATGAAGTGAACTGTTCCGTGGGGGCTGCACTTATAGATGGGCAAGCACGCCTAAACTAGGGCAAAGAGACCTATAACTACAGGCAGCGCGAGAGTGGCCAACAGAGCGGCATAGCCAACATACCACAGGATCCCTGCAATCCCGTCGCCAGTGCCTATAGGAGAGACATCGATAACAACGGCTAGGCAGGTTTTTAGGCTTTCCAAACCACAACCGTGGATACGGCGTGGCTCCCGAAGGATTATAGACAGTAGAAACAGCTGGGGAGGAGAGCAGCGCATCTCTGTAGGGTGTAGGGGCAGAATCTGGCGACAGCGAAGGAAGAGGACGGGCAGCTGGAGCGTCGCCAACCTTGGCAGAGGAATCCGTGCATGGACCAGCCAGCGGTTGGTCAGCAGAAGGCGGCAAAGGCGTGGAGTAAGGAGTAGGCTGGGATAAGCACGAAACTAATCGATTGCATGAAGCCTCAAACCCGCGTGTGACAGAGCGCTCGTCGTGCGAGCGTATCGCAAAATCCCGGGAAAACGGGGCACACGGGGTCGTGACAGTCAAAGCATTGCTAACAGACGACAGTAACGCAGAGTGTGGAGGGCGAGGTCCAAGAATAGACGGCAAAAAGGAGTTAACCTCCCACGTACGTCTACGTGCATGCCCCCATGCAGCAGGCGACTCGCGACAGACGGAAGAAGCCAGAGCAGAAAAGGACATGGTAACCGCGATAAAGCCTGGCCGCCATGGATCACGGAGCACGATCTCCTTAGCAATACACTCATGAGCCACCTGGAAGCGAAAGGAGCCCTCCTGACACGGTTGGACTCGGAAGCCACTGGCACAGCCCCCGAACCAGGAAACTAGGAGGGAAGCAAACGCATCAGGGGAGAAGACAACGCCATCGTTTAGGACGACGGCGAGAAGGCTGGCCGGTCGGCAACGGCCAGCGATGGCCGAAATAGTGCCACAACCATACTTGGACAGCATATCGTCCTCAAACCAAGATCCATCCATGGAGCAAGCCAGGAACCCGGAGCACAGAAACCCTATCTAGACCTCACAGAGAAAGACGGCGCCTGAACGGCATGCATGCATCAAGGAAAGGCTGTGGTCCAGAACAAGCACTACGGAGAACTGACCTGCAACCCGTGGAAGGCGTAGGGCTGCGAACGTTGATTCGGATCCAGACCTCAAGCTGCACAGCGGGGCTCGGGGGGTGGACGCCGAGCCCGGGTGGCGCACGGCAGAGAGAATGATGAGCCCACGCCTCCTAGCAGCTACGATGTATGGTGGACGCCGTGCCCGGGTGGCACACGGCGGTGGGGACTGCCGGAAGGTGGACGCCGTGCCCGGAGCAGCGCGCGGCGGTGCGGCGAGCGCCACTAGCTCAGTCCCTCCTTTCTCGAAGGAAGAAGTATTTTCCTACAAACACAATATATCAGACGAATAATATGCATTATTGATCCTAATTTGCAAATTTCTCTGTTATTTACTCAGTTCCATTGATTTGTCACGTGAGTAGTGTGGCAAATGTATCTAAAGAGAAAAGGCTGAGTTCCATCTTCCAACAGCAGAAGTTGCCTTGTTGTCAGTTGAACTCGTAGATACAACATGTTGTCAACAAACAATGGACTTGCTTCAGCAGCGAACTGATCCCAGGACATGTTAAACACATTTGGGAATCCCGCTGGTAGATGGTTTTCACTTGTGAAGGTATTGGCTTGTCTGCGGTTAAACACAAAGTTACCTGCAGGTCTGGTTCTCGTCGCAAATTCATACTCGATGGTTATTGGCAGAGAGATATTTCCTTTTCAACTCCCAAGTATAGTCCAAAACTGTGAGTCCCTAGTTGAGCATTAAGATTGCACGCCACAAGGAGGAAAAATGAGTGTCCTGCAAAATGGAATGCTTGAGAGCTGATATGTCCAGACGGAAAAAGACTGGTGCATTCTTCAGACTTGATATCCATGTAGGCAATACATTGCTTGTGGGGCCGCTCAAAGCCAATCGACTTCACAGGTCTTAACGTGTATATCCTCTCCAAGAATCTGCAATGGAAGTATGATGTAGCAGGAAGGGATCTGTGTGCAGAACTGTGGGCAGAGATCACAATGCGTGCAGAATGAAGAGTGCCCAAATCCTGACAAGACAAAAGTGACAGAAGTTTCCCACAGTGTAACGCCCCGGATTCGATGCGCCAGGTGTCTCCCAGTTATTCGTCGTTGTTGCCATGTCATTTTCTTGCGTGTTGCATTTTGCCATGTCATCATCTGCATTTCATCTGCATATTTTTCAAAACTTGCATCCGTTCGGGTTCCCCCGGTTCTCTCCGTTGTCCGTTTGGAGTCCAGACCTCTCGCGCGTGTCCCGTCGCCCCTCTCAGACCTTGTTTCGTGAGCGGGATAAAACCGTTCTCGGAATGGCCCGAGGTTTGCCGAGTGGCCTTGCTATAGCACCGGTAGACCGTCTATCAAATTTCGTTCCATTTGGAGGTCGTTTGATGCCCCAGCGGTTAACCGCGTAGCCTGAAACCCCTCTCTCTTTGCAGCCCAGCCCCTCTTCACCACAGCCCATGAGCCCATCCAAACCCCCTCCATGCTCTTGGTCGTTTGATCATGATCGTGTGGGCGAAAACCGCACCTCATTTGGACACTCCTAGCTCCCTCTACCTATAAATATGTGTCCCTCCCCGTCCAAAACGCAGATGAAACCCTAGCCTTCTTCCACCCCGCGCCACCGGACAGATCCCCGCCGCCGGACACGTCCAGCCTCCACCTCATCCCGGCGAATCACGCGCTGACACGTCACCTCCTCCGCCGCCGCAGCCAACCGCTTCATCGTAGCACCGCTGCTATGCTCTGTAGCGCCAACACCGGTGCGGCCGGCTGTGCTCCATTGCAGCAGCGACACCGACACGTGGTGCTCCAACGTAGCTCTGGCGGCCCGTCGCTGCTCCGGCCATGCTCCATTACAACAGCGACACCGGCATGAGGTGTTCCAACGCAGCATGGACAGCCCGTCACAGCTCCGGTAATGCTTCATTGCAGCCACGACACCGGCACGGCGGTGCTCCATCGCAACTCCGGCAACGCTGCATAGCAGCACCGACATCATCAACGAGCGCTGCATCACAACACCCGATGCCCCTTGCAGCAGCGCGACTGCTGCATCACAACGCTGGCAGGATCAGGGACCACCGCATCGCAGCGCCGGCTTCATCGATGAACGCTGCAACGCAGCACCGGTCACGTGGAGCTTGGGCAGCACCGTGTTGGAGCTTGGGAACCAACACATTGCATCTCCGTAGCTATCGATGACCACCGCATCATAGCGCCGGCGTCACCGACGAACGCCGCAATGCAATACCGGTCGCATGGAGCTTGGGAGACAGCAAGGCAGCGACGCTTAGAGCGTGTCCATGGCCATGGTGGAGAGAGATGTAGGAGAGAGAGGTGCGGAGCGTAATGTAAGGGATCGAGTTTGATGGAAAACCAAGGATCTCGTGGACGTCAGAGATGAGGGATAAGGCTGGGCAGTAGGAGGGCCCAGCGGGATGCGTGTCGTGCGGAGAGGGCGGTTTACACGAGCGAGTAATCAGCCGGCTGAAAAGAATAGATTTCCTTTTATAAATTCCTAGACATTTTTTAAAATGCAAACATTTTTTGAGTTTGTGAACGAAATTTGAAAACGGGAACATTTTTTGAGTCTCATAACAATTTTTGAAACTCTTAACAAAGGATGGAAAAGATAAACATATATTGAAAGTCATGAATATCTTTAGAATTTGTGAACGAAAATTGAGAACGGTGGTGCACGTAGAAAACGGCAAACTCGGATACGATTGTGTGTGGTGAAGGAAAAGCCTGTTTGGCGCGTGGTGCATGTGCCGGC
The DNA here is from genome assembly GCA_021437245.1 of Aegilops speltoides. Taxonomy (NCBI): domain Eukaryota; kingdom Viridiplantae; phylum Streptophyta; class Magnoliopsida; order Poales; family Poaceae; genus Aegilops; species Aegilops speltoides. The sequence goes on from CM038142.1 coordinate 473,203,035, forward strand.
CCAGTTGGGACTCATGTCGGACACGGGAGAGAGCGTCATATATATACACGGGAAAGCCCCCCGATCTGCTCCCAATCTCAATCTCAAACATAGTCATCTACTAGTGCGTAGCGACACAAAAGCAGCCGCCGGCGGCTCGATTCCCTCAACAAACAAACAGGGAAAACAAAAGCAGTGGCCGGCTCGATGGCAGAAGAGGATTGGATTCCAGTCGGGATGGAACAGGAATACTTCCCGTTCCAGCTGCAGACAGAAGAGGAACTTCTAGTCGAGATGCAACAGGATGAGTTCCCGTTCCAGCCGCTGACAGCAGAGGATTTTCTGATCAAGCTGCAACAAGAGTTCGAGCAGCGGGCAGAAGAGGATTTTCCAATCATGAAGCAACAGGACGAGCGCCCATTCGAGTTCGAGCTCATGCCGATGGAGGAGCTGCCGGAGCTGCTGCCGCAGGACCAGTTCGATTCTTACCTGGAGCACATGATGGAGGGGCTACCCCAGGATGTTATCCACAGTTTGCAGCAGGAATTCCCAGCGCTCTTCGGCCAGGCCGCGGTGGAAATGCCCCTGTGTCAGCGGGCGGATCCCGCGAAGGAGCCATGCCCACTAATCTAGGGTTCTTGTATTTTGTTAATTTAGGGTTATTGTATTTCGGCCACAGTTGACCCGCTAGTCTTGTGATGAATCGATTTGTTTTGTTGCTTCTAAAGCTCGTGTGTGCTCTGTGCTGGGATTGATTGTCTTTGCGTGTGTCTGACGAGTTTCTTTGTAGTATTTCACCATCAGATCCATGACAAGTAATGACAAGTTGATTAGGCACCGCGTGTTAAATCTTGATCCTTCCTACTTATTAGGTGTAACCCACTCCTAATAGCCTGTTTGTTTCGGGGGAAGTAGTATTAGGGAATGGGAATTAGGAGGGCGTGGGGTTTAAATTCCCTTGTTTGATTGGAGGACAGGGGAATTGATGATGGACGGGGAAAGGGAGTTGCCAGTCAAACACCCACTTATCTCTTCCCACGGGGGCCTGGTAATTGGAGGAGGGAATGGGAAATGAGAGAGAAAAAACAAATCGCCATGTTCGTTGCTCCCATCCCGCAAGCTGCGGAAACAAGATTCCGACGACTAACTCCCACCCCCAAACCAAACGAGGGATTGGGATTAATAGTCCACTTCCCATGTCTAATCTCTCAGCTAACTCCCACTTAAAAATTCCCATGCCTTTTCCCACGGACTGCCAAACACGCTGTAAGAGAATCTATGGCTGGGCTCCCCAACCACCACCACCCCATATACGGACGAACTGGTTATTGACCGGTCAAAAAACCAACCCAGATGGTCTCCTCACACCGAGATGAATATGGGAGGCCCGGGGGTGTCCGTCACATCAAACTGACCGCAGGGACTCATGCGGAAACACTCAAAAACCAATCGGTCTGACATCTCCTTCGATTTTCGATGAGGGAGTTGAGGACACATGCATGGCGCGTGGTGTCGCTCGCGTCGCCCGAGGGCCCAGGTACGACTATTTAACCCAGACGACAACCCCAAACCCTAGCCGCATCCCATTTCCCTCCCCCTTGCGTGCCACTAACCCATCCACTCATAGCTTCCGTAGCTCTGGCCCGACAGCGGATAACCACCTATGTTGTGCTCACTATGGAGCGCCCGCTGCAGATCCGGGCACAGTGCGCTGCTTGGATTGCAGTTGCTTGCCTCTGGACTCTCCAGAGGAGGAGCAGGTGTCGAACACAGCGGTGGAGGAGGAGAAATCCGGTTCCCATGTCGGATTTGGCATGGGTGATGTCTACCACGCAACTTTATTCTTGTAGACTTTGTTATGTCTCCAACCACAGAGTTTTGTATGACACCAGCAAATTTACGTCAAGTGAATAACTTAAAATTTATCAATCCGTGTGAGCTGCAGGATGAAGATGATCTCTCACATATAACCCTGCAATCAAATTTTTGGAATTTCAAAAGCATTTTTTTAATATAGAGTTATCTGTGGAACGCAAACATTTTCAAAATTTGTGACCAAATTATTTTAAAAAACTGACACATTTTCAAAAGAAGGAACATTTTCTGAAAATCAGGAACAAATTTTTTGAAATTCCAAAACAAAATTTGAAACCGCGAACATATTTTGAAAGTCACAAACAGAATTTGAAGACAATTTTTTAAAAAATTTGTGAACAAAATTTTGAAACTGAACTTTTTGAAACTCCTAAAAAAAAGAAAACATGGACATTTCTTGAAATTTGTGAACAGCTTTTGAAAAATGGAAAGATTTTTCAAAACCCTGAACAATTTTTGAAATGTTGTGACAAATTTATACAAAAACAGTCAGAATATTTTTAAAATTACTCAAGAGTTTTGGAAAAGGCGAACATTTTTTGAATTTATGAACATTTTTTGTAAAGTACAACCATTTTTAAAAATTTTGAATGTTTGTTTAAAAGCACAAACATTTTTTGAAATTTGTGAATAAATTTCAAAAACAGGAACAATTTTTTGAGATCACGAACATATTTCAAATTTTTAGAACAAAATTTGAAAATCCAAACAAATTTGGAAACGTGGTCAATTTTTTAAAACATAAACAAACAATTGAAAATAAGAAGAAGAAAATAAAATTTGTGAACAATCTTATTTGGTGGTGGTAATCTGTGTATTAGGATTCTGCTACTTCTGTGACATTGCGTTGATCAATTAAATTTGTTTTGTTGCAGCTACAGCTTATTAATGTGTGAATTGGTGAGTCGGTCATCTTTGCGTTTTTTACGGGTTTCTTTGTATTTCACCACCAGATGTTCTCACAAGGGATTAGGAACCGCGCACGAGCCGAAATTTTCATGCTATTTACCTTGGTGTAATCATTAATCAACGTCGCTCACTCGCCTATAGGGGGGACTAACCCTTTTCTGATCAAAGAAGAGTAAATCGTTTGCAAGCATTGCTCGAACAAGGTCCATTTGAAGCCGTTCGGTGTGCTAATGAGGTTGGAGTACTCTTTTTCCAATGACGACGCCTCAAGGTTCAAAGTAGACCCGGATCAGATAGCTCGGTGTGCTAATTTTAGGGATTACAAGTTTAGGGTTCGCTTTAGCGTTCGTCTACAAGTTTAAGATTTGTTTTAGACTTTTTTCAATGGAAAACCAAATAGTATTGCGTACATGCCCAATAATTGAATTAATATAGTATTTTCATATGTGTACAAGTGTCCGACAAAACAAGCACGAAAAACTCATATACTAGTACTAGCAATCAGCACGTCTTGCAGCAACAGTGCTGCTCTGCGTGCTTAGCTTAACTCGAATCCGATCAGACCAGCATGGCTCCAATGACGAAGAGCATCACGGACACAGGCGCACTGTTCCTCCAGGCAGAGCTGGGCACCACCTGCGGCCTCGTCTGCCCCTGGGTCTGGCTAGCCGGCGGCATCGTCACGGTGGTCTCGGACGGTGGTTCCGGCGCCTCCGGCGTCATTGGCGCTGCAGATTTTGACAAGATCGCCCACGTTACTTCATCAGTGAAAACAAATCGCGGCGGAAAAGAAAGGCCAGACCCATCGACGAGCAGAGGAAGTTAATTGTTGAGCGAGGTTCTTACGCAGCGGGGGCATGGCAGGAGAGACTGCGACGGGGCCCGGAGCTGGGAGCTGAGCCGACGTATCTGCAGTTCATGCCCAAATGAGAAAATGAAATTTCACGCTCAACAGTTCGATTCTCGCCGGTGCTTTCGGGACAGGATGTGGGTACCTTTGCACTGGAGCGGGACGGACATGGAGTTGCAGGCCTTGGGCAGCGTGACGGCGAGGGTCCGGTTGATCGGCAGGCCGAGCGGCACGTTGCCGGTCAGGATGAGGCAGGCGCAGCTGGTGCTCGTGGTCACCACCGCCGACAGGGACCGGCAGCAGTCCGCCGTCGGCGACGACGACCCCCCGCCGTTGGTGCTGTTGGTGAGGAAGCTGAGGCACGGCGTGAAGCTGGTGATGAGCGACGCCGTGCACGACGTCGCCACGCCCTGCCCGAGTACCGGCGCTGGCGCGGCCAGGGCGAGGAGCACGGTAGCGGCCATGGCGAGCGCCCTGAGGTCCATCGTGATCTCTATGGCTGCCTATCTGACACTTGTCACGGCTTAGCACAAGCACGCGCGATTATTTGGAAGGAAAGAAGTTGGAGTGCCAATGGATGGATGGATGGATGGATGCATCGTCGTTGCGTGGGTTTATATAGTGTTGGAACTGGAGTCATGTTGGTAGATCAGAGGTTGGTTTGTGGCAGTGTAACCACCATAACTAATTTTTCTTATACTACGTATGTTGACGTGTTGAGAGTTGCAAACTTGGGATCGTATGGTAGTCAGGTGACGTGTTGAGAGTTGGGTTAACTACCATAACCAATCATCAATTGATCATAGGGCTGGCTCAAGGTGAACTATGACTTGTCTTTTCCATCTAAAACAAATCCAAATGTAAGAGGTCAAAAAGATTACATCAAGTCGTACAACTAGTGTAAGGACGGTTTGGTAGAGTGCATTAGACTCAGCCAGGCCGCTGGATGCAATTTGAACAGTTTGGTTTCATGAATTGCACCATAATCTTGACCCGCACAAACCTTAGAGCACATTTGGGCTAGCTCTTGAGGAACGTTCAAATGGGCCATTTTTTGAGAGTCAAGCCTGAGCGATGCAACTCAAGGCACGTGGGTGGAGGCGGTTGCAAGCGCGGGGACAGACGGGACAAGGCGCATTGTTTCACGAAGCGGCGTCATAAATCCCCACATCCTTCTCTCACCGCTCACTCTCCCCTCTCTCTACTCTCACATCTGCGGCGGCAAGCAAAAGGTCTGGATGAAGCGGCGTGATACGTCTCTGTCGTATCTATAATTTTTGATTGTTCCATGCCAATATTATTCACTTTCATATACTTTTTGGCAACTTTTTATATTACTTTTGAGACTAACATATTGATCCAGTGCCCAGTGCCAGTTCCTGTCTGTTGCATGTTTTTTGTTTCGCAGAAATCCAATATCAAACGGAGTCCAAACGGGATAAAAACGGACGGAGATTTTTTTTGGAATATTTATGATTTTTGGGAAGTAAAATCAACGCGAAACGGTGTCCGAGGTGGTCACGAGGTAGGGGGGCGCACCCTACCCCCCAGGCGCGCCCCTGACCCTCGTGTTCCACCCGTAAGGCGGTTGATGCTCTTCTTTTGGCGCAAGAAAGATAATTTTATGAGAAAGATCTGGGCGAAAGATTCACCCCAATCGGAGTTACGGATCTCCAGATATAAAGGAAACGGTGAAGGGGTAGAATCTGCCAACGCAGAGAACGCAGAAACAGAGAGATAGATCCAATCTCGGAGGGGCTCTCGCCCCTCCCAGGCCATGGGAGCCAAGGACCAGAGGGGAAACCCTTCTCCCATCTAGGGAGAAGGTCAAGGAAGAAGAAGAAGAAGGGGGGCTCTCTCCCCTTGCTTCCGGTGGCGCCGAACGCCGGGGGCCATCATCATCACCGCGATCTTCACCAACACCTCCGCCATCTTCACCAACATCTCCACCAACTCTTCCCCCCTCTATGCAGCGGTGTAACCTCTCTCTTACCCGCTGTAATCTCTACTTAAACATGGTGCTCAACGCTATATATTATTTCCCAATGATGTATGGCTATCCTATGATGTTTGAGTAGATCTGTTTTGTCCTAATGGCTATTTGATGATCGTGATTGGTTTGAGTTGTATGTTTTATTATTGGTGCTGTCCTATGGTGCCCTCCGTGTCGCGCAAGCGTGACGGACTCCCGCTGTAGGGTGTTGCAACACGTTCATGATTCGCTTATAGTGGGTTGGTGAGTGACTGAAACACAAACCCGAGTAAGAGGGATTGTTGCGTATGGGATAAAGGGGGCTTGATGCTTTAACGCTATGGTTGGGTTTTACCTTAATGAATCTTTAGTAGTTGCGGACACTTGCTAGAGTTCCAATCATAAGTGCATATGATCCAAGTAGAGAAAGTATGTTAGCTTATGCCTCTCCCTCAAATAGAATTGCAATAGTGATTACCGGTCTAGTAACATAGTCAATTGCCTAGGGACAATTCCACAACTCCTACCACCACTTTTCCACACTCGCTATATTTACTTTATTGCTTCTTATTTAAACAGCCCCTAGTTTATATTTACGTGTTCTTTACTTTCTTGCAAGCTTACCCGAAAACACCTACAAAGTACTTCTAGTTTCATACTTGTTCCAGGTAAAGCGAACGTCAAGCGTGCGTAGAGTCGTATCAGTGGCCGATAGGACTTGAGAGAGTATTTGTTCTACCTTTAGCTCCTCGTTGGTTTCGACACTCTTACTTATCGAAAGAGGCTACAACTATCCCCTATACTTGTGGGTTATCAAGACCTTTTTCTGGTGCCGTTGCCGGGGATTCATAGCGTGGGGTGAATATTCTCGTGTGTGCTTGTTTGCTTTATCACTAAGTAATTTTTATTTGCTGTTCTTAGTTGTTCTCTATCTTTAGTTATGGATATGGAACACGAAATACCAAAAAAATTAGGTGTACTTGCTGCTCATGGAGATGGGGAACCTCCTAAAACCCTCGATGCTGGTTATGTGAAAGATATTATGTACTACTTTAACAATCCTAAGAAAACCCCATTCAATTATGTTATGGGAGTAACGTTGGATCAACATGAATACTTTAGGGATTATCGCTTAACACAAAAAGGGAAACTATTATGGGATCAAATTCATATATTGAAGTGGTACGCTCGGCAACTATGCGTGAGTTATGATTATACTTGTTGCTCTAGGATGAAGGCTCCACACCTTCCCTTTTCATGCAAATTCAATGATAATAAAACCTTAGCTTCTTATGCTAATGGTATATATGATTACTATGATGTGGAACAAATAGAAGAATTTGTTGCTTTTATGGGTGCTTATGAAATTGAAGCTATGTGTAAAGAGTTTGAGGATTATGATGATGTTGTTTATAGATCTGAAAATTTAGGTATCCTCAAATATTGCTATGAGAACTATAAATACAATTATGAAATTAATGCACTTATTAAGAAAGTCTCCGCTGTCCAAGAAGAGGCTAATATTTTGCAGGAATCTATGGAAGAAGAAATTGATGAAACTATGAGGAGGAGAGCGAAGAACAAGAGGAGGAAGAGCGGATTGATCACCCGTGCCCACCTTCTAGTGAGAGTAACTCTTCAACTCATACATTGTTTAATTCCCCTTCGTGCTTACCGAAGGATGATTGCTATGATGATTGTTATGATCCCGTTGATTCTTTTGAAATATCCCTTTTTGATGATGCTTGCTATGCTTGTGGCCAAGATGCCAATATGAATGATGCTTATGGAGATGAACTTGTTATAGTTCCTTATGTTAAAAATGAAATTGTTGCTATTGCACCCACGCATGATAGTCCTATTATCTTTTTGAATTCTCCCGACTACGCTATATCGGAGAAGCTTGCACTTATTAAGGATTATATTGATGGGTTGCCTTTTACTACTACGCATGATGATTTTTATGAATATAATATGCATGTGCTTGCTGCTCCTACTTGCAATTATTATGAGAGAGGAACTATATCTCCACCTCTCTATGTTTCCAACACGATAGAATTGCAAGAAACTGTTTATACTATGCATTGGCCTTTACTATGTGTGCATGAATTGTTCTTTTATGACATGCCGATGCATAGGAAGAGAGTTAGACTTCGTCATTACATGATTTATGTTACTTTGTGCTCACTGCTAAATTACAAATCATTGTTAATTAAAATTGGCTTTGATATACCTTGGGATCCGGGTGGATTCACTACTTGAGCACTACATGCCTAGCTTAATGGCTTTAAAGAAAGCGCTGCCAGGGAGACAACCCGGAAGTTTTAGAGAGTCATTTATTTCTATTGAGTGCTTTCATATAGTTTAAAAACAACAAAAATAAAGAGGGGAACCCAAAAATTTTCAAAAAGGAAAGTGAAAGTGAGAAAGACAAGCATTGTTGAAGTGGGAGCTAGCCTTGGACTTTGTTCATGCTCACGGAAACTTTGCGAATCTTGATTACAGAAACTTTTCAACAAAAATAATTATCCCCTTGTATAATTCCATTGTATTATAAAAATAATGTGCCAAGGTTTGCCTTTAGGATGTTTACAATGCTTGTTGGTTTGTATGGTGCAGGAGAGAAACTTTGGCTGTAGTGCGCGATTTTAAATATTTAACTGGAACGTCAATTGGTTCTGATTCCTTTTGAACTGTCTTTCCGTACAACTTGTTTATTTTTCCTAATTTTGGTAGAATTTTTGGGGTAACAGAAGTATGGTGGATGTTCAGATTGCTATAGACTGTTCTGTTTTTGACAGATTCTGTTTTTGATGCATAGTTTGCTTGTTTTGATGAATCTATAAATTTATATTAGTGGATTAAGCCATGAAAAAATTATATTACAGTAGACATAATGCAAAAACAAAATATTAATTGGTTTGCTACAGTAATTAGAGTGGTGATTTGCTTTATTATACTAACGGATCTTACCGAGTTTTCTGTTGAAGTTTTGTGTGGATGTAGTGTCTAATCGAGGATGTTTCGATGTGAGAAGAAGGAAGAGAGGCAAGAGCTCAAGCTTGGGGATGCCCGAGGCACCCCAAGTAAATATTCAAGGAGACTCCAGTGTCTAAGCTTGGGGATGCTGGAGAGGCATCCCCTCTTTCTTCAACAAGTATCGGTATGTTTCAGATTCGTTTCGTTCATGCATTATGTGCAAGTCTTGGAGCGTCTTTTGCAATTAGGTTTTTCTTTTTCTTTTATGCACCATGCTGGTATGAGATAGTCCTTGGTTGATTTATAGAATGCTCATTGCACTTCACTTAAATCTTTTGAGTGTGGCTTTATAGAATGCTTCATGTGCTTCACTTATATCATTTGAAGTTGGATTGCCTGTTTCTCTTTACATAGAAAATCGCCATTTGTAGAATGCTCTTTTGCTTCACTTATATTTGTTAGAGCGTGGGCATATCTTTTGTAGAAAGAATTAAACTCTCTTGCTTCACTTATATCTATTTAGAGAGATGATAGGAATTGGTCATTCACATGGTTAGTCATAAAATCCTACATAAACTTGTAGATCGCTGAATATGATATGTTTGATTCCTTGCAATAGTTTTGCGATATAAAGATGGTGATATTAGAGTCATGCTAGTGGGTGGTTGTGGATTGTAGAGACACTTGTGTTGAGGTTTGTGATTCCCGTAGCATGCACGTATGGTGAACCGCTTTGTGATGAAGTTGGAGCACAATTTTATTTATTGATTGTCTTCCTTATGAGTGGCGGTCGGGGACGAGCGATGGTCTTTTCCTACCAATCTACCCCCCTAGAAGCATGCGCGTAGTACTTTGTTTTCAATGGCTTGTAGATTTTTGCAATAAGTATATGAATTCTTTATGACTAATGTTGAGTCCATGGATTATACGCATTCTCACCCTTCCACCATTGTTAGCCTCTCTTGTGCCGCGCAACTTTTGCCGGTACCATACACCCACCATATATCTTCCTCAAAACAGCCACCATACCTACCTATCATGGAATTTCCATAGCCATTCTGAGATATATTGCCATGCAACTTCCATCATCATCATATACATGACTTGAGCATTCATTGTCATATTGCCTTGCATGATCGTAAGATAGCTAGCATGATGTTTTCATGGCTTGTCCATTTTTGATGTCATTGCTATGCTAGATCATTGCACATCCCGGTACACCACCGGAGGCATTCATATAGAGTCATATCTTTGTTCTAGATATCGAGTTGTAATATGTTGAGTTGTAAGTAAATAGAAGTGTGATGATCATCATTATTAGAGCATTGCCCCAGTGAGGAAAGAATGATGGAGACAATGAATCCCCCACAAGTCGGGATGAGACTCCGGACTTTACAACAAAAAAAGAAGCCAAAGAAGCCCAAATAAAAAAAGAGGCCAAAGAAGCCCACCAAAAAAATAAAAAAAATAAAAAAAAATGAGAGAAAAAGAGAGAAGGGGCAATGTTACTATCCTTTTACCACACTTGTGCTTCAAAGTAGCACCATGTTGTTCATAGAGAGAGCCTCCTATGCTTTCACTTTCATATACTAGTGGGAATTTTCATTATAGAACTTGGCTTGTATATTACGATGATGGGCTTCCTCAAATGCCCGAGGTCTTCATGAGCAAGCAAGTTGGATGCACACCCACTTAGTTTCAGTTTGAGCTTTCATACACTTATAGCTCTAGTGAATCTGTTGCATGGCAATCCCTACTCACTCACATTGTTATCTATTGATGGACATATCCATAGCCCGTTGATACGCCTAGTTGATGTGAGACTTTCTCCCTTTTTGTCTTCTCCACATAACCCCCACCATCATATTCTATTCCACCTATAGTGCTATGTCCATGGCTCACGCTCATGTATTGCGTGAAAGTTGAAAAAGTTTGAGATTATTAAAGTATGAAACAATTGCTTGGCTTGTAATCGGGGTTGTGCATGATTAAATACTTTGTGTGATGAAGATAGAGCAACAGCCAGACTATATGATTTTGTAGGGATAACTTTCTTTGGTCATGTTGTTTCGAAAAGACATGATTGCTTTATTGGTACGCTCGAAGTATTATTATCTTATGTCAAATGATAGACTATTGCTTTGAATCACTCGTGTCTTAATATTCATGCCATGATTAGACATATGATCAAGATTATGCTAGGTAGCATTCCACATCAAAAATTATTCTTTTTTATCATTTACCTACTCGAGGATGAGTAGGAATTAAGCTTGGGGATGCTGATACGTCTCCGTTGTATCTATAATTTTTAATTGTTCCATGCCAATATTATTCACTTTCATATACTTTTTGGCAACTTTTTATATTACTTTTGAGACTAACATATTGATCCATTGCAAAGCCGCCTCGCATCATTGCATGTTTTTGTTTCGCACAAACCCAATATCAAACGGAGTCCAAACGGGTAAAACGGACGGAGATTTTTGGAATATTTATGATTTTGGGAAGTAAAATCAACGCTAAACGGTGTCCGAGGTGGTCACGAGGTAGGGCGTGCCCTACCCCCCCCAGCGCGCCGACCTCGTGGTCCACCCGTAAGGCGGTTGATGCTCTTCTTTTGGCGCAATAAAGATAATTTTATGAGAAAGATCTGGGCAAAAGATTCACCCCAATCGGAGTTACGGATCTCTAGATATAAAGGAAACGGTGAAGGGGTAGAATCTGCCAACGCAGAGAATGCAGAAACAGAGAGATAGATCCAATCTCGGAGGGGCTCTCGCCCCTCCCAAGCCATGGGAGCCAAGGACCAGAGGGGAAACCCTTCTCCCATCTAGGGAAAAGGTCAAGGAATAAGAAGAAGAAGGGGGGCTCTCTCCCCCTTGCTTCCGGTGGTGCCGGAACGCCGCCGGGGGCCATCATCATCACCGCGATCTTCACCAACACCTCCGCCATCTTCACCAACATCTCCACCAACTCTTCCCCCCTCTATGCAGCGGTGTAACCTCTCTCTTACCCGTTGTAATCTCTACTTAAACATGGTGCTCAACGCTATATATTATTTCCCAATGATGTATGGCTATCCTATGATGTTTGAGTAGATCTGTTTTGTCCTAATGGTTATTTGATGATCGTGATTGGTTTGAGTTGTATGTTTTATTATTGGTGCTGTCCTATGGTGCCCTCCGTGTCACGCAAGCGTGACAGACTCCCGCTGTATGGTGTTGCAATATGTTCATGATTCGCTTATAGTGGGTTGGTGAGTGACTGAAACACAAACCCGAGTAAGAGGGATTGTTGCGTATGGGATAAAGGGGGCTTGATGCTTTAACGCTATGGTTGGGTTTTACCTTAATGAATCTTTAGTAGTTGCGGACACTTGCTAGAGTTCCAATCATAAGTGCATATGATCCAAGTAGAGAAAGTATGTTAGCTTATGCCTCTCCCTCAAATAGAATTGCAATAGTGATTACCGGTCTAGTAACATAGTCAATTGCCTAGGGACAATTCCACAACTCCTACCACCACTTTTCCACACTCGCTATATTTACTTTATTGCTTCTTATTTAAACAGCCCCTAGTTTATATTTACGTGTTCTTTACTTTCTTGCAAGCTTACCCGAAGTTCTAGGTAAAGCGAACGTCAAGCGTGCGTAGAGTCATATCAGTGGCCGATAGGACTTGAGAGAGTATTTGTTCTACCTTTAGCTCGTCGTTGGGTTCGACACTCTTACTTATCGAAAGAGGCTACAACTATCCCCTATACTTGTGGGTTATCACGGCGGCAAGCATCAAAGCCAAGATCTGGACGGCGAGCATCGGCGTCGAGCACTAGCCTCATCATCGCTCAGGTAGGCGTTCGCCGATGATGGCGGTAAGCCCTCTGTCCCCGGTGGCATCGATTATCATGCTCATATTAGATTTACGCATCGATTATACCATTCACGAACTCGATTTAGGCATCGAACCTACTTCTAGATTTTGATTTGGGACCAAACGTAGCATATGTGATTTGGATTTGAGCGGGTTGAATGGGAATGCGTAGGCTTTTTATCTAACATGGGTGTAAATCAAGGACAATCCACTTACATCCATTCAAATCCAATGTAACCCAACAAGCAGTAGAGGTAGCCTTGAGGCTTGTAACCGTCGACCTCCAAGGTCATTGTAGGGCAGCCTGGCTCAGCGGCCATGACCACTGTCACGACCGCTTGGAGTAGCGGTAGCCTTGAGGCTTGTAAGCATCGACCCCCAATGTCATTGTTGGGCAGCCTGGCTCAGCAGCCCTGACCACCATCTCGACCGCTTCAGCATTGCCATCATCCTCCATCTCCACCATTTCTCCATTCCCGACATCCGTCGTCTCCTCTTGGTCGTCGTTCTCCAGAATGATGGTGCTCGGCGCCACCGCGTGTTGGAAATATGCCCTAGAGGAAATAATAAATTAGTTATTATTACTGTATTTCCTTGTTCATGATAATCGTTTATTATCCATGCTATAATTGTATTGATAGGAAACTCAGATACATGTGCGGATACATAGACAACACCATGTCCCTAGTAAGCCTCTAGTAGACTAGCTCGTTGATCAATAGATGGTTACGATTTCCTGACCATGGACATTGGATGTCGTTGATAACGGGATCACATCATTAGGTGAATGATGTGATGGACAAGACCCAATCCTAAGCCTGGCACAAAGATCGTGTAGTTCGTATGCTAAAGCTTTTCTAATGTCAAGTATCATTTCCTTAGACCATGAGATTGTGCAACTCCCGGATACCGTAGGAATGCTTTGGGTGTACCAAATGTCACGACGTAACTGGGTGGCTATAAAGGTGCACTATGGGTATCTCCGAAAGTGTATGTTGGGTTGGCACGAATCGAGACTGGGATTTGTCACTCCGTGTGACGGAGAGGTATCTCTGTGCCCACTCGGTAGGACATTTGCACAATGTGACCAAGGGGTTGATCACGGGATGATGTGTTACGGAACAGGTAAAGAGACTTGTCGGTAACGAGATTGAACAAGGTATCGGGATACCGACGATCGAATCTCGGGCAAGTACCATACCGGTAGACAAAGGGAATTGTATACGGGATTGATTGAGTCCTTGACATCATGGTTCATCCGATGAGATCATCATGGAACATGTGGGAGCCAACATGGGTATCCAGATCCCGTTGTTGGTTATTGACCGGAGAACGTCTCGGTCATGTCTGCATGGTTCCCGAACCCGTAGGGTCTACACACTTAAGGTTCGATGACGCTAGGGTTATAAGGAATAGATATACGTGGTTACCGAATGTTGCTTGGAGTCCCAGATGAGATACCGGACGTCACGAGGAGTTCCAGAATGGTCCGGAGGTAAAGATTTATATATGGGAAGTCCTGTTTTGGTCACGGAAAGGTTTCGGGTGTTATCGGTAATGTACCGGGACCACCGGGAGGGTCCCGGGGGTCCACCAAGTGGGGCCACCGGCCCCATAGGGCTGCATGGGCCAAGTGTGGGAGGGGATCAGCCCCAGGTGGGCTGGTGCGCCCCACAAGGGCCCAAGGTGCCTAGGGTTTGGGGAGGGGGCTCCTCCACCTTGCTTGGGGGGCAAGTTTCCCCCTCTCCCCCTTTGGCCGCCACCCTAGATGGGTTTGGGGCTGCCGCACCCCTTATGGTGGGAAACCTAGAGGGGGCGCACCCCCTCCCTCTCCCCTATATATACTTGAGGTATTTGGGGCTGCAAACACATGAGTTTCTCTCCCTCTTGGCGCAGCCCTACCTCTCTCCCTCCTCGTCTCTTGCGGTGCTTGGCGAAGCCCTGCAGGATTGCCACGCTCCTCCACCACCACCACGCCGTCGTGTTGCTGTTGGATGGAGTCTTCCTCAACCTCTCCCTCTCTCCTTTCTGGATCAAGGCATGGGAGACGTCACCGGGCTGTATGTGTGTTGAACGCGGAGGTGCCGTCCGTTCGGCACTAGGATCTCCGGTGATTTGGATCACGACGAGTACGACTCCTTCAACCCCGTTCTCTTGAACGCTTCTGCTTAGCGATCTACAAGGGTATGTAGATGCACTCTCCTTCCCTTCGTTGCTAGTCTCTCCATAGATAGATCTTGGTGACTCGTAGGAAAATTTTGAATTTCTGCTACATTCCCCAACAGTGGCATCATGAGCTAGGTCTATGCGTAGTTACTATGCACGAGTAGAACACAAAGCAGTTGTGGGCGTAGATGTTGTTAATTTTCTTGCCACTACTAGTCTTATCTTGCTTCGGCGGCTTCGTGGGATGAAGCGGCCCGGACCGACCTTACACGTACGCTTCGTGAGACAAAGTTCCACCGATCGACATGCACTAGTTGCATAAGGTGGCTAGCGGTGTCTGCTCTCCCACTTTAGTTGGAGCGGATTCGATGAAAAGGGTCCTTATGAAGCGTAAATAGAAATTGGCATATCACGTTGTGGTTTTACGAGGTAAGAAACGTTCTTGCTAGAACACCTATAGAAGCCACGTAAAACTTGCAACAACAATTAGAGGACGCCTAACTTGTTTTTGCAGCAAGTGTTTTGTGATGTGATATGGCCAAAGGATGTGATGAATGATATATGTGATGTATGAGATGATCATGTTCTTGTAATAGGAATCACGACTTGCATGTCGATGAGTATGACAACCGGCAGGAGCCATAGGAGTTGTCTTTATTTTTTGTATGACCTGCGTGTCATTGAAGAACGCCATGTAAATTACTTTACTTTATTGCTAAACGTGTTAGCCATAGAAGTAGAAGTAGTCGTTGGCGTGACAACTTCATGAAGACACGATGATGGAGATCATGATGATGGAGATCATGGTGTCATGCCGGTGACGATGATGATCATGGAGCCCCGAAGATGGAGATCAAAAGGAGCAAAATGATATTGGCCATATCATGTCACTTTTTGATTGCATGTGATGTTTATCATGTTTATGCATCTTATTTGCTTAGAACGACGGTAGTAAATAAGATGATCCCTTGCAATAATTTCAGGAAAAGTGTTCCGCCTAATCGCACCGCTATGCGAAGGTTCGTTGTTTCAAGCACCACGTGATGTTCGGGTGTGATAGATTCTAACGTTCGAATACAACGGGTGTAAGCCAGATTTACACACGCAATACACATAGGTTGACTTGACGAGCCTAGCATGTACAGACATGGCCTCGAAACATGGAAGACCGAAAGGTTGAGCATGAGTCGTATAGAAGATACGATCAACATGAAGATGTTCACCGACGTTGACTAGTCTGTCTCACGTGATGATCGGACACGGCCTAGTTGAATCAGATCATGTAATCACTTAGATAACTAGAGGGATGTCTATCTGAGTGGGAATTCATAAGATGAACTTAATTATCCTGAACATAGTCAAAAGATCTTCGCAAATTATGCCGTAAGCTCGCGCTTTAGTTCTACTGTTTAGATATGTTTCTAGAGAAAATTCAGTTGAAAGTTGATAGTAGCGATTATGTGGACTAGGTCCGTAAACTGAGGATTGTCCTCGTTGCTTCGTAGAAGGCTTATGTCCTAATGCACCGCGGTGTCTTTGAACCTCGAACGTCGTCTGTGGATGTTGCGAACATCTGACATACACGTTTTGATAACTACGTGATAGTTCAGTTAAACGGTTTCGAGTTGAGGCGCGAAAGATGATTTCGAAATGTTGCGAAACATATGAGATGTTTCGAGGGCTGAAATTGGGATTTCAGGCTCATGCCCACGTCAAGAGGTATAAGACCTCCGCCGATTTTCTTAGCCTGCAAACTAAGGGAGAAAAGCTCAATCGTTGAGCTTGTGCTCAGATTGTCTGAGTACAACAATCACTTGAATCGAGTGGGAGTTGATCTTCCAGATGAGATAGTGATGTTTCTCCAAAGTCATTGCCACCAAGCTGCTAGAGCTCCGTGATGAACTATAACATATCAAGGATAGATATGATGATCCTTGAGATATTCGCAATGTTTGACACCGCGAAAGTAGAAATCAAGTAGGAGCATCAATTGTTGATGGTTAGTAAAACCACTAGTTTCAAGAAAGGCAAGGGCAAGAAAGGATACTTCATGAAACAGCAAATCAGCTGTTGCTCTAGTGAAGAAACCCAAGGTTGAACCCAAACCCGAGACTAAGTGCTTCTGTAATAAGGGGAACAACCACTGGAGCAGAATTACCCTAGATACTTGGTAGATGAGAAGGCTGGCAAGGTCGATAGAAGTATATTGGATATACATTGTGTTAATGTGTACTTTACTAGTACTCCTAGTAGCACCAGGGTATTAGATACCGGTTCGGTTGCTAAGTGTTAGTAACTCCAAATTAAAGGCTACGGAATAAACGGAGACTAGCTAAAGATGAGCTGACGATATGTGTTGGAAGTGTTTTTCAATCTTGATGTGATCAAGCATCGCACGCTCCCTCTACCATCGAGATTGGTGTTAAACCTAAATAATTGTTATTTGGTGTTTGCGTTGAGCATAGACATGATTGGCTTATGTCTATCGCAATACGGTTATTCATTTAAGGAGAATAATGGTTACTCTGTTTATTTGAATAATACCTTCAATGGTCTTGCACCTAAAATGAATGGTTTATTGAATATCGATCGTAGTGATACACATGTTCATGCCAAAAGATATAAGATAGTGATGATAGTACCACCTACTTGTGGCACTGCCATGTAAGTCATATTGGTATAAAACGCATGAAGAAGCTCCATGTTGATGGAGCTTTGGACTCACTCGTTTTTGAAAAGCTTGAGACATGCGAACCATGTCTATTGGTGTATATGCATGAAGAAACTCCATGCAAATGGACCATTTGGACTCACTTGATTTTGAATCACTTGAGACATGCAAATCATACCACATGGGCAAGATGACCAAAGCCTCGTTTTCGGTAAAATGGAACAAGAAAGCAACTTGTTGGAAGTACTACATTTTGATGTGTGCAGTCCAATGAGTGCTGAGGCACGCAGTGGATATCGTTATGTTCTTACTTCACGGATGATTTGAGTAGATATTGAGTATATTTACTTGATGAAACACAAGTCTGAATTATTGAATGGTTCAAGTAATTTCAGAGTGAAGTTGAAGATCATCGTGACAAGAGGATAAAATGTCTATGATATGATCATAGAGATGAGTATCTGAGTTACGAGCTTTGGCACGCAATTAAGACATTGTGGAAATTGTTTCACAATTAATACCGCCTAGAACACCATAGTGTGATGGTGTGTCCGAACATCATAGTTGCACCCTATTGGATATGGTGCGTACCATGATGTCTCTTATCGAATTACCACTATCGTTCATGGGTTAGGCATTAGAGACAACCACACTCACTTTAATAGGGCACCACATAATTCCATTGAGACGACACCATTTGAACTATGGTTTGGAGAAACCTAAGTTGTTGTTTCTTAAAAGTTTGGGGCTGCGACGCTTATGTGAAAAAGTTTCAGGTTGATAAGCTCGAACCCAAAGCGGATAAAATGCATCTTCATAGGATACCCAAAACAGTTGGGTACACCTCCTAATTCAGATCCGAAAGCAATAGGGATTGTTTCTTGAATCGGGTCCTTTCTCGAGGAAAAGCTTGTCTCAGAAAGTTGAGTGGGAGCATGGTGGAGACTTGATGAGGTTATTGAACCGTCACTTCAACTAGTGTGCAGCAGGGCACAGGAAGTTGTTCCTGTGGCGCCCACACCAATTGAAGTAGTAGCTTATGATAGTGATCATGAAGTTTTGGATCAAGTCACTACCGTACCTCGTAGGGTGACAAGGATGCGTACTACTTCAGAGTGGTACAGTAATCCTGTCTTGAAGGTCATGTTGCTAGAGAACAATGAACCTGCGAGCTATGGAAAAGCGATGGTGGGCCCATATTCCGACAAATGGTTAGAAGCCATGAAATCCGAGATAGGATCCATGTATCAGAACAAAGCATAGACTTTGGTGGACTTGCTCGACGATCGGCAAGCCATTGAGATAAATGGATCTTTAAGAAGAAGACGGACATGGACGGTAATGTCACCATCCATGAAGCTCGACTTGTGGCAAAGAGTTTTTTCACAAGTTCAAGGAGTTGACTACGATGAGATTTTCTCATCCGTAGCGATGCTTAAGTCCGTCGAAATCATGTTAGCATTAGCTGCATTTATGAAATCTGGCAGATGGATGTCAAAACGAGTTTCCTTACCAGTTTTCGTAAGGAAATGTTGTATGTGATACAATCAGAAAGTTTTTGTCAATCCTAAGGACGCTAAAAGGTATGCTAGCTCCAACGATCCTTCCATGGACTAGAGCAAGCATCTTGGAGTCAGAATGTACACTTTGATGGAATGATCAAAGATTTTGGGTTTGTACAAAGTTTATGAGAAACTTCTATTTCCAAAGAAGTGAGTGGGAGCACTATAGAATTTCTGATGAGTATATGTTGTTGACATATTGTTGATCAGAAATGATGTAGAATTTCTGGAAAGCATATAGGGTTATTTGAAAAGTGTTTTTCAATAGAAAACCTGGATTAAGCTTCTTGAACATTGAGCATCAAGATCTATGAGGATAGATCAAAAATGCTTAATGGTACTTTCAAATGAGCACGTATTTTGACATGATCTTGAAGGTGTTCAAGATGGATCACCAAAGAAGGAGTTCTTGCACGAGTTGTAAGGTATGAAGTTAAGACTTAAAGCTCGACCATGGCCGAAGAAAGAGGAAGGATGAAGGTCGTCCCCTATGCTTTTGTCATAGGCTCTATACGGTATGCCATGCCGAGTACCGCTTTGATGTGTGCCTTGCCACATGTCCGCAAGAGGGTACAAAGGTGATCCAGAATGGATCACCGAACAATGATCAAAATTGTCCTTGGAGTAATAAGGATGTGTTTCTCGATTATGGAGGTGATAAAGAGTTCGGCGTAAAGGGTTACGTCGATGCAAGCTTTAACACCTATCCGAATGACTCTGAGTAGCAAAACGGATACGTATAGTGGAGCAACCATTTGGAATAGCTCCAAGTGGAGCGTGGAAGCAGCATTTACAATATGACCTAGAGATTTACGAAGTACATAGGGATCTGAATGTTGCAGACCCGTTGACTAAAACCTCTCTCACAAGCAAAACATGATCAAACCCCAGAACTTATTGAGTCTTAGTCACATGATGATGTGAACTAGTTTAGACACTAGTAAACTCTTTGGATGTTGGTCACATGGCGATGTGACCTATGAGTGTTAATCACATGGTGATGTGAACTAGATTATTGACTCTAGTGCAAGTGGGAGACTGTTGGAAATATGCCCTAGAGGCAATAATAAATTAGTTATTATTACTATATTTCCTTGTTCATGATAATCGTTTATTATCCATGCTATAATTGTATTGATAGGAAACTCAGATACATGTGTGGATACATAGACAACACCATGTCCCAAGTAAGCCTCTAGTAGACTAGCTCGTTGATCAATAGATGGTTACGGTTTCCTGACCATGGACATTGGATGTCGTTGATAACGGGATCACATCATTAGGTGAATGATGTGATGGACAAGACCAAATCCTAAGCCTAGCACAAAGATCGTGTAGTTCGTATGCTAAAGCTTTTCTAATGTCAAGTATCATTTCCTTAGACCATGAGATTGTGCAACTCCCGGATACCGTAGGAATACTTTGGGTGTACCAAACGTCACAACGAATCGGGTGGCTATAAAGGTGCACTCGGTACCTCCAAAAGTGTCTGTTGGGTTGGCACGAATCGAGACTGGGATTTGTCACTCCGTGTGACGGAGAGGTATCTCTGGGCCCACTCGGTAGGACATCATCATAATGTGCACAATGTGACCAAGGGGTTGATCACGGGATGATGTGTTACGGAACGAGTAAATAGACTTGCCGGTAACAAGATTGAACAAGGTATCGGGATACCGACGATCGAATCTCGGGCAAGTACCATACCGGTAGACAAAGGGAATTGTATACGGGATTGATTGAGTCCTTGACATCGTGGTTCATTAGATGAGATCATCGTGGAACATGTGGGATCCAACATGGGTATCCAGATCCCGCTGTTGGTTATTGACCGGAGAATGTCTCGGTCATGTATGCATGGTTCCCGAACCCGTAGGGTCTACACACTTAAGGTTCGATGACGCTAGGGTTATAAGGAATAGATATACGTGGTTACCGAATGTTGTTCGGAGTCCCGGATGAGATCCCGGACGTCATGAGGAGTTCCGGAATGGTCCGGACGTAAAGATTTATATATGGGAAGTCCTGTTTTGGTCACCGGAAAGGTTTCGGGTGTTATCGGTAATGTACCGGGACCACCAGGAGGGTCCCGGGGGTCCACCAAGTGGGGCCACCAGCCCCAGAGGGCTGAATGGGCCAAGTGTGGGAGGGGATCAGCCCCAGGTGGGCTGGTGCGCCCCCCCCCCCCACAAGGGCCCAAGGCGCCTAGGGTTTGGGGAGGGGGCTCCTCCACCTTGCTTGGGGGGCAAGTTTCCCCCTCTCCCCCCTTTGGCCGCCACCCTAGATGGGTTTGGGGCTGCCGCACCCCTTAGGGTGGGAACCCTAGAGGGGGCGCACCTCCCTCCCTCCCCCCTATATATACTTGAGGTATTTGGGGCTGCAAACACATGAGTTTCTCTCCCTCTTGGCGCAGCCCTACCTTTCTCCCTCCTCGTCTCTTGCGGTGCTTGGCGAAGCCCTGCAGGATTGCCACGCTCCTCCACCAGCACCACGCCGTCGTGCTACTGTTGGATGGAGTCTTCCTCAACCTCTCCCTCTCTCCTTGCTGGATCAAGGCATGGGAGACGTCACCGGGCTGTACTTGTGTTGAACGCGGAGGTGCCGTCCGTTCGGCACTAGGATCTCCGGTGATTTGGATCACGACGAGTACGACTCCTTCCACCCCGTTCTCTTGAACGCTTCCGCTTAGCGATCTACAAGGGTATGTAGATGCACTCTCCTTCCCTTCGTTGCTAGTCTCTCCATAGATAGATCTTGGTGACTCGTAGGAAAATTTTGAATTTCTGCTACGTTCCCCAACACCGCGATGGCAGCCTTGTCAGCAAGAGCCGCGACAGACCTATACTTGGCCCATCTACCTTTCCGACATGAATCGGACAACTTGGCCTCATCCATTGCCCGCAGAAGTATGTCCACTAAAATAACACCTTTGGTTGGGTTAGGAATCAGCCTCATCTCCGTCTTCATCACCTTCAACAGCACAACATTCGCCTCTTTATGCATCTCATCCACGCTTGAACCGAGAGCACGCCTCCATATACTTTACGAACTTCATGTGCTCACCGAGCGAGCACCCAATGCTGTATGTCGTCCATCTAGGGGCGGAGGGGAAGGGGTTCATGGTGGTGGAGCAATGGTGAAACAGAGAGTTGTGGAAGAGGAGACGATAGAAGACAGTGAGAGAGCGATGGGTGGAAGATGTAGTGAGTGTGATGTCCTGGAAGGGCACATGACTGTTGTAGCACTTCCGTGATAAGTAAAGTATCTAACCCATAGGGAGCGAAAAGGAAGGCACCACAAAACCCACAACTACGCAGTTATGTACGCACCCAAACCAGAGTTTAGAAATAGTTTACTCTATCGGCCGCTATGGAAACTAAATAAAAAGGGGGGTTTACTAAACGACAAACAGAAAGGTAAAAAAAGAAATAGAAGACACTAAGTTAGTAGAGACGGGGCTTGAGCAGTAAAGTGTTCTCGAGGGTTCTGAAATCATCACTACTAATATGCACTACCATATATCCAAGCCACTCTACATGTGAATAAGTGGGCGGTTCCCGGTACATAACATGTTCTACTCTAGGTAGACTTTGTGCCACATACGTCACCAACCATAGTTTCCTCATGCTGGCTATCATGTAAGGTTAATTGAGGGTTTTCCCGTCGTCGCAGCCAGACACAGGTTTACCTGTTACTCTCATATCAATTGCAAAGGCGTGAAATCGAAGATAATGTTGTCACTTCTAATTACCTCGACATGTTAAACTCTACAATGATAGTAATATGATTCATGACCAATCACGGCAATAATGCAAGTGAGTCCTCCCAATATTCGTGAAGGCTATAAACTCGAACATGAACAAACAGATAATTGATTGCATCAACTAAAAATATAGAGTTCATCCATATCCCCAAGAACTAGTACAACTACTCAAACATGTAAGCAAACGACACAAAAGAGAGGGTCAAGTTACAAGCCGGCATCGTGTCGGTAAAGGGAGAAGGCATAGTGGTGATGGAGATGGCAACGTCGGTGGTGGTGGTGGTGATAATGGCACCAGCGGCGATGGAGATATGGCAACGTCGCGAGCATCCACGCCAAGTGGCGGAGCCTCCTCCTCTTACCTTGATCTTGTCCCTTCTTATATGGTGGTGGAGCAGCAATGGAGTTGATCTTAGACGTGTTGGAGATGATGAGATGTGATGGCGGCGGCTAAGGTTGGAGAGGAATTTATAATAGCTCTTCCCAAGCCTCCTCCATGGATGATGGTTGCCTCCTTTGATCCAAGGGTTCAAGATGAGCCAACCCCTTCCTTGTTAGCAACTTTCGGTAATGAAATCTATGAAGAATCGCGTCCAGAGAAGCAACTTTCGGAGTTGTCTCGGGAGGTACGAGTGCCGGTATGAGCAGACATGCTCGTACCAGACGCCGTCTTCGACTCTGGACTCATTCGGTAAAACGGGCCCAACTTTCTCATACGAACTCCATTTTTTACGCTCTTGGGCTCGCTGAATCATGAGAGCGACACCGACGCACCAGTGGTATTAGATCTTGATTTGGGGGCACTTTAGAAAAACTTTTTTGACCTTCCAAAACGCTTAAGTCTGATGCTAAAAGTCCTCTGTAATGAACCCATCCTTGGCCTTTTCGTCGTGTTTGGTCCTAGGTTGCTCGAAAACACCTATAGACATGACAAAACAAAGAAAACTAATAAAAAACAAATAAAAACACTAATATGCAATGGTCATAGTGAAGAGACTAAAAGCCGATAATTATGCATAATGGACATACATTTGGTTCAGTGGGACGTGATATATGAAGAGAACATGCAACAAATGAGTTTTAAAAATGCGTAAAATATAGAGCCATCAGAGTGCGGTGGTAGATAAATAAGGGCTTTGGAGGTTCAAGCGGTTTAGGTGGGTAGGATGAATGAATGAAGATGAAGTGTAGTAGATTTTCTAGATACCTCCATTGATATTGTTCATAGGTGTATTACATTTTGTCCCTCCATTGACCTTCTGTTCATATGTTTGATGTAGATCGATAATGCTGCTTCGGGAAACTCTTTCAAGGGCATGGATGTTGCGTCGGAAAAGAAAGACAAGGTGATGTGATGGTGGAACTTGGCAGCGCCGCAAAGAGGCCTGAGAATCACGGGCATTTCCATGAGGATGCCGACCCAAGCCATTGCAAGGTCATCCTTGCACCCAAATTGGAGTGTCTGTAGATACCGGTTGAGTTCACTAAGCACTTGACCACCGTCCACCTGAGTTCGTGCTGAGGACAAACACTGGTTGCGCCTGGAGGGTCATGGTCCGGACAATCAACAATGGACTCACAATGGTTCCATGCGTGAGACCATGGTGCGGCACGGGCGTAGGCCATGCCGTGCGCATTTTCGGGTGGCGGGTCTAGTACTCCCTCCGTTTCTTTTTAGTCTGCATATAAGATTTGGTCAAAGTCTTTATTAACTTTGACTAAGTTTATAGAAAAAAATATCAAGATTCACAGTATGAAATCAATAATGTTAGATGCATCATGAAATTAATTTTCATACCATATAGCTTTAGTATTATAGATGTTGATATTTTTTTTCTATAAAGGTGGTCAAACTTTGTTAAGTTTGATTTTGACCAAATTTTATATGTTGACTAAAAAAAACGGAGGGAGTACTCGCCGGGATGGGTGGGTTGTTCCGCTCAGGGTGCCGCGTATCCAAGGGGCTGCCTGTCGTCCGGATTGATGGCACCGGCACTCTGGCAGGTGTTTGCCGCCGAGCCTCCAACCGCCAGCCAACAGCACGGGCAGCGGGATGGTGTGCGGCGGAGTCGCGAGGGAGGTCCGAGCAACGTGCGTGGCCGTAGCCGTGGCCGGAGCCGCCGCGTAGCGCAACAACCACCGACCCCCGTTGAATTTGCCCGTGCGTCACGCATGGAACCACACGGTTGGTACGAGTGAGTACAGGTGTTTCGTGCTGTCCTATCCCTCGCTGGACATATCGATCAGTGCCGTGTTCCGCTGACCTTTTTTGCTGCCTTCGTGGGTGCGCCTCGTTCGTCACGCTTACTTTCTTTCCTTTCCTCGATCGGCTCCCTTTCTCATCTCTAATGGTTTTGTACGAGTATGTGTTTGTGTGTCATATTGCATTACACAATCCACGCACGTGCAGGCCTTTTAGGACAAAGCATATATACAAAAACAAAGGTGGAAGTACACTCTTTAAAAGACAAAGGAAGTATAATCAACCGTATTTTTTTAAGGACCCAACCCTATTATAAAACGTCATCCGAAGTACAAAACCAAATATAATAAAACATTCATTGAGGCCAGACCATCGGATGAAAGATGTCACCACCAAAACAAACCAATGACGCGGTGTTGTCGCTCCTCTCTACTGGGTCCAGTTTGATCTTGTTGACATCAGCTAAAAAGTTTCGTACATGTGCACCTAGAGACCGCGCAGGCGCTATTGTCAAACCCTTGTATCGGTCCGAAGCACCTGACACAAGAACTTGTCGACATGTCCGCATGATGAGAAACCCTAACCTCGTTGTCCCGAGGAGACGACAAAAATCCACACCAGAGGTCCGTGATTCCGTCCGACATGAAGACTTCGTCGTGGATGGCAGCTCAAGAGACCATCTCGACAATGAAGCGCCGGCGGCCGCTGCCTCCGCGAGGACCACACAATACCCCACAAGCCTCATGGCGGTAAGAATCGCCACAAGAATGAGGGCAAGACAGTGAGACTTTCTTTCATGCCAACGACGCTACCATCGTCTCGTTGGAGTCGATAATTGGAGACAAACCCTAAGCTATCCGTACTCGTACACTAATGGACCGAAGCCATGGGGTATCGTCCCTCTCCCATCGTTAGAGCGATAGACATAGAAAAGGGGTCCCACAGTCAACACCCATGAGGTGGATAGATCGGCTGCCGGTCAGTTCGCCTTGGTCGCGACAGCATGGAGGAAAAACACCTCGCCGATATGCCTATTTTGGCCCCTTTTAAGTAAGCATTTGGATTCAAACAAAAAACAAAAAATGATATAAGGCAAATATTCCGTAATTAGAACACGAGTGCGTAAAATGTTTTACAAAACTATAGCTTACAAATTGCCTATTTATTTTAGAAAAGATCTATCAAAAAACCTAGCCAATACTGGGAACATTTTTTTTTTTGCCTAAACCCCTCTTGTCAAAACATTGATACAAAAACACACCATTTCTGAGTTGTTAAAATTTACAGAATTATTTTTGGCATACAACCTACATTGTAAGTTACATAATTTGTTATGCCAGAATCATCTTGTAATTTTGTGCCAATCATTTTATATCCATGTTCTTTACAAAAAAAGATGGTAGATGTTAAGTTTCTATCAAACCTTTACATTGATAGAAAAAAGGATTCTTAATTTTCAAAACTTAAAAAGTTTGACTTTTCTATCAATATGCCCATTCTCTGGGTAGCACTTTCTGACACCATTATAGATGTAAACGGGAATTGCAAATTCAACATGTATAAGGTCAATTCTCTGATATTAAAAATAACTTCTCTTGTAGAAGGGCAACAATCATTATTTGAAAATCCCCCAAAACAATAAAGTAACGCTCCCCTTCGATAGCACTACCTCTGCATGAAAAAAAAAAGAGTTGAACTGCAAAAACATCTTACATTAGTGTGCAGAGGGAGTACATACTGACCGGGTGTGGATTTTCATAACCTGAATACATATGATCTCGTTTTACAAAACTTAGAAAAATTACATTATGATCGTACAGGTAAGTACAAACCTATCTGTATCATTGTTGTGAGAATATACTTCATTTGCATTATGTGAAAAATCAAATGTGAACACAAGTTACACAGTTGTTTTGTAGTACTTGTGTAACTCAATTTGTGATGTTTGTACAACTCATGAATTAAATGTGGGTTACGTGTCACAAAAATTATCCAATGAATTCATGTTTTAAAAATGTTCAGCGGTATAACTTTTGTGTCATATAACTCACTGAATATTGGTCTAGCTGATAGTCAAAGTAAAATCTCGACAAACGGGGAAGCTTTAAACTGGAACCGCCAAGGCATCATATTTTCGTACAAAAACTAAGAAGGATAAGTTTTCTTCAGAATAGTTTGAAACTTTCATTCATGACAATTTGCTAGGAGGGATGGCATTTGCAACTTTTCTTTACCGACAGTTTCTTGAGAGATGCATGATATCTTCAGAATAGCATGACCATTTCTTTAGAGAAATAACTTTTCTCAAAAAACTGTCACTGTTTGATCTCGCGTCGTAACTAAAACTGCCATCAAAATGTGTCTGTTTGTCATCCCCTCCCTGAGAACGTCATTCAGATAACAATTCCGGTCTTCATGTGTACATTCTTTTTTCTTTTAACTAGGCAATTGCCCGTGCGTTGCAACGGAAATAACATATATCTTTAGTATATCTACAACACATCAACAATTTTTCATAGGTGAACTACTCTCTCTCTCTCTCTCTCTCTCTCTCTCCTTCCTCCCTCCCTCCCCCCCTCTCTCTCGGTGAAGGAAATATGCCCTAGAGGCAATAATAAAGTTATTATTTATTTCCTTATTTCATGATAAATGTTTATCATTCATGCTAGAATTGTATTAACCGGAAACATAATACATGTGTGAATGCATAGACAAACAGAGTGTCACTAGTATGCCTCTACTAGACTAGCTTGTTAATCAAAGATGGTTATGTTTCCTAACCATGAACAAAGGGTTGTTATTTGATTAACAAGGTCACATCATTAGGTGAATGATCGATTGACATGACCCATTCCATTAGCTTAGCACACGATCGCTTAGTATGTTGCTACTGCTTTTATCCATGACATATACATGTTCCTATAACTATGAGATTATGCAACTCCGCTTACGGAGGAACACTTTCGGTGCTACCAAACGTCACAACGAATCGGGTGATTATAAAGGAGTACTACAGTGTCTCCAAAGGCGATGTTGGGTTGGCGATTTGAGATTAGGTTTTGTCACTCCGATTGTCGGAGAGGTATCTCTGGCCCTCTCGGTAATACACATCACTTAAGCCTTGCAAGCATTACAACTAATGAGTTAGCTGTGAGATGATGTATTACGGAACGAGTAAAGAGACTTGCGATGATCGAGATTGAACTAGGTATTGATACCGACGATCGAATCTCGGGCAAGTAACATACCGATGACAAAGGAACAACGATGTTGTTATGCGGTCCGACCGATAAAGATCTTCGAGAATATGTAGGAGCCAATATGGGCATCCAGGTCCCGCTTATTGGTTATTGACCGAGACGTGTCTCGGTCATGTCTACATTGTTCTCGAACCGTAGGGTCCGCACGCTTAAGGTTTCGATGACGGTTATATTATGAGTTTGTGTATTTTGATGTACCGAAGGAGTTCGGAGTCCCGGATGTGATCACGGACATGACGAGGAGTCTCGAAATGGTCGAGACATAAAGATTGATATATTGGACGGCTATATTTGGACACCGGAAAGGTTCCGGAAGTTTTCGGAGAAAAACGGAGTGCCGGAGGGGTTACCGGAACCCCCCGGGGAAG
The DNA here is from genome assembly GCA_021437245.1 of Aegilops speltoides. Taxonomy (NCBI): domain Eukaryota; kingdom Viridiplantae; phylum Streptophyta; class Magnoliopsida; order Poales; family Poaceae; genus Aegilops; species Aegilops speltoides. The sequence continues at coordinate 473,231,462 of CM038142.1, forward strand.
TTATGGGCCTTAGTGGGCCAAGAGGGGAGAGAGAGGGCCGCACCAGGAGGTGGCGCCCCCCCCAGGGGAGTCCGAATAGGACAAGGAGGGGCGCGCCCCCTTCCCTCTCCCTCTCCTCTCCTTCCTTCCCCTTCCTTCTTCCTAGTTGGACTAGGAAAGGGAGTCCTACTCCCACTAGGAGGAGGACTCCCTCCCTTGGCGCGCCTCCTAGGCCGGCCGCCCTCCCCTTGCTCCTTTATATACAGGCGGGGGCACCCTAGAACACACAAGTTGATCCTTGAGATCGGTCCTTAGTCGTGTGCGGTGCCCCCTCCACCATAATCCACCTCGGTCATATCGTGGCGGTGCTTAGGCGAAGCCTGCGTCGGTAGAACATCAAGATCGCCACCACGCCGTCGTCTTGACGAACTCTCCTCCCCGAAGCTCTGCTGGATTGGAGCCCAGGAGCGCCACCGAGCTGTACGTGTGTCAAGAACTCGGAGGCGCGGAGTAACGGCGCTAGGATCGGTTGGATCGCGAGGAGAACGTCGACTACTTCCTCTACGCCAGATCGCTTCGCTTGGTCACGAGGGTACGTAGACAACACTCTCCCTCTCGTTGCTATACATCACCATGATCTTGCGTGTGCGTAGGAAATTTTTGAAATTACTACGCTCCCCTCAAATGGCATCCGAGCCTAGGTTTTATGGTTTGATGTTATATGCACGAGTAGAACACAAGTGAGTTGTGGGCGATACAAGTCATACTACCTACCAAAGATGTCATATTTTGGTTCAGCGGTATTGTGAGATGAAGCGCCTGCACCGACATTACGCCAGACGCTTACGCGAGACTGGTTTCACTGCTACGAGCACTCGTGCTTAAAGGTGACCGGCGGGTGTCTGCTCTCTCACTTTAGTTGAACCGAGTATGGCTACGCCCGGTCCTTGAGAAGGTTAAACGAGTCTATTTGACGAAGTATCGCTGTGGTTTCGATCGCGAGGTGAGATTGGTTCTTGCTTAAGCCCGTAGCAGCCACGTAAAATTTGCAACAACAAAGTAAAGGACGTCTAACTTGTTTTTGCAGGGCATGTTGTGATATGATATGGTCAAGACGTGATGCTATATTTTATTGTATGAGATGATCATGTTTTGTAACCGAAAGTTATCGGCAACTGGCTGGAGCCATATGGTTGTCGCTTTATTGTATGAAATGCAAACGCCCTGTAATTGCTTTACTTTATCACTAAGCGGTAGCGATAGTCGTAGAAGCAATAGATGGCGTAAACGACAACGATGCTACGATGGTAATCAAGGTGTCGCGCCGGTGACGATGGTGATCACGACGGTGCTTCGGAGATGGAGATCACAAGCACAAGATGATGATGGCCATATCATATCACTTATATTGATTGCATGTGATGTTTATCCTTTATGCATCTTATCTTGCTTTGATTGACGGTAGCATTTTAAGATGATCTCTCACTAAAAATTATCAAGTAGTGTTCTCCCTGAGTATGCACCGTTGCCAAAGTTCGTCGTGCCGAGACACCACGTGATGATCGGGTGTGATAAGCTCTACGTCCATCTACAACGGGTGCAAGCCAGTTTTGCAAACGCAGAATACTCAGGTTATACTTGACGAGCCTAGCATATGCAGATATGGCCTCGGAACACGGAGACCGAAAGGTCGAGCATGAATCATATAGTAGATATGATCAACATAAGATGTTCACCATTGAAAACTACTCCATCTCACGTGATGATCGGTTATGGTTTAGTTGATTTGGATCATGTGATCACTTAGATGACTAGAGGGATGTCTGTCTAAGTGGGAGTTCTTAAGTAATATGATTAATTGAACTTAAATTTATCATGAACTTAGTACCTGATAGTATCTTGCTTGTCTATGTTTGTTTGTAGATAGATGGCTCGTGCTGTTGTTCCGTTGAATTTTAATGCGTTCCTTGAGAAAGCAAAGTTGAAATATGATGGTAGCAATTACACGGATCGGGTCCGTAATCTCGAGGATTATCCTCATTGCTGCACGTAAGAGTTACGCCCCGGATGCACCGCTGGGTGCGAACTGCTTCGATGCAACCGACGACGTTAAGAACGTCTGGCAGGCAAAGCTGATGACTACTCTATAGTTCGATGTGTCATGCTTTACGGCTTAGAACCGGGTCTTCAACGACGTTTTGAACGTCATGGAGCATATGAGATGTTCCAGAGTTGAAGTTGATATTCCAACAGTAATGCCCGGATTGAGAGATATGAAGTCTCCAATAAGTTCTATAGCTGCAAGATGGAGGAGAATAGTTCTCGGTGAGCATATACTCGTAATGTCCGGGTATTACAATCACTTGACTCAACCGGGAGTTAATCTTCCGGATGATTGTGTCATTGATGTAATTCTTCAATCACGCCACCAAGCTACAAAGGCTTCGTGATGAACTATAATATGCAAGGGTTAGTAAAGACTATGCTCGAGCTCTTCGCAATGCTAAAGGCTGCGGAGGTAGAAATCAAGAAGGAGCATCAAGTGTTGATGGTCAATAAGACCACTAGTTTCAAGAAGAAAGGCAAAGGGAAGAAGAAGGAACTTCAAGAAGAACAGCAAGCAAGTTGTCGCTCAGAGAAGAAACCCAAGTCTGAACCTAAATCTGAAATCGAGTGCTTCTACCGCAAGCGATCGTCACTTTGAAGCGGAACTGCCCCAAGTATTTGGCGGATAAGAAGGATGGCAAGGTGAACAAAGGTATATGTGATATACATGTTATTGATGTGTACCTTACTAGAGCTCGCAGTAGCACTGGTATTTGATACTTTGGTTACTTGCTAATATTTGCAACTCAAACAGGACTACTGATTGCTTAACACCGGCAAAGGACGAGGTGACGATGCGCGTGGAAATGGTTCCAAAGTCGATGTGATCGCAATCGGCACGCTACCTCTACATCTACCTTCGGGATTAGTTTTAGACCTAAATAATTGTTATTTGGTGCTGCGTTGAGCATGAACATTATATCTGGATCTTGTTTGATGCGAGACGGTTATTCATTTAAATCAGAGAATAATGGTTGTTCTATTTATATGAGTAATATCTTTTATGGTCATGCACCCTTGAAGAGTGGTCTATTTTTGATGAATCTCGATAGTAGTGATACACATATTCATAATGTTGAATCCAAAAGATGCAGAGTTGATAATGATAGTGCAACTTATTTGTGGCACTGCCGTTTAGGTCATATCGGTATAAAGCGCATGAAGAAACTCCATACTGATGGACTTTTGGAGTCACTTGATTATGAATCACTTGGCACTTATGAACCGTGCCTCATGGGCAAGATGACCAAAACCCGCTCTCCCAGACTATGGAGAGAGCAACAGATTTGTTGGAAATCATACATACAGATGTATGTGGTCCGATGAATGTTGAGGCTCATGGCGGATATCGTTATTTTCTCACCTTCACAGATGATTTAAGCAGATATGGGTATATCTACTTAATGAAACATAAGTCTGAAACATTTGAAAAGTTCAAAGAATTTTAGAGTGAATTTGAAAATCATCGTAATAAGAAAATTAAATTTCTACGATCTGATCGTGGAGGTGAATATTTGAGTTACGAGTTTGGTCTACATTTGAAACAATGCGGAATAGTTTCAACTTAACGCCACCCTAACACCACAACGTAATGGTGTGTCCGAACGTCAGAATCGCACTTTACTAGATATGGTGCGATCTATGATGTCTCTTACAGATTTACCGCTATCGCTTTTGGGGTTATGCTCTTGAGACGGCCGCATTCACACTAAATAGAACACCGTCAAAATCCGCTGAGACGACACCTTATGAACTATGGTTTAGCAAGAAACCAAAGTTGTCGCTTTCTCAAAGTTTGGGGATGCGATGCTTATGTGAAAAAGCTTCAACCCGATAAGCTCGAACCCAAATCGAAAATGTGTCTTCATAGGATACCCAAAGGAGACAGTTGGGTACACCTTCTATCACAGATCCGAAGGCAAGACATTTGTTGCCAAAATGGATCCTTTCTAGAGAAGGAGTTTCTCTCGAAAGAAGTGAGTGGGAGGAAAGTAGAACTTGATGAGGTAATTGTACCTTCTCCCTTATTTGAAAGTAGTTTATCGCAGAACCGGTTTCTGAGACATCTACACCAAATAGTGAGGAAGTTGATGATGTTGATCATGAAACTTCGATCAAGTTACTACGTAACCTCGTAGATCAACCAGAGTAAGATCCGCACTGAGTGGTATGGTAATCCTGCTCGAAGTCATGCTACTAGATCATGATGAACCTACGAACTATGAAGAAGCGATGGTGAGCCCAGATTCCGCAAAATGGCTTGATGCCATGAAATCTGAGATGGGATCCATGTATGAAAACAAAGTATGGACTTTGGTTGACTTGCCCGAGGGTCGGCAAGCAATAGAAAACAAGTGGATCTTCAAGAAGAAGACTGACGACGGTAATGTAACTGTATACAAAGCTCGACTTGTCGCAAAGGGTTTCCGACAAGTTCAAGGGATTGACTACGATGAGACCTTCTCACCCGTAGCGATGCTTAAGTCTGTCTGAATCATGTTAGCAATTGCCGCATTTTATGATTATGAAATTTGGCAAATGGATGTAAAGACCGCAATCTGAATGGATTTACGGAAGAAGAGTTGTATATGATGCAACCGAAGGTTTTATCGATCCAAAGGGAGCTAACAAAGTGTGCAAGCTCCAATGATCCATTTATGGACTGGTGCAAGCATCTCGAGTTGGAATAAACGCTTTGATAGTGTGATCAAAGCATTTGGGTTCATACTGAGACTTTTGGAGAAGCCTCAGATTTACAAGAAAGTGAGTGGGAGCTCAGTAGCATTTCGATATTATATGTAGATGACATATTACTAATCGGAAATGATATAGAATTTCTGGATAGCATAAAGGGATACTTGAATAAGAGTTTTTCAATGAAATACCTCGGTGAAGCTGCATACATATTGGGCATCAAAATCTATAGAGATAGATCAAGACGCTTAATTGGACTTTCACAAAGCACATACCTTGACAAGATTTTGAAGAAGTTCAAAATGGATCAAGCAAAGAAAGGGTTCTTGCCTGTGTTGCAAGGTGTGAAGTTGAGTAAGACTCAATGCCCGACCACTTGAAGAAGATAGAGAAAATGAAAGATGTTCCTATGCTTCACCATAGGCTCTATCATGTATGCAATGTTGTGTACTGGACTGATGTGTGCCTTGCTATAAGCTTAGCAGGAGGTACCAAAGTAATCCAGAGTGGATCATCGACAGCGGTCAAGAACATCCTAAAATACCGAAAAGGACTAAGGATATGTTTCTCGATATGGAGGTGACAAAGAGCTCATCGTAAACGGTTACGTTGATGCAAGCTTTGACACCGATCCGACGATTCTAAATCGCAGACCGGATACGATTTACACTAAACGGAGGAGCCGTCGGTTAGTGCGTTCTAAACAAAGCGTCGTGGCGGGATCTACACGTGAAGCGGAGTACATAGCAGCTTCGAAGCAGCTAATGAAGGAGTCTGGATGAAGGAGTTCATATCCGATCTAGGTGTCATACCTAGTGCATCGGGTCCAATGAAAATCTTCGTGACAATCTCGAGCAATTGCCTTAGCGAAGGAATCCAGATTTCACAAGAGGACCAAGCACATCAAGAGACGCTTCAATTCCATCCGGATTTAGTCCGTGGGAGACATAGAGATTTGCAAGATACATACGGATCTGAATGTAGCGGACCGTTGACTAAGCCTCTTCCACGAGCAAAACATGATCAACACCAAGACTCCATGGGTGTTAGAATCATTACTATGTAATCTAGATTATTGACTCTAGTGCAAGTGGGAGATGAAGGAAATATGCCCGGAGGCAATAATAAAGTTATTATTTATTTCCTTATGTCATGATAAATGTTTATCATTCATGCTAGAATTGTATTAACCGGAAACATAATACATGTGTGAATGCATAGACAAACAGAGTGTCACCAAGATGCCTCTACTAGACTAGCTTGTTAATCAAAGATGGTTATGTTTCCTAACCATGAACAAAGGGTTGTTATTTGATTAACAAGGTCACATCATTAGGTGAATGATCCGATTGACATGACCCATTCCATTAGCTTAGCACACGATCGCTTAGTATGGTTCTACCGCTTTTATCCATGACATATACATGTTCCTATAACTATGAGATTATGCAACTCCGCTTACGGAGGAACACTTTGGTGCTACCAAACGTCACAACGTAATCGGGTGATTATAAAGGAGTACTACAGTGTCTCCAAAGGCGATGTTGGGTTGGCGATTTCGAGATTAGGTTTTGTCACTCCGATTGTCGAGAGGTATCTCGGGCCCTCTCGGTAATACACATCACTTAAGCCTTGCAAGCATTACAACTAATGAGTTAGCTGTGAGATGATGTATTACGGAACGAGTAAAGAGACTTGCTTGCAACGAGATTGAACTAGGTATTGGATACCGACGATCGAATCTCGGGCAAGTAACATACCGATGACAAAGGAACAACGATGTTGTTATGCGGTCCGACCGATAAAGATCTTCGTAGAATATGTAGGAGCCAATATGGGCATCCGTGTCTCGCTATTGGTTATTGACCGGAGACGCGTCTCGGTCATGTCTACATTGTTCTCGAACCGTAGGGTCCGCACGCTTAAGGTTTCGATGACGGTTATATTATGAGTTTGTGTATTTTGATGTACCAAGGAGTTCGAGTCCCGGATGTGATCACGGACATGACGAGGAGTCTCGAAATGGTCGAGACATAAAGATTGATATATTGGACGGCTATATTTGGACACGGAAAGGTTCCGGAAGTTTCCGGAGAAAAGCGGAGTGCCGGGGGGTTACCGAACCCCGGGAAGTTATGGGCCTTAGTGGGCCAAGAGGGAGAGAGAGGGCCGCACCAGAGGTGGCCCCTCTGTGGGAGTCCGAATAGGACAAGGAGGCGGCCCCCTTCCCTCTCCTCTCCCTCTCCTTCCTTCCCCTTCCTTCTTCCTAGTTGGACTAGGAAAGGGAGTCCTACTCCCACCAGGAGGAGGACTCCCCCCTTGGCGCGCCTCCTAGGCCGACCGCCCTCCCCTTGCTCCTTTATATACGGGGCAGGGGGCACCCTAGAACACACAAGTTGATCCTTGAGATCGGTCCTTAGTCGTGTGCGGTGCCCCTCCACCATAATCCACCTCGGTCATATCGTGGCGGTGCTTAGGCGAAGCCTGCGTCGGTAGAACATCAAGATCGCCACCACGCCGTCTTGGCCGACGAACTCTCCTCCCCAAGCTCTGCTGGATTGGAGCCCGAGGAGCGCCACCGAGCTGTACGTGTGTCAAGAACTTCGAGGCGCCGAGTAACGGCTACTGGGATCGGTTGGATCGCGAGGAGAACGTCGACTACTTCCTCTACGCCAGATCGCTTCGCTTCGGTCTCACGAGGCGTACGACAACACTCTCCCCTCTCGTTGCTATACATCACCATGATCTTGCGTGTGCGTAGGAAATTTTTTGAAATTACTACGTTCCCCTACACTCGGTTCTTCACGGCACATAAATGTTCTACCACTTCTGACAGCCGATATATCTAATATACAAAAAATTCAGCTAGCTATCTTAAAATTTCGGTCAAGTGAATAATTCAGAATTTTATTGTCGGAAACCATATTCATTTAAATCATCGTCATCATTCTATACAAGCAAACACACGCACACACAAGTTCTATTATTAATTTTGCCTTTTTCACTCAAGTAGAGCATCCCTTCGTCCAAGTCAAGGACTCTATAATTTCCAAGACAATCGGAAAACATATCACTATGACAAAAAAATCGAAAAAAAAGAAGACATGCATGCATCGATAGTGTTCAGAAATTTTGAAGACTAATCTCTGAAACAAAGAAAAAAGTGCAAGAATTACATAAATGCATATCACCTACAATTTTGTGTACCAACTACAAATAAACTTCCATATTAATTTCCTTTTAGCACATTCATGTTATTATAGTATTCTCGCCTCAGTGAACGGTAAGCTCCAATTCAAAATCTAGCAAGTAAACTGGTACGAAGTGAAATAAGCAAGACATATGTTGTAGCATAAGATTACCGTGAAGAAATTGTAAAGCAGCACCTTCGAATGATTATTGCAGACATAATTTCTATCATTCCTAAACCATAATATACTGATAGATGTTCTTGCTAGGTTGGGGCTGTACGTCGCAACAATGAACTGAACTGGAGAACATAGTGACCACTCCCTTTCGGCGTTGGGCGGCCACCCCCGCAGCCCAGCTCATCTTAGAACAGGCGCAGAGATCTCGTCCTTAGCGCGGTGACCCCGTGTGGCCACAGCCTGCCCTACACTGAGCCATCACCGCCGTGTTGTTTAAGAGAGAGAGTGAGAGAAAAGGAAACAGAGGAGGAAGAGCTGGGGCACAAGATTGGAGAAGAACCTTCCTGAGATCCGTTGCCGCTGGCGGTGGAGCTGGGGCCAACGTGTCCTCCGGCCGCAACGCCGGCGAGGACAAGGGCGGGCGCAACAGTGGGATCGGAGAGGCCGACACATGTGGGCAATGAGGGCGTCAGGTGGCGTGCTAGCTGGGTGTGGGGAGGAGTCCAGATGGCGGCAATGGATCGAGGTCGAGGTGGCTAGGTCCGCCAAAGGAGGCGAGGAGCGGCGAGGAGGCGGCGACGGCCGGGATGGCATCGATGCAAACCCTAAGCGGTGGGGATGCGAGTAGAACGTTCGAGGGCATGTGGTGGCGGGGTTTCTGGCTTGGCCCATGTGTGCGCCGAAGAGGAACAAAACGCTCGACGAACAGGAGAGGACGTAAGGGGGGAGACGGAACTTTACGGTTCTTTTAGATAGTAGAGATTTTCTAAAACTTGGAAATATGCTTTCACTCGGATTTTTTAAACAACACTAGATCATACGCGCCCACAATTCTTTTCCACTTCCTCACACCAACCACCTAGGCACCTACCACAAGCTACAACCACAACACGGCCCCCCAGCTGTGGACGACTCGGAAAGATCGAGGTTTCGGAGGAGGGGCAATTCCGTCAATTCCCAGAAAGAGTAAAGGGCGAGACAATCTCGGCCGTGTTCCTCGCGGCCGCGGGCGGGCAGCAGCGCCCGACAACCCGCTATCATCCGTGCACATTCAAACGCCTTCAAATCTCCCCAGCGCCCGACAACAGCTCATTCCCGATTCCCCTCGTTAATATCCCCCAAATTTCACGACTTCTCCTCCCCAAATCAAGCTCCGGCTCGCTCGGCCCCAGACCGCGGCCGGCCATCCATGGCGGGCGCGGAGGCGGTGGAGAGGGCGCACGAGCTCTACCGGGGCGGCCGCCACCGGGAGGCGCTCGAGCTCTACTCGGCGGCGCTGGCGGCGGCGCGGGGCCCCGCGCAGCGCATCGCCCTGCACAGCAACCGCGCCGCCTGCTACCTCAAGCTCCACGACTTCCACAAGGTCTCGTCCCCCCGGCTTCCCTTTGCTGATTGCACTTGTCCTGGATTGATTTGACTCTGGGTAGATTCCGGATTTCCAGTGCGGCGCGCGCCTGGGGTTGTCGTTTAGGGTGAAGGTGTGGTCTTTTGCCCTCTGGGTTTCGAGATTTCCGCGAACTTGTGGGCTTCAGGGTGCTTGAATCGCTCTCTTATCATGATCTTTGTGGCCACGATGTGCTAGCACAACTCATGAGTCGTACCCTGTTTACCGTTGTGGTGTCTAAATTTGGCTGACCTGCTGTTAAATTTAGCGCTGTAAGGGGTATCAAAATCCAGTTTACTGTCTAGACTGAATTGGTGAAGCTGGCAGGCCAAGCGATACCTTGCTTGGTTGTTGCTTTCCCAAAATCAGCAGACGTGCAGAAGATAAAAACTGAACGTGTACATAGCATTTTCGATGTGCTAGTCAACAATGCCTAAACCATGGACTTACAAAAGATTAACTGTGTCTCAGGCTCTGAACTATTTAGCACTTTTGTGAAACCTGACTGATACATCTGACCGACTGGATTTTGATATTGAATGGACTGTTTCTATGGAGAAATTTTATTGTGATGTTAAATGTGAAATTTCGTTGAGTAGTCAAGTACTCCCTCCGTTCGGAATTACTCGTCGAAGAAATGAATGTATCTAGATGTATTTTAGTTGTAGATACATCTATTTTTGTGACAAGTAATTCCGAACGGAGGGAGTATAAGTCTTTTTAGACCTTTCAAATGGCTACAACATACGGATGTACGTAGACATATTCTAGAATGTAGATTCACTCATGTTGGTCCGTATGTAGTCACTTGTTGGAATATCTAAAAAGACTTATATTTGGGAACGGAGGGAGTATATCTGCATTGATGATCTAGTATGTGCATGAGAAACAAATGTGCCCTGTTACGGTGCACACTGTTGTTGTGTATTCTCTGGAATAAATACTCCTGACATCATTTATTGTACCTTTTTTCTATGTTATCACCATGGTTTTTTCTATGTTATCACCATGGTTAGCAACACTGAGTTTTCTTCTTTTATGATAATCTTATAGGCTGCAGAAGAGTGCACATCTGTTCTCGAGTTGGATACCGAGCATACTGGAGCTCTCATGCTACGTGCCCAGACTCTTGTCACTCTAAAAGATTACCAGTCGGCTCTATTTGATGTAAACAGGTTAATTGAGATAAATCCATCCTCTGAAGTATATCGGAACCTTCATGCGCGACTGAAGACACAGCTGGTATGTTTCTTTAATTGAATCTGTTCTGCTAAAGTCTAGTTTCTTGCATAAGCTTTACTTCGAATGCAGTGCGATCAGATGCAAGTATATAAGTACAGAGATATCCTCGAATAATTTGAATGCAAGATTTAAGGAATAGAACATGGCTTTGTTGTTATGTTGTATTCAAACATATCTTTTGTATAGAATGTAAATTTGTTGGCAGTTGACATCAGTGCATCAACTTCTCTCGTTTTTGTGCTGTTGGATGCTCAAACAATTCTATCTCTTGAGTTGACTGACCAAGTTTTACTGCCTGTCTCTTGCATGATTGTGAACTTTGAAGTCGCTAGCCCCGATTCCAGAGTCTGAAGAGGAGTCCCTGTATACTGAAGAAGACAAAGAAGATCTGCCACCAAAAGAGAATACAAAGAATGAGACTGTCGTTGTTAAGTCTGATCAACCTTCTGCAAAACTGATTCTTGAAAATAAACCTGTAACAAAAGCTCTGAAGGTTGAAGTGCCTCCCAATCTGCCTTCTAAACCCGAGGGTGGGGTAACCGTACAAAAACCAAAGGGCCATTCAGAGCTTGATTACAAGAAACCTTTAGCAGAAGCTCCGAAGGTTCAAGTGTCTCCCAGTCTGCAATCAAAACCCGAGTGTTGGGGCACCATCCAAAAACCGAAGGGCCATTCAGGGCTTGATTACTCGAAATGGGACAAAGTTGAGGATGATTCGAGTGAAGATGACGAGGATGATGATGAAGATGACTTGCCTCGGTATAAATTCAAAGTCAGAACCATTGGTGTGCGTACCGTGAAGTGAATGGGATCATCAATAAATAAGTTTACTCCATGGTCTGTGGGATAGCCGTTTGACAGCATCCCTACTAACTGTGGTCCAATCTGTTTGGTTACATCTTGAAATACTCCCTCAGTTCCTAAATATAAGTCTGTTTAAAGGTTTCAATATGGACTACATACGGAGCAAAATGAGTGGAAATATGTCTATATACATCCGTATGTAGTCTATATTGAAATCTCTAATAAAACTTATATTTGGGAACGGAGGGAGTACTTGGATGAAGTGTTGCCGATTGGTGTTTGTTTAACTGAAACTCAACTGTGGGTGAAGACATAAGTACCCGCTGCTCTCGCCTCGTGCGCTGCAGCTCAGGTAATTCTCACAAATTCAGATCTGACTAGATTTTGAGTCGCGGTTCACGTGTTGGCTCGCTAATGTTCACATTATTATGCAGGTTTCTGGATCTGGAACCTTAGCCGAGGAAACAAGTCTGGAGTGAAATCATGTTTTCAGCGCAGCCATGGGATGGAGCACAGCATGCAAATCCTGTAGGGAGCCCCTTTAGATTCAAGCTAACAATCTTAGTCCGTAGATTCTATAGCCTAGCAGTCTCTGTACATAGAGTGCGCATTCATCATGTATAAAAAGCTTATTTGTGTCTGCCCCAAGACATTGTCTCACGATTTCAGTCAGCAAATTTGATGCTAATATTTCATGATCCAACCAACACCGGTTCCTTTTTTGCTCAACTGCGATGAATGTGCTGATTAGTCGCACTCACACTGTAATCAGAAAAGTTTCTGCCATGCTACCACATCGATACCCAGATATTATGAATAAATGCTATGATTTGATTTGACTAAAATCATCCATACCAAAACTTCCATGTCATGACCAGAACCGCACTTTTTCTTTAATTTTTTGCCATCAGCAGTGATACATGTAAGACTGAAACACATCTGTAACGAGCAGCAAGACAGTAAGACTGAAATCAAGCATATATTTTGCTTAAATGCATCATTCCAGAACTAGCATCAAGAACAAATTATAAACAGTAAAAGGCAGACACAATATAATGCTTGTGAATATTTTTGTTTCAGAGAAACCGAGATACAGAAATTCTGCAAGCCAAGCTTTTGAATATTTTTATTTGAGAATTGTGGGGCCCTCCTGCAGTAGGAAGATCCCTTCAAAAATTATCGTATGCTGCTGTTTGCGGCGTGCACACGGTATTCTTTAGTAAAAGGCGAAAGAATAGTTCGCTTTGTGCTCACCGCGCAGCTGCGTGCTTTCCTCAGGCCGCCCTGGTGCTCCTTATATAGCCTCCCTCCGCTGGCAGCTCGCCTCGGCAGGCGAGGTGGTACTAATCTCCACTGCGCCCTGCTCCCCGCCGTGCGGCTGTGAGGTTCCCCGTGACAGCTCCACAATTATGGACCAGGCCCGTGGCTAGAGAGCTTCTTCGCTAAAGCAGAAGTAGCCCAGTGCCGCCTATGTGCCCACCTTTTTTTTTCTGAAAAAAACCATACTGCCTCCTTTTCTTTTTGCCAATGTAAACTTCCTTTTTAGGGGCTTGTTGGCATAAACTGCTTGCCAACAATCGAAGGACATTTTGCGCCATGCAAGAGCTTTTCAAATACCAATGGCCATCAATCACATCAAATCAAATCATACAGTATAATTTACTGGAGTACTTAACTATCTTTTGCTGGAATCTTACCTGTCATTTTCGTATGAGCGTTTCCCACCAACCCTTATTTATCTACAGTATAATCCCAACGTTCCTTTTTACTCCGCATATAAAAATTGTGTCGAGTCAAACTTGACAAACTTTGACCAAATTTGTATAAAAATAATCAACATCTATAATATGAAACTACATTCCGTAATGAATCTAAAGATATTCATTTGGTATATTGTAGATGTTGATACTTTTTTTCTATAAATTTGGTCAAAAGATACTTTGATTTCGGATAAAGTTTATATGCAGACTAAAAAAATGGAAGGAGTATAATTTATTGAAGTATTTAAAACTTTCTCATTTGCCGGGATCTTAACCGTGTCATTTTCGTATGAGTCTTTTCTACCAACCCTTATTTTTCTACCAACCGGCGCATCGCAAACGCTGGAGCTGGACCTCCCAGCCCGCGCGCAGCGATGCCCGGTCAGCACAACCCATGCCGACCCCGTGGCGTCTCCTTCCCCCATCAGCCGCTCCTCCATGCGGGGCATGTTGAAATATATTGCCCACCTTCCTCCATCAGTTCGGACTTTTGGATGAGTTGGTCGGTGCATGAATTCAATATGGTATCCGAGCCAAGAAGTCTTGAGTTCAAGACCCTGCTAACGCAGTATTAAATAAAACGATTCTGCGACCTACACCGATCCCACGTTTAAGGACTAAAATAGCCTAGACGTGAGGGGGAGTGTTGAAATATATTGCCCACCTTCCTCCATCAGTTCGGACTTTTGGATGAGTTGGTCGGTGCATGAATTCAATAGGGCAGCGCTGGGTGCTTGTGCCCGTGCCTCCGGCCCACACGCGCACTCCGGAGTCGGAGGTGCGCGCCGCAAGGGTCAGCGTGCACGGGAGAGGGACGTGGCAGAGCAGTCCGCGCGCCGCCGCTGCGGGATGAAGCCGGACACCGACGAGGACGCGAGTCTTCTCGCCCGGGTGTACCGCCGCTCCCGCACGACAGCGGAGACGGACGCTTTGCCGCCTCCGACTAAAGAACGCCAAGGCGCTCCAGCTAGCTATTGAGTAGTCGGAGTGCGAGGCGAAGGAGGCAGCGACGGAGAAGGCTCGGGTTGCAAAGCTGAAGCGGTAGCAGGACAGGGTGGTCCGTCGGATGAAGGGGCTCATCGTCCTCTCCGACTCCGACGGCGGCGACAGCTTCGTCGTCCGACGACCAATACCCTCCACAACTGCGGACGCCTACAACTGCGTCGGAGACCGGAAGGGCAAAGGCTCGACGAGGAAGTGGTGATTCCGCGCCCCTTCCCTCCTCAATGTTTATATCGTTTTAGTTGTAGAAGTTTATGAATTTGTTTGTCTGTGGACAAACTATGATCTTTTGGATGTCGTGAAGTATGTTATGTCCGTTTGCAGCCGATTCTGTATTCCTTTGCAGCTAAATTTTATTGTCTGTCGTTTGATCACGTAGGATAGATTAACGTGTGCATGGGTGATATGGATATAAGACGCCAGATATGAGATACTGATATGCAAATTGACAAATATGAGGGATGCCCATGCATCCGCGGACATTTGAGAGTCGGATTTGCCAAATCCGTTTGTAGATGCTCTAACCATCCATCCACATGTTTGTTTAAATAATCGTATCATTTTCGTACGAGCCTTTCTTACCAACCCTTACCAACCCTTATTTATCTTGTGGGTGCCATTGCAAGTATGCCACGAACAGAAGAAGACCAAAAAGACAACAAAGAAAAGTTCATTAAACCTTTTTAGAAAGTAGCGTGAATACAGAATTATACGTAGAAAAATGGGCAAAAGAAGAGGAAGCCAAGACAAATCAAGCATGGAAACCGTGTTTTTTTTAGAGAGAGCAGCATGGAAAATGAGTTGGAGCTCCAACAGTATACAGCTGCCAATCCACATCACATCCCAAAAACAAATATACTCCTACTAAAAAATTAGAAGGAGAGAACGCATCGTTAGAAAAATTCCAGTCCTGCCCCTCCCCGGCGCCGGCGACGACCGCCGCAGCCGCCACCGCCTCCAGGAGCGCCGGTGTTGCCAGTACGTACCCGGCGGCGGCGGCGATGGCGAGGCAAGAGGCCGCGGGGGCCGCCACGGGGGTGGACTTCCACCTGCCGGACGAGATCCTGGCCGTGATCCCCACCGACCCGTACGAGCAGCTGGACGTCGCGCGCAAGATCACCTCCATGGCCATCGCGTCCCGCGTCTCCCACCTCGAGGCCGACGTCGCGCGCCTCCGCAGGGACCTCGCCGACCGCGACCGCGGCGAGGCCGACCTCCGCGCCCGCCTCGCCGACTCCGACGCCCGCCTCCTCGCCGCGCTCGACGAGAACGTGCGCTCCTGTCGCCCAACACGTTTGCTGCCCGTGAAATTCAGATTTGTGCTTAGCTGGTCGTGCTTGATTGCAGGCGAAGCTGGTGAAGGAGAGGGATACGCTCGCCCTGACGGCCAAGAAGCTGTCGAGGAACTTGGCAAAGGTGCGATTTCCCATTTTTTTTGTATATCTTTTAGCTCCGATCTTAGTGGGATTTCTCTGATTTCTCACTAGAATGTTTCATTCTTACAGTGTATTTGTTTGTGGAACCTGGTAATTTTGATTAGAAGCGTGGATTCTAGAGTTTTAGTGCCTATTTAGTACAAACCTAGGCTAAAGCCGTGTCATGTTAGTTTAATTTGGCTGTTTATGGTTGTGATGTGGCTTCCAATGCCCATGAGTATTGACCATTGGCGAAGTTGGAGTCTGAACACTCAGCATTTCATGAAATTGGATGGAATTTGTCTTTTCACTGCTGACTGTACTTTCACAAATTTCTGTGAGTTTTAGTGTCACTCTGATGGAAGTTAAAGCTTTTGTTTCACTTATTATCAAGGTTGCATAATGGAAATTTCACAGCTTCAACCAGCTTAGGCTGGACTACAAAATCCTGATTGCAAGTCTTGTTAATTCTGTCAATTTTAGTGCCTCAAACGATTCATTACAATTTTACTTGTATATGGGCTTCAACTGAAAATAGGCCATTAAGTGATAAGGTGGTGTGGCTGGCAGACTAACTTGACTTTGTTGTGCTCATAGTGAACCCTGTGATGGGTAGATAATTTTGACAAAAGAATTAGAAGACCAAGCTACTAAACCAGTTTATGCTGATTGGTTCGAAAGAATTAAAACAAGATCCATGACTGATGAATGCTTTACTCTCGGTTACACAAATCTGTAACTCTTGTCTCCATTCATCACAATGCTTGGTATGAGCTTACAAGGGAATGCTATTACTAGTATTAACTTGGTCATAACTCTGATTATCCAAATCAACATCAACATGAGTTTTTTGGCTTGCTAGTTGACAAATTACTAAAGATCTTCTGTTCTTCGCAGTTAGAGGCATTTAAGAAGCAGTTGATGAAATCGCTGAGTGAAGATAATTTATTGGTGAGTATTAGCAATCAAAATGTTCTTTCCCACTTACTCAAAGATTTCTACTCCCTCCGTCCCATAATGTAAGACGTTTTTTGGCACTAGTGTAGTGCCAAAAAACGTCTTACATTATGGGACGGAGGGAATAGTTTCTTTACTTGTCTTGATTGGTGATAAGTCATTACTCATTACCTGCAAAACTTCACAGCAATTGTCAGAAACAGGTGAAGACCGTGATGTAGATGCAGAAAATAATGGGACCGCTCGAATTCCTCACTGGAAAGGTGTTGCTCAACCTCAAAAGTTCCAAAGCTTCTTCTGTTGAGCCAAAGTTTGTGTCTTTTCCTTGATTTCATGTTGTATATTTGAATTGACAGATGAAGTCTCAAGCAGTCAGACGTCTTCAAATACTTCCAGCAGATCCACAATCACGGAAGCAGCCCAAGGTGGCATTAGTTAACTCCTTGTTGAACAACTAAATCATACAGTAACAAATATAATCGGTTATTTTTCGTCTGTCAGTTGCTTACTATGGATATATTCACAGGATACCAGTTCTCAATCACACCATATGTAGCCCCCCAAATAACACCTGGTTCAACACCAATTATTTCATCTTCTAGTGGTTCCCCACTAGCATATTCAACTGGTCCATCCACTCCGAAGTTCTATTCTGGTCCTACATCGCCTACAAGATCACGTTCTGAAGACCAATCGGCATTTTCATCATGGAATGGATCAAGTCATCAGTATTCAGCCCCTGTCTCTCCTCAACGCCGCTCATTTGCAGGTCCTACACAGTGGATTATCAATGGGGGCCTGCTATATTCATCTGGGATAGTTCCTTAACATGTTTGTTCTTTTATATTTCCAGGGCGACCTCGTATAGATGGAAAGGAATTCTTCCGACAAGCACGGTTGGTCACTATGCTGTTTACTGTCTTTACTACTCCCTCCGTCCCAAAATAAGTGTCTCAACTTTGTACTAGCTCTAGTACAAATTTGTACTAAGCTCAAGACACTTATTTTGGGACCGAGGGAGTAATTTATAGTTTGTTCATACTATAACACTTGTGGGTACAAATACCAGGACACGACTATCTTATGAGCAATTTGGAGCATTCTTGGCAAATATTAAGGAATTTAATGCACAGAAACAATCGCGAGAGGTAGCACAGTTCACCAGTATTTATCATTATTATCCACAAAAAATATGTAATGTGATGATTTCTACTTGATCAATTTCTACAGGACACCTTGTCAAAAGCGGAGGAGATTTTTGGAACAGAGCACAAAGACTTATACATTTCTTTCCAGAATATGCTTAATCGCAACCAACCGTGAACCTGTCATAGGCTGCCGTATTTCTTCTTTTGAACAAGCTGGTTTAGTTCATCGGATGTCTCTTCTGTCTAAACGACAGTACCATTCTGCTGGGGTAATAATTCCTATGCCTGGCCATCCGTTTCCAAGAGAGCGTGTATCGTTGGAGTAATCGTTGATCACAAGATCATATTCTTAGAAATCTGTGCATAGGCCATTGTAGTTTTGGTGCGGCCATCCTCAATAACATGATGTAAATGGGTATGGTCATGCATGCATTTCAACAAGGAAAAGTTTCTTTTCTTTTTGCGAACAAGTGGAAGTTGATACTGTCAGATATATTGGTCTGTGTAATTGACTTGTGAATTGAAGCTCGTTTTCAGCACCTCCTGTCTTTCCTACTGCACACCCAGTTGCAGATTCGTTAAGGCGTGCATATCATCATGACATTATAAAAGCCTAATAGTATGTTAATCATGGATCAAAAGTTGAAAAGGTTCCTCCAGGTTGTGTTGCATTGCACGTCGAAAAAGTCGAAATGTTTCCTCTATGGCTCTATACATTATGCAAGCCGCATATTACGATCCGTGAGTAGACCTGTTGTTGGTCTTTAAAGAGGGGCGATATCTTCTGCTGGAGGATAACTGTTGCAGTCTTTGCTTCTCAACTCCTGTTCTTCTCTCTTCATTCTCTGGTGGTTCGGCCATTTGTGTTTGTTAGTTCCCAGTAGTTCTCTTAGGTTGCTGACATGCAGCAAGTACCTTGGGAGTATCAGCTGGCCGTGGCTGATTACTGGAAGGAGAGGCCGGCGGCCATGGAGCCAGCAGCTACTGCATGGGTTCCCGGCCTCCCTTTGGAGATGACAGTCGCTGCTCCAGCTGCTAGCCATGGTGATATGGCCGTCAGCTCCAGCGGACAGCAGCACCAGCACCAGCTGGTCATGGTGGAGAGCACCACCGACCATCACCATCAGTACGAGTGGAGCGGTCCGGTGGAGGCGTTCGAGCAAGCAGCGCGGGAGTTCGAGGACAAGCTCGGCAGGACGGAGACGAAGATCCACCTGTTCCCGGCGAGCATGGTGGACCTCGCCGAGCGCTACGCCGCGCCCAGGACCGTCTCCATCGGCCCGTACCACCACGGCCGGAGCCCCGCCATCCTGCAGATGGAGAGCACCAAGCACGTGGCCGCGTGGCACTTCGTCAGGGCCTCCGGCCGGTCCGTCGAGGAACTGTACGCGGCGGTCTGCGCCGTCGCCGACGAGGCCCGCGGCTGCTACGACGAGGGCAGGGTGCGGGGTCTCGCTGACGACGACTTCCAGCCCATGATGTTCTTCGACGGCTGCTTCCTGCTGCAGTACCTGCTGTACGCGTGCACGTATGGCGGCGACGACGACGACGAGGGGATGGCAGTAGACCCGGCGCTGAGGAGCGCCTTCAGCTCCGACTCCGACCGCATCTTCTCCGACGTCGTGCTGCTCGAGAACCAGCTCCCGTGGGTGGTGGTCGAGACGCTCATGAGCTTCGCGCCCGCGCCCGGCCTGGACCTGCCGAAGCTCGTCGGACGCGTGAAAGGCTCCCTGCAGGCCCGGCAGGCCCTCGACGAGAAACCTCCCGCGTGGGACGGCAGCTACACGCCGCCGCACCTCCTCGGCCTCCTGCGGTACTACATCGTCGGAACCAGCACCAAGCTCTCGTCCTCCTCCTCCTCCCGGGGCCTATCCGAGAAGGCCGAGAAGGTGTCCATCTCCGTGAGCGCCGTGGAGCTCGCGGAGATGGGCATCCAGCTGACGGCCACCAAGACGGGGGCGGAGCTGAAGGAGATGGGCGTCAAGAAGGGGCTCCTCTCCGGCGAGCTCTTCCTGGCGCCGCTGTCCCTGGACGACGCGAACGCGGGGTTCCTCGTCAACATGGCGGCGCTGGAGCTGTGCACGACGCCGGACTTCTACGAGGCCGGCGAGGAGCGGTCCACCGTGTGCTCGTACCTCTGCCTGCTGGGCATGGTGACGGACCGCGTGGAGGACGTGCAGCAGCTGCGCACGAATCACATCTTGCAGGGGGGTGCGGGACTGACCAACGAGGACGCGCTCCGCCTCTTCATCAGCCTCGAG
This sequence comes from Aegilops speltoides, assembly GCA_021437245.1. Taxonomy (NCBI): domain Eukaryota; kingdom Viridiplantae; phylum Streptophyta; class Magnoliopsida; order Poales; family Poaceae; genus Aegilops; species Aegilops speltoides. Next base: position 473,251,582 of record CM038142.1, read on the forward strand.
AAGCACCTGCGCCCCGGTAGATGCTACCTCCGCACCATGCTGGAAATCGAGAACTACAGGGTCCATAGGCCGGCGCGGACCATGGTGTACAGGTTTGGCTACAAGAACATGAAGACTATCGTCACCGTGCTGACCATCGTCGGCGCACTCGTCGGTTTGCTCGAGGCAGTCAAGCCTAAAAATAACTAAGTACTCCCTCCGTTCCTAAATGTAAGTTTTCGTAAAGATTCCACTATAAACCGCATACGGATGTATATAGTTGCATTTTAAGTTTAGATTCATTTATTTTGCTCCGTATGTAATCCATCTAGTGCAATCTCTACAAGGACTTATATTTAGAAACGGAGGAAGTAAATAATAAGGGCATCATGTCCTAATTAAGTGGCCATTAAATCAGACGCGTCTAAAGCCCATCTGCTTGTGGAAATGCATGAGAATTCTAGCGCGCCGTGTAAACTATGACGGAGGGAGTACTAGTTGTATGGTAGTTGTCGGTAAAATTTACCACACAATTATGGCGTTGTTTACACAAATTGAGTAGTTTTAATCAAAACTTTTGTAAAACGGAACAAAATGTGCCAGTATTATGAGATGAAAGGAGTACATGGCTTAGTCGTAGGTGCCCGTCATGTGCGGGAGCTAGCACTACAGTGTCGGAGCGTGACAAGCAACCAAGGGGCGGGCAGTGTCAAACTAGAAGTGAAACATGTACGAAAACATATGCGACTCGCAACATAAATTGTCAATTCCACCAACCCTAAGCACCATGAGCTGGCTGTTCTTGTTAAAAAAAAAACAGTATGAGTTCGTGATTGAGATCGACAAAGGTGTAGTTCGTCGCGACTTGTCGGATAAGAAAAACCGCAATGACAAAAACGTAGCTAATTCGCCTTCACTATTTTTTGCACGGCAATGGCATGGGAGCGGGCCAAGAGGGAGCCGCTGGGTGGCCCGTGATGATGAAAGCTGACACTGATCTGGATTTGGGTGTAGCCGGAGGGTGATGGTAGGTGAGCGGGCACGGTTCCTCGGGCGACCGCGTCGCCGCCCCTTGCTTGCTTCCGTCACATGGGGTATGGCCTTCGAGGAGGCCGCGGTGGAGGTGAGCTCGTTGAGGTGGCTCCGCCATTGAGCACTACCAGCAACCATGTGCTTATGTGCCAAAGCATATACATGAGGTCCTAAAGAGCAACCTTGTGTTTGATGATGACCACAGCTCATTGCATTTGAAAAAAAAAATTAAACTAGGCCGACGAGCAACGTGATCTACAACTTTGTTAATTAATTCCTGGATGATGGCGTGCTTTTACTATTCGATCGAGTAGCAATGGATATATATACCTCGTATCCCTTTTTCTAAACTTTCCAACAAAGCTGAGCCTGCAGTGTGGCCTTAGACCCTTATTGTATGTATCAAGATAAAAGCACCACCTTTATGCTCGACTGTGCCTTCTCTTTTCGATGTAAGTTGCGCGTGAAGGAATGTCTTTTTCATAAGTAAGTGTGAACTCATAATGCAATCACACCCATTGCCCACTCCCTCTCACGTTTGGACATGCATGTTGCATGTTGCCACGTTAATTGGGATAATCAGCCGCCATCCCACAAAATATGCATCAAATTGACAACCTACTTGTAGTTGGATGTCTTGGGGTGGGAGCCAGATCCTCTAACTTAGAGAAGGGATGTTACGGTGCTATAGTGTGCGTCTAGTGTGAAATGAAAAAGAAATGTTACGGACTATTAGCAAGTTATTTACTTTTGGTAATTACTGTAGATATAAAAAAAAATCTAAAATTAATTTTATCTCACCATCAACTTGTTTGTATGTAATTACTATGAATGTGCATACTACATAAAAAGTATTTAAGTTATTTTAGACTTAGTTGTATGGATTAACAGAAGGAAAGTTAGGGTACTGTAGTTTCTCTAACATTCCTTGTGTATGTTAGAGGATCCACTTCCGTGTGTGTGTGTGTGTGTGTGTGTGTGTGTGTGTGTGTGTGTGTGTGTGTGTGTCATACCTCGAAAAACTACACAACATTAGAATTGTACCCCACCACCAACATTTAACAAAACTATTCACCGCACCACCACCCTGCACATTTGTAATTTTTTTTTAATAATATTAATAATAAGCACCAATCTATCCCCATTGCCCTCTTTCTTTCTTTCTTCCCCATGGAGCTCTGTGCCCTTTCCTTCTTACTATGACACATCCATGACAAATCAGAAGGAAAAAACTACACTAAATCTGCAAATTGAGAGCTCTTCGCACCATGATATATGTCGAGGATGCGGTGATGTCACATACAAAAAGTTTTATGCTAATTTGAATTACGATTGAATCTATGAAATCTAAACTTGTTAAATATCCAAGACCGGTCTTTTCCAAAGGTCTTATCGCTAGGAATTCAAATACATATTTTTTTGGAAGTTTGATAAAGAGGTAACAATTATCTAAACGCGTGCCTATTATATGGGGTTAACCACCCTGCACCAGTTATTTTTCCTTTTGGGGAAGTCCAATGTTGGTCAAACATTTTTTGGGTACTTCCCCATTTTAGAAACTTTTGGGAATCCATGTGTGACTTTCAGAAAATCGTGACCCGACCTTTAAGATTTAAAATTTCAGAAAATTCAACACAAACTTTGAGGATTTCAAACTTCCAAAAAATTCAGTACTTACTTTTAGGATCAATCCTTAAGAATGTACTTTTAATTTTTTTGAAAACTGGAGTTCAATTTAAAATTTCAGGAAAAAAACTCAAGTTTCAAAATTTTAAAAGTAAAAAAATAAACTTTGGAAAAATTCAAGAACTTAGGGAAAATTTGAACTTCCATTTTTTGGGGAAACTTCGCGTAGAAAAATGCCACATAGGTGGGCCCGACACTACGTGTGTGTGTGTGTGTATTTGTGTGTGTGTGAGATGTATATATATATATATATATGTATATATATATGTATATATATATGACAAATGTTTCCTACAAGCAGTGGTAGTTACCACCACTTGCATTTTGTATGTAGTATGTAGTATCTATCGAAACCGAGAGTATGTACGTGTAGTATGTAGTATATAACAATGATTAGGTAGTATATATACTATTTTTTAGGTAGTATGTACCATGTTTTGAGTATGCTCTTTTTTACGTACAAATATGTACGTATTTCACAAATATAACAAAAACTATGAGCTCATATGCAATTTTTTCATGTAACTTGCTTTGAAATATCTTAGATGTAGTATATGAACATATTTAAAATAATAAAATAATATATATAGTACCACATGGTAGTATATGAGATATGTGGGTAACTACCATCGCGTGGTAGGATGAATTTTCCTATATATATATATATATATATATATATATATATATATATATATATATATATATATATATATATATATATATATATATATATATATATATATATATATATATATATATATATATATATATATATATATATATAGTAGGATTTTTTGCAAGTGCTTGCCAGTAACTAGTTAAGGGTTTCAACGGTGGAAAAGTTCTCAAAATTCTGAAAAAATACTGAACCAACACACCTATAATATAACATGATCCAACGGAGGGATTAAAAAAATATGACTGTATGTGTCCTGGACAAAAAAGACAACTAGTTCAGTATATATTTATGTCGCAGTGAGCTGAAATGCTTATTATTTTTGTCGAGGACACATAGATGCATATTTTGACAATCCCTCCGTTGGATCATCTTATTATACTAGAGAGATGCTCCCATATTTATTTCATGTTTTTGGATAACTTTTAAACCGTTAAAAGTTTAGCGACCCTTAACTAGTTCTGTGGCAAGCTATGGTAGACACAGTTTTATATATATATATATATATATATATATATATATATATATATATATATATATATATATATATATATATATATATATATATATATATATATATATATATATATATAGAGAGAGAGAGAGAGAGAGAGAGAGAGAGAGAGAGAGCCTTATGCCCCCTCAATGTTCCACGATAACAGCCCGCGCTCCTAACGTGCTCTCACATGTAATCGGTCCTTGATGACGCTTGCAACTTAACGATAGAGAGTTAATATGCTATCTCACTGTAGCTAACACATGCTAACAAAAATACACCCTATTCATGAGAGGCATTAATATTTATATTTGCAGTTGATTTGAGAATGTACTAGAAAAATGGCCATATGCATCACATGTTACAAAGGGTGCATGGAGAGTGTACCCCGCTTGGTAGGTAGGAAAGTCATTAGAAAATCCTGGTTTTGATCTGCCTTGCTACAATTTCATTTTACGATTAATTCCTACACAAATATCTTGTAAATAATGTGGTAGATACATATTTTAAGTCTTCGGTAGTTTCAGGCATTCATTTGCATCCAACTAAGATTACATACTACAAAAATATATTTTTCCAATATATTGACCCTGCAAAATATTCACGAACATCATCACAAACCAGTGAAAGCAAATCAAGTTTTCCCTAAACAAGGAAAATCAAGTTGGGGATCACCTTGCAAACGTCGAAACCACCTTTTCTTCACACCCTTTTCCCCTGAAATGCGCCCACTGTGAGAGAGCATATACAAGACGTTAATTTTGAGTCAGTTTATGTTATTCCTTGATAATAGTTAATCCGATGATCCTAAAGAGTGTTAATGATTGGGCAGACACAAGTGATGAAGCATTTGATACAAGCAGGTTGCCATCCTCAGAAGACAAGGGGTGGACTGACAACTATTGAGGACGATGGTATTTATCTAATAAAGCCACAGATGACTGGGGTTTTTGGCAAAGCAATTATTCTTACTTGTAGTTTTTTTCAAAAAGGAGGATAACCTCGGCCTCTGCATCAATGCATACAACAATTTTTATTATTATTCAACAAAGTCTGGCAACATGAATACATGGACCAACCTGAAACTACATATCTGGCAAACAAAGTTGCAACATCTACAATCTTGATAATGTGCACGAATCGCATGAAAACGTACTAACTAATCCGGTGGCCTCACTTAGCTTCCCTGCATTGGGCTGAGAGCATCACCTGGTCTGGCCGTCCTGCAGCACACCGCATGTGCACACTCTGGATCTGCCGTCGCCATCTTCCACTGTCTCATCTCTAGGAGTGATCAACGTATTGACCTTGTTAGGCCCAACTGCCGTCGGCTTCACCACGACGTCAGACAGTGCCACCGGCCTGCACGTGTCCATCAACCCGCATCCAAAGTTGAGACTCCATTGCGCCACACTGTCCGGACCCGCCGTCTTCGATGCGGTAGGTACAACACGCTTCACCTATTGGCCCCTTCAGTTAGTTCCTGCTCCAAAACAATGCCCCCAAAAGGGAGGTGGAATTGTAGAATAATAGTTATGTCAGTCAGTGCTCTAACAACGAACTATTGGAAGTCACGGCTAAAGAATACAAGTACCAGGAGAGGAAGATGGGTGAAGCCTGTTGAGGGATGTGTCAAGCTCAATGTTGACGCAACATTTCGCTCAGAAGATCTTCAAGGTGCCTTCACTGCAATTCTTGGGGATGAAAATGGTAGTTTTATTGCTGCTTCAAATGACTACATCGAGCATGTAGTGAAAGCGACAATGGCAGAGGCCTATGCGCCCAGACATGGATTCTACTAGCGCAACAGCTTGGGATTAGGAACTTGTTGCCGAATCATATTGTATGTGTTAGACTCCAAGTCATATACGATTGTAATTTTCATATGTCGTACATACCCTGTATATGTATTTAACCTATGCTATATAATGAGAACCAACGCACCCCTATGGGCTGTGCGATCCCCAACCTATCGATACCCTAGTTTTACATGGTATCAGACTAGTTCGTTCCGATGTCTTCCGCTGCCTCCTCGTCCTCCACCGCCGCGAACACCGGCAGGATCTTCTCTCCTACCCTAGCTGCCCTCCTCTCTGGTCATGGCAACGCCATGGTAGTGAGCACAACTGCTGGTTCCTCCACATCCGACACCACCCTTGGCTCCTTCTGTTGGGGAACGTAGTAATTTCAAAAAATTTCCTACGCACACGCAAGATAATGGTGATGCATAACAACGAAAGGGAAGAGTGTTGTCCACGTACCCTCGTAGACCGAAAGCGGAAACGTTATGACAACGCGGTTGATGTAGTCGTACGTCTTCACGATCCGACCGATCCAAGTACCGAACGTACGGCACCTCCGAAGTTCAAAGACACGCTCACTTCGATGACGATCCTTGGACTCCGATCCAGCAGGGTGTCGGGGATGAGTTCCGTCAGCACGATGGCGTGGTGACGGTGATGATGTTCTACCGACGCAGGGCTTCGCCTAAGCACCGCTATGATATGACCGAGGTGGAATATGGTGGAGGGGGGCACCGCCGGCTAGTGAACGATCACGAAGATCAACTTTGTGTGTCTAGAGGTGCCCTCCTCCTCCGTATATAAAGGGGGGAGGAGGAGGGGGCCGGCCAAGGGGGTGGCACGCCCTAGGAGGGGGTAACCTACTCCAAGTAGGTTTGCCCCTTCCTTTCCTAGTCCAAGAAGGAGGGGTAAGGAAGGAGTGGGAGAGGGGGAAAGGCAAGGGGGGCGCCCCCCCCCTTCCTTGTCCTATTCGGACTCAAGGGAAGGAGGCGCGCCTCTTGCCCTGTCCGGCCCCTCTCTCTCTCCACTAGGGCCCAACAAGGCCCATTAGTTCCCGGGGTTCCAGTAACCTCCCAAGACTCGGTTTTCTCCAAATCACCCGGACATTTCGGTGTCCGAATATAGTTGTCCAATATATCAATCTTTATGTCTCGACCATTTCGAGACTCCTCGTCATGTCCGTGATCACATCCGGGACTCCGAACAACCTTCGGTACATCAAAACTTATAAACTCATAATAAAACCGTCATCGTAACGGACACTACGGGTTCGAGAACTATGTAGACATGACCTAGAACTGTTTCTGGTCAATAACCAATAGCGGAACCTGGATGCTCATATTGGCTCCTACATATTCTACGAAGATCTTTATCGGTCAAACCGCATAACAACATACGTTGTTCCCTTTGTCATCGGTATGTTACTTGCCCGAGATTCGATCATCGGTATCTCAATACCTAGTTCAATCTCATTACCGGCAAGTCTGTTTACTCGTTACGTAATGCATCATTCCGTAACTAACTCATTAGCTACATTGCTTGCAAGGCTTATAGTGATGTGCATTACCGAGAGGGCCCAGAGATACCTCTCCGACAATCGGAGTGACAAATCCTAATCTTGAAATACGCCAACTCAACATGTACCTTCGGAGACACCTGTAGAGCTCCTTTATAATCACTCAGTTACGTTGTGACGTTTGGTAGCGCACAAAGTGTTCCTCCGGTAAACGAGAGTTGCATAATCTCATAGTTGTAGGAACTTTGTATAAGTCATGAAGAAAGCAATAGCAACATACTAAACGATCAAATGCTAAGCTAACGGAATGGGTCAGGTCAATCCCATCATTCTCCTAATGATGTGATCCTGTTAATCAAATGACAACACATGTCTATGGTTAGGAAACATAACCATCTTTGATTAATGAGCTAGTCAAGTAGAGGCATACTAGTGACATTAAGTTTGTTTATGTATTGACACATGTATCATGTTTCCGGTTAATACAATTCTAGCATGAATAATAAACATTTATCATGATATGAGGAAATAAATAATAACTTTATTATTTCCTCTAGGGCATATTTCCTTTAGTCTCGCACTTGCACTAGAGTCAATAATCTAGATTACACTGTAATGATTCTAACACCCATGGAGTCTTGGTGCTGATCATGTTTTGCTCGTGGAAGAGGCTTAGTCAACGGGTCTGCAACATTCAGATCCGTATGTATCTTGCAAATCTCTATGTCTCCCACCTGGACTTGGTCCCGAATGGAATTGAAGCGTCTCTTGATGTGCTTGGTCCTCTTGTGAAATCTAGATTCCTTTGCCAAGGCAATTGCACCAGTATTGTCACAGAAGATCTTCATTGGTCCCGATGCACTAGGTATGGCACCTAGATCGGAAATGAACTCCTTCATCCAGACTCCTTCATTTGCTGCTTCCGAAGCAACTATGTACTCCGCTTTGCATGTAGATCCCGCCACAACGCTTTGTTTAGAACTGCACCAACTTACAGCTCCATCATTTAATAAAAACACATATCCGGTTTGCGATTTAGAATCATCCGGATCAGTGTCAAAGCTTGCATCGATGTAACCATTTACGACTAGCTCTTTGTCACCTCCATAAACGAGAAACATATCCTTAGTCCTTTTCAGGTATTTCAGATGTTCTTGACCGCTATCCATGATCCACTCTTGATTACTTTGGTACCTACCGCCAAGCTTATTGCTAAGCATAAGTCGTCCGGTACACAACATTGCATACATGATAGAGCCTATGGTCAAGCATAGGAACATCTTTCATTTTCTCTCTATCTTCTGCTGTGGTCGGGCATTGAGTCTGACTCAACTTCACATCTTGTAATACAGGCAAGAACCCTTTCTTTGCCTGATCCATTTTGAACTTTTTCAAAACTTTATCAAGGTATGTGCTTTGTGAAAGTCCAATTAAGCGTATTGATCTATCTCTATAGATCGTGATGCCCAATATGTAAGCAGCTTCACCGAGGTCTTTCATTGAAAAACTTTTATTCAAGTATCCCTTTATGCTATCCAGAAATTCTATATCATTTCCAATTAACAATATGTCATCTACATATAATATCGTAAATGCTACTGAGCTCCCACTCACTTTCTTGTAAATACGGCCTTCTCCAAAAGTCTCAGATAAAACCATATGCTTTGATCACACTATCAAAGCGCTTATTCCAACTCCGAGATGCTTGCACCGTCCATAAATGGATCGCTGGAGCTTGCACACTTTGTTAGCACCTTTTGGATTGACAAAACCTTCCGGTTGCATCATATACAACTCTTCTTCCGTAAATCCATTCAGAATGCGCTTTTGACATCCATTTGCCAAATTTCATAATCATAAAATGCGGCAATTGCTAACATGATTCGGACAAACTTAAGCATCGCTACGGGTGAGAAAGTCTCATCGTAGTCAACCCCTTGAACTTGTCGAAAACCTTTTGCAACAAGTCGAGCTTTGTAGACAGTTACATTACCATCAGCGTGAGTCTTCTTTTTGAAGATCCATTTATTCTCGATAGCTTGCCGATCATCGGGCAAGTCAACCAAAGTCCATACTTTGTTCTCATACATGGATCCCATCTCAGATTTCATGGCCTCAAGCCATTTCGCGGAATCTGGGCTCATCATCGCTTCCTCATAGTTCGTAGGTTCACCATGGTCAAGTAACATGACTTCCAGAATAAGATTACCGTACCACTCTGGTGTGGATCTTACTCTGGTAGACCTATGAGGTTTAGTAGTAACTTGATCTAAAGTTCCATGATCAATATCATTAGCTTCCTCACTGATTGGTGTATTTGTCACAGGAACCGGTTCTTGTGATGAACTACTTTCCAAAAAGGCAGCATGTACAGTTATCTCATCAAGTTCTACTTTCCTCACACTCACTTCTTTCGAGAGAAACTCCTTCTCTAGAAAGGATCTGAATTTAGCAACGAAAATCTTGCCCTCAGATCTGTGATAGAAGGTGTACCCAATAGTCTCTTTTGGGTATCCTATGAAGACCCATTTCTCCGATTGGGGTTCGAGCTTATCTGGTTGAAGTTTCTTCACATAAGCATCGCAACCCCAAACTTTAAGAAACGACAACTTTGGTTTCTTGCCAAACCACAGTTCATAAGGTGTCGTCTCAAAGGATTTTGATGGTGCCCTATTTAACGTGAATGCGGCCATCTCTAAAGCATAACCCCAAAACGATAGCGGTAAATCAGTAAGAGACATCATAGATCGCACCATATCTAATAAAGTACGATTACGACGTTCGTACACACTATTTCGCTGTGGTGTTCCGGGTGGCGTGAGTTGCGAAACTATTCCGCATTGCTTCAAATGTAAACCAAACTCATAACTCAAATATTCTCCTCCACAGTCAGATCGTAGAAATTTTATTTTCTTGTTACGATTCCACTTCACTCTGAAATTCTTTGAACTTTTCAAATGTTTCAGACTTGTGTTTCATCAAGTAGATATACCCATATCTGCTCAAATCATCTGTGAAGGTGAGAAAATAACGATACCCGCCGCGAGCTTCAATATTCATTGGACCACATACATCAGTATGTATGATTTCCAATAAATCAGTTGCTCGCTCCATAGTTCCGGAGAACGGCGTTTTAGCCATCTTGCCCATGAGGCACGGTTCACAAGTACCAAGTGATTCATAATCAAGTGATTCCAAAAGTCCATCAGTATGGAGTTTCTTCATGCATACACCGATATGACCTAAACGGCAGTGCCACAAATAAGTTGCACTATCATTATCAACTCTGCATCTTTTGGCTTCAACATTATGAATATGTGTATCACTACTTTCGAGATTCAATACAAATAGACCACTCTTCAAGGGTGCATGGCCATAAAAGATATTACTCATATAAATAGAACAACCATTATTCTGTGATTTAAATGAATAACCGTCTCGCATCAAACAAGATCCAGATATAATGTTCATGATCAACGCTGGCACCAAATAACAATTTTTTAGGTCTAAAACTAATCCCGATGGTAGATGTGGAGGTAGCGTGCCGACCGCGATCACATCGACTTTGGAACCATTTCCCACGCGCATCGTCACCTCGTCCTTAGCCAATATTCGCTTAATCCGTAGTCGTTGTTTCGAGTTGCAAATATTAGCAACAGAACCAGTATCAAATACCCAGGTGCTACTGCGAGCATTAGTAAGGCACCCATCAATAACATGTATATCACATATACCTTTGTTCACTTTGCCATCCTTCTTATCCGCCAAATACTTGGGGCAGTTCCGCTTCCAGTGTCCAGTCTACTTGAAGTAGAAGCACTCAGTCTCAGGCTTAGGTCCAGACTTGGGTTTCTTCTCTTGAGTAGCAACTTGTTTGCTGTTCTTCTTGAAGTTCCCCTTCTTTTTCCCTTTGCCCTTTTTCTTGAAACTGGTGGTCTTATTGACCATCAACACTTGATGTTCCTTCTTGATTTCTACCTCCGCAGCCTTTAGCATCGCGAAGAGCTCTGGAATAGTCTTGTCCATCCCTTGCATATTATAGTTCATCACGAAGCTCTTGTAGCTTGGTGGCGTGATTGAAGAATTACATCAATGACACTATCATCGTGAAGATTAACTCCCGCTTGAATCAAGTGATTATTATACCCGCACATTTTGAGTATGTGTTCATTGACGTAACTATTCTCCTCCATTTTACAGCTATAGAACTTATTGGAGACTTCATATCTCTCAATCCGGCATTTGCTTGAAATATTAACTTCAACTCTGGAACATTTCATATGCTCCATGACGCTCAAAACGCCGTTGAAGACCCGGTTCCAAGCCGTAAAGCATGGCACATCGAACTATCGAGTAGTCATCACTTTTGCTCGCCAGACGTTCTTACGCCGTCGGTTGATCTGCGGCAGTTCGCACCCAGCGGTGCTTCCAGGCGTAATTCTTCCGCAGCAATGAGGATAATCCTCGTGTTATGGATCGAGTCCGTAATTGCTACCATCATCTTTCAACTTAGCTTTCTCAAGGAACGCATTAAAATTCAACGGAACAACAACACGAGCCATCTATCTACAACAAACATAGACAAGCAAAATACTATCAGGTACTAAGTTCATGATAAATTTAAGTTCAATTACTCATATTACTTAAGAACTCCCACTTAGACAGACATCCCTCTAGTCATCTAAGTGATCACGTGATCCAAATCAACTAAACCATGTCCGATCATCACGTGAGATGGATTAGTTTCAATGGTGAACATCACTATGTTGATCATATCTACTATATGATTCACGTTCGACCTTTCGGTCTCCGTGTTCCGAGGCCATATCTCAGATATGATAGGCTCGTCAAGTTTAACTTTGAGTATTCCGTGTGTGCAAATGTTTTGCACCCGTTGTATTTGAACGTAGAGCCTATCACACCCGATCATCACGTGGTGTCTCAAAGACGAAGAACTTTCGCAACGGTGCATACTCGGGAGAACACTTCTTGATAATTTAGTGAGAGATCATCTTAAAATGCTACCGCCAATCAAAGCAAGATAAGATGCATAAAGGATAAACATCACATGCAATCAATATAAGTGATATGATATGGCCATCATCATCTTGTGCTTGTGATCTCCATCTCCAAGCACCATCGTGATCACCATCGCCACCGGTGCGACACCTTGATCTCCATCGTAGCATCGTTGTCCTTACGCCATCTATTGCTTCTCGACTACCGCTACCGCTTAGTGATAAAGTAAAGCAATTACAGTATGCGTTGCATTTCATACAATAAAGCGACAACCATATGGCTCCTGCTAGTTGCCGATAACTTCGTTACAAAACATGATCATCTCATACAATAAAATATAGCATCACGCCTTGACCATATCACATCACAACATGCCCTGCAAAAACAAGTTAGACGTCCTCTACTTTGTTGTTGCAAGTTTTACGTGGCTGCTATGGGCTGAGCAAGAACCGTTCTTACCTACGCATCAAAACCACAATGATAGTTCGTCAAGTTAGTGTTGTTTTAACCTTCGCAAGGACCGGGCATAGCCACACTCGGTTCAACTAAAGTGAGAGAGACAGACACCCGCCGGTCACCCTTAAGCACGAGTGCTCGTAACGGTGAAACCAGTCTCGCGTAAGCGTACGCGTAATGTCGGTCCGGGCCGCTTCATCTCACAATACCGCTGAACCAAAGTATGACATGTTGGTAAGCAGTATGACTTGTATCACCCACAACTCACTTGTGTTCTACTCGTGCATATGACATCTACGCATAAAACCAGGCTCAGATGCCACTGTTGGGGAACGTAGTAATTTCAAAAAATTTCCTACGCACACGCAAGATCATGGTGATGCATAACAATGAGAGTGGAGAGTTGTCCACGCACTCGTGAGATCGAAAGCGAAGCGTTATGACAACGCTGTTGATGTAGTCGACGCCTTCACGATCCGACCGATCCAAGTACCGAACGACGGCACCTCCGAGTTCAGACACGCTCAGCTCGATGGCGATCCCGGACCCGATCCAGCAGGTGTCGGGATCAGTTCCACAAGACGACGTGGTAGGACGGTGATGATGTTCTACCGACGCAGGGCTTCGCCTAAGCACCGCTATGATATGACCGAGGTGGAATATGGTGGAGGGGGGGGGGGCACCGCACACGACTAATGAACGATCACGAAGATCAACTTTGTGTGTCTAGAGGTGCCCCCTCCTCCGTATATAAAGGGGGGGAGGAGGAGGGGGACGACCAAGGGGGTGGCGCGCCCTAGGAGGGGGAAACCTACTCCAAGTAGGTTTGCCCCTCCCTTTCCTAGTCCAAGAAGGAGGGGGAAGGAAGGAGTGGGAGAGTGGGAAAGGCAAGGGGGGCGCCGCCCCTCCTTCCTTGTCCTATTCGGACTCAAGGGGAGGGGGCATGCCTCTTGCGCTGGCCGACCCCTCTCTCTCTCCACTAGGGCCCAACAAGGCCCATTAGTTCTCGGGGGGGGGGGGGGGTCCGATAACCCTCCGGCACTCCGTTTCTCCGAAATCACCCGGAACACTTCCGGTGTCCGAATATAGTCGTCCAATATATCAATCTTTATGTCTCGACCATTTCGAGACTCCTCGCCATGTCCGTGATCACATCCGGGACTCCGAACAACCTTAGGTACATCAAAACTTATAAACTCATAATAAATCAGTCATCGTAACGTTAAGCGTGCGGACCCTACGGGTTCGAGAACTATGTAGACATGACCTAGAACTGTTTCTGGTCAATAACCAATAGCGGAACCTGGATGCTCATATTGGCTCCTACATATTCTACGAAGATCTTTATCGGTCAAACCGCATAACAACATACGTTGTTCCCTTTGTCATCGGTATGTTACTTGCCCGAGATTCGATCATCGGCATCTCAATACCTAGTTCAATCTCATTACCGGCAAGTCTCTTTACTCGTTATGTAATGCATCATTCCGTAACTAACTCATTAGCTACATTGCTTGCAAGGCTTATAGTGATGTGCATTACCGAGAGGGCCCAAAGATACCTCTCCGACAATCGGAGTGACAAATCCTAATATCGAAATACGCCAACTCAACATGTACCTTCGGAGACACCTGTGGAGCTCCTTTATAATCACCCAGTTACGTTATGACATTGGGTAGCACACAAAGTGTTCCTCCGGTAAACGGGAGTTGCAGAATCTCATAGTTGTAGGAACTTTGTACAAGTCATGAAGAAAGCAATAGCAACATACTAAACGATCAAATGCTAAGCTAACGGAATGGGTCAGGTCTATCACATCATTCTCTTAATGATGTGATCCCGTTAATCAAATGTCAACACATGTCTATGGTTAGGAAACATAACCATCTTTGATTAATGAGCTAGTCAAGTAGAGGCATACTAGTGACATTAAGTTTGTCTATGTATTCACACATGTATCATGTTTCCGGTTAATACAATTCTAGCATGAATAATAAACATTTATCATGATATGAGGAAATAAATAATAACTTTATTATTGCCTCTAGGGCATATTTCCTTCACCTTCATGTCCGGGGTATTGCCTCCCGCTCCTCCAACGACTCCTGCGGCCGCCGCGGTTCGGCCTGCTCCTGTCCGTCAGCCCGTGGTGGCTGAGATGCATGCACCTGCGCCGTTCCACTTTGCCCATCTGCTCACCATCAAGCTATCGACGGAGAACTACCTCTACTGGCGCGTAGGTCCTGCGTCTACTTCGTAGCCATAACCTTCTCAGCTATGTTGATGGGTCGCTGCCATGTCCACCATCGACCGTTGTGGCCATTACGACAGACGGTACGCAACACATGGTACCCAACCAAGCGCACACAATCGGGGTGCAGCAGGATCAAGCGATCCTCTCGGCAATTCAGTCGTCGCTAACCGAAGGGGTGGCTGGCATGATTCTGTTCGCCGCTACCTCCTAGGACGCCTGGACAACTCTCGAGAATAGCTTTTCCTATCAATCCATGGCGCGCTCCATGTCCCTTCGTCGGCAAGTTAAAGACATCAAGAAACAGTACCTCTCGGCTACGGTTTACTTCAACAAAGTAAAGAACCTTGCAGACACCTTAGCTGCCATCGGGAAACCTCTCTCTGATGAGGAGTTCACCGGCTTTATTCTTGATGGACTCGATGGTGACTATGGTTCTCTAGTCGAGGTGGTCCAAGGCCGTGATACTCCGATGCCCACACGGGACCTCTATGCTCGACTCCTTCAGACTGAACAACGCATTGAGTCTCGTGGGTCAGCTGAAATTCATGGTGGATTCCCTTCGGCAAACACCGTGACTCGTGGTGGTTCGCGGCCGCCATACCGTTCTGGTGGTTCATCTAGTGGCAAGTCAATTCTCCCCTCACCAACACAGCAGCAAAATTACAACAACAAACATGCGGGTGGAGGATCGTCATCCGCTGATGGTTCGTCATGTCCTACATGTGGTCGTCCTAATGGTGGTCGCCCCACGTGCCAGCTTTGCGGATTTCAGGGGCATGTTGCATCTCGCTGCCACAAATGCTTTAAGCATGATTTTCTGGGGATCGGCAACGACGACCGTAACAATGAGAAGCAGGCCGCCATGGCCACTCAAGGTCCTATTGGCTCGGGTGGTTCTGTTCACGGGCACACTCCGTCTTATCCCATTGATGCGAGTTGGTACATGGATACAACAGCTACCGATCACATGACCAATGAGATGGATAAGCTACACTCGATCCAACCCTACCTCGGCCACGACAAGGTTCACACTGCAAATGGGTCAGGTATGCACATTACACATATTGGTCAATCTTCTCTTCCAACTAGTACATCTAGGGAGCTTCAACTTCAAAATGTTCTTCATGTTCCTGATGTTACACGCAATCTCCTATCTGTTCCTAGACTTACTCATGACAATGATGTCTTTGTTGAATTTCACCCTTTTGATGTCTTTGTTAAGGATCGCGCAACGAGGGACGTTCTTCTTAGAGGTCAGTTTCACCATGGTCTCTATCCGCTTGATGCTCCATCAGGTTTCAGCGCCTTTAGCAGTGTTCGTGTCAAGCCATCTCAGTGGCACTCGCATCTTGGTCATCCAGCTACTCCCGCTGTGCGTCATGTCCTTCGTTGTCATCTCCAGTCGAGTCTAGCAATAAAGATGAGTCCGTGTGTGATGCCTGCTAACAAGGCAAAAGTCACCGGCTCCCGTTTTCTTTATCTAGTCGTGTAGTTACAACTCCTCTTGAAATTGTGTTTTCAAATGTATGGGGCCCTGCCCAAACTTCAGTTAGTGGTCATAACTACTATGTCAGTTTTATTGATGCTTACAGTCGCTTCACTTGGCTTTATTTTCTTAAGCGCAAGGCGGATGTGTTCAACGTTTTTCTCTAGTTCCAAACTCATGTTGAACGTCTACTTAATCATAAAATCCTTCATGTTCAATCAGATTGGGGGGTGAATATCGCAACCTCAACACGTTTTTTGGGAAACTTGGGATTACACATCGCTTTTCCTGTCCACATACACATCAGCAGAATGCCTCCGCTGAACGTAAGCATTGACACATAGTAGAAACCGGTCTAACTCTCTTGGCACATGCATCTGTACCTTTTCGTTTTTGGACTGATGCTTTTTCTACAACTTGTTTTCTCATCAACAGGCTTCCCACACGAGTTCTAGACATGAAAACCCCCATTGAGTGTCTACTCCAAGAGACACCTGACTATACATTCCTCAAGGTTTTTGGATGTGCTTGTTGGACACACCTTCGACCATATAACCGTCACAAACTCGAGTTTCGATCAAAAAAATGTGTGTTTCTTGGGTATAGTTCTCTTCATAGAGGGTATAAATGTGTGTTCCATCTAATCGTATCTATATATCTCGTGATGTTATCTTTGATGAGAATCTCTATCCTTTTTCTAATTTCCCCACGTCACAAAATCCTTCCAATTCTAGTTCACCGTCACTTCCTTTGTATGACCAATTTGTAGATGTTGCATACTCTCTTCTTTTGCTTCCTAATCATGATGTAGGTACTGGACGTGGTCCGCGGCGCGGCTTGAGCTACTGGATAATATAAAAGCTACGGAAGCTCCTCATGCTAATTGCATGCAGGCGGCACAGAACACTGAGCCTGAGCCTGATTGCATGCATGCCATCCCAAGCACTACATCAGGCGTTGGACGTATGCACGTGCATGCGCCTCACGTCGACCGCATGCAGCCCCATGCATCGGCGCCTCGGGTCGAGTCGGAGCCAGCCGACCTGCGCACAGCTCCAGAGTCCGCTGCCTCGTCTACACTGGAGACCGAGCCGCGTTCCCCCTCGGCTCATGACGAGGCCGAGCCGGTCTCAGCTGCGCCGTCGACGCCTGCGACTACGCGTCAGACTGGAATTAACCAGGATTCCAGTGCGGCCTCGCCTGCGTCCGCGTCTTCTGGACTGTCGTCGTCCCCTGTTCAGCCACCAACTCCCGCTGTTACCCGTCGGGTGCACACGCGCAGTCAAAGCGGGATTTTCCAACCGAAGCAACGCACTGTGGTACTGTTGCTTGGCTCACAACTTGCATGGCGCATGCATCTTCTGCTCCGACGTCCGAACCACGACATTTTCAAGCAGCTATGACCATACCTCATTGGCGGACTGCCATGGAACAGGAATTCTTTACACTACAGAAAAATATAACTTGGCAACTTGTTCCTCCCCCTTCCGGGGTCAATGTGATCGATTCTAAATGGATATTTAAGGTCAAAAAGCATGCTGATGGCTCTGTTGAACGCTGCAAGGCGCGACTGATTGCCAAAGGATTTAAGCAACGATATGGTCTTGATTACAAAGACACTTTCAGTCCTTTCATCAAGCGTACCACTATTCGTCTTCTTCTCTCATTGGCAGTTACTCGTGGTTGGTCCCTTCGACAGTTGGACGTCCAGAATGCATTTCTTCATGGTGTCTTAGAGGAAGAGGTTTATATGCGACAACCTCCTGGTTTTGTTGATCCAGATCGACCACATCATCTTTGCCGGCTCATCAAAGCTATTTATGGTCTCAAACAAGCCCCCCGTGCTTGGCATGCACGTCTTGGTTCTGCCCTTCGGTCACTTAGCTTTGTTCCCTCTACTGCAGACACGTCTCTGTTTCTTTTGCAACGCCCGGAGCTCACGATGTATCTTCTGGTTTATGTTGATGATATTATTCTCATCATTTCTTCACCTGCTGCCACCGACAAGCTCATACTAAGTCTTCGACATGATTTTGCTGTTAAGGATCTTGGTCCTCTACACTATTTTCTGGGTTTAGAAGTGACTCATACTGTTGCTGGTCTCTCTCTCACCCAGAAGAAATATTCTTTGGACCTCCTTCGGCGTGCGGGTATGTTGAAGTGTAAACCTGTCACCACACCCATGGCTGTGACTGAGAAGCTCTCTGCTGATATTGTTGTGCTTCTCTCTTCGGATGACGCTACAGATTATCGTAGTATTGTTGGTGGACTACAATATCTTACCATTACTCGGCCGGATCTTTCTTTTGCAGTTAATCGTGTATGTCAGTATCTTCATGAGCCCCATGACACACATTGGTCTGCAGTCAAACGCATTCTGCGTTATGTTCGTCTCACTGCTTCCTTTGGTTTGCATCTTAGGCCAACCACCTCTGGAGTGTTGTCTGCCTTCTCTGATGCGGTTGGGCGGGGAGTCCAGATGATAGGCGATCTACGGGGAGATATGCTGTGTTTTTTTTGTTCAAACTTGATCGCCCGAAATGCTCGCAAGCAAGCCACTGTTTCTAGGAGTAGTACAGAAGCTGAGTACAAAGCTGTAGCTAATGCTACTGCTGAACTCATTTGGGTACAGTCCTTGCTGCGAGAGTTGGGTATTCCTCAAGACATATCTCCAGTTCTATGGTGTGATAACATTGGAGCCACATATCTTTCATCCAACCCTGTCTTCCATGCAAGGACAAAGCATATCGAAGTTGACTTCCATTTTGTGAGGGAACGAGTTGCACAAAAGCTACTACAAATCAAGTTTATCTCATCTAAAGATCAACTTGTGGATGTTTTCACTAAGCCGTTGCCACTTCCTTTGTTTGAAGTTTGTCGGCGCAATCTCAACCTTCTTGACACCGGTTAAGATTGAGGGAGGGTGTTAGATTCCAAGTCATATACGATTGTAATTTTCATTCATCGTACATACCCTGTATATGTATTTAACCTATGCTATATAATGAGACCAACGCACCCCTATGGGCCGTGCCATCCCCAACCTATTGATACCCTAGTTTTACAGTATGGAGGTGATCAATACGATGCATGATGGGTGGTTTTCTTTGACATGAGTTGCTGCTATCTATGCTAATTGCAATGTTTTATCGATACGCTGTACTTCGGGTTCTTTCATTCACTGCCCAAGGGAGACGAATGTTGTCTCTCATGAACTAGCTAGGCAAGCGAGCTCTACACCACCGCTTACGTGGTTTGATGAGCCGCCAGCATCAATTGTAAGGTGGCTGGTGGATGATGTAACTGTGTTTTGATTTAATAAAGTTCCCAAAGTTTAAAAAATAATAGCTTGAAACATTGAATAATAACAAATTGTGTATGCTCTCGCTAACACAAGATTGACAGAACACACCATTCTATTGACAGATTGACTGCCTTAAAAGAATTGGTATTGCATGGTAGAAATAGTTGTTCCCAGATATACATTGATTCTCGTTAAAACCTGGGAGAGAACTTGTGGCACGCAAGTGTGGGGGCACGCATGGGCCTGGTCCGCGCTTTTCTATTTTGGCTTTCGATTTTCAAATTTTATATCTTTTAAACAAAAACTCCAAATTAAATTATGTTTTCATAGTCGTGTTTCTCGTGACCAGCGGTTTCAAATAAGATCTATTTTAAATATATTTTGACGACTTAAAAAAATGTTAAGTTTCAATGTTGAAAATTAGTTCGAGCGACTGATAAAAATCAATTATTTTGTGTCTAAAACTGACAGAAAAATTGCTTGAAATTATATCTCTGAAATCGGTTGAAACTTGGCAGTTTTAGATGCAAAACCCGAAGTTTCTTGGTTGAAACTTGGAACTTTTTGAGTGATATTCTTTTTCACTGTGCTCTCGAGCGGGCTTAAACTATTGCGCGAATTGCGAGGCAAAACGAGCGGGCGGCAGGACTTGGCAGGTGAGTGCCCGCACTCTCGTGCTCGTCGCATTCAGTTAAAACCTACTGTACCAGTTCTTGTAGTGGTGAAAAAAATCACTTCAACCCTTTCTTCTGCGGGCGATGCTTTTACTGAATAGTAGAGCGGTATGTGCTGCGATTGACCGATTTGAAAAGGCCGGCGTTGAGACTTGCAAGTAGTGCTGACTGCTTTTCGATTTACCAATAGTAAGTTGAAGGACCATAATTTGTGCTGGCTCAGTTCATGCACTTTACAACATGATGAGGAATGCACTCAGAGTACCTCTGTTCTTGTCTTGCGCTGTGTGGGTTTTCCTGTGAGGCGCCATTGTTCCGTACAGTGTTGATAGACGGAATCCTGCTTGTAGAGTCGGCGTTTGAACTTTGAATTTACAAACCGAAGCTGAGTCGGAGACATATTATATGATAGTAGTTTTTTTAAAGAAGATATATATGGTAGGTAGACTCGGGTAGGGACACGATCGAGACCAGGCAGATATATATGGTAGGTAGCCTGGCTTCTACTGCGACTTCTGCTTGCCACTCTCGTAACCGACGGACACATACGATATGTCCACAACCGACGGAAGCGCCCAATGGTGGTCCGACCTCCCCGACGACCTCCTCGGCATGGTCCGCCTCAGGCTTGCCTCCCCGCACGACCGCGTGCGCCTCGCCGCTGTCTGCAAGGTGTGGCGCGCCGCCATGTCGCGGCTCCCGGCGCCACCGCCCGTCCCGCTGCTGCTCCTGTCGCCGTGCGAGGACGCGCAACTCAGAGGAAAGAAGCGCCTGTGCTGCCCCGACGACAGCTGGGTCGTGCGCATTCCAGACAAGGCAGACGGCAAGTGGTTCGTCGGCTCACACGAAGGCGGCTGGGTCGCTGCCGTCGACTGGAGCACGCTCGTGATCGTGAATCTCTTCTCTGATGCGCAGGTGGAGGTCTCCCCAATACGCTCGCGTAAACTAGAACACATCGCGCCAAACTGTCTCCGGAAAATCATCTTCTCCGAAGACCCCACGTCTAGCAGTTGCATCCTTGCTGCCATCCCTCACCGGTGGTCCTACGTTGCAGTGTGCAAAGTTGGGGGCGATACGAGCGGATGGACCGTAGAAAAAATGGGGGAGAAGACGATTATGGACATCGCATTCTGCAACGGAGAGCTCTATGGTCTTATGTATCCCAATGAGGAGCTGGTTAAATTTGAAATTGACATCAAGGTAGACGGCACGCCGATCATCACATCCAACCACACGCTGGCCGTTGAAAGGCGCAACCGTTACGAGTCGTTCCTGGGCTACCTCATCGAGCTACATGGCAAGCCATCTATGGCGATACGACACTGTTGGTTGCCCAACCGGGAGCCTTTTTTTAAGGTCTTCACACTTGTCGACACCGAAAACGATGAGTGTTACATGTACAAGTGGGCAGAACTTATGAGTTTTGGTGACCATGCCTTGTTCTTCGGGCTGAATAACTCTAAGGCGGTGCGCGTGACAGACAGACATCATGGTGTGAAGAGAAACCATATCTACTACTCCACAAAAAAAGGTCGGTGGCCAAAAACTGAGTTGCCCGATGATACATTGTACTCTGTAATAACAAACGACGACGAGCACATATATTGCAGGGAAGATGAAAGCGTCGGCGATGGTGTCGAGAGAACAGGATATTACATGGTGGGTTTTAGAAGTTCTCTCATGTGGCTTTACCCTCCATGCTCGTAGAGAATATACAAGACTGTTAAGTTATGTTGTCATTTAATCTTTATAATTTATATCAAAAGGGAGGCGATGGTACATCTCTCCACATACTATTGTGTGCTTCTCAGGCCGAACAAGAGGTCCTCCTCTTCTAAATTTATTAATAAGATGCCCGTTCTACGCTATGGGATCATACAAGATTAGATGGGTTTATTTCATAGTCAGGAACCCGTACATTGCTACGGACAATAAAAAAATACACCGAGAGTATGAGAGATAATAAGGATTGTACGTTGCTACATACAATAAAAAATATACCGAGACATTGATTGAAGTGATGTTATATTGTTGATGGGTACACATCTTAAACACAACCAAACAAATGGTTTCCGATTGATAGAACTCGTCATTTAAGCCGAACATTTTTCTCCATTTCTGCCTTGCAGGAAGATTTCTTGTTCTCTGTACTCACCTCTCTCATTGCTTGCTCCATCCAATATTGAGGGGACATGTAACATGCATCAAATAGAAAATCTGTCCACACGCATGTGAAAACTTGCGATGACTATTGACTTCATCCTTGAGCCCTGGGCTCAACCTGTTAGCACATACATACCTTGATATGCCACCCATGTTGCGCATATGTAATCTCTCCATGTATGAGAGCATTATACAAGGCAACATTCCACCCATGGGCAAAATATAATGATAAATGACATTTCAAATAAATTGATTGTAACATTCCAAACGACTTTGCACAATTTGAAAAAAAAATCATACCACATATCACATAGATATAATAGTATCCTCAAGATAGCAATCTGCAATACTACTTGAAGTACTCCCTCCGTGTGAAAAAACTTGTCCCTCAAATGGATGTATCTAACACTTTATAGATACATCCATTTGAGGGACAAACTTTGAACAAGCTTTTCTGGAGGGAGGGAGTATGATCCACCAAGACTAAATATTACTAAAATTGTTTGTAAAGTGTATTATAGTCAGACAAACATATCACAATTAGCAACCGGCCAAGAGAACTCACATGAAAAAACACAAAATAAAAACACTTGATACATAACTTGCATGCATAAGAGAGAGAGAGTATATATAAGTACAAAAAAACTGATCGAGGCTCACTAAGCTAGACTACTATGCAAAACTATGTGCCATGCTGTAAGGGCATATTTCTCCCTATGTGGTTTTGTTGACTAAACACCTATCCTTTTATGCAACCACCAACCAAACCGATTGAAAATAGCCCGTGCTACCATCTCTCATCGGTTGCACCCAGTAGCCAAATGCTCCCTGTAGTCCATAGGAGTGAGTAGCAACCACGTACGGATCCATGCCGTAGCTATGAAAATAACCTGCACGAAGTTTAGAATATATTGTCTGTTAAAAATCATATCGTTCCTGCAGTTCCATATAGCCCAAAGAAGTGTGCATATTCCAATCCGAATACTTGACGCAATATCAGGTTGCACTCCATTTAGCCACGTCCCAAACAACGCATCTATGATAGCTGGAGGAGTGATGTTAAAGGCTATATGAATGGATCGCCAAAGTAACTTCGCGAGAGAGAAATCTATAAATAAGTGTTGAATTGTTTCGTCATGAACACAAAAAAACATCTTGCACTACCTACCCATCTTCGCTTTAATAGATTATCTTTGGTAATGATCACCTGCTTGTGGACAAACCACATGAAACTTTTAATTCGCAAGGGAACCTTTACTTTCTAAATATGTATCGATCTTGGGATCGGGCCAGAATTAATGAGATTTAAGTACATCGATTTGACCGAAAACACTCCATTACCCGTTAACTTCCAGTGAAAGGAGTCTGATTGGTCTGAGAATTGAACGTCCATCAACCTCCCACTAGTAGAAAACATGACATTTGTCCCGGTTCGTAAGGGCCTTTTGTCCCGGTTTAAGAACCGGGACTAGACGGTCGGTACTAATGCCCTCCCCCTTTAGTCCCGGTTCTTACACGAACCGGGACAGATGGGCCTCCACGTAG
Organism: Aegilops speltoides; assembly: GCA_021437245.1. Lineage (NCBI taxonomy): Eukaryota > Viridiplantae > Streptophyta > Magnoliopsida > Poales > Poaceae > Aegilops > Aegilops speltoides. Next base: position 473,275,670 of record CM038142.1, read on the forward strand.
CCACTGCGGGCAGCCCAGGCAAGGGGGCCTTTGGTCCCGGTTGATGACATAAACCGGGACCAAAAGGCTTCCATGCGTCAGCAGCTAGCTGGAGCTGAGTTTTTTTTAAAGTGGCTGGTTTAGGGGTTAGGTTGTTATTAGCTACCTAATAGAGAGAAGTGTCTTCTCTTATATCTTCGTCCTTGGTTTACCAACGCTACTGCTATGTTCATTTCACCCGCTGATATATAATAACTCATGCTCGCATCATACATCGTCATATATAATAACAAGTCCTACTAATCATGCATCATCATACAACTTCTACTCGTTATTAATAACAAGTCATACGATCATCATCCTCATAGTCATCGAACCCAACCCTACATAATTTTTCTTAGCACATGATCATCAGTATCAGGTAGGACCTAAACACCCTTAAGGTAAAATAGCATAAAACAATATAGACCTTGACTCTCCATTATGAAGAATGGAGATCATCCTGTCTCCAATTCTTGCGCTTCGCTTCCTTTTGCTTCCAAGAAGCTCCTCACGACTGTCCATACATTTTTTCCATTCATTGATTGTCATGTCTCCACTTCTTTTAGAAATCCGGTATTATACTCACTCCTATGGACTACTATCTGGTTCATATGGGGTCTTCTATGTGGTTCATGTTGGGTAGGCAACAAACAATAGATGATCCATTGTCTATCTTTTTAAACTGAAGCTATAATCTACCTGCTATCATTAGTTTTGGATCCATCCACTCGTTTGCTACCATTAGTCTTGATTTTTTGCATGCACTCCTTAGGGCTTACAAAATGTAACTATTTTTATTATTATGCATGTCAGATATTGTACACAATCGTACTGAACATGTAGAGAAAAAGAGAAGACCGTTGCGTGGGAATATAATGTCATGTAGACGCCCCTCCATGGTGGGCGAAGTGCCCCCCCTCCCGCATTTCCAGATTGTATTCCAGAGGAAGATAATTGTTCAGATGGGGATTCAGAAGGAGCCCACCACGCCTGTTTAATTACCACATGAGGTGTTTGCTCTAACCTGGCATGCTGATGTTGGTCATATCATGCATATGGCGCCTCACATTGCTTACATTATACATCTTATATGTCATCAGCTTAGTTTAGATTTGCTTTGTGTGAACGCCACCTATTTGGTTTCTATATCATACTCCCACCATTCCTAAATATTTGTCTTTTTAGAGATTTCAACAAGTGACTACATACGGAACAAAATGAGTGAATCTACACTCTAAAATATGTCTATATACATCTGGATGTGGTAGTCCATTTGAAATCTCTAAAAAGATAAATATTTAGGAACGGAGGGAGTATATGGGAATTATGCAATGCCATCTTCTTTAGCCAGGCATCATATACTTGAATCATGCAATGCCATCCTGTTTAGCCAGTCATCGTATCTGTGAATTGTATCATGCCATATTTTTTTTCATAATGCATTCCATTTGTCAACAATGTTTATACATTCATCTACTCTTCCTGTGCATCAGCCATTTGAGCCGGTCATGGGAAAATCTAGAGTGAAAACAAGGTCTTCTAAGCGATCGATGCTACACATCGATGCAGATTTCTTGTTGATTCTGAATAGCTCCTCAGAGGAGGATTCAGAGACAGATGACCAGTCATATCCCCCCCCGAGGTGCATGCTCTAACTTGGCAGGGTTATATTACTCATATCATGCATATCACTACTAGGAAAAGGCATGCTAGTGGCGCACTGGTTTTGCCTTCTAATGGCGCACTACCAGTGCGCCACTGGCATCACGCCATTAGAATTAAATTCTAATGGCGCATCGCCGCGCGCCATTAGTATCTGGTGTTCTAATGGCGCACCGCCTCTCGCGCCATTAGTATAGCTGCGATGCGCCATTAGAATGCCTCCCGGGGCCATATGTACAAATGTGCTATGGCATTCTAATGGCGCATTAGCTGTTAATGCGCCATTAGTGTGATGATCACAGTGCGCCATTAGTGTCTTTTGTGGTGCGCCATTAGTATGAATATTAGGTTTTTTTATGCTTTTCTGATTTTTGCACAGGTTACAAAATATATTATTGCATAGAATATAGACAACAGCACACAGCAACATCAGATTCATCAAATACAATAGAAGATTAGTCTCTGAATACAATTCATCATATTAGTCTCCGGATTCAAAAGACCGGACAAAGATAAAACATTACAAGTCTCAAGACCGCGAGTATCGAGTTTGCCTTCACATTACAAGTCGATATCGATCATCTAAACTACCATCACATAGAAGAGAGTGTGGTCATCACGATGAGCATCATCGCGATCAAACTGGTCTTCATCCGGTTCCTCCAACGCTCCTCCTCTCTCCCGCTAGATAGCGGGCGTATCTAGATTCGGCCTCCGCCCTAGTGGTGTACCCTTTGTAACTATTACCGCTGAACGGTGAACCTGTCTCCGACACTCCTCCCGATCATCGTAGACTCAGGGAACCTTACCCTTGTACCACGACATACGACGGCATCTCTATGCACAAGCCAAACAATAGACAATACATAAGCAATGTGTAAGTATGCAACAAAAGGATCGGAAGAAAAAGCAAGACATTAATAGCACGATTCATGGTCCTACTAATAAAATAGCATCGATTACATCTAAGTTGAATAACCGTCCAAACCAAAGAGACATACGAATTCATTAAAAGTTTAATTACAACATGAGCCAATCAATGTTTGAACTACACATCACTACTTTCGACTCGACTCATCGGACAGGAGCGTGGATGAAGCCGCCGTGTGTCGCGATGGTCATGAAATCGCGGTCGTTGTCACCCTGCATTTGTAGCATTCCATCTATCTCACTGTTGGACGGTTGATTTACGAGGAAGAACCGCCCGACGTATGAAGGACATCTTGATGGATGATGTCCGCAAACTCCGATCGATCTGAAAGAATTCTTGTCTGAGGTCCGCGTCCTGGACTGCCGACAAGCTCGCGGCCCAATCTTTGAGATTATCTGGTAGCAGAAGGTGATGATGGTCCCTTACGATCGCCCGCATGTGATGGAGGGCGTAGTAGGCATCCTTCTGACCGCCAGGCGGCTGCTTGACGCAGTAGAACTTCGTATTGTGTGAGAAGATGTGCTTGCCGTACTTATGAACTGTCCTGGTGAAGGTGCCTCCAGATTTGGCGTAGCCGGGGAGAACATCATCAAGAACTTTCTTCACATTTGTGTAGTCTATCATGGAGTTACGGTTCGGGTTGAAATACGTGGCCATGGAATATTTCGGGCTTAAGAGGATGAGTGTGCAATGTATGTCACTTTGCACGTAACACGGAATGTTAGAAAAAAAAACGATCGAAATCTAAGAAATCATATGTTACGGGCGGTTAAGGGATGACTTACTCGGAAAGTAAGGCACAAGGAAGTTATCCTTATCTGCGTTTGCGAATGACGCCTTGAGGTGTGAACTCGCAACTTGGCGGTCCCAGCGCTGCTCAAGTGCTTGGCACGCATGTAGAAGGGGTCGACTATCACGATGTCCGGGTATTGTCTCTAATGATCCGCATCTGCATGCTCGGTAAAACAGCCGAACGAAGGTGTAGTGCAGCGGATGAAGGTTAAACATAGCAAAGATGTCATCAAACCGCAGGGCGATCATACCCCGATGTCGCCATCCACAAAGCCCTTGCTCTCGGCACCTTAGCCACGAAAACCGGGTATGCCACATCCTTCTCTCGAGACGCCGCTTCTCCAAAATCAGAACACCATCATGCAGACTCCGCATAGCACGGTTGCAGCATTCAGCATATTTGGCGGTAGCATCGCCCTACCGCCACATGCACCTCCTCGAGATATCCTTAGGTGAAGGTGGCCCGTCCCGAGCACGGATCGAACTTCGGTGCCGGCTGGCTCGCACCGCGCCCTTGTTAGTCTTCGTTTCGGCCCTTCTTCTTGATCTCTGTAATGGGACCGAGTTACGCTCACGAGACCGCCTTCTTCAGCGTGTTGGGGCTGATAATATTCGCGCCTCAGCTATCTCGAGGCTCGGTGAAGACGGGAGCTGGGCGTGTCACGAGAACTAAACGCCGACGGCGCTTGTTGCAATTGGATTTCTCCGCCGTACCAGCTAGATCGCGGTGGTCTTGGCTGGGTTCTTGAGAAAGAGGCCCGCAGAATCGTCCGCGTACCCATGTTCGGCAAAGTACTTGTCAACTTTGGTAAATGTACCGTCGTCGTTGTCGTCGCCGTCCGGATCTGTGCCATAGGGCTGTCCGGATCTGTGCCATAGGGATGTCCGGCAGGTCGATGGCGTTGCTGCGTTCTTGCCATGGCTTGGCGCCGCACGATGGCGGTCTTATGCGTGGGGTGGTGTCCCCGCCCCAAACGAATCTGGCTCTTCGCCATAGCGAGGGCCGATTCGCGAGTGCCGAGGGTCATCTCATCTTCTTCGTCGGCCCGGTGGTCGAATCGAGGTAACAACTTCGTCGCACTGGCAGCACCGGACCACTTCAACCCTATACATTGTGGGTGGCATCGGATTACCGTGGAACATGGGGTTGCCGGTTGAGCGATTTTGCCCTTGGCGACATCGACCAACTCGGCGCCCACGGTGCGAGAAGAGTGCAAGGAACGTCGGCGGTGCCTGCGAAAACATGTGTAGGCGTCGAGGATGCCCGATCAAAACAAGGAGATGAAGTCATCGGCCGAGGCTTAGTTACCGTGATGCCGTCAAGCTCGGTTAATGTCGAGGCACCACCAACGGCGGGCGGTAATCGACGGAGGGGGCGCTTCTTTGGCGAGGTGCGGTCGGCGTACCCGAGTGCATTAAGCTCCAATACCGTGCGGTGCGGAGACATGAATACCGCCTCCGCCGAGACACCGATGGCGCCGCCGCCGGAGACACCAATGGCGCCGCCGCGGAGACACCAATGGTGCCGCCGCCCACAGGCGAAGGTCGGCCGTGAAGCCGGGAACCGGGAGGCCCTTTGGCGCCCGCAATCCACGTCGTCATCCCATGAATCAACGTAGGCACCATGGCTTCGAGCCGTTTCCAGCTGTTGTTCCACTTGCTCTTGGACAAGCTCCGGAATCCGCGCCACTTGTGCCTTGAGTGCTTCAACCTCGCGCGTCTGGCTTTCTGAGCTGGCCTTTTTCTCCTTCCGCACACCAGCGGTATAGTATGACCCCCATTTTGTGGACAAGCCTTTGCCGGCCACACGACCAACTGACGTCGGCTTATCGACCTTATCCTTCTTTTTCATTACGTTCAACGCCCTATTTAAAGGGGTGTTGAAAGGGAGCTCTTAGACGACCCAGCCATCTGCTTTCATTGTCTGCTAAAGGAACATGAGCCATTTAGAAATATTGGTGATTAATTAGAGTGCAACCATATGGAGCTAATTACGCGGGGTGTATTCCTTACGTAACAAGCTCAAGCGCCTGGTCTTGGATCCGTGGTAAGCTCCTTTGTTATCGGGTCCTCCTTGTACCGGGCCCGACATAGTTCTGATCCGCTTGTCACCGCTGTATTTCTCAAAGCGGGCGGTAGGCCTTGCTCGGCACGCTCGCGTCCTCCTTGTCCCATATAGGCTCCGCCACTCTATAACCGCCGGGACCGAGTTTGTGTTCCCTAAGTTCAACTCCGCATTTCTTTCCCCATCGACTTGATTCGAGCTTGCGGGGCTCGCACTTGATCTTGAACTCCTTGTACTCATCTTGTCATAACTATCACCTTTATCAATCATTCTCTTCACCGCGCTTCTCCAAGTAGACAGGGCCGTGCTCATCTTCGTGAGGGCGGCATTGTTCACTCTATTCCCCGAGGCGTGTGTTTTCAAATTCGGCGGGGAACTTGTATCGTTCGTGCAGCTTCGTGAAGAGGAGGCTGCGCAAATTCCCTCGGTCCTTATGCCTAAGGTTCTCGGTGTTGATCGAGGCGGTGTTCGGAGAATGCACCCGAGCTGAACCGCGTACCCTTGACTATATGTTTGGGCTCCGTTGGATTCCGTCGAGTCCACTTGAGTGATTCCTCCTTGACGGTGCGGAGCGCATTGGCGCCGGTCCTTCCTTTGCTTCTTCGGTTGGCTGCCATCGTGTGTGCGCCGCCACCATCTGTGTGTTGCCGCCATCATCGATGGTGGCATCCTCGGCGGCACCATCGGTGGTGTCATCCCCGCGCCACTAGGGGTTGTGTAATCAGGATCGGTGTCTTCCGCGACGTCATCATAGCGGTGAGGTTGTTGTTCCTCCAACTCTTGGGACATCTCCCAGAATTGCTTGCCGCCCGAACCACCGGCCTCATCGTTGTGGGCCATGTTTCTCTCTAAATAGGAAAAAAGTTTGGTCAAAAAGATGGTTATTTTCAAGGAACAAGATCATGGTCTCATGATTTAGGGTTGGGCCTAATCACTTGGCTCTATTGCCACCTATGTTGGGTTTATCATCTAGGGTTTATCGATGCTAAGGATAATTCTAAGTTGGGCCTAATCACTTGGCTCTATTGCCACCTATGATTTAATGCAGCAAGAATGGCAGGGCAGTTGATCCTACTTAACTAAGTACTAAGATAGCCCGGCCCATGCATTAGTCACAAGTACCCCATATGTCCTATTTTTAGAAAAGTCATGCTAAAATTCACGGAAAATTTCAGCATGACCTTTGCTGAAAATAGGACATATGGAGTACCAATTTGCCGGAACGGAAGTTAATCGACATTCCGCAAACTCAAGGGCCTCTCGGGGTACTGCAAATTCATCACGACACAATGGTGGGAGACAAAACCCAACAACTTTACAAGTCTTTCACATATCTGTTTGCAAGTTACGATATGTAATAAAGATAAGCCTCAAAGATGAGCCTCCAATGCTAATTTGTTTGCTTCAAGACAAGATGAACCTCCAATGCAACGAGTAGTAAAGAAATCTATGCATCCTGTAAATTTCTCTTCCAATGGCATAGACAAGGTTCGAGACATCTTTTTACACGAAGGTGATGCCTATTATTTTTACTGAATTAGATGTATACACTATAATGAAGAACAAAAATTCATCCTAATTAAGCAAGTTCTGATTGTCACAGCCGGTGTAGTGTATTTGACATTTTAATTACATACAAAAACAATGTGGACACAGAAATGTGACTGGTAACATCTTTAACAGCAGTGCAAGAAATATTCAACCTACATAACAGAGTCTTCAAACAGCCCAAAAGACATCATGGATGAAATGGACCAACAATATGTATACATAAAAGTAATAAAGAGAATATATTTAGGCTTTAACAGCGAAGCAAGAAGTTCATCCTAAATAACACATAAACCCGATTCAACATGTCTTCAAACAGCCCAAAGGCAATCATATTACACAAGTATTGAGAGCTCATAACCGAAAAAACAGGAGCGAAGGAGAACAAAACACATTGAAAAAGGACTATACAGCCAAACACAGATTACCCAAAGCAGCCATACTCCATCTTTACTAGCCTTAATCACACCTAACATTTGTACATTTTTCTCGGTTCTAATACTCTACCAATCAAGCCCAACCCGAGGTCAAAAGATTCGACAGCCAACGTTCACTCTTCAACAACAGCTACTCACGACCAGTCCATCAAGGTTATTTGGGAAGGAACAACTTCCCCAGGCAACCTCAAGACAATGATTGACCAAAACTGTGTCACCGATGAGAACCCTTTGCATCAAAAAATACTAGTATTAAATTAATGGTTTTCACAATCCAAAGATGCATGATACAAACCATGGACAAATACATGCTATGCTATCGGTTTCAATACCATGGACAAATACCACACTAAATTCGAGAGGTGATTTTTAGAAGTGAATTCCATCCATGCTATCTTTGTCGGTTTCAATCTTGAACTTTAGTCTCTTCAGATAGACACTACATTGTTAGCGATATGTATCTCAGCTCATAGATTTATGAATGCAGAGTACTACACTAACGCGGCACCAAAATCAACACGATACTCTACATACAGTAGTAATAATAAGAAACCCACCATCACACTACTCAACTCCACACAAAAAGTGTAGAAAGAAAATCATGGTAACGGGGACCCTTCCTATAATTACAGTATACAACTATATACATCTAATATGAACAACGACACAAAAATTAACAAGGTAACCATGGCAATATCGAACTTTAGTCTCTTGAGCAGACACTACATTGTTAGCGATCGAGTAAGTAGATTTAGGGATTCACTCACGGTGTGGCGCTTAGGCCAGCGGAGATCGTTCGATGGCGGCGCGCACGGGACGGCTCTGCTTTCGATTTGAAGCTCTGAATGGATGAGGTCGACGATGGGGGTGGGGCGCGGGGGTGGGGGGGGGGTGGAGTCCGGCAGGGTGGGGCGCCGGGCGCGGGGCGGCGGGGTGGGGCGCGGGGCGGCGGGGTGGAGTCCGGTGGGGGGGGGGCGGCGGGGTGGGGGGCGCAGGGCGGCGGGGTGGAGTCCGGCAGGGGGGGGGCGGGGGGCGGGGGGGGGGGGGGGGGGGCGGGGTGGAGTCCGTGGGGTCGGGCGGCGGCGTCTTGTTAGGTCAGTGGGGATCTGCGAGGAGGAGAGAGGCCGAGGGAATAGGTGGAGGAGGAAGCTTTCTAATGGCGCACGACACAACAGTGCGCCATAAGTACAACTATTCTAATGGCGCACCACCCTCGGTGCGCCATTAGAATTTTGTTTTAACCTAGCCTAGTAGCCATATCTACAGCCCAACCCTATCTACAACAGAGCCCACCCACTAGCCCGACCGGTCAAGACGCAGACACACACACCAGGAGGTCTGGGTTCGATTCCTGGATCCCCAATATTTTTTATGCATTTTAAATGGTGTTTTTATATTTATTTGTGTTTAAATATGTTCAAACTTGTTTAAATCATAACAGTAATTTTTTTTATGCATTTTAAATGCTGTTTTTTATATTTATTTGTGTTTAAATATGTTCAAACTTGTTTAAATTATAACATTGTAATATTTTTTATAAAAATAGTAAAAAAAAAATAAAAATATGTTCAAAAGTCTTGGTCTTGGGGGGGGCAGGTGCTCGGCGGTGGAGCGGGGGAGGTTGCGATGGGTGGAGCTAGCGGGAGGTGCTTGAGTGCGATCGAGATGGAGGGGGATCAAGATCAAGATGGAGGGGGAATCGAGATCAAGTGTCCTCATGAATTCAAAAAGTGCCCATGAAATTTAAAAATATTCATGATATCAAAAGTGCCCATGAAATACAATCGAGAAATGAAGACTACGATTTAAATACAATCGGTCTTAGCTAGCTATCTGTTCACAATCTTCTTGCCCTTCTTTTTATAAGCGGAGTTCTTACGTGGAGCGGACGTCCTTTAGGTAGGGTGGTCCTGCTTCTTCTTGTGGTGTGTGCTGCTACTTCATCGTCGTCGTCATGTTCGATCTTCGGGTCGCCGTACTTGTCGAAGTCTTGCTCATTGGCTACTCCATCCATTCCAATGATCTTCCTTTTGCCTCTCCTCACGACAACACGACTGGGCTTTGGCGGGTCGGTAATGAAGAAGCATTGGTCCACTTGGGAAGCCAATACCCATGGCTCATTTTTCAGCGGTGACGTTTGCGCCCGGATCTTGGATTAACCGGGTATAACCATGGTGGTGAAATACCGGTCTTCTTTTATGACGTTTTGGCCCATCGACACGGAACATCGGGACCTTCTCTCCAACAGCTCAGCTCCCAGATCTCCTCGATCCTTCCGTAGTATCTGTCCTTGTCGTTACGGTGTAGGATTCCATCGTTACCCGGAGTTACGATAACCATCGCTCTTCATGTCCTTGTCCTCGGTGTAGAATGTGTAGCCGTTGATATCGTGAATGCGCCTCATAGGTCATCGAGGTTGTGCTCGGCGCCTGTGACAAAGCGAATATGAGTTGTTCTTCCGGAAGAATCCTCATGTAAAGGGTACGACGAAGCTTCGCTTGAACCAACGCGTGAAACATGAGTTGTGCTCTTTGAGTATATCTCCGTCCGTCCTCTGTTGGCCTCGGTCATTGTCGTCTTCTTAATAAAGGTTTTGTGCTCTACCACCCAAGGATCGACCACGTCTATGTGTTGTAGCGCGACTAGGTTTGCTCTTTCAAAGTCGGCGAGTCGACCCTCGTCGACATGCATTTTGCGGCGACCCTCATGGTGACCCCATCCAGCGAGCCTGCCGAGGTGCTGTTGACGAGCGGACCAGCGGGTTCTCGATGCCTAGATAATTAAATGCGATGGGAGATGCACTCTTGATCGAAAAGCCCTGGCTATGCTTCCTCTCGGGCGTGACATGTTGCGAACGTATCCTTTGATGACACCATTCATCCTTTCGAGCGGCATCATGCTATGCGAGAACGTCGGCCGAGTTGGATGATATCCTCCACTATCTGGACCAGCGGATGCACCATAACGTCGAAGAATGCGGGCGGAAGTACATCTCAAGCTCGCATAGTATCACGACGATCTCTTCTGTAGCCTTCGAGTTGCCTCCGCCAATCGACTTCGAGAGATGGCGTCGAAAAAGTTGCACCTGGCCAAATAGCGTTTCACGGACGTGCGCGTCCATGATCCCACGATTGCAACCGGAAGTATCTGCGTCATCGACGCGTGACAGTCGTGAGACTTCATCCCGCTGAACTTCTGCTTCGCTGGGTCTAGGTATCTGCTTATCTTCCCCGCGTAACCGTAAGGAAGTTTTACTCCTAGGAGGCAGGTGAAAAACTGCTCGATCTCCTCCTGACTTAGAGTGAAGCACGCGGAGGGTAGTCATTTCCGGTCTTCTTGGCCTTTTGCCTTTGCGACGACTTTCCGTGTCCTGCTTCGCCTCATCATCATCATCATCATCATCATCATTAGCGTGAAGCTCCTGCCTGATGCCCATTGATTTCAAGTCTGCCCTTGCTTTCGGCCCATCTTTGGTCCTCTCTGGCATGTTGAGCAGGTACGGCGGACTCGCACACGTTCTTCGTGATATGCATGCCATCAAGGCTGTGAGGCACACGGTGGATCTTCGATCGGCAAGTCCCAAAAAACAGACCTCGTTTTCCATACCTTCAGCAGCGGCTCTGGCGCCTTTCGCATCTTTCCCGGCAGTGGGCAGTCTTTCCAATTTTTCAACAGCTTGTCTATTTCCTCGCCGCTCCTCGTACACGGGCATTTTCGGGGTTCGGTTTCACCATCGAACAGATCCTTGCGTTTCCTCCACGGGTCATCGTCGCGAAGCCACCTTCGATGTCCCATGAACACGGTTTTCAAGACCGGGATCTCTATCTAGTAGCGTCGTTGTGTCATCCATGCACCTTACGCATCCGGAAAATCCGTGGACTACCTGCCCGCGAGATATCCGTAATCGAGATAGTCGTGCACCGTCGTGGCGGTCACGACTCTCATAGGGAAATATTCTTTCTCTGCGGCGTCCCACGTATTGGTGGCGTTTTCCACAGCGTGTCTAGCTCCTCCTTGAAAGAGCCCGGATCTGATTGATGTCGTTCCTGGTTGTTTCGGCCCTTCAATTAGCATACTCATGTGAATGTACTTCCTCTTCATGCACAACCAGGGGAAGGTTGTACATCCACACAAACACAGGCCAGGTGCTATGTGTGCTTCTCTGGCTGCCAAGCGGATTGACTCCATCGGTGCTCGCGCCCGGCCACGATGTTCCTGGATCCTTCCCAAATTCAGGTCTTGAAGTTCAACGCTTGCCACCGCTCGCATCCTTAGGGTGACTCAGCATCTTGTCTTTTTATCTATCTCCGGATCATTTGCGTCATCTTCTCTTCTTCTCCTCCCTATCCGCGTGCCAACGCAGGAGCTTTTCTACCTTAGGGTCCGCGAAATACCGCTGCAGGCGAGGAGTGATCGGAAAGTACCACACCGATTTTCGAGGAGCTTTTCCTCTTCTTGTATCGAGTGGCGCCGCACACGGACATATGGTAGACTCAGCGTGCTCGTCCCGATAAATGATGCAATTGTTCATGCACACATGGTATTTCACGTGCGGTAAATCCAGAGGACACACGATTTTCTTCGCCTCCTCGAAACTGGTCGGGCACTTGTTCCCCTTGGGAAGACGTTCGTGCGAAATGACATGTTCTCGTCGAAGCATCGTCGGTCATTTTGTGTTTTACCTTCATCTCGAGCCATGGCGTTACTTTCGGCGGGTATCCTCGGGCCTGCATCCTTCATACAATGGAGTAACGCGTCTATCTCCAGTTGATCCAGCTTGGCTTTCTCTCGGCGGCGGCTCTTGCGTTATCCGTCCGCTTGAGAAGCAGCTCTTGAATATGAGGTCCTGCACCCAGCCTCCATCATCGTCTGCTCGGCATCTTCATCTTCATGATCATGCCCTTCGTCTTGATCTTCCTCATCATCATGTACGACATCTTCTACATGATGATCGTATCTGACATCACCGTCGTGATCATGTCACGGAGATTCTTCGTCTTCTCGCCCGCCCTCGCCACGGTGGTACTTGTCTTGTTGCCCTTCCTCATTTCTTGCCCGCCCGGCCATGGGCGACTTGATAGTCATCTTCATCACCTTGCCACCGATAGCCATCCATGAAACCACGCAAGAGCAGGTGGTCCCGCACCTGCCGGAATCCGGGTCCGCAATAAGGCTCTTGACTTGCATCTTCGACATGGACATCTTATCTCCGTCTCGTTCTTTTGAAGCATCTCGGCCTTGGCGGAGCTCAAAACCTATTCACGATGCCTTCGGTCATCATGCGGACCATAATCGCTGCGAGTGAGAACAAAACGATATGTTAGAACCAAGAAAAATTTGGCATGACCTTCCTAAAAATAGGACCAAAAAGAATGCATAGTGCCAAAATTCTCGCTAAAGCGGAAATGAATCAAAACATTCCGGCAAAATATTGGCAACTATCGCATATTTCAAATACCGTACCTTCAAACACAAACATATATGCAACACCACAAACACTTGCAACACCACAAACATACATAGATCTAGCTAGGCCACAAAAGTGCATGTGCACGTTGTTGGAAGCGAGCTAGGGAGAAAAAAAGTAGATCTATATCATGAAGATAGCTTTCCCTTACTTACCTATCAAAAAAAGGTAATTTCACCACTTAATTTTGTTGAATCTATGGTGGAAATGAGGTGAGGAGGAGGAGATGGCCGAAATCTTGGAGAAGGAGGTGGATGGAATGAAGTGGGGAAAGTGAGTGAGTAGGTGTGGGCTGTCCAAAATATCTTGTTGGTCCCAGGTTACTAATGGCGCACCCTCTGCTCATGCGCCATTAGTAACCTGATTACTAATGGCGCATCAGCGAGAGGTGCGCCATTAGTAGTTTTGCAAAAAAAAGAATAAAACAAAATTTAGAGTAATGGCGCCTTTGCTGTTTAGTGCGCCATTAGAAGTTATATATAGTAATGGCGCATTGTAGAAGTCATGCGCCATTAGTATGTATGGGAAAATGGAAAAAAAAATTCATACTAGAGGCGCACCCTGTCCACGGTGCGCCATTAGAAGTTATATATAGTAATGGCGCATTGTAGGCCTCATGCGCCATTAGTATGTATGGGAAAATGGAAAAAAAAATCATACTAATGGCGCACCTTCTCCACGGTGCGCCATTAGTGTCTTCCACTCTAATGGCGTATCAGGAACAGGTGCGCCATTAGTATATAGTAGTGGCGCACTGCCTCCACGGTGCGCCATTAGAATCAATCCTATCTATAGCCCTTTTCCTAGTAGTGTATGGTGTCTTGCATTTCCATGCCATCTTCTTAGATTAGACATGCTTTGCGTGAATGCCTCCTGTTTGCTTTCTATATCAGATATGTGAATTATGCAATACCATGTTTTTCAGCCAGTTATCATATATGTGAATTATGCACCGCCATGTAGCCAGGCATCATATATGTGAATTATCTCATGCCATATTTTTTTATTACATATTCCATTTGTCGACAATCTGTGTATATTGAACTACTCTTCATGTGTATCAGCCATTTGAGCCGGTTATGGAAAAATCTGGAGTAAAAACAAGGTCTTCAGAGTAGGCAATGGTACCTATTGAAGCATATATCTCGATGGTTATAGGGAGCTCCTCAGAGGAGGATTCAGAGACAGATGACCAGTCCTATATCCCACCTGAGGTGTATGTGTTGGAAATATGCCCTAGAGGCAATAATAAATTAGTTATTATTATATTTCCTCGTTCATGATAATCGTTTATTATCCATGCTATAATTGTATTGATAGGAAACTCAGATACATGTGTGGATACATAGACAACACCATGTCCCTAGTAAGCCTCTAGTTGACTAGCTCGTTGATCAATAGATGGTTACGGTTTCCTGACCATGGACATTGGATGTCGTTGATAACGGGATCACATCATTAGGAGAATGATGTGATGGACAAGACAATCCTAAGCCTAGCACGGAGATCGTGTAGTTAGTATGCTAAAGCTTTTCTAATGTCAAGTATCTTTTCCTTAGACCATGAGATTGTGCAACTCCGGATACCGTAGGAATGCTTTGGGTGTACCAAACATCACAACGTGGCTGGGTGGCTATAAAGGTGCACTACTGGTATCTCCGAAAGTGTCTTGGGTTGGCACGAATCGAGGCTGGGATTTGTCACTCCGTGTAAGCGGAGAGGTATCTCTGGGCCCACTCGGTAGGACATCATCATAATGTGCACAATGTGACCAAGGGGTTGATCATGGGATGATGTGTTATGGAGCGAGTAAAGAGACTTGCGATAACGAGATTGAACAAGGTATCGGTATACCGACGATCGAATCTCGGGCAAGTACAATACCGTTAGACAAAGGGAATTGTATACGGATTAATTGAGTCCTTGACATCGTGGTTCATCCGAAGAGATCATCGTGGAACATGTAGGAGCCAACATGGGTATCCAGATCCGCTGCTGGTTATTGACGGAGAATGTCTCGGTCATGTCTACATGTCTCCCGAACCCGTAGGGTCTACACATAAGGTTCGATGGCGCTAGGGTTATAAAGGAAGTTTGTATGTGGTTACGAATGTTGTTCGAGTCCGGATGAGATCCCGGACGTCACGAGGAGTTCGGAATGGTCCGGAGGTAAAGATTTATATATGGGAAGTCCTATTTTGGCCACCGGAAAATGTTCGGGATTTTTCGGTATTGTACCGGGAAGGTTCTAGAAGGTTCCGGAGTGGGGCCCACCTGCATGGGGGGACCCACATGAACGTGGGTAGTGGGGGAAAGGCCCCACACCCCTAGTCAAGGCGCACCAAGATCCCCCCTTAGAAGGAATAAGATCATATCCCGAAGGGATAAGATCGAGATCCCTAAAAAAGGGGGATAACAATCGGTGGGGAAGGAAATGATGAGATTTCTTTCTTCCCACCTTGGCCAACGCCCCAATGGACTTGGAGGGCAAGAAACCAGCCCCTCCACCCCTATATATAGTGGGGAGGCGCATGGGAGCTACACACGAAGTTCTGGCGCAGCCCTCCCCCTCTCCCAAGTCCTCCTCCTCTCCCGCGTGCTTGGCGAAGCCTGCGCAGATTGCCACGCTCCTCCACCACCACCATGCCGTCGTGCTGCTGCTGGATGGAGTCTTCCTCAACCTCTCCCTCTCTCCTTGCTGGATCAAGGCATGGGAGACGTCACCGGGCTGTACGTGTGTTGAACGCGGAGGTGCCGTCCGTTCGGCACTAGGATCTCCGGTGATTTGGATCACGACGAGTACGACTCCTTCAACCCCGTTCTCTTGAGCGCTTCCGCTTAGCGATCTACAAGGGTATGTAGATGCACTCTCCTTCCCCTCGTTGCTGGTTTCTCCATAGATAGATCTTGGTGACACGTAGGAAAAATTTGAATTTCTGCTACGTTCCCCAACAGTGGCATCATGAGCTAGGTCTATTGCGTAGATTCTTTGCACGAGTAGGACACAAAGTAGTTGTGGGCGTTGATTTTGTTCAATATGCTTACCGTTACTAGTCCAATCTTGTTTCGATGGTATTGTGGGATGAAGCGGCTCGGACCGACCTTACACGTACTCTTACGTGAGACAGGTTCCACCGATTGACATGCACTTGGTGCATAAGGTGGCTAGCGGTGCCGCCTCTCCACTTTAGTCGGAACGGATTCGATGAAAAGGGTCCTTATGAAGGGTAAATAGAAATTGGCATATCACGTTGTGGTTTTGTGTAGGTAAGAAACGTTCTTGCTAGAAACCCATAGCAGCCACGTAAAACATGCAAACAACAATTAGAGGACGTCTAACTTGTTTTTGCAGGGTATGCTATGTGATGTGATATGGCCAAGAAGAATGTGATGAATGATATGTGATGTATGAGATTGATCATGTTCTTGTAATAGGATTCACAACTTGCATGTTGATGAGTATGACAACCGGCAGGAGCCATAGGAGTTGTCTTAATTTATTGTATGACCTGCGTGTCATTGAACAACGCCATGTAATTACTTTACTTTATTGCTAACCGGTAGCCATAGTAGTAGAAGTAATAGTTGTCGAGACAACTTCATGAAGACACGATGATGGAGATCATGATGATGGAGATCATGGTGTCATGCCGGTGACGATGATGATCATGGAGCCCCAAAGATGGAGATCAAAAGGAGCAAAATGATATTGGCCATATCATGTCACTATTTGATTGCATGTGATGTTTATCATGTTTATGCATCTTGTTTACTTAGAACGAGGGTAGTAAATAAGATGATCCCTTACAAAAAATTTCAAGAAGTGTTCTCCCTAAGCGTGCACCGTTGCTAAAGTTAAATAAGCTTCTAAGCACCACGTGATGACCGGGTGTGATGGATTCTTACGTTCACATACAACGGGTGTAAGACAGATTTACACATGCGAAACACTTAGGGTTAACTTGCGAGCCTAGCATGTACGGACATGGCCTCGGAACACGAGAGACCGAAAGGTCGAGCATGAGTCATATAGTAGATCGATCAACATGAAGATGTTCACCGATGATGACTAGTCCGTCTCACGTGATGATCGGACACGGCCTAGTTGACACGGATCATGTAATCACTTAGATGACCGGAGGATGTCTATCGAGTGGGAGTTCATAAGATGAACTTAATTATCCCGAACATAGTCAAAAGATCTTTGCAAATTATGTCGTGGCTCGCGCTTTAGTTCCACTGTTTAGATATGTTCCTAGAGAAAATATAGTTGAAAGTTGACGATGGCGATTATGCGGACAATAGAAAGCTTGTGTCCTTAATGCACCGCTTCGATGTGTTTGAACCCCAAGCGTCGTTTGTGGATGTTGCAAACATCGGACATACGGTTTGATAACTACGTGATAGTTCGGTTAAAATGTTTAGAGTTGAGGCACCAAAGGCGTTTTGAAGCGTCGCGGAACATATGAGATGTTTTCGAGGGCTGAAATTGGGATTTCAGGCTCGTGCCCACGTCAAGAGGTATAAGACCTCCGACAATTTTCTTAGCCTGCAAACTAAGGGAGAAAAGCTCAACCGTTGAGCTTGTGCTCAGATTGTCTGAGTGCAACAATCACTAGAATCGAGTGGGAGTTGATCTTCCAGATGAGATAGTGATGTTTCTCCAAAGTCATTGCCACCAAGCTGCTAGAGCTTCATGATGAACTATAACATATCAGGGATAGATATGATGATCCTTGAGGTATTCGCGATGTTTGACACCGCAAAAGTGGAAATCAATAAGGATCATCAATTGTTGATGGTTGGTAAAATCACTAGTTTCAAGAAGGGCAAGGGCAAGAAGGGATACTTCATGAAACGACAAATCAGCTGCTGCTCTAATGAAGAAACCCAAGGTTGAACCCAAAACCGAGACTAAGTGCTTCTGTAATAAGGGGAACAACCACTGGAGCAGAATTACCCTAGATACTTGGTAGATGAGAAGGCTGGCAAGGTCGATAGAAGTATATTGGATATACATTATGTTAATGTGTACTTTACTAGTACTCCTAGTAGCACCAGGGTATTAGATACTAGTTCGGTTGCTAAGAGTTAGTAACTCGAAATAAAAGCTACGGAATATACGGAGACTAGCTAAAGGTGAGCTGACGATATATGTTGGAAATGTTTCCAAGGTTGATGTGATCAAGGATCGCACGCTCCCTCTACCATCGAGATTTGGTGTTTGCGTTGAGCATAGACATGATTGGATTATGTCTATCGCAATACGGTTATTCATTTAAGGAGAATAATGGTTACTCTATTTATTTGAATAATACCTTCAATGGTCTTGCACCTAAAGGAATGGTTTATTGAATCTCGATCGTAGTGATACACATTTTCATGCCAAAAGGTATAAGATAGTAATGTTAGTACCACTTACTTGTGGCACTGCCATGTAAGTCATATTGGTTTAAAACGCATGAAGAAGCTCCATGTTGATGGATCTTTGGACTCACTCATTTTTGAAAAGTTTGAGACATGCGAACCATGTCTATTGGTGTATACGCATGAAGAAACTCCATGCAGATGGATCGTTTGGACTCACTTGATTTGGAATCACTTGAGATATGCAAATCATACCACATGGGCAAGATGACTAAAAAGCCTCATTTTTCAGTAAAATGGAACAATATAGCAACTTGTTGGAAGTAACACATTTTGATGTGTGCAGTCCAATGAGTCTTTGAGGCATCTGATGAATATCGTTATGTTCTTACTTCACAGATGGTTCGAGTAGATGTAGAGTATATTTACTTGATGAAACACAAGTCTGAATTATTGAATGGTTCAAGTAATTTCAGAGTGAAGTTGAAGATCATCGTGACAAGAGGATGAAATGTCTATGATATGATCATAGAGATGAGTATCTGAGTTACGAGCTTTGGCACACAATTAAGACATTGTGGAAATTGTTTCACAATTAATACCGCCTGGAACACCATAATGTGATGGTGTGTCCGAACATCATAGTTGCACCCTATTGGATATGGTGCGTACCATGATGTCTCTTATCGAATTACCACTATCGTTCATGGGTTAGGCATTAGAGACAACCACACTCACTTTAATAGGGCACTACGTAATTCCGTTGAGATGACATCGTGAGATCTATGGTTTGGAGAAACCTAAGTTGTCATTTCTTAAAAGTTTGGGGCTGCGACGCTTATGTGAAAAAGTTGCAGGTTGATAAGCTCGAACCCAAAGCGGATAAAATGCATCTTCATAGGACACCCAAAACGGTTGGGTATACCTCCTAATTCAGATCCAAAAGCAATAGGGATTGTTTCTTGAATCGGGTCCTTTCTCGAGAAAAGTTTGTCTCGGAAAGTTGAGTGGGAGCATGGTGGAGACTTGATATGGTTATTGAACCGTCACTACAACTACTGTGTAGCAGGGCACAGGAAGTTGTTCCTGTGGCACCTATACCAATTGAAGTAGAAGCTTATGATAGTGATCATGAAACTTCGGATCAAGTCACTACCGTACCTCGTAGGGTGACAAGGATGCGTCTTTGCTTGAGTGATGCAAGATAATCCGTCTGTGAAGGTCATGTTGCTAGACAACAATGAACCTACGAGCTATGGAAAAGCGATGGTGGGCCCAAATTCCGACAAATGGTTAGAAGCCATGAAATCCGAGATAGGATCCATGTATCATAACAAAGCATGAACTTTGGTGGACTTGCCCGATGATCGGAAAGCCATTGAGATAAATGGATCTTTAAGAAGACAGACGTGGACGGCAATGTCACCGTCTGTGAAGCTCGACTTGTGGCGAAGAGTTTTTCACAAGTTCAAGGAGTTGACTACGATGAGATTTTCTCATCCATAGCGATTCTTAAGTCTGTCGGAATCATGTTAGCATTAGCTGCATTTATGAAATCTGGTAGATGGATGTCAAAACGAGTTTCCTTACCAGTTTTCGTAAGGAAAGATTGTATATGATACAATCAAGAAGGTTTTGTCGATCCTAAGGATGCTAAAAGGTGTGCTAGCTCTAGCGATCCTTCTAAGGACTGGAGTAAGCATCTCGGAGTTGGAATATGCACTTTGATAAGATGATCAAAGATTTTTGGTTTATACAAAGTTTATGAGAAACTTGTATTTCCAAAGAAGTGAGTGGGAGCACTATAGAATTCTGATAAGTATATATTGTAAACATATTGTTGATCAGAAATGATGTAGAATTTCTGGAAAGCATATAGGGTTATTTTGAAAAATGTTTTTTAATGGAAAACCTGGATTAAGCTACTTGAACATTGAGCATCAAGATCTATGAGGATAGATCAAAAACCGCTTAATGGTACTTTCAAATGAGCACATACCTTGACATGATCTTGAAGGTATTCAAGATGGATCAGTCAAAGAAGGAGTTCTTGCCTGAGATGTAAGGTATGAAGTCAAGACTTAAAGCTCGACCATGGCAGAAAAGAGAGAAAGGACGAAGGTCGTCCCCTATGTTTCAGACGTAGGCTCTATAGTATGCTATGTTGTGTACCGCACCGGAAGTGTGCCTTGCCATGAGTCGATCAAGGGTACAAGAATGATCCAGGAATGGATCATTGGACAACGGTCAAAATTGTCCTTGGAGTGAATAAGGACATGTTTCTCGATTATGGAGGTGATAAAGAGTTCGGCGTAAAGGGTTACGTCGATGCAAGCTTTAACACCTATCCGAATGACTCTGAGTAGCAAACCGGATGCATATAGTGGAGCGTGGAAGCAATATTTATAATATGACCTAGAGATTTGCAAAGTACATATGGATCTGAATGTTGTAGACCCGTTTACGAAAACCTCTCTCACAAGCAAAACATGATCAAACCCCAGAACTCATTGAGTCTTAATCACATGATGATGTGAACTAGTTTAATGACACTAGTAAACTCTTTGGATGTTGGTCACATGGCGATGTGACCTGTGAGTGTTAATCACATGGCGATGTGAACTAGATTATTGACTCTAGTGCAAGTGGGAGACTGTTGGAAATATGCCCTAGAGGCAATAATAAATTAGTTATTATTATATTTCCTTGTTCATGATAATCGTTTATTATCCATGCTATAATTGTATTGATAGGAAACTCAGATACATGTGTGGATACATAGACAACACCATGTCCCTAGTAAGCCTCTAGTTGACTAGCTCGTTGATCAATAGATGGTTACGGTTTCTTGACCATGGACATTGGATGTCGTTGATAACGGGATCACATCATTAGGAGAATGATGTGATGGACAAGACCCAATCCTAAGCCTAGCACAGAGATCGTGTAGTTCGTATGCTAAAGCTTTTCTAATGTCAAGTATCTTTTCCTTAGACCATGAGATTGTGCAACTCCCGGATACCGTAGGAATGCTTTGGGTGCACCAAACGTCCTAGCGAATCGGGTGGCTATAAAGGTGCACTACAGGTATCTCCGAAAGTGTCTGTTGGGTTGGCACGAATCGAGACTGGGATTTGTCACTCCGTGTAAACGGAGAGGTATCTCTGGGCCCACTCGGTAGGACATCATCATAATGTGCACAATGTGACCAAGGGGTTGATCACGGGATGATGTGTTACGGAACGAGTAAAGAGACTTGCCGGTAACGAGATTGAACAAGGTATCGGTATACCGATGATCGAATCTCGGGCAAGTACAATACCGTTAGACAAAGGGAATTGTATACGGGATTAATTGAGTCCTTGACATCGTGGTTCATCCGATGAGATCATCATGGAACATGTGGGAGACAACATGGGTATCCAGATCCCGCTGCTGGTTATTGACCGGAGAACGTCTCGGTCATGTCTACATGTCTCCCGAACCCGTAGGGTCTACACACTTAAGGTTCGATGACGCTAGGGTTATAAAGGAAGTTTGTATGTGGTTACGAATGTTGTTGAGTCCGGATGAGATCCCGGACGTCACGAGGAGTTCGGAATGGTCCGGAGGTAAAGATTTATATATGGGAAGTCCTATTTTGGCCACCGGAAAATGTTCGGATTTTTCGGTATTGTACCGGAAGGTTCTAGAAGGTTCGGAGTGGGGCCCACCTGCATGGGGGACCCACATGAACGTGGGTACTGGGGAAAGGCCCCACACCCCTAGTCAAGGCGCACCAAGATCCCCTTTAGAAGGAATAAGATCATATCCCAAGGATAAGATCGAGATCCCTAAAAAGGGGATAACAATCGATGGGGAAGGAAATGATGAGATTTCTTTCTTCCCACCTTGGCCAACGCCCCAATGGACTTGGAGGGCAAGAAACCAGCCCCTCCACCCCTATATATAGTGGGGAGGCGCATGGGAGCTACACACGAAGTTCTGGCGCAGCCCTCCCCCTCTCCCAAGTCCTCCTCCTCTCCCGCGGTGCTTGGCGAAGCCCTGCGGGATTGCCACGCTCCTCCACCACCACCACGCCATCGTGCTGCTGCTGGATGGAGTCTTCCTCAACCTCTCCCTCTCTCCTTGCTGGATCAAGGCATGTGAGACGTCACCGGGCTGTACGTGTGTTGAACGCGGAGGTGCCGTCCGTTCGGCACTAGGATCTCCGGTGATTTGGATCACGACGAGTGCGACTCCTTCAACCCCGTTCTCTTGAACGCTTCCGCTTAGCGATCTACAAGGGTATGTAGATGCACTCTCCTTCCCCTCGTTGCTGGTTTCTCCATAGATAGATCTTGGTGACACGTAGGAAAAATTTGAATTTCTGCTACGTTCCCCAACAGTGGCATCATGAGCTAGGTCTATTGCGTAGATTCTTTGCACGAGTAGGACACAAAATAGTTGTGGGCGTTGATTTTGTTCAATATGCTTACCGTTACTAGTCCAATCTTGTTTCGATGGTATTGTGGGATGAAGTGGCTCGGACCGACCTTACACGTACTCTTACGTGAGACAGGTTTCACCGATTGACATGCACTTGGTGCATAAGGTGGCTAGCGGGTGCCAGTCTCTCCCACTTTAGTCGGAACGGATTCGATGAAAAGGGTCCTTATGAAGGGTAAATAGAAATTGGCATATCACATTGTGGTTTTGCGTAGGTAAGAAATGTTCTTGCTAGAAACCCATAGCAGCCACGTAAAACATGCAAACAACAATTAGAGGACGTCTAACTTGTTTTTGCAGGGTATGCTATGTGATGTGATATGGCCAAGAAGAATGTGATGAATGATATGTGATGTATGAGATTGATCATGTTCTTGTAATAGGATTCACAACTTGCATGTTGATGAGTATGACAACCGGCAGGAGCCATAGGAGTTGTCTTAATTTATTGTATGACCTGTGTGTCATTGAACAACGCCATGTAATTACTTTACTTTATTGCTAACCGGTAGCCATAGTAGTAGAAGTAATAGTTGTCGAGACAACTTCATGAAGACACGATGATGGAGATCATGGTGTCATGCCGGTGACGATGATGATCATGGAGCCCCAAAGATGGAGATCAAAAGGAGCAAAATGATATTGGCCATATCATGTCACTATTTGATTGCATGTGATGTTTATCATGTTTATGCATCTTGATATTGGCCAACAGTATGCTCTAAGTTGCAATGTTTATATTTCTCATATGATGCATATGGTGTCTTGCATTGCTTAGTTTAGACATCATATGCACAATATTGAATTCCATACGCTTAGTTTAGAGATCATACATGCGAGTGCCGGCTGCTTAGTATATGAATCAATTATGTCAATTATATCATGCCATCCTTTATACTTAGACAACATGTATGTGAATTATTTCATCCCAACCTATTTTAGAAAGACATCATATAGTTTTGTCATGTCATCCTATCTAGATACTCATCATATGTTGAATTATGCCATTATATCCTATTAAGTTATCCATCATATATCTGAAACTATGTCATGCTATCCTGTTTAGTTAGGCATCATATATGTGAAATTGTGTCATGCTGTCCTGTTTGGTTAGACAACATATATGTGAATTACCACATCTGTCTATCATACAATGTCTGTACGTTCAATTTCTTTTCTTGTTTACCAGCCATTTGAATTGGAGGGGGTGATGGCAGTAGCTAAGGGAGCAAAAACCCGTTCTTCACAAAAGACAGTGCTACTCGTCGGTGCAGATAGAACCATGGTTGTACTGGCCCACAAACTAGCCCCACCACACATAATCGAGACTCTTCCAGATTGCATGTTGGGGAACATTGTAGAAAATAAAAAATTTCTACGCTTCACCAAGATCAATCTAGGGAGTCATCTAGCAACGAGAGAGAGGAGTGCATCTACAAACCCTTGTAGATCGCGCATGGAAGCGTTCAAGAGAACAGGGTTGACGGAGTCGTACTCGTCGTGATCCAAATCATCGGAGATCCTAGCGCCGAACGGACGGCACCTCCGCGTTCAACACACGTACGATCGGGAAGAAGTCTCCTCCTTCTTGATCCAGCAAGGGGAAAGGAGAGGTTGATGGAGATGCAGCAGGACGATGGCGTGGTGGTGGATGCAGCAGCGATCTCGGCAGGGCTTCGCCAAGCACTACGAGAGGGAGAGGTGTCACGGGAGGGAGAGGGAGGCGCCAGGGGCTAGGTGTTGGGGAACGTAGTAATTTCAAAAATTTTCCTATGCACACGCAAGATCATGGTGATGATATAGCAACGAGAGGGGAGAGTATCCATCCACGTACCCTCGTGAGACCGTGGCGAAGCGTTAGCTGCAACGCGGTTGATGTAGTCGTCGTCTTCACGATCCGACCGATCCAAGCACCGAGCGTCACGGGCCTCCGAGTTCAGCACACGTTCAGCTCGATGGCGATCTCCGGCCTCCGATCCAGCCGAGCTCGGAGATGAGTTCCGTCGGCCGACGGCGTGGTGACGATGATGATGTTCTACCGGCGCAGGGCTTCGCCTAAACTCCGCGACGATATGACCGAGGTGGAATATGGTGGAGGGGGGCACCGCACACGGCTAAGGAACGATCCGTAGATCAACTTGTGTGTCTTTGGGGTGCCCCCCACCCTCGTATATAAAGGAGCCAGGGGGGAGGAGGCCACCGGTCAAGGAGGGCGCGCCAAGGGGGGAGTCCTACTCCCACCGGGAGTAGGACTCCCTCTTTCCAAGTAGGAGTAGGAGAAGGGGGGAAAGAGGAGGAAGAGGAGAAGGAAAGGGGGGGCGCCGCCCCCTTCCCTTGTCCTATTCGGACTAGGAAGGGGAGGGGCGCGCGGCCCCCTCCTGGTTCCTTCCCTCTTCTCCCTCGAGGCCCATGTAGGCCCAATAACCCCCCGGGGGGTTCCTGTAACCTCCCGGTACTCCGGTAAAATGCCGATTTCACCCGGAACCATTCCGATGTCCAAAGATAGGCTTCCAATATATCAATCTTTATGTCTCGACCATTTCGAGACTCCTCGTCATGTCCGTGATCACATCCGGGACTCCGAACAAACTTCGGTACATCAAAACTTATAAACTCATAATAAAACTGTCATCGAAACGTTAAGCGTGCGGACCCTACGGGTTCGAGACCTATGTAGACATGACCTAGAACCATTCCAATAACCAATAGTGGGACCTGGATGCCCATATTGGTTCCTACATATTCTACGAAGATCTTTATCGGTCAAACCGCATAACAACATACGTTGTTCCCTTTGTCATCGGTATGTTACTTGCCCGAGATTTGATCGTCAGTATCCAATACCTAGTTCAATTTCGTTACCGGCAAGTCTCTTTACTCGTTACGTAATACATCATTCCGTAACTAACTCATTAGCTACATTGCTTGCAAGGCTTATAGTGATGTGTATTACCGAGAGGGCCCAGAGATACCTCTCCGACAATCGGAGTGACAAAACCTAATCTCGAAATACGCCAACTCAACATGTACCTTCGGAGACACCTGTAGTACTCCTTTATAATCACCCAGTTATGTTGTGATGTTTGGTAGTACCCAAAGTGTTCCTCCGGTAAACGGGAGTTGCATAATTCTCATAGTTACAGGAACATGTATAAGTCATGAAGAAAGCAATAGCAGAATACTAAACGATCAAGTGCTAGGCTAACGGGATGGGTCATGTCAATCACATCATTCTTCTAATGATGTGATCCCACTAATCAAATGACAACACATGTCTATGGTTAGGAAACATAACCATCTTTGATTAATGAGCTAGTCAAGTAGAGGCATACTAGTGACTATAGTTTTGTCTATGTATTCACACATGTATCATGTTTCCGGTTAATACAATTCTAGCATGAATAATAAACATTTATCATGATATGAGGAAATAAATAATAACTTTATTATTGCCTCTAGGGCATATTTCCTTCACTAGGTTGCGGCTGCTCTCCCTCCTCCTCTTTATATAGGGCCCCTAGGGGGGCGCCGGCCCTAGGAGATCCAATCTACAAGGGGGCGGCGGCCAAGGGGGTGGCTTGCCCCCCAAGGCAAGTGAGGCGCCCCCAACCCTAGGGTTTCCAACCATAGGCGCAGGGGGGGCCCAAGGGGGAGGGCGCACCAGCCTACCAGGGGCTGGTTCCCCTCCCACTTCAGCCCATGGGGCCCTCCGGGATAGGTGGCCCCACCCGGTGGACCCCCGGGACCCTTCCGGTGGTCCCGGTACAATACCGGTGACTCGAAACTTTCCCGATGGCCGAAACTGAACTTCCTATATATAAATCTTCACCTCCGGACCATTCCGGAACTCCTCGTGATGTCCGGGATCTCATCCAGGACTCCAAACAACTTTCGGGTTACTGCATACTAATATCTCAACAACCCTAGCGTCACCGAACCTTAAGTGTGTAGACCCTACGGGTTCGGGAGACATGCAGACATGACCGAGACGCCTCTCCGGTCAATAACCAACAACGGGATCTGGATACCCATGTTGGCTCACACGTGCTCCTCGATGATCATATCGGATGAACCACGATGTCGAGGATTCAATCAATCCCGTATACAATTCCCTTTGTCAATCGGTACGTTACTTGCCCGAGATTCGATCGTCGGTATCCTAATACCTCATTTAATCTCGTTACCGGCAAGTCACTTTACTCGTACCGTAATGCATGATCCCGTGACCAGACACTTGATCACATTGAGCTCATTATGATGATGCATTACCGAGTGGGCCCAGAGATACCTCTCCGTCATACGGAGTGACAAATCCCAGTCTTGATTCGTGCCAACCCAACAGACACTTTCGGAGATACCCGTAGTGCACCTTTATAGTCACCCAATTACGTTGTGACGTTTGGCACACCCAAAGCACTCCTACGGTATCCGGGAGTTGCACAATCTCATGGTCTAAGGAAATGATACTTGACATTTGGAAAAGCTCTAGCGAAATGAACTACACGATCTTGTGCTAAGCTTAGGATTGGGTCTTGTCCATCACATCATTCTCCTAATGATGTGATCCCGTTATCAATGACATCCAATGTCCATAGTCAGGAAACAATGACTATCTATTGATCAACGAGCTAGTCAACTAGAGGCTCACTAGGGATGTGTTGTGGTCTATATATTCACACATGTATTACGATTTCCGGATAACACAATTATAGCATGAATAATAGACAATTATCATGAACAAAGAAATATAATAATAACCATTTTATTATTGCCTCTAGGGCATATTTCCAACAGTTTCCCACTTGCACTAGAGTCAATAATCTAGTTACATTGTGATGAATCGAACACCCATAGCGTTCTAGTGTTGATCATGTTTTGCTCTAGGGAGAGGTTTAGTCAACGGATCTGCTATATTCAGGTCCGTATGTATTTTACAAATATCTATGTCTCCATCTTGAACATTTTCACGAATGGAGTTGAAGCGACGCTTGATGTGCCTGGTCTTCTTGTGAAACCTGGGCTCCTTGGCAAGTGCAATAGCTCCAGTGTTGTCATTGAAGAGTGTGATCGGCCCCGACGCATTGGGTATGACTCCTAGGTCGGTGATGAACTCCTTCACCCAGATTGCTTCATGCGCTGCCTCCGAAGCTGCCATGTACTCCGCTTCACATGTAGATCCCGCCACGACGCTCTGCTTGCAACTGCTCTAGCTTACTGCCCCACCATTCAAAATATACATGTATCCGGTTTGTGACTTAGAGTCACCAGATCTGTGTCGAAGCTAGCGTCGACGTAACCCTTTACGACGAGCTCTTCGTCACCTCCATATACGAGAAACATATCCTTAGTCCTTTTCAGGTACTTTAGGATGTTCTTGACCGCTGTCCAGTGTTCCATGCCGGGATTACTTTGGTACCTTCCTACCAAACTTACGGCAAGGTTTATATCAGGTCTGGTACAGGTCATGGCATACATGATAGACCCTATGGCTGAGGCATAGGGGACGACACTCATCTTTTCTCTATCTTCTGCCGTGGTCGGACATTGAGGCGAGCTCAATTTCACACCTTTCAACACAGGCAAGAACCCCTTCTTGGACTGATCCATATTGAACTTCTTCAATATCTTATCAAGGTATGTGCTTTGTGAAAGACCTATGAGGCGTCTCGATCTATCTCTATAGATTTTGATGCCTAATATGTAAGCAGCTTCTCCAAGGTCCTTCATTGAAAAACACTTATTCAAGTAGGCCTTAATGCTGTCCAAAAGTTCTATATCATTTCCCATCAAAAGTATGTCATCCAGATATAATATGAGAAATGCTACAGAGCTCCCACTCACTTTCTTGTAAACGCAGGCTGGACTACAAAAATCCTTATTGCAAGTCTTGTTAATTCTGTCAACTTTAGTGTCTCAAACGATTCATTACAATTTTACTTGTATATGGGCTTCAAGTAAAAATAGGCCATTAAGCGATAAGGTGATGTTGCTGGCAGACTAACTTGACTTTGTTGTGTTCATAGTGAACCCACCCTGTGATGGGTAGATAATGATACTAAACCAGATTTGTGGTGATTGGTTCAAAAGAATTAAAACAAGATCCGTGACCGATGAATGCTTTACTGTTGGTTACACAAAACTGTAACTCTTGTCTTCATTCATCTCAATGCTTCATATGAGCTTACAAGGGAATGCTAATTATCGTTAACTTGGTCATAACTCTAATTATCCAAACCAACATCAACATGATTTTTTTGGCTTGCTAGTTGACAAATTACTGAAGAACTTTTGTTCTTTGCAGTTAGAGGCATTTAAGAAGCAGTTGATGAAATCTCTGAGTGAAGATAATTTATTGGTGAGTATTATCAATCAATATGGTCTTTCCCACGTACTCAGATATTTCTAGTTCGGTTGTGCTGGTCTTGATTGGTGACAAGTAACACTACCTGCAAAACTTCACAGCAATTGTCAGAAACAGGTGAAGATCGTGATGTAGATGCAGAAAATAGTGGGACCGCTCGAATTCCTTCCTGGAAAGGTGTTGCTCAACCTCAAAAGTTCGAGAACTTCTTCTGTCGAGCCAAAGTTTGTGTCTTTCCCTTGATTTCATATTTAATATTTGAATTGACAGATGAAGTTTCAAGCAGCCACACCTCTTCAAATACTTCCAGCAGATCCACAATCACCGAATCAGCCCAAGGTGTCATTAGTTAACTCTTACTGTTGAACAACTAAATCGTAACAAATATTACTTTTTTTTCCGACTGTCAGTTGCTTACTATGGAAGTATTCACAGGATACCAGTTCTCAATCACACCATATGTAGCCCCCCAAATAACTCCTGGTTCAACACCAATTATTTCATCCTCTAGTGGTTCCCCACTAGCATATTCAACTGGTCCATCCACTCCGAAGTTCTATTCTGGTCCAACATCGCCTACAAGATCACGTTCTGAAGACCAATCGTCATTTTCATCATGGAATGGATCAAGTCATCAGTATTCAGCCCCTGTCTCTCCTCAACGCCCCTCATTTAGGGCATCTCCAGCCGGCACCCCAGGAAGCCTCCCCAAGGCACTTTTTGGACGCCGGCAGTCAAAAACGGTTCCAGTCACGCCCCCACGGGCTCGTTTTTCGCCGGTATTAGCAAAAACTACGACCGGCGCTGGCAAGAAAAACCCACAAAGCTGGGGTCAGCTGGGGGCGCCGGCACTACTTTTGCATGCGAAAACCCCACACGTCGGCCTCTGTCTCCACATCTCTCTCTCCCCGTCGCTTTCTCCGCCCCCACCTCCCCTCTCCCCGTCCACTCTTCTCTCTCTCCACGGCCAAGCACTACGCCTTGCTGCGCTCTCGGCCGCAGCTCCCTCCCGCCCGCCCTGCCGCCCAGCGCCCCGCAGCTCCCGCCGCCGCTCCCGTCGCCTCCGCGCCGGCTGCAGCTCCCGCCCGCCGCTCCCGTCGCCTCCGCGCCCGGCCGCAGCTCCCGCCCGCAGCAGGCGTCGCCTCCATGGCCAGGCGTGGTCTGCGGCCTGGCGTCGTCGGGTTTAGGGGAGGTGGCGCGTCGCTTCGCCGACGGCGCTCGCGTGCTCAACCTCTCCGGCAACGCTGCGGGCGCGCTCCCGCCCGCCTCCTCTGCTGCACCGCCTCAAGGTGCTCGGCGTCGCTCAACGCTTCGCCCGACGCGATCGGGCCCGAAGCTTCGAGCTCCGGCGGCGCGCGTGTTCAACGTCGCGCTCGCCTCTGGCTCCATCCTCATGGCGTGGCGGGCCGGACGGCGCTTCGTCGAGGTGCTCGCTTCGGCGCCGTGCAGTGCTCGTCGAGGTGCTCCTTTCGGCGGCTTCGGCGCGGGCCTTGCGCGCCTGCACGCGACCGCGCGATGCTGGCTGCTCCTCGCGCGCGTTATGTCCCACCGCGCCCACGCGTCAACGATCGTGGCGGCGCTGCTGTGATGGGCGCGATCGCCACGAATAACACGGGCGCTGCTGCGTCGTCGAAACAGCCTCTCCGTGCGCCGCGCGCGCTGCGCGCGCGGCGGACGGCCGGATCGATCTGCGGCAGAGCGGGCGACGACGAACAGCGAGACGCTTCGCTCGCGCCCACGCCCGCCTATGCGTGGCTGGGCGGCGGCGGGCTCGCGCCCGCCTCTGCGTGGCCGGGGCGGCGTCGAACGCGACGGCGGGGCAGCGGACTTGGGCACGCCATGCCGCCTCCACCTCCATGGCCGAGCAGAGAAGAGACAGATGAGGGGGTGGGGGAGACAACGAGTGGAAACTTTTTGACATCCAGGCAAAAATTCTCTCCGGCAGCCTCCCAGGAGGCGAAAAAAATGCCTCCTGGGGAGGCAAACGGCTGGAGATGCCCTTACAGGTCCTACACAGTGGATTATCAATGGGGGCCTGCTATATTCATTTGGGATAGTTCCTTAACATGTTTGTTCATTTATATTTGCAGGGCGACCTCGTATAGATGGAAAGGAATTCTTCCGACAAGCACGGTTGGTCACTATGCTGTTTACTCTCTTCAGTAATTTATAGTTTGTTGATACTCTCTCCGGTCCTTTTTACTCTGCATATTAGGTTTGTCTGAAGTCAATCTCATCCAACTTTGACCAAGTTTGTACAAAAAATTATAGATATTCACATAACAACACCAATATCATTAGATTCATTTTGAAATATATTTTCATATTATATTTATTAAATATTATAGATGCTAATAATTTTTAATATAAATTTGGTCAAACTTAGCAAAGTTTGACTTTCGGCAAAACCAATGTGCAGAGTAAAAAGGACTGGAGGGAGTACTACTACTATAATACTTTTTTTTTGCGGGGTACTACTATAATACTTGTGGGTACAAATACCAGGACACGACTATCTTATGAGCAATTTGGAGCATTCTTGGCGAATATCAAGGAATTTAATGCACAGAAACAATCGCGAGAGGTAGCATGGTCCACCAGTATTTATAACCTCTCAGTTCATTAATATCCACAAAAAAATATGTAATGTGATGATTTCTTGATCAATTTCTACAGGACACCTTGTCAAAAGCAGAGGAGATTTTTGGAACCGAGCACAAAGATCTATACATTTCTTTCCAGAATATGTAATCGCAACCAATCGTGAACCTGTCATAGGCTGCCGTATTTCTTCTTTTGAACAAGCTGGTTTAGTTCATCGGTATGTCTCTTCTGTCTAAATGACAGTACCATTCTGCTGGGGTAATAATTCCTATGCGAGGCCATTCGTTTCCAAGAGAGCGTGTATCGTCGGAGTTCTTGTTGATCACAAGATCATATTCTTAGAAATCTGTGCATAGGCCCTTGTAGTTTTGGTGCAGCCATCCTCAATAACATGATGTAAATGGGTATGGTCATGCATGCATTTCAACAAGGAAAAGTTTCTTTTCTTTTTGCGAACAAGTGGAAGTTGATACTGTCAGATATATTGGTCTGTGTAATTGACTTGTGAATTGAAGCTCGTTTTCAGCACCTCCTGTCTTCCCTACTGCACACTCAGTTGCAGATTCGTTAAGGCGTGCACATCATCATGACATTATAAAAGCCTAATAGTATGTTAATCATGGATCAAAAGTTGAAAAGGTTCCTCCAGGTTGTGTTGCATTGCACGTCGAAAAAGTCGGGGTGTGTCTAGGACTAAGTCGACTGAGACTTCGCGAAGTCTCAGTCGAATGACGTCACCTAGAGCTGACTTGGGCTGTTCTGCCTCCTTGGTTAGTGGGTTCTAATTTCCCCTGTTATGGGCTTGAGTTCTGGGCTTTTCTTTGTCAGTTTTTGGGGCTGTTTGTTTGTTTGTCTTTTTTGTGAAAAGAAAAAAAGCTACAGCCCAGAACAGAGACAGCTAAAAGACCCATCTGTACCTAAACGACGAGAAATCCCTCCGTTCCCTCTCCTTCTTTTTGTCAAAAGGAGCCTCATTGAAAAAATTCCATGCACAAGTTAGGTTGCTCTGTGTGTGCGCACACTTTGGTTAGAGTTGGGTTCAGTTGGTGAAAACAATCAGCTCCGTTTATCAGTTTTACAAAAACAGAGGTGCTTGGAACCTGACGGTGGCTACTTCAAAAACCGCTCACAAGCTATACTTCAAAAAAAAAAAAATGGCCACTTCAATTCCGATTAGACACATCGAAAATTGCCCAAGAAAAAGGGGAATCCTTCATTTCAGAGAAATCAGAAATTGGGCTCCGCTCGAGCAAAAATACAAACACAGGTAGAACAAAAATCATTGGCACCTCAGTCGTTACTCTAACATTTAAACTAGTCTCTTGCGCTGGGATCTCTCTATGAATGGTAATTTTGGCACACATAGGTGAACCCTAGAGAGAAAACTGAAGTAGGGGTGCTGCATTTTGGTGCGCAGACACAACGGTGGGGATTGATTTACTTGGGCAGGTAGGTACCTTATCTGCTCTGCAGGGCGCGAGTAGCCTGAAGTCGCACCGGCGTGGCCGTGGATCTCAACGCCGGCGACTTGCGTCGTAGACACCTTCGAGGTACGGGCCCCTGTGTGCGACCTTCTCTCGTCCTCTCTCTCTCTCCCTCTCTCTCTACCTGTATCTGAATAAAAACAGTGATGGCTAGATATTTCCGGGAGAATGTTAGAAGACGTTGAGAGTTGGGGCCATATTCCAGTTACTTGAGAGATCCACAACCACGTTAGTGAGACACCCCGTCGCCCCCTCCAACAAAACAAAGTCCAGATACAAGCATGCTGAAAAGACATGCAATTGCAGTCGGATGGTGACACTTGCAGTTGCATGCCTAGTGTACACATGCAACTACCCCCGGCTTTCCCAAGCTTAGGGAATGGGCATACAATTGGCACCCAAAATATAAAAAATAAATAAAAATGCATCCTTGTCGTCACTCCGACGGTGGTGGCCACAAGGCAAGCTATAACCCATATGAAAATGCAGCTCAGAGGTGGATATGAATTGCATTTGGGTGCCGACACTTGCAGTTGCGAGTCTAGTGGCATACATGCAATTGCAGTCGACATGGTCCACATGCAGTTGCAACTCAGGGAATCGGCATGCAACCGACACCCAAAAATAAAATAAAAAATGCATCTTTGTCATTACCCCGGCGGCAGCAAGACGAGCTATAACACATATAAAAATGAAGCTTAGGGGTGGACATGAATTGCAGTTGGGTGCCGACACTTGCAGTTGCAAGTCTAGTGGTAGACATGCAATTGCATGTCCACATGGCTCGCATGCAGTTGCAACTCAGGGAATGGACATGCAACTAGCACCCAAAAAAATAAAAATGGATCCTTGTCGTCACCCAGGCGACGACACACAAGACAAGCTATAACCGATATGAAGATGCACCTCAAGGGGTGGACATGAATTATAGTAGGGAGCCGACACTTGCAGTTGCGAGTCTAGTTGCAGACATACAATTGGATGTCGAGATGGGCCGCATGCAGTTGCAACTCGCGGAGTCGGCATGCAACTGACACCCAAAAAAATAAAAAATAAAATGCATCCTTGTCGTTACTCCGGCGGCGGCGGCGGCACACATGACAAGCTATAAACCACCAGAAATTGCAGCTCAGTGGAACATGAATTGAAGTCGGGTGCCAACACTTGTAGTTGCGAGTCTAGTGGCAGACATGCAATTGCAGTCGACATGGCCCGCATGCAGTTGCAACTCAGGGAATGGGCATGCAGCTGGCACCCAAAAATAAAAATAAAAATGCATCCTTGTTGTCACTATGGTGGCGGCAACACACAAGACAAGTTATAACCCATATGAAAATACAGCTCAAGGGTGGGAATGAATTGCAGTCGGGTGCCGACACTTGCAGTTGTGAATCTTGTGACAGACATGCAATTACAGCCAACATGGCCCGCATGCAGTTGGAACTCCGAGAATGGCCATGCACCTGGCACCCAAAAAATAAAAAAATAAAAATGTATCATTGTCCACCCCCGCCGCGGCAGACAACAAGCTATAACCCATATAAAATTGAAGCTCAGGGGTGAACATGAATTGCAGTCAGATGCCGACACTTGCAGTTGCGAGTGTAGTGACAGACATGCAATTGTAGTCGACATGGCTTGTATGCAATTGCAACTCAGAAAATGGGCGTGCAAGCACCCAAAAATATAAAAAATAAAAATGAATCCTTGTGGCCACTCCGACGGCGGCACACAAGACAAGCTTATAACCCATATTAAAATGCAGCTCAGGGATGGACATGAGTTGCAGTCGGGTGCCGACACTTGCAGCTACAAATCTAGTGGTAGACATGCAATTGCCGTCGACATGGGCCCGCAAGTAGTTGCACCTCAGGAAAAATGGACATGCAACTGGCACCCAAAAAAATAAAAAATAAGAATGAATCCTTGTCATCACTCCCACATCCGCGGCACACACAAGACAAGCTATAATCCATATGAAAATGCAGCTCAGGGTGGACATGAAATTGGCGCCCCCTCTTTTTAGTTTCCGGCGTGTTGCAACCCTTGCAGTTGCAGTCGGCATGATTACGTGTAAATGTGGTGCAACAAAAAATTTAGTAAAAAACATGAAAAGTGAACATGCCCGTTCATAGACTACTACTACAACAAAAACACACATAAACTTTTAGTCTTTCACGTCTTGCAAAAAAAAGAGAACAGGCTGATACTCGAGACATCAGCGATCCTGGAAAGCTGGAAAGGATCGAACGAACAGGGACATCGACTGAGACTTCGCTCAAACTCAGTCGACTGAGTTTTAGCAGTCCCCTTTGATAAAAGCAGGTTGCCATCCTCAGAAGACAAGGGGTGGACTGACAACTATTGAGGACGATGGTATTTATCTAATAAAGCCACAGATGACTGGGGCTTTTGGCAAAGCAATTATTCTTACTTGTAGGTTTTTTCAAAAAGGAGGATAACCTCGGCCTCTGCATCCATGCATACAACAATTTTTATTATTATTCAACAGAGTCTGGCAACATGAATACATGGATCAACCTAAAACCACATATTTGGCAAACAAAGTTGCAACATCTACTATCTTGATAATGTGCACGAATCGCATGAAAACACACTATCTAATCCGGTGGCCTCACTTAGCTACCCTGCATTGGGCTGAGAGCACCACCTGGTCTGGCCGTCCCGCAGCGCACCGCATGTGCACACTCTAGATCTGCCGCCGCCATCTTCCACTATCTCATCTCTAGGAGTGATCAACGCGTTGACCTTGTTAGGCCCAACTGCCGTCGGCTTCACCACGACCTCAGACAGTGCCACCGGCCTGCACGTGTCCATCAACCCGTGTCCAAAGTTGAGACTCCATTGCGCCACACTGTCGAGACCCGCCGTCTTCGATGTGGTAGGTACAACACGCTTCACCTATTGGCCCCTTCAGTTAGTTCCTGCTCCAAAACAATGCCCCCAAAAGGGAGGTGGAATGGTAGAATAATAGTTATGTCAGTCGGTGCTCTAACAACAAACTATTGGAAGTCTCGGCTAAAGAATACAAGTACCAGGAGAGGAAGATGGGTGAAGCCTGCTGAGGGATGTGTCAAGCTCAATGTTGATGCAACATTTTGCTCAGAAGATCTTCAAGGTGCCTTCGCTGCAATTTTTGGGGATGAAAATGGTAGTTTCATTGCTGCTTCAAATGACTACATCGAGCATGTAGTGAATGCAACAATGGCAGAGGCCTATGCGCCCAGGCACGGATTCTTCTAGCGCAACAGCTTGGGATCAGGAACTTGATTGTCGAATCATATTGTATGGAGGTGATCAATATGATGCATGATGGATGGTTTTCTTCGACATGAGTTGCTGCCATCTATGCTAATTGCAATGTTTTATCGATACGCTATACTTCGGTTTCTTTCATTCACTGCCTAAGGGAGACGAATGTTGTCTCTCATGACCTAGCTAGGCAAGCGAGCTCTACACCACCGCCTACGTGGTTTGATGAGCCGTCAGCATCAATTGTAAGGTGGCTGGTGAATGATGTAACTGTGTTTTGATTTAATAAAATTCCTGAAGTTTAAAAAATAATAGCTTGAAGCCTTGAATAATAACAAATTGTGTATGCTCTCGCTGACACAAGATTGACAGAACACACCATTCTATTGACAGATTGACTGCCTTAAAAGAATTGGTATTGCATGGTAGAAATAGTTGTTCCCAGATATACATTGATTCTCGTTAAAACCTGGGAGAGAACTTGTGGCACGCAAGTGTGGGGGCACGCATGGGCCTGGTCCGCGCTTTTCTATTTTGGCTTTCGATTTTCAAATTTTATATCTTTTAAACAAAAATTCCAAATTAAATTATGTTTTCATAGTCGTGTTTCTCGTGACCAGCGGTTTCAAATAAGATATATTTTAAATATATTTTGACGACTTAAAAAAATGTTAAGTTTCAATGTTGAAACTTAGTTCGAGCGACTGATAAAAATCAATTATTTTGTGTCTAAAACTGACAGAAAAATTGCTTGAAATTATATCTCTGAAATCGGTTGAAACTTGGCCGTTTTAGATGCAAAACCCGAAGTTTCTTGGTTGAAACTTGGAACTTTTTGAGTGATATTCTTTTTCACTGTGCTCTCGAGCGGGCTTAAACTATTGCGCGAATTGCGAGGCAAAACGAGCGGGCCGCAGGACTTGGCAGGTGAGTGCCCCGCACTCTCGTGCTCGTGCGCATTTCCAGTTAAAACCTACTGTACCAGTTCTTGTAGTGGTGAAAAAAATCACTTCAACCCTTTCTTCTGCGGGCGATGCTTTTACTGAATAGTAGAGCGGTATCTGCTGCGATTGACCGATTTGAAAAGGCCGGCGTTGAGACTTGCAAGTAGTGCTGACTGCTTTTCGATTTACCAATAGTAAGTTGAAGGACCATAATTTGTGCTGGCTCAGTTCATGCACTTTACAACATGATGAGGAATGCACTCAGAGTACCTCTGTTCTTGTCTCGCGCTGTGTGGGTTTTCCTGTGAGGCGCCATTGTTCCGTACAGTGTTGATAGACGGAATCCTGCTTGTAGAGTCGGCGTTTGAACTTTGAACTTACAAACCGAAGCTGAGTCGGAGACATATATGTTTCGATATGATAGTAGTTTTTTTTAAAGAAGATATATATGGTAGGTAGACTCGGGTAGGGACACGATCGAGACCAGGCAGATATATATGGTAGGTAGCCTGGCTTCTACTGCGACTTCTGCTTGCCACTCTCGTAACCGACGGAGACATACAATATGTCCACAACCGACGGAAGCGCCCAATCGTGGTCCGACCTCCCCGACGACCTCCTCGGCATGGTCCGCCTCAGGCTTGCCTCCCCGCACGACCGCGTGCGCCTCGCCGCTGTCTGCAAGGTGTGGCGCGCCGCCATGTCACGGCTCCCGGCGCCAGCGCCCGTCCCGCTGCTGCTCCTGTCGCCGTGCCAGGACGCGCAACTCAGAGGAACGAAGCGCCTGTGCGGCCCCGACGACAGCTGGGTCGTGCGCATTCCAGACAAGGCAGACGGCAAGTGGTTCGTCGGCTCACACGAAGGCGGCTGGGTCGCTGCCGTCGACTGGAGCACGCTCGTGATCGTGAATCTCTTCTCTGATGCGCAGGTGGAGGTCTCCCCAATACGCTCGCCTAATCTAGTTAACATCAAGCCAAACCGTCTCCGGAAAATCATCTTCTCCGAAGACCCCACGTCTAGCAGTTGCATCCTTGCTGCCATCCCTCACCGGTGGTCCTACGTTGCAGTGTGCAAAGTTGGTGGCGATAAGAGCGGATGGACCGTAGAAGAAATGGGTGAGAAGACGATTATGGACATCGCATTCTGCAACGGAGAGCTCTATGGTCTTATGTATCCCAATGAGGAGCTGGTTAAATTTGAAATTGACATCAAGGTAGACGGCACGCCGATCATCACATCCAACCACACGCTGGCCGTTGAAAGGCGCAACCGTCACCAGTCGTTCCCGGGCTACCTCATCGAGCTACACGGCAAGCCATCTATGGCGATACGACATTGTTGGTTGCCCAACCGAGAGCCTTTCTTTAAGGTCTTCACACTTGTCGACAACGGAAACGATGGGGGCTACATGTACAAGTGGGCAGAACTTATGAGTTTTGGTGACCACGCCTTGTTCTTCGGGCTGAATAACTCTAAGGCGGTGCGCGTGACAGACATACATCATGGTGTGAAGAGAAACCATATCTACTACTCCACAAAAAAAGATCGGTGGCCAAAAACTGAGTTGCCCGATGATACATTGTACTCCGTAATAACAAACGACGACGAGCACATGTATTGCAGGGAAGATGAAAGCGTAGGCGATGGTGTCGAGAGAACAGGATATTACATGGTGGGTTTTAGAAGTTCTCTCATGTGGCTTTACCCTCCATGCTTGTAGCGTATATATATACATATAAGACTTTTAGGTTATGTTGTCGTTTAATCTTTATGTACTCATTTATCTCATAAAGGAGGTGATGGTACACGTACTATTGTCTGCCAAAAATCTTCTCAAGCCCTTCCTCCTTTTCAAAAAAAATAAAATAAATTCTTCTCAAGCCCAGCTCTTCTAAATTTACATATGTCATTGGATACCATTAACATCATTTGGCTATCTATCAAGATGATTATATGTGTTAGAAGGGAGGGAGGGATTTCGTGAAATAGTTGTTTTATTGTGTTTGACACGAGAAAAATCTTAAGTGCTCTCCGGGAGAAGGGAAGAGAAAGGGTGTGGATTTCTCTCATGCGCCGGGGAAAAAGAAAAATGCGGGCGTGCCAGTGTAGCGTAGTACACAAAGAAAACAAAGAGATGGGGACATTATTTTATTAATCTCAAGGATAACAAATACAATTCCCGATATGCGCTCCGTGGTCTACTAGCGCGGCCTGCCTGACTAGCGTTATGCGGTCTCCTAGTTCCCGGGGCCTCGAAAGGCTCCCGGTTAATTACTCCCGCAGGTTGCTCTGCGAGATACCTCCGATTAAGCTGTGTGGTCGTCTTCGTCGTCTTCGCTTCGCATTCTCCATGCATGATGATGATGGTGTGTGTATGTGTTGTGGGCGGCGGCAAAGCCCGTGTCCTCGTCGGTACACGTGCCGCTTAAAACATGGCTTTATGCCAGCCATGTCCGCCCTCGCCGTCGCGCCTCGTCAGTCTAGACAGTGTTGATGTAGTCGATGTTGAAGTTGCATGGGTCCTGCTCTGCTAGGACTTCTTGATGATGTAACGGCTTCGTCGGGGTACGCAAGGGGTTCGCCTCGCGGGAGTATTCTTATGGAGACCGGCGTTGGTGTAAAACCAACGCTCGCTCATATCGGCAATGCCTTTGTGGTTGGCACCTTGTCTCCACTGGACGCCTAGTTTACGGCGGTCTGCCAAGGCAAAAGATGCCACCTCACATGGCCAAAGAAAGGGGACATGTACACCGGTGATGCCGTGGGCCTGTATGCCGGGACCTGTTCACCAATGACCTGTGCGCCGTGATGGGTGCGTCTCACTTGATTGAACGCCAAGTCTATGGCAGTCCGTTTTGTCAAGGACGCCGCCCGACGAACTCGTGAAGAGATATTGTAGTGGTTTCATTGCCTTGGGTGGGTGCTACACCGAAAGGGTCCCGTACGCCGGGGACGCCATGGACCTGTACATCGAGACCTATATGTCGAGGACCCGTCCGCCATGGTGAGTGCCTCGTCTCGGCTAAACGCCGTATTCGGTGGTTTACCGAGACAACTAGCACGCCGAGACCTGTACGCCAAGGACCTGTTTGCCATGGTGGGTGCGCTTTCATAGGTGGGACCGGTCTTGGACTGCATCGTCGTGAGCACTGGTTCCGCCACGTCGTCTCCTCTAGGAAGCAAGACACCAGACCTGTGCACCGTGATCGAAACGCCGTAGACCTGTGCACTGGAGAGACCTGTTTGTCATGGACTTTACTCGGGCTACGTCGTCACGAGCTCCGGTTCCGCCACGCCATCTCCTCCGGTAAGCAAGACCATCGATCTGTTCGCCGCGATCAGGACGCCAAGGACTTGTGCACCGGAGAGACCTGTTCCCCATGGACTTGACTCGGGCTACGTCGTCGCGAGGTCCGGTTCCTCCACGTCGTCTCCTCCTGGAAGCATGGTGCAAAACCTGTACGCCGACGTCCCGTTCACCATGAACCTGTTCACCATGGACCTGTTCGTCGTGGTCCTGTGTGCTGACATGGTAGACCCCCAAAGGAGCTAGAGGCTGGGCTATGTTGTTGGCGAGCTCCGGCTGCTCCCGAGTCATCTCCGCCAGGCGCGCTATCCACCACCTCTGTTGCACTTGGTAGAAGACGAGCGTCGCGTTGTCCGCTGCCATATCCGTTGGATGTGTTGACCGCTGCCTCCACACCTGTACATGAAGAAGAAGAAAAGGATCGGATGCTTCCTCCTCGTCCATATGCGTGTGTGCGAGGGCGGCGCCGCGCTCCTCACGTTTCCTCCACGGTCTCTCCATAGGTTCTCCTCGACACAACTGCCCGGGCACGTCTCCTTGTATAGGTGTCTCCTCCATGGAACCTGTTAAGAAAAGAACTTCTACGTACCATCGTGCTAGCTATTGCACGTGTTTGCGCATGGGTTCGAGTCCATGGAAAGTTAGCTTCTTTAACCGGCCGCGGCCACCGCAAGAGCGCCGTCCTCTACCCGTCTCTCCTGGTAAGCGCCGTACACCGGCGCCGCACACGCCGCCGTCGTTGACGCTGCCTTCAGGGCCACGTTGGTTTTGCCCGCTCGTGTCTCCTCTGGGCCTTGGTATTTGCTTGGTGTTTGGTATTTGCTTGGTGCCTGAGGTCTTTTCTTTTGATCTGTTCTCCTTTGCCGCCCGATGGTAGTGGCCCAGCTTCTTGTGTTCGTCCTGCAAAATAGATGATAAAACATAGCAAAAGAAAGATTATTGTGACACTGTTGCATGTGATGCATGCGTCCTCCTTGATGCTCGGCTTCCAGGTTGGAGCAGCTCCTCGTCTGCGCATCGCGATTGCCACGTCGCTGCTCGACGCATGTGCGCCGTCGTGGGCGCGTCCTCTTCTGCTCGACGCTGCCGCCAGGGGTGCGTCTCCTTTCTTCATCTTTTCTTTGCGTGAGGTTCTTCTCCGCCACCTGGGGGTGAGCTCCAGGAAGAGTACTACCGTGCGCGGCCGCTGGACAGGGCAAGGCGCGCATGTTACCCGGCGAGTCCGCCGCCACCGTCGGATGGTCTTCCCGATCTGCTGGACGCGGCCGCTACAAGAGCGTCCTCCGTCCGTCTCCTCTGCACGTTGACGCTGCCGCCCTCAAGCGCGTTCTCTGGACGCCGCCGCCACGGGCGCGTCTCCTTCTCCTTGATGGACGTATGCGTTATGGAGCCGTCAGATTGTTCTTGCCTTGCCCTTCATGTAGCACCTGATAGATGGAAGATATAATAACAAATAAAGTTGGTCAATGGGGCTTGGTATGCTCCTGTTTCTTCGTCTCCCCGACCACCTGCATGCTCGCCGTGAGCTAGCTGGGCCTCGTGTCTGTTTCCGTCGCCGTCGTCGAGCTCAGATGGGTGTCACTGCCGCCGGTGCGTCCTCTCGCATATGTACTTGCACCGTCGCGTGCCAGGCCGCCGTACGCGCTGCCGCCGTGGGCCGCCTCTCTGGCTGGCTTTCGTCGCACGAGCCGTGGTCTTCATGTGTTTCATCCGGCTGAAAACAATTTTTCCCTCACGTTAGGGTTTGCT
Source organism: Aegilops speltoides (assembly GCA_021437245.1). Classification (NCBI taxonomy): domain Eukaryota; kingdom Viridiplantae; phylum Streptophyta; class Magnoliopsida; order Poales; family Poaceae; genus Aegilops; species Aegilops speltoides. The sequence continues at coordinate 473,318,170 of CM038142.1, forward strand.
CCTCCCGGAGGCGATTTTTCGCCGCCGTCGAGACCTTCTCCTTCCCTCCCCCGATCACCCCACATCTGTTGGTTCGGGCTGATTAAGGGGCGATCCTGGATCGCTTCCCGGCCTTGGCTAACGCGTGAGGGTTGAGAGGGGAGTTAGGGTTCCTTCGCAAAGTCCGATTCTCTTTTTCGGGCTAGGGTTCAAGGAAGATAGATGGCGGCGGATGGATCGAAGTCGGCGGCGTCTGGCTCGGGATCCGCAGCTACGGGGGAGATTGACAAGATGATGGAGGAGCTAGGGCTCCGTGATGAGGATTTGGATGATGTGTTTTTGACGAGAAAGAAGCTCCGGCTGATGCTGCACGTTGGATGGCTGTTGCAAGGGTGCACACCGATAAACCCTATAGTCAATACTGGTTTTTCAAGAACATGCACGCAGCCTGGGATCTAGCGCATGACGTGAAATTTAAGCCTCTCGACAGCAATCTGTACAAGATGCAATTTTTCTGCTTGGGGGACTGGGAGCGCGTGATGAATGAAGGCTCATGGAACTTCAGAGGAAACGCTGTCGTGATTGAGCCGTATGATGGGATTACTCAACCCACACAGATCCCTTTGTACTTTCTGAACATCTGGGTCCAGATCCACGACGTCCCGGATTTGTATGCCCACCTTGTGCCGGCCCTTGGAGGTAAGATCGGCGAGGTTCTATTCACAGAAACCAACTCGCAGGATTTTGCCGGCAACTTCTTCAGGGTATGGGTGAGGATAGATGTCCGCACACCTCTGAAAAAGGTTGTGTCAATGATCAGGAACTCCAAGCGCCAGATATACAGAGTCCGTTATGAGAAACTTCCGGACTGGTGCGCTGTCTGTGGTCACTTAGGGCATATGTATAAGGAGCATGGGGATGGTGTTCACTCCGTCTTCTCTGTACTTCAAGGACCTCCATGCATCATGGGCAATGCGCACAGGGGAAGGCTCAGGGGGAGGATGAGGCCGCCGTGGTGGAAGGAGGGGAGGACGCACGGATCATGCTGGTGGGCGTTCAGTGGGAAACAGGAGCAAGGGGCTGACTGGTGGCGAAGAGGACATGAATACCACATCACTGGATGTGGAGATGGAAGAGGTAAACAGGAAGAAATCTGATCGAGTGGATGTGGAACCCAAGAACCAGCTAGCATTGGTTCCTCATGTGGGTAACCCAATTAGCCCTCCCCCGAAGAGGGAGCCGAAGAGATCGCGCAATGATGGCAAGGAAGGCAAGGGTAGTGCTTCAAGCAATGCAAAACCAGAGTTAGCGGGATCCCTGGAGGAGCGCCGCTGAGCACAATGAGTACCCTATGTTGGAACTGCCGCGGCGTGGGCAAAGCCGCGGCAGTTCGAGAGCTTCGCGAGCTCGCGAGGAAATTTGCCCCTACCGTGCTTTGTATTGTCGAAACCCAAATAAATGGTGCACGTGTAGAAATGCTAGCTAGTACTCTTGGTTATGATAGAGCTTATGCTATTAATAGTAGCGGTAGGAGTGGAGGCATTGGTATTTTTTGGAATAACACAGTGGATGTTGAAATCTTGGGTGATTCGGTGTACCATATTGATGCTAAGATAACTGAATCAGGTACCGATCCGTGGAGGCTGTCCTGCTTTTATGGAGAGGCTCAGACACAGTTGAGGCACCAAACATGGGACCTCATGAGAGGTATTTGCAGTCTGAGCGCCCTGCCATGGTTATGCATAGGCGATTTTAATGAGGTGTTACGCCCGGAAGGACATCAATGAGTTGCAAACCGGAGTAATGCACAGATACAAGGATTTAGAGACGCTGTTGATGATTGCATGCTTATGGATGTTGGCTATCAGGGGAGGTTTTGGACCTTTGAGAAAAAAGTCACCGAAGGAACTTATACTCGGGTGCGACTGGATCAGGCCCTAGCAAAAGCAGACTGGATGTCCAGGTTCCCAATGGCAGAAGTGACACATCTAACTGCTGCTACTTCTGATCATGGCCCAATATTGTTGCGTACAGAGGGCGGACAGAGCGAAGGAGTACCGAAGAGAAGCTTCAAGTACGAAACAATGTGGGAGACGCATGAGGCCTGGAAAGAGACCATAACAACAATGTGGGGCGCGGGGGAACCGGCGACAAATATTGAGTCTTTGAAGAATAAGCTGGCTGCAGTTTCTCAAGATCTAGACCGGTGGAATTTTAATACTTTCGGTAGTGTCCGAAAGGAGATAAAGCGTATCAAAACTGAACTGGGGCAGTTGAGGAATGACCCTTTGCGTGACAGACCGAGCCATCGAGAGCTGAAAATTAATGAGAAATTGGTAGAACTGTATCACCGTGAGGAGCTTATGTGGAGGCAGAGGGCCAGGCTAGAGTGGCTAACCGCAGGGGACAGGAACACCAAATTTTTCCATATGAGGGCTAGTCTCAGGAGGAGAAAGAACATGATTAAAGCCCTCTCAAATGCTTTGGGGGTACAGGTTGATGACCCAACGCAGCTCAAGGCCATGGTCCAAGAATTTTATGAAAATCTATATACTACTGAAGGGGTGCAGGACATAGAAGAGGTGACGAACCATGTACCTTCCAAGGTAACTCCAGAGATGAATGCAATCTTGTGTGCTCCCTACACACGAGAAGAGGTGAAAGTTGCTCTCTTCCAGATGTTTCTGACAAAGGCGCCTGGGCCCGATGGATTCCCAGCTCATTTTTACCAGAGGCACTGGGACATCTGTGGAGATGAAGTAACCACTGTTGTGCTCCGGATTGTCAAGAGGGAGGAGAGTGTTGAAGCTATTAATGAGACTGTGCTAGTCCTGATCCCTAAAATAGCAAGCCCGACATTGATGTCCCAATTCAGGCCAATAAGTTTGTGCAACGTTCTTTACAAGATAGCTTCTAAGGTGATAGCTAACAGATGAAACAGATTTTGCCTGATATTATCTCCCAGGAACAATCGACCTTTGTGCCGGGCATGCTCATCACCGACAACATCATATGCACTTATGAGTGTCTTCACTTCATCAAGAGAAACAGGTCGAAGAGCAATAGCTTTTGTGCACTCAAACTTGACATAATGAAGGCCTATGACAGGTTGGAGTGGCCATATTTGCAGGCCATAATGGTTAAACTGGGTTTTGACCAGTCATGGATCAACACGGTGATGGGTATGATTAACTCCGTTTCTTGCTCTGTTTTATTTAATGGAGAAAGGTTAGAACAGTTTAAACCTACAAGAGGTATTAGACAGGGAGATCCCATTTCCCCTTATCTCCTTTTGATTGCAGCAGAGGGCCTTTCGTGCCTTTTAAAATCTCATTCACAGTCATCAGTTCTTCAAGGCATTAAGGTGGCACCTACAGCTCCAGCAGTAAACCACCTATTGTTCGCAGATGACAGCCTGTTGCTCTTCAAATCGAGTATTGAGGGTTCTAATGAAGTATCAAACCTGCTTAATGCTTATTGTGCCGCCTTAGGGCAGAGAATCAATAATGAGAAATCATCAATATTTTTTAGCTCAGGTTGTCCTCAAGCAATGAAAGAAGGCATTATGAACTCTTTGAATGTACACAATGAATCCCTCAGTGACAAATACCTGGGAATGCCTACAGATGTTGGCCAATCAGTCAATGGAACATTTAGATATCTTCGGGACAGAGTTTGGGAGAAAGTCAGAGGGTGGATGGAGAAGTTATTATCTACGGCCGGAAAAGAAGTCTTAATTAAGAGTGTAGCCCAAGCTATCCCTGTTTACTCTATGGCTTGTTTCAGATTGCCAAGAGGCTTTTGTGACAGCATTACTTCGATCATTCGTCAGTTTTGTTGGGGAAGTAAGCGTGGAAAACGGAAACCATGCTGGGTATCATGGGATGTTATGACTCTCCCAAAATGCCTTGGGGGCATGGGATTCAGAGATATAGAGGCGTTCAACCTGGCATTGCTCTCCCGCCAGGCTTGGAGGATTTTAGAAGACCCGCTAACGCTCATCTCAAGAATTCTCAAGGCAGTATATTTCCCTTCGGGCTCTTTTTTGGATGCTGAACTTGGGCCTCACCCATCACGGATCTGGCGGTCACTTCTTGATGGCCGAGAGATCCTCAGGCAGGGTCTTATCAGGAGGATTGGAGATGGTAAATCCACACATATTTGGACAACAAACTGGATACCGAGGACAGGTTTGAAGCGGCCGATACAGTCTATCATTCAGGAACCACCGACAATGGTCTCAGAGCTCATTGAGGTTACAACGGCAACATGGAATGCCGAACTGGTTCGCTCGGTATTTACAGCATATGATGCAGAGCTGATTCTCCAAATTCCACTCTGTACTCGGCAGATTGAGGATTTTTGGGCTTGGCATGAGGATACGAAAGGGATATTCTCAGTGAGGTCATGTTACCGTATGATAATCAACACAAAACTGTCCAGAGAAGGCTGGCTGGAAGAAAATGCAGGGCGGTCGAGTACTGATGTGGAAGGTAAAGCATGGTCCTCGCTTTGGCATCTACGGGTTCCTTCAAAACTGAAATTTTTTCAGTGGAGGTTGGCGCAGCAATTGTTGCCGACTGGAGACCTGTTAAACCACAGAAATATGGCTACTACCAGTGTGTGCGGTATGTGTGGTGCTGAGGATAGCTGGCGCCACTCTCTGATGCAATACAACATGTCTAGATGTGTTTGGGCCCTAGCAAGAGAAGAGATGGTGCAGCACATGCTATGCACCGAAGAATCTGATGCGAAGTCCTGTTGTTCACCATGCATGATAGCCTATCAGGGGATGAGTTCACTACAATGGTAGTTACTCTGTGGGCAATCTGGAGTGCTCGGAGGAAGGCGATACACGAATCGGTATTCCAAAGTCCACATTCCATCCATGGTTTTGTTTGCTCGTATCTCTCGAAAATTAAGGTACTTCAGCCAACTAGTGCAATCAAGCCTCCAAGATCAGCTCCCAGTCCACGGCGTTGGATCCCTCCACCCGATGGGATGTTCAAAATCAATGTTGATGCAGCAGTGTCGCGGCATGGCAGGTTTGGAGCAGTTGCAGCTATTTGCAGGAGCGGAGATGGCATTTTCCAGGGAGCATCGGCGGTATATTTCAACAATATTAGCGATCCCGCCACCCTCGAGGCGCTTGCCAACAGAGAAGCCCTTGCCTTGGCGGAGGACCTCTACATTCAAAATATTTCAGTTGCTTGGATTGCTTGGAAGTAGTGGAAGCCATCAACAAGGGATCGTCTTCAGCCTACAGTGCCATTCTACATGAGATAAAGGACCGCTCTTTGGCCTTTTCACATGATACTTTTCAGCACAAAAATAGAACTTCGAATACCGCAGCGCACAATCTAGCAAAGTGTTTGACAAGAAAAATAATAAAAATAACGATGGTTATCGTGTTATTATCTCTCTATGCGCCAGGGAAAATAAATATTGCGGGCGTGCCAGTGTACTCAGTACACAAATAAAACATGGAGAAACTTGCACTTTATTAATCTCTCATCGGAGAAACAAAATTACAAGCTTCCATTACATAAGCGCTCCATGGCCTGCTAGCGCGGCCAATATGACTTCGGCGATTGTGAAGTTCTGGTTCACGGGGCCTCGGAAGGCTCCCGATTAATTACGTCCGCGAGCTAGAGTCACGAACCACCTCCGATTAAGCTGCTGCAATGGTTGTCGTCTTCATGTCTCGTCCTCTCCAAGTGCTCGGTGTAGACGATGGTGATGATGTGGTGGAATAGAAGAGTGGAGCGGTACGTCCGTCGCTCCGGCGATGCTTAGCCGTATCCCTCCGGCTTGTCGATGTCCGATGATGAAGATGTCTGGCCTCGTCAGCTCAGACAGATAGGCGGCCTTCGCCTCGTCGGTGCCCGGCCTGGTGGTGTCCGCCTCGTCGGTGTCGGACATGGTGTGTCTTGCCTTCGCCTCGTCGGTACCCGGCGAGATATGGGTAGCTTCATCGGAAAAAAGACATGTCGGTGAAGTGGCCGCCTCGTCGGAGCTCGGGCGTCGCGATTCTGAGAACGACATCCGCCGATGCGAGCGGTTGGTGTAGAAGAATGAGTACGCTGCGCCGGTGCGATCGGCGTCCTCGCCAGCGATAGGTGGAAAAAGATGACGACATCATCATGTCGAATTCGGTGGCGCCGAGGTAGAGGACATCCTCGCCAAATGAAGAGTTGATGAAGATTGTGACGCCGTGCCGAGGTAACCGCCATCCACGCCGGGTGTGAAGTCGATGTAGGCATACGACTGCGCGTTGATGTAGACGTCGTCCTTGTCGGATGAAGAGTTGATGTAGTTGAAGGACCGTCGAGCCTGATGTTGGTGATGACGACACTGGCGAGGTTGATGAAGATGTGAGGACGATGGGTAACTCCTCCTTGGTCTTCTTCGGCGGCATCGGACGAGCCCTAATCATCCGGCCAGCATCTCCGTAGTGAGTTCTATCTTCCGCTCAACTTCGGATGGGCTGAAATGACAGGAAAAAAGAGAGATAAAGAGAAGATGGCGTGTGTAGGCATGCAATTGAAGAAGATGGATGCCATGATTTTGATCTTCCCTTGTTGAGGTAGATGATGGCATGGCCTTAGATGTCCGCCTCCTCCTCCTTGCTTGTAGGTGGCTACACTTGTTCTCCTGGAAGATGCACACACAAGTTCGTCACTGACGCCAGTATGCTTAGTCTCGGCGCATCGTCTACAGTCTTCATGGGCGCGCGCCTGGTCGCTGCCATCTTGAGCCTTGTTGTAGCGCGTACTAGGTCGCTGCCACCGAGTGTCTCATCGGTTCCAGGGAGATGGCATCGAAGCTTCATATTCCTATGTATGTGGATATCATCTGCCCGATGCTTGGGCGCGATGTGTCGCTGCTCTCAACCGGTGCAGGTCGATGTTGGCAGGATGGAGATGGCGCCAGTCATAAGCCGGCAGTGTTCGACACCGTTATGGTGGCGTAGATGGCGTCGGGCCGCACGCCGACAGAGTGGAGACGGCACCGGGCTACAGGTCGGCGGCTCTCACATCATCATGGCGGTGGTGATGGAGATAGCGTCGGGCTTGAGGCCGGCAGCTCCAGTATCGTCGTGGTGGTGGTGATGGAGCTGGGTTGCACGCCGGCATGGTGGAGATAGCGTCGGGCTTGAGGCCGGCAGCTCCGATGTTGTCGTGGCGATGGTGATGGAGCCGGGCCACACGCCGGTCATCCCTTCGGTGTCGCTGCCGAGGTAGAATTGGTGCCGTGCTACTTGCCGGCAGCCCTGGCGCTGTCGTCGTGGTGGTAAAGACAGTGCCCGGATATACGCCTGCGGCCTTCCGATGTCGCTACCGAGGTGGAGTTGGTGCCGTGATACTCTCCGGCAGCCTCGCCGCTGTCATGGTGGTGTAGATCGCTCCGGACCGCACGCCAGCATGGTGAAGATGGCGCCAGGCTGTAAGCCGGCAGCTTCGATGTCATTGTGGTAGTATAGATGGCTCCGGGCCGCACGCCTGCATGGTGGAGATGGCGCCGGGCTGTAAGTCGGCAGCTTCGTCGCTGTCGCGGTGTCATAGATAGCGCCGGGCCACGCGCCGGCGCAGTGGAGATGACTCCAGGCTGCAGGTCGGCAACTCTGTCGTTGTTGTGGTGGTGTTGATGGCGCCGAGCTGTAACCGGCAGCTTCGTCGCTGTCGCGGTGTGCGCGCCGGTGCATCGTCCCGTCCTTGACGCCGTCACCACGGGCGCGTATCCTCTTGGCTGGGTGGCCTCCCCTCTGAATGAGAAATGCAAAGAGAAAAGGCATAGTGTGATGATTGCCATTGTTGAAGACGGATGTATTTGTTGTTGCAGCGTGTGACAGCCCATATGAAGACTTCGTCGCGCTCGCCAGCGGAGGTTCGTCGTCGTCGTGGACGCCGGCGCATTATCTGCGGCCTAGGAGTGCACCGAGACCGAGCGCATGGTCTGTTGGCACGGTGCTTGCAGCCTCCGACGGCGCGTGTGGTCGATGCCTCTCTGTCCGCCTCCCCTGGACCTGGGATGAGAGATGAAATGGGAGACGAAACAATGAGAAGACTAAATACATAAGCATGCCGTCGACAAAGAAGGATGTTCGTGTTGATTGTTGATGTAGGGTGTGGTATCCAAAGGCTCCGTCGGGCTCGCCGTTAGACACAAGAAGACCGGTGCATCATCTGCGGCCTATGAGTACACCGAGGCGGCGCGCATGGTCCGTCGCCGCGGTGCCGCGGCCTCCGTCGGCGCGTGTAGTCGCTGCCACCAGATGGGCGCGTCTCCTCTGGGTTCCTCCCCCGTCCCCCCATCAATATGTTCAGCAGGAGTAGTATTTATAGGCAGAGGCAGCGCAAGCTAGCTGCTGGTTGTTGCCGATCTTCTTGGAATAGATAAGTACGTATTTGTTAGGATCATAGTTATCTGTTCTTTGGTACTTATCCGGCTGGTCATTAAGTTATTGTGACGCGCATGTACACGACTAAGCACGCGGTGCACCACGACCTGATCGATGGACATGCACGAATATGTGGTCATTTTCCTCCTGTACAACTTGGCTAATTAATTAGCTATGCACGTATATACTAGCACGTACCACAAGGACATAATATTATTCATTTTTCTATGTATAGCTAGCTAATCAAGTTGATTAAATTATCAACGTACAGGTAGGCATAGATAATGCTCTCCACCGGCTGGTTACCATAATATTTTTCAAAGAAAATCAACATCTTTGTCACTTTCATATACACGCGTGTACATGCCTATTGGTGCCATATTTTCATTAAATCGCGACAAAAACGCGTCGAACAAATGCCCCCCACCGAGTCGAGTTCGAGCGCGAAGCGAACCGGACTCGGGTTGGTGAAAATTCGGTGCGGCAAATGGGCACATAAAGGAATAACACTATGCGGCCGTGAGAGAAGGAAAATCCCGGTGTGCCATAGGCTATCTGACGTTGAAGACTTTACAATATCTGCTTAAAACAGCCAGAAATCTTCAAACTCGTTGTACGCCAGCGGCATGCCAACCCGCACGCTTGTGCCATCGGTTCATGTGTATGCCGGGGAGCGTAGCAGCGCCTCAGATGAGGCACCCCACAGCCTAGCTTGTAAAAGAACCGACTCTTTGCATGCTGGGTGTAACAATCTGAGACAGAAACTCCCAATCGGCTCAACTAGAGTTCTTGCGGTACAGAGTTAATTTCATGTCGCACAACCAGCTCAACAAATTTTTTGGTGGGGTAGATCAAGAATAATTCTACCGCCACGTCTCTTCCGAGCTATCCGTCTTGCCTTTTATTTTACTTACTCTCGTAGCACTGTGGCAAGGAACGCCACAAGTAAGCCGTAACATGAAATTGGGGTCGACGTACACCTTTCCTTTTTCTTTTACTTGCTCTCGGGGAGAGAACCAAGCACGAAAGAAATAGCGGATAGATGCCCGACGCCCATCATCAAGGTCAAGGGACATGAGGCGTGCAGGGGTAGTCACGGGCATGCATGCACTTCTTCATCTTTCTTGGCTTGCTTTCATAGACACATGTGCGCGTATCTCGTCATTGGCACAAAGAAGAGAGATGTCAATGCCGCACAGCGCCACTCTATCGACGGTAAGACACGAACGGCGCGGGTCTTGGCGGCTGCAAGTGTCGATGGGCCCCGGCGCGCCACATGTACTAGTGGTCCCAACAATCCTCAGCGTTTAGCACGCATAGGAGGTACACCAAACATTAGTCGAGGAGGTTGATCCTACAACTCGGAGAAGAGATCAGGTTGAAGTCGTGTGTGCAGAATAATGCAAGCTAATTAGCCTACGATGAATTTGATGAGGAAGCTTGTTGCGACCATGTAACAGCTATGGTGCCAGCCAACAAGAAAACTTTACAGCATCTTCATTCAATAGCGAAATACCATGCTTTGCCTTGAAGAAAATTTATCGATCTAGTCGCAACCAAAGCTACCGTGGTGCCAGCCAACTAAACTGAAGGGTTTCACAGATTCACGCTGGCGCCTTTGGCGCATTGCAATTGCTCCCGTGAAGTTAACGCATTGATGTAGATGAGCCACCAGAAAGCCATTGGTGGATCACCTTGTAATTGTCGAGGCAAACTCAAGACGTTGTGGTTGAGGTAGAAAAAGAAAATTCTACACCGGAATGCCATCGGCGTGACCATAACAGAGAGTGCCGGAATAGACATCGGCTCTCGTCGTTGTTGTTGAAGATAAGGGTGCCGGAGTGCCGCGGCGGTGTTGTAGGTGCATGGGTGTTGCTACTACTAGTGCTGACAACGTATGTTGATGTAGACCAATAGTATGCCGGAATATCATCAGCGACATAGTGGACGCACTGGTGTTGCTGCCCCCAGTGTTGGTGAGGTTTGTTGGTATAGATGATTCGATGCCGAGATGTCGTCGGCAAGGTCACGGACACACGGGTTCGCTGCCCCCAGTGCCGATGACATGCGTCAGTGTAGAAATTTCTACGCTAGGATGTCGTCGATGACACCGTGAAAACATGAGTGTTAACTCCCAATGTCGATGGAGTAGGTTGATGAAGCCATGATGCCGTTGGTGATGTAATGAGCACACGGGGTTTGCTGCCCCCAGTGCCCGACGTATGTTGGAGTAGATGATGGAATGTCGGGATGTCGTCGGCAAAATCATGGACACACTAGTGCCATTGCCCCCAATGCTGATGGAGCATGTTGTTGTAGATAGCTTGACGCCAGGATGTCGTCGGCGATGGCGTGGACACACGGGTTCGCTGCCTGCAGTGTTCGACATACGTCCAAGTAGATGATTGAATGTCGGGATGCCGTCGGTGATGTCGTGGGCACACCAGGTTTGCTGCCCCCAAAGCCTGACGTATGTCAGAGTAGATGAAGGCATGCTGAGATGTCATCGGCAACATCATGGGCACACAGGTTTGCTGCCCCCGGTGCCCGACATATGTCGGAGGAAATGATTGACCGTCGGGATGTCATCGACGGTGTAATAGACACACGGGTTCGCTACCCACAGTGTCCCACTTATGTTGGAGGAGATGATTGAACGCCGGGATGTCGTCGGCAACGTCATGGGCACACTGGGGTTGCTGTCCCCAGTGCCTATGTCGGAGTAGATGAAGGAATGCCGAGATGTCGTCGGCAACATCATCGGCACACAGGGTTCGCTGCCCCCAGTGCCTGACATATGGCGAAGGAGATGATTGACCGCCGGCACGTCATCGGAGGTATCATGAACACGATCTTGTTGTTGTCCAAGTAGCCATCTTGTTGGCGCAGGCTCGACATATGCGCCATTAACTGACGATGGCTGCACTAATGATGAACAAAAAGAGTGCATGCAAGCATATTTATATTATGAGATGTATAAGAAAATGAAGTATTTCTTAGATTGGATGAAGATGTTGGCCTTCCTAATAATCACCAGCTATAAATGTGTCATCAATAAAGGCTACCAAAGGGCTTGTCATCCAGGACCGTCGGAATGACCATGACGGTTGCAAGTTAAGAATTGAATAAGCTTCGGTGTATGTGTATGGAGACACCGTGCTTCAGAGATGCTTCTGGAAGGCAGTAGAAAAGCATACCCTCGCCCATCATGGTATCGAGAAACCCCACAGCTCGATCATGCCCCCCGCGCAATGCCTCAAGAACCCAGAGACTTAGGTGAGGTTGATTAGGATGATGGTTTTGGGATAACAGCTTGGCTATTTTTTTATTCATGCCTTAATGAGGGGTGGTGAATGGCTATCTTCCGCCTTCTTTCCAGTGGTTCCCCTACCGCTCAGGATTGCCGGATTCGCTTCTTGGCACTTGGAAAAATTTCCTCTTCTGATGATTGTTTCTTGGAACTTCAGAAGATTTCCTCTTTTGTGAGAATTGCTTGCACGGGCCGACTACATGGCCCTAGACTTCATGATTACTTTTTTTTTGGATATTTGCTTGAACTTCTTGGGGGAACACTTTCTACACTTGCTCGGGGACCCACCTTGAGAACTTGGAAGACAACCATTCACCTCTGTGTACTAAGAAAACCCTCCCAGCACTTTATCTAGGGCTTATTGGTGGTACACCCAGTGGTTGCCATGTGGCTGCACACCAAGTCCAACTTGTGTTGGGTCGTAGCCTTTTCATGATCTTTTCCTATAGTCTTCCACTGGGGCGTGAGCCTCTGTGAACCTGAGACATGCCAGGAAACATGATGGGCGTGGGATCTGATAATAGAAGTGCCCAAGTAGTCTTCTTTACTGCCTCCAGAAGCATACACTTGGCACGTGTGGTGCATTATGGGTGTGGGAGCCGCTTCACTTGCAACATGGCACAATGTGCCGCCGTCAACAAGCCCTCGGTAGCCAATTTCAAGCACTAGCGTGGAATTGTGAGGAAAGCCAGTATTTATGCTCGAAATTGCCTCCAATCATGCAAATATGTGAAAGAAATGTGACGGGTGTGGTGTAAATTGAAAGGAAATGCAATATGAGAAGGCTATATTTGCCATAGCTCTTCAAGTTGAACCTGCGCCCGATGAAGATGTTCGCTCAACTTTTCGTCATCACGTCAAGGCACCAATAGGTAGGAGGAGATGGGCCCATCAGGTAGGCTACTATTGAGCGTGTGTTGAAGATGACTTCTTTACATATGAAAGACCATCTCATTTATATAGGCTTCGCCGACTGGAGTTTATAATAAAGCTCAGCTTCAAATATAGTGGACACTTCCTTGATTCCAGAAGTGTGCCCAACACATTGGACGTGAAGTTGAGGTCACCAAAGCCCGTGGTAATATATGGATTATGTATTCATCCACCGAGAATCCCTCCAAGATAAATGCAACGTCTTGGGTACTTCAAGCGAACTGCGTCGCCTTCTTGCCATGGCCGCGCAATATTGGAGGAAATCGGTGATCGGGGCATACTGAAATTGCACCCTCGGATCTCCCATAAAACAGTAATCCAAGTTGGATCACCAGAGGGTTAACTCAAGCCGCCAATAAAGAATTAAAGGGCCTAGTGAGGAGAACCTGAACCAAGAAATATCCACACCAACTTGGAGAAGAATCAGAAGACGAGTTCGACGACCATTGTTGCGCAGCAAAGATGGGAGGAGAACCATGTCCCACTGGGCGTGCCATTTTGTTTGACAAGAAAAATAATAAAAATAACGATGGTTATCGTGTTATTATCTCTCTATGCGCCAGGGAAAATAAATATTGCGGGCGTGCCAGTGTACTCAGTACACAAATAAAACATGGAGAAACTTGCACTTTATTAATCTCTCATCGGAGAAACAAAATTACAAGCTTCCATTACATAAGCGCTCCATGGCACTGCTAAGCGCGCCAATATGACTTCGGCGATTGTGAAGTTCTGTTCACGGGCCTCGGAAGGCTCCCGATTAATTACGTCCGCGAGCTAGAGTCACGAACCACCTCCGATTAAGCTGCTGCAATGGTTGTCGTCTTCATGTCTCGTCCTTCCAAGTGCTCGTGTAGACGATGGTGATGATGTGGTGGAATAGAAGAGTGGAGCGATACGTCCGTCGCTCGGCGATGCTTAGCCGTATCCCTCCGGCTTGTCGATGTCCGATGATGAAGATGTCCGCCTCGCCACCGCACAGATAGGCGGCCTTCGCCTCGTCGGTGCCCGGCCTGGTGGTGTCCGCCTCGTCGGTGTCGGACATGGTGTGTCTTGCCTTCGCCTCGTCGGTACCCGGCGAGATATGGGTAGCTTCATCGGAAAAAAGACATGTCGGTGAAGTGGCTTCGCCTCGTCGGAGCTCGGGGCGTCGCAGTTACAGGAACGACATCCGCTCGATGCAGACGGTTGGTGTAGAAGAATGAGTACGCGCCGGTGCAGTCGGCGTCCTCGCCAGGCGATAGGTGGAAAAAGATGACGACATCATCATGTCGAATTCCGGTGGCGCCGAGGTAGAGGACATCCTCGCCAAATGAAGAGTTGATGAAGATTGTGACGCCGTGCCGAGGTAACCGCCATCCACGCCGGGTGTGAAGTCGATGTAGGCATACGACTGCGCGTTGATGTAGACGTCGTCCTTGTCGGATGAAGAGTTGATGTAGTTGAAGGACCGTCGAGCCTGATGTTGGTGATGACGACACTGGCGAGGTTGATGAAGATGTGAGGACGATGGGTAACTCCTCCTTGGTCTTCTTCGGCGGCATCGGACGAGCCCTAATCATCCGGCCAGCATCTCCGTAGTGAGTTCTATCTTCCGCTCAACTTCGGATGGGCTGAAATGACAGGAAAAAAGAGAGATAAAGAGAAGATGGCGTGTGTAGGCATGCAATTGAAGAAGATGGATGCCATGATTTTGATCTTCCCTTGTTGAGGTAGATGATGGCATGGCCTTAGATGTCCGCCTCCTCCTCCTTGCTTGTAGGTGGCTACACTTGTTCTCCTGGAAGATGCACACACAAGTTCGTCACTGACGCCAGTATGCTTAGTCTCGGCGCATCGCTCTGATCTTCATGGGCGCGCGCCTGGTCGCTGCCATCTTGAGCCTTGTTGTAGCGCGTACTAGGTCGCTGCCACCGAGTGTCTCATCGGTTCCAGGGAGATGGCATCGAAGCTTCATATTCCTATGTATGTGGATATCATCTGCCCAGTGCTTGGACGCGATGTGTCGCTGCTCTCAACTGGTGCAGGTCGATGTTGGCAGGATGGAGATGGCGCCAGGTCATAAGCCGACAGGTTCGACACCGTTATGGTGGCGTAGATGGCGTCGGGCCGCACGCCGACAGAGTGGAGACGGCACCGGGCTACAGGTCGGCGGCTCTCACATCATCATGGCGGTGGTGATGGAGATAGCGTCGGGCTTGAGGCCGGCAGCTCCAGTATCGTCGTGGTGGTGGTGATGGAGCTGGGTTGCACGCCGGCATGGTGGAGATAGCGTCGGGCTTGAGGCCGGCAGCTCCGATGTTGTCGTGGCGATGGTGATGGAGCCGGGCCACACGCCGGTCATCCCTTCGGTGTCGCTGCCGAGGTAGAATTGGTGCCGTGCTACTTGCCGGCAGCCCTGGCGCTGTCGTCGTGGTGGTAAAGACGAGGTTCGGATATCGCTGCGCCTTCCGATGTCGCTACCGAGGTGGAGTTGGTGCCGTGATACTCTCCGGCAGCCTCGCCGCTGTCATGGTGGTGTAGATCGCTCCGGACCGCACGCCAGCATGGTGAAGATGGCGCCAGGCTGTAAGCCGGCAGCTTCGATGTCATTGTGGTAGTATAGATGGCTCCGGGCCGCACGCCTGCATGGTGGAGATGGCGCCGGGCTGTAAGTCGGCAGCTTCGTCGCTGTCGCGGTGTCATAGATAGCGCCGCCACGCGCGCGCGAAGCGGGGGAGATGACTCGGGCTGCGGTCGGCAACTCTGTCGTTGTTGTGGTGGTGTAGATGGCGCCGGGCCACACGCCGGTGCGGCGAAGATGACTCCGGGCTGAAGGTTGGCAGCTCCGACATTGTCGTGGTGGTGAAGATGGCGTCGGGCCGGATGTCGTCGCCGAGGTGGTGTTGATGGCGCCGAGCTGTAACCGGCAGCTTCGTCGCTGTCGCGGTGTGCGCGCCGGTGCATCGTCCCGTCCTTGACGCCGTCACCACGGGCGCGTATCCTCTTGGCTGGGTGGCCTCCCCTCTGAATGAGAAATGCAAAGAGAAAAGGCATAGTGTGATGATTGCCATTGTTGAAGACGGATGTATTTGTTGTTGCAGCGCAGACAGCCCATATGAAGACTTCGTCGCTTCGCCAGCGGAGGTTCGCTCGTCGTCGTGGGCGCCGCGCATTATCTGCGACCTAGGAGTGCACCGAGACCGGCGCGATGGTCTGTTGGCACGGTGCTTGCAGCCTCCGACGGCGCGCGGTGGTCGATGCCTCTCTGTCCGCCTCCCCTGGACCTGGGATGAGAGATGAAATGGGAGACGAAACAATGAGAAGACTAAATACATAAGCATGCCGTCGACAAAGAAGGATGTTCGTGTTGATTGTTGATGTAGGGTGTGGTATCCAAAGGCTCCGTCGGGCTCGCCGTTAGACACAAGAAGACCG
The DNA here is from genome assembly GCA_021437245.1 of Aegilops speltoides. Taxonomy (NCBI): domain Eukaryota; kingdom Viridiplantae; phylum Streptophyta; class Magnoliopsida; order Poales; family Poaceae; genus Aegilops; species Aegilops speltoides. The sequence goes on from CM038142.1 coordinate 473,334,210, forward strand.
GTGCATCATCTGCGGCCTATGAGTACACCGAGGCGGCGCGCATGGTCCGTCGCCGCGGTGCCGCGGCCTCCGTCGGCGCGTGTAGTCGCTGCCACCAGATGGGCGCGTCTCCTCTGGGTTCCTCCCCCGTCCCCCCATCAATATGTTCAGCAGGAGTAGTATTTATAGGCAGAGGCAGCGCAAGCTAGCTGCTGGTTGTTGCCGATCTTCTTGGAATAGATAAGTACGTATTTGTTAGGATCATAGTTATCTGTTCTTTGGTACTTATCCGGCTGGTCATTAAGTTATTGTGACGCGCATGTACACGACTAAGCACGCGGTGCACCACGACCTGATCGATGGACATGCACGAATATGTGGTCATTTTCCTCCTGTACAACTTGGCTAATTAATTAGCTATGCACGTATATACTAGCACGTACCACAAGGACATAATATTATTCATTTTTCTATGTATAGCTAGCTAATCAAGTTGATTAAATTATCAACGTACAGGTAGGCATAGATAATGCTCTCCACCGGCTGGTTACCATAATATTTTTCAAAGAAAATCAACATCTTTGTCACTTTCATATACACGCGTGTACATGCCTATTGGTGCCATATTTTCATTAAATCGCGACAAAAACGCGTCGAACACAAAGCACACACTTTCTCTAGGGGCTGGCTGCCATGCTTGGTTAGGTCAGCCCGGTAATCTTGACTTCGTCCTTGTAAACATTGTGACGGATAAATAAAGCTTTGTATGATTGCCTCAAAAAAAATGTGTTTCATCCGGTTGGCCTGTCGCAGCCTCCCGCAGATTTGTTTCCTTCCGATCATTTTTCTTGATGTTCAAGACTGCACATAAAAAGGAAAATTCCTGATACATGCCATGTTATTTGTTTCCAAATTTTCATAGCATGCCCATTATGATTGCTCGCGTGGCGACCACTTGATTGCATGTACGTGCTTTACATTGAACCCAGCGTGCACAATTTAACCTATTTATATATACATCGAAATAAAGCAAGGTATTTTATGTGAACCAGGGTTAGTTAACCGGGTATTTGGCCATGTACGTATATGCGCGGTACTCGACGGTGCTTGCCGGCCGGCCGTGAATACCCGAATACATACAAATACAGTGTAGTTAGTTTTTTTGACCTTGCATGCGTGAATTGATACGTGACATGGTGTGCACATGCACATGTACAGCCAGTCCATCAAACCCAAGAGATGTGCACTATGCGCACATGCATATTTTTTTTCCTCTTACACTCATGGGCACTCCTTGCTCCATGTATGTATGCACAATGGCAAGAAAATATTTGCACAAGTTATCATTAGACAACTTTGTTTAATTTATCCTCTCTATTTTCCTACTACTTGTAGTAAAAAAATCTCATCGAACAAATGCCCCCTCGCCGAGTCGGGTTTGAGTGCAGAGCAAGTCAGGCATGACTCGGCGAATAATTTTTTACTCAACACATGATCCATGTGCAGCCTCAAGAACCTGTTCAGGGACGACATCTTGATGAGAATGTGCACGCCGTTCCAAAGATGACTGATTAGTGATGAAGAGATTTTTTGTAGGCATGTCCATCCACACTTCTATCTCTAAGGCCCCTGTTGGGATCGTATAACAATCACGATGCCAGCCAACGAAGCAACTCTATTTTGTCTTCATTCCATGGCGAAACATCATGCCTTATTATGAAAACAAAAAAGAATTTTTTTACCAATCTCGCCGCGACCGTCTAGCTGCTACGGTGCCAACTGGCTTGATTGGAGGGTTTCACATATTCACGCTAGCCGCACTGGCGCGTTACACTGCTCCCATGATCTCCTTGTGCTGATGTAGGCGAGGCATCGGTAGACCGTCGATAGCTCGCCTTCATTGACTGAATCGTCACACCACTCATGGTGTGCCAATTCTGGTCATACGCAGGGGCTAGGCTGGCGAGTCGGGCGTCGTCTTCCTCTCGCCTTGTTCCTCGCGCGAGGCAGAGGCAGAACAGGGGAGGGAAGCGGCGAGGGGGCCGGCCGGCTCCGGCCGTCTCCGGCCGAGCCGAGGGCACCGGAAGGACCGGGGCGACGAGGGGGTCCCGTTCAGAGGGGGCACGTCCGCCGGGGAAGAGAGAACTGGAGGGGAGAGGCGGCGCCATGGGAGGGTAGGGGCGGTGCTACGTCTCGAGCTTGCGTTGGTTTTCCCCGAAGAGGAGAGGATGATGCAGCACAGTAGCGTAAGTATTTCCCTCAGTTTTTGAGAACCAATGTATCAATCCAGTAGGAGGTCACGCGCAAGTCCCTCGTACTTGCACAACACGATAGCAACTCGCAACCAACACTTAGGGGTTGTCAATCCCTTCACGGTCACTTACGAGAGTGAGATCTGATAGAGATAATATTTTTGGTATTTTTGATAGATAGATTCAAAGTAAAAAGTAAAGGCAAAGTAAAAACAAAGCAAGTAAATAAAGTGATATAGATTGATATGATGAGAATAGACCCGGGGGCCATAGGTTTCACTAGTGGCTTCTCTCAAGAGCATAAGTATTCTACGGTGGGTGAACAAATTACTGTTGACAATTGATAGAATTGAGCATAGTTATGAGTATATCTAGGCAATGATCATGTATATAGGCATCACGTCCGTGACAAGTAGATCGAAACGATTCTGCATCTACTACTATTACTCCACTCATCGACCGCTATCCAACATGCATCTAGAGTATTAAGTTAAAAACAGAGTAACGCCTTAAGCAAGATGACATGATGTAGAGGAATAAATTCATGTAATATGATAAATACCCCATCTTGTTATCCTCGATGGCAACAATATAATACGTGCCTTGCAACTCTTTCTGTCACTGAGTAAGGACACCGCAAGATTGAACCCAAAGCCATGCACTTCTCCCATTGCAAGAACTACCAATCTAGTTGGCCAAACCAAACGGATAATTCGAAGAGACTTGCAAAGATAACTCAATCATACATAAAAGAATTCAGAGAAGAATCAAATATTTTCCATAGATAAGTTGGATCATAAACCCACAATTCATCGGTCTCAACAAACACACCGTAAAAAGAAGATTACATCGAATAGATCTCCACGAGAGAGGGGGAGAACATTGTATTGAGATCCAAAAGAGAGAAGAAGCCATCTAGCTACTAGCTATGGACCCAAGGTCTGAAGTAAACTACTCACACTTCATCGGAAGGGCTATGGTGATGATGTAGAAGCCCTCCGTGGTGGATGCCCCCTCGTGAGCTCCTAACAGGCCCCAAGATGGGATCTCGTGGATCTGAAGGTTGCGGCGGTGGAATTAGGTTTTGGCTCCGCTCGATCATACGGGGATACGAGGTATATATAGGGGAAGGAGTGCGTCGGTGGAGCTCCGAGGGGCCCACAAGGTAGGGGCGCGCGCCGGGGGCACCTCCACCTCGTGACCTCCTCGGAAGCTTCTTGGAGTAGGGTCCAAGTCTCCGGATCACGCTCGTGAGAAAATCACGCTCCCGGGTTTCATTCCGCTTGGACTCCGTTTGATATTCCTTTTCTTCGAAACACTGAAATAGGCAAAAAACAGCAATTCTGGGCTGGGCCTCCGGTTAATAGGTTAGTCCCAAAAATAATATAAAAGTGAAAAATAAAGCCCAATATAGTCCAAAACAGTAGATAAAGTAGCATGGAGGAATAAAAAATTATAGATACGTTGGAGACGTATCAAGCATCCCCAAGCTTAATTCCTGCTCGTCCTCGAGTAGGTAAATGATAAAAAAGAATTTTTGATGCGGAGTGATACTTTGGCATAATTTCAATGTAAAACTTCTTAATTGTGATATGAATATTTAGATCCGAAAGATTGAAGACAGAAGTTCATATTGACACAAAAATAATAATACTTCAAGCATACTAATCAAAGTAATCATGTCTTCTCAAAATAACGTGGCAAAAGAAAGTTCATCCCTACAAAATCATATAGTTAGGCTATGCTTCATTTTCGTCACACAAAGATGTTCCCAACTTCTATACCCCCGATGACAAGCCAAGAAATTGTTTCATACTTAAATAATCTCAAACTTTTTCAACCTTCACGCAATACATGAGCGTGAGCCATGGATATAGCACTATGGGTGGAATAGAATATGATGATGGGGATTGTGTGGAGAAGACAAAAAAAGGAGAAGGTCTCACATCAACTAGGCGTATCAATGGGCTATGGAGATGCCCATCAATAGATGTCGATGTGAGCGAGTAGGGATTGCCATGCAACGGATGCACTAGAGCTATGAATGCTCAACAAAAGAAAACTAGTGGGTGTGCATCCAACTTGCTTGCTCACGAAGACCTAGTGCATTTGAGGAAGCCCATCATAGGAATATACAAGCCAAGTTCTATAATGAAAAATTCCCACTAGTATAAAAAGACAACTTATGAGACTCACTACATGAAGAACAAGGTGCTACTTTGAAGCACAATATATGAGACTCACTACATGAAGAACAAGGTGCTACTTTGAAGCAAAAGTGTGGAAAAAGAGATAGTAGCATTGCCCTTTTTATTTTCTTTTTTTGGCCCTTTCTTTTTATTTTGGCCTTTCTCTTTTTTGGGCCTTTCCTTTTTTGGCCTTTTTTGGGCAATGCTCTAATAATGATGATCATCACACTTCTATTGATTACAACATAAGGATTACAAATTGAAACTTAGAACAAGATATGACTCTATATGAATGCCTCCGGCGGTGTACCGGGATGGTGCAATGAATCAAGAGTGACATGTATGGAAAATAATGCATGGTGGCTTTGCCACAAATACGATGTCAACTACAAGATCATGCAATGGCAATATGACAAAAGTAATGCATGTCACGATGATGATGGTGGAAGTTGCATGGCAATATATCTCGGAATGGCTATGGAAATGCCATGATAGGTAGGTATGGTGGCTGTTTTGAGGAAGATAAAAGGAGGTTTATGTGTGATAGAGCGTATCATATCACGGGGTTTGGATGCACCAGCGAAGTTTGCACCAACTCTCTAGGTGAGAAAGGGCAATGCACGGTACCGAAGAGGCTAGCAAAGGCGAAAAGGTGAGAGTGCGATAATCCATGGACTCAACATTAGTCAAAAGAACTCATATACTTATTGCAAAAATTTAGAAGTCATCAAAATCAAGTACTACGCGCATGCTCCTAGGGGGATAGATTGGTAGGAAAAGACCATCGCTCGTCCCCGACCGCCACTCATAAGGATGCACAAGCCAGGTACACTTCATGTTTCAAATTTGTTACATAACTTTAATCATACGTGCTTGCTACGGGATTTGCTAACTTCAACACAAGCATTCTTTGAATTCATAATCACCCAACTAGCACGACTTTGATATTATCACCTCCATATCTCAAAACAATTATCAAGCATCAAACTTATCTTAGTATTCAACGCACTCAAAAGAAAGTTTAACACATCTTGAATACCAAGTATATTAACATTAAGCAAATTACCATGCTATTAACGACTCTCAAAATAATCTAAGTGAAGCATGAGAGATCAAGTTTCTTTAAAACAAATCCACCACCGTGCTCAAAAAGATCTAAGTGAAGCACTAGAGCAAAAAGTATCATGCTCAAAAGATATAAGTGAAGCACTATGAGCAAAAACTATCAAGCTCAAAAGATATAAGTGTAGCACTATGAGCAAAAACTATCAAGCTCAAAAGATATAAGTGAAGCACATAGAGTATTCTAACAATTTTCAATTCATGTATGGCTCTCTCAAAAGGTGTGTACAACAAGGATGATTGTGGTAGACAAACAAGAAAAGACACAAATAATACAAGATGCTCCAAGCAAAACACATATCATGTTGGTGAATAAAAATATAGCTCCAAGTAAATTACCGATGGAAGTGGACGAAAGAGGGGATGCCTTCCGGGGCATCCCCAAGCTTTGACTTTTTGGTGTCCTTGGATTATCTTGGGGGCGCCATGGGCATCCCCAAGCTTAGGCTCTCGCCACTCCTTGTTACATAATCCATCAAAAGAATTCACCCAAAACTTGAAAACTTCACATCACAAAACTCAATAGAAATCTCGTGAGCTCCGTTAGTGAAAGAAAACAAAAGACCACTTCAAGGTACTGTAATGAACTCATTATTTATTTATATTGGTGTTAAACCTACTATATTCCAACTTCTCTATGGTTTATAAACTAATTCACTAGCCATAGATTCATCAAAATAAGCAAACAACACACGAAAAATAGAATCTGTCAAAAACAGAACAGTCTGTAGTAATCTGTAACTAACGCAAACTTCTAGAACTCTAAATATTCTACCAAAATAGGAAGTCCTGGACAGTTTGTTTATTGATCAGTAGCAAAAAGAATCAACTCAAAAGCACGTTCCGGTGATGTATCATAACTAAATTCGTGCGCGCAAAGTTTCTGTTTTTCAGCAGAATCAAATCAACTATCATCGTAGGTTATCCTATAGGTCTTACTTGGCACAAACACTAATTAAAACATAAAACCACAACCAAACAGAAGATAGATGGATTATTTATTTCTAAACATAACCAAAAACAAAAAACACAAAATAAAATTGGGTTGCCTCCCAACAAGCGCTAACGTTTAACGCCCCTAGCTAGGCATTGATAATTTTAACGATGCTCTCATCAAAGGCAAGAATTAAAGCACAAAGAGAGCATCATGAAACACTTGACAAACACATCTAAGTCTAACATATTTCCTATGCATAGGCATCTTATAGGCAAACAAATTATCATAGCAAGCAAAAACTAGCATATGCAAGGAAGCGGAAAGAAACAATAGCAATCTCAACATAACGAGAGGTAATTTATTATCATGAAAATTTTTATGACCATATTTTCCTCCCTCATAATAGTTACATGTGGGATCATAAGCAAATTCAACAAAATAGCTATCACATAAAATATTTTCAACACGATCCACATGCATGCAAAGTTGACACTCTTCCGAAATAGTGGGATTAACATTAACTAAAGTCATGACCTCTCCAAACCCACTTTTATCAAAAATATCATAAGATTGAACATTATCCAAATATGTGGGATCTAAAGTTGACACTCTTCCAAACCCACTTTCAATAATATTGCAAACACTATTATCAATCTCATATTCATCATGGGGCTTAAATAAATTTTCAAGATTAAAAGAAGAATCACCCCAATCATGGGGCTTAAAGAATAATTTGGTATCTCTGCACCTTTAGTACTCCTACTGCTTTTCAACGGATGCTTACTAAATGGCTCCACACAAGCGAAACCAGCTGATACTACACATGCTGAGAAGACAAGCTCAGGTATAAGAGTAAAAGTAGTGATCTAAATGCTCTTATATTTCTTTAGGGAGAGAGTAACATCTATTTGTTCTAAGCATTTTGCTAAATGACTGCATGGCATTAATTGCGATGTTTTTAGGCATCTCAGCTTTTGCGGGAAAAAGGATCCACTTACCGGTTGACATTGGGGATCATCTTCCTGTACAACAACTATCTCATGATTTGTTTTACCACTGACTACCATGACATGGTCTAAAGACAAAACTTTGAGGAATTTGTAGAATTGGCTTGTGTTAAGCATTTGTACTGTGATTTTAAACTATTAATGTGGTTCATACTAAAACATTAATACCATGTATCATTTAGTTCTTTATTTTTTACTGAACCATTACTATTATATGTGTTCTACTTCCTCCTGCTTTCCTTTCGAGTAGGGCCTTTAAGATAGGATTCCATAATTGTTCATGTTCATTCCATATAATAATATGTGATGTTGTTTTATATTCTGTACTGCATTTTGCACTTGCTATAGCTGGGACAGGACTGAAACAGATGAAAGTTTCTTTCCACTTTATTGTTATCCTATATGATAAACTTGGATTTCTACTGACTTGGCATTACTTGATTGACCAAAACGTTGGAACTGGCACCCTCGCGCCAAGGCGCGATCTCGATCTAGTTAACCAGGATTCCAGTGCGGCCTCGCCTGCGTCCGTGTCTTCTGGACTATCGTCGTCCCTTGTTCAGCCACCGACTCCTGCTGTTACCCGTCGGGTGCACACGCGCAGTCAAAGCGGGATTTTCCAACCGAAGCAACACATTGACGGTACTGTTGCTTGGCTCACTACTTGCATGGCGCATGCATCTTTTGCTCCGACGTCCGAACCACGACATTTTCAAGCAGCAATGACCATACCTCATTGGTGGACTAGGGATTCTTTGCACTACAGAAAAATGAGACTTGGCAACTTGTTCCTCCCCCTTCCGGGGTCAATGTGATCGATTCTAAATGGATATTTAAGGTCAAAAAGCATGCTGATGGCTCTGTTGAACGCTACAAGGCGCGAATGGTTGCCAAAGGATTTAAGCAACGATATGGTCTTGATTAGGAAGACACTTTCAGTCCTGTCATCAAGCCTACCACTATTCGTCTTCTTCTCTCATTGGCAGTTACTCGTGGTTGGTCCCTTCGACAGTTGGATGTCCAGAATGCATTTCTTCATGGTGTCTTAGAGGAAGAGGTTTATATGCGGCAACCTCCTGGTTTTGTTGATCCAGATCGACCACATCATCTTTGTCGGCTCATCAAAGCTATTTATGGTCTCAAACAAGCCCCCGTGCTTGCCATGCACGTCTTGGTTCTGCCCTTCGGTCACTTAGCTTTGTTCCCTCTACTGCAGACACGTCTCTGTTTCTTTTGCAATGCCCAGAGCTCACGATGTATCTTCTGGTTTATGTTGATGATATTATTCTCATCAGTTCTTCACCTGCTGCCACCGACAAGCTCATACTAAGTCTTCGACATGATTTTGCTGTTAAGGATCTTGGTCCTCTACACTATTTTCTGGGTTTAGAAGTGACTCATATTGCTGCTGGTCTCTCTCTCACTCAGAAGAAATATTCTTTGGACCTCCTTCGGCGTGCGGGTATGTTGAAGTGTAAACCTATCACCACACCCATGGCTGTGACTGAGAAGCTCTTTGCTGATATTGGTGTGCTTCTTTCTTCGGATGACGCTATAGATTATCATAGTATTGTTGGTGGACTACATTATCTTACCATTACCCGACCGGATCTTTCTTTTGCAGTTAATCGTGTATGTCAGTATCTTCATGAGCCCCGTGACACATTGGTCTGCAGTCAAACGCATTCTGCGTTATGTTCGTCTTACTGCTTCATTTGGTTTGCATCTTAGGCCAACCACCTCCGGAGTGTTGTCTGCCTTCTTTGATGCGGACTGGGCAGGGAGTCCAGATGATAGGCAATCTACGGGGGAATATGCTGTGTTTTTTGGTTCAAACTTGATCGCCTGGAATGTTCGCAAGCAAGCCACTGTTTTTAGGAGTAGTACAGAAGCTGAGTATAAAGCTGTAGCTAATGCTACTGCTGCTCATTTGGGTACAGTCCTTGCTGCGAGAGTTGGCTATTCCTCAAGACATATCTCTAGTTCTATGGTGTGATAACATTGGAGACACATATCTTTCATCCAACCCTATCTTCCATGCAAGGAAAAAGTATATTGAAGTTGACTTCCATTTTGTGAGGGAACGAGTTGCACAAAAGCTAATACAAATCAAGTTTATCTCATCTAAAGATCAACTTGCGGATGTTTTCACTAAGCCGTTGCCACTTCCTTTGTTTGAAGTTTGTCGGCGCAATCTCAACCTTCTTGACACCGGTTAAGATTGAGGGAAGGTGTTAGACTCCAAGTCATATATGATTGTAATTTTCATTTATCGTACATACCCTATATATTTATTTAACCTATGCTATATATGAAGGAAATATGCCCTAGAGGCAATAATAAAGTTATTATTTATTTCCTTATTTCATGATAAATGTTTATTATTCATGCTAGAATTGTATTAACCGGAAACGTAATACATGTGTGAATACATAGACAAACATAATGTCACTAGTATGCCTCTACTTGACTAGCTCATTAATCAAAGATGGTTATGTTTCCTAACCATAGACATGTGTTGTCATTTGATTAACGAGATCACATCATTAGGAGAATTATGTGAATTACTTGACCCATTCCGTTAGCTTAGCACTTGATCGTTTAGTATGTTGCTATTGCTTTCTTGATGACTTATACAAAGTTCCTACAACTATGAGATTATGCAACTCCCGTTTACCGGAGGAACACTTTGTGTTCTACCAAACATCACAACATAACTGTGTGATTATAAAGGAGCTCTACAGGTGTCTCCGAAGGTACATGTTGAGTTGGCGTATTTCGAGATTAGGATTTGTCCCTCCGATTGTCGGAGAGGTATCTCTGGGCCCTCTCGGTAATGCACATCACTATAAGCCTTGCAAGCAATGTAGATAATGAGTTAGTTACGGAATGATGCATTACGTAACGAGTAAAGAGACTTGCCGGTAATGAGATTGAACTAGGTATTGGATACCGACGATCGAATCTCGGGCAAGTAACATACCGACGACAAAGGGAACAACGCATGTTGTTATGCGGTTTGACCGATAAAGATCTCTGTAGAATATGTAGGAGCCAATATGAGCATCCAGGTTCCGCTATTGGTTATTGACCAGAAACAGTTCTAGGTCATGTCTACATAGTTCTCGAACCCGTAGGGTCCGCACGCTTAACGTTACGATGATAGTTTTATTATGAGTTTATAAGTTTTGATGTACTGAAGATTGTTCGGAGTCCCAGATGAGATCACGGACATGACGAGGAGTCTCGAAATGGTCGAGACATAAAGATTGATATATTGCACGACTATATTCGGACACCGGAAGTGTTCCGGGTGATTTCGGAGAAAACCGGAGTGCCGGCGGGGTTACCGGAACCCCCCGAGGAAGTATTGGGCCTTAGTGGGCCTGAGGGGAGAGAGAGGGCAGCAGCCCAGGAGGTGGCGCGCCCCCTCCCATGAGGAGTCCGACTGACTAGGGAGGGGGCGGCCCTCTTCCCTTTCCCTCTCCCTCTCTTTCCTTCCCCTTCCCTCTTCCTAGTTGGACTAGGAAAGGGGAGTCCTACTCCTACTAGTTGGAGGATTCCCCCTCCTTGGCGCGCCTCAAGGGCCGGCCAGCCTCCCCCTTGCTCCTTTATATACGGGGGCAGGGGGGCACCCCAAAGACACACAAGTTGATCTTCGTGATCATTCCTTAGCTGTGTGCGGTGGCCCTCTCCACCATATTCCACCTTGGTCATATCGTAGTGGTGCTTAGGCGAAGCCCTGCGTCGGTAGAACTGCATCACCGCACCACGCTGTCGTGCTGACGGAGCTCATACCCAACACCCTGCTGGATCGGAGTCCGGGGATCGTCATCGAGCTGAACGTGTGCTGAACTCGAAGGTGCCGTACGTTCGGTACTTGGATCGGTCGGATCGTGAAGACATACGACTACATCAACCGCGTTGTCATAACGCTTCCGCTTTCGGTCTACGAGGGTACGTGAACAACAATCTCCCCTCTTGTTGCTATGCATCACCGTGATCTTGCGTGTGCATAGGAATTTTTTTGAAATTACTACGTTCCCCAATAGTGGTATCAGAGCCTGGTTTTATGCGTAGATGTCATATGCGAGACTGGTTTCACTTTATGAGCATTCGTTGCTTAAAGGTGACTGCTGAAGGAAATATGCCCTAGAGGCAATAATAAAGTTATTATTTATTTCCTTATTTCATGATAAATGTTTATTATTCATGCTAGAATTGTATTAACCGGAAACATAATACATGTGTGAATACATAGACAAACATAGTGTCACTAGTATGCCTCTACTTGACTAGCTTGTTAATCAAAGATGGTTATGTTTCCTAACCATGAACAAGGAGTTGTTATTTGATTAACAAGGTCACATCATTAGTTGAATGATCTGATTGACATGACCCATTCCATTAGCCTAGCACCCGATCGTTTAGTATGTTGCTATTGCTTTTATCCATGACTTATACATGTTCCTATAACTATGAGATTATGCAACTCCTGCTTACGGAGGAACACTTTGGTACTACCAAACGTCACAACGAATCGGGTGATTATAAAGGAGTACTATAGGTGTCTCCAAAGGCAGATGTTGGGTTGGCGTATTTCGAGATTAGGATTTGTCACTCCGATTGTCGGAGAGGTATCTCTAGGCCCTCTCGGTAACACACATCACTTAAGCCTTGCAAGCATTACAACTAATGAGTTAGCTATGAGATGATGTATTACGGAACGAGTAAAGAGACTTGCCGGTAACGAGATTGAACTAGGTATTGGATACCGACGATCGAATCTCGGGCAAGTAACATACCGATGACAAAGTGAACAACGATGTTGTTATGCGGTCTGACCGATAAAGATCTTCGAGAATATGTAGGAACCAATATGGGCATCCAGGTCCCGCTATTGGTTATTGACCGAGACGGTCTCGGTCATGTCTACATTGTTCTCGAACCGTAGGGTCCGCACGCTTAAGGTTTCGATGACGGTTATATTATGAGTTTATGAGTTTTGATGTACCGAAGGAGTTCGAGTCCCGGATGAGATCGGGACATGACGAGGTGTCTCAAATGGTCGAGACGTAAAGATCGATATATTGGACGACTATATTCGAGTTCGGAAAGGTTCCGAGTCATTCGGTATTTTTCGAGTACCGGAGAGTTACGGAATTCGCCATGAGTATATGGGCCTTATTGGGCCATACGGGAATAGAGGAGAGAGGCCAAAGGAAGAAGGGCGCAGCCCCTCTAGTCCGAATTGGACAGGGGTGCAGCCCCTTTCCTTCCTCCTCTCCCCTCTTCCTTCTCTCCTACTCCAACAAGGAAGGGGGAGTCCTACTCCCGTGGGAGGAGGACTCCTCCCGGCGCCCTCTCCCGGCCGGCCAACCCCTCCCCTGCTCCTTTATATACGGGGCAGGGGGCACCTCTAGGCACAAGACACAAGTTGATCTACGGATCGTTCCTTAGCCGTGTGCGGTGCCCCTCCACCATATTCCACCTCGGTCATATCGTCGCTGCTTAGGCGGCTCTGCGCGTAGAACATCAAGATCGCCACCACGCCGTCGGTGTGACGAAACTCTCCTCCCCGGCTCTCACCGGATTGGAGCCCGAGGAGCGCATCGAGCTGTACGTGTGTCAAGAACTCGGGGCGCCGGAGTAACGGCGCCGGATCGGTCGGATCGCGAGGAGATCGTGACGACTACTTCCTCTACGCCAGATCGCTTCGCTTCGGGTCACGAGGGTACGTAGACAACACTCTCCCTCTCATTGCTATGCATCACCATGATTTTGCGTGTGCGTAGGAAATTTTTGAAATTACTACGCTCCCTATCGGTGGCATCCGAGCCTAGGTTTTATGGTTTGATGTTTTGCACGAGTAGAACACAAGTGAGTTGTGGGCGATACAAGTCATACTACCTACCAAAGATGTCATACTTTTGGTTCAGCGGTATTGTGAGATGAAGCGGCCGGACCGACATTACGCCAGACGCTTACGCGAGACTGGTTTCACCGCCACGAGCACTCGTTGCTTAAAGGTGACCGGCGGTGTCTGTCTCTCTCACTTTAGTTGAACCGAGTATGGCTACGCCCGTCCTTGAGAAGGTTAAACGAGTCTATTTGACGAAGTATCGCTGTGGTTTTGATGCGAGGTGAGATTGGTTCTTGCTTAAGCCCGTAGCAGCCACGTAAAATTTGCAACAACAAAGTAGAGGACGCCTAACTTGTTTTTGCAGGGCATGTTGTGATGTGATATGGTCAAGACGTGATGCTATATTTTATTGTATGAGATGATCATGTTTTGTAACCGGTTATCGCAATCGGCTGGAGCCATATGGTTGTCGCTTATTGTATGAAATGCAACGCTTCGTAATTGCTTTACTTTATCACTAAGCGGTAGCGATAGTCGTAGAAGCAATAGATGGCGTAGACGACAACGATGCTACGATGAAGATCAAGGTGTCGCGCCGGTGACGATGGTGATCACGATGGTGCTTCGGAGATGGAGATCACAAGCACAAGATGATGATGGCCATATCATATCACTTATATTGATTGGCATGTGATGTTTATCTTTTATGCATCTTATCTTGCTTTGATTGACGGTAGCATTATAAGATGATCTCTCACTAAAATTATCAAGTAGTGTTCTCCGAGTATGCACCGCTGCCAAAGTTCGTCGTGCCTGCACACCACGTGATGATCGGGTGTGATAAGCTCTACGTCCATCTACAACGGTGCAAGACAGTTTTGCACACGCGAATACTCAAAGTTAAACTTGACGAGCCTAGCATATGCAGATATGGCCTCGAACACGGAGACCGAAAGGTCGAGCGTGAATAATATAGTAGATATGATCAATATAAGATGTTCACCATTGAAAACTACTCCATCTCACGTGATGATCGGTTATGGTTTAGTTGATTTGGATCACGTGATCACTTAGATGACTAGAGAGATGTCTGCCTAAGTGGGAGTTCTTAAGTAATATGATTAATTGAACTTAAATTTATCATGAACTTAGTCCCGTAGTATTTTGCAAATTATGTTGTAGATCAATAGCTCGCGTTGTTGCTTTCATATGTTTGTTTTTGATATGTTCCTAGAGAAAATTGTGTTGAAAATGGTAGTAGCAATGATGCGGATTCGATCCGTGATCGGAGGTTTATCCTCATTGCTGCACGTAAGAATTATGTCCTTAATGCACCGCTAGGTGACAGACCTATTGCAGGAGCGATGCAAACGTTATGAACGCTTGGCTAGCTCAATATGATGACTACTTGATAGTTTATGCACCATGCTTAACAGCTTAGAATCGGGACTTCAAAGACGTTTTGAACGTCATGGACCATATGAGATGTTCCAGAGTTGAAGTTAATATTTCAAGCAAATACCGAGTTGAGAGATGTGAAGTCTTCAACAAGTTCTATAGCTAAAAGATGGAGGAGAATCGCTCAACTAGTGAGCATGTGCTCAAATTGTCCGGGTACTTCAATTGCTTGAATCAAGTGGGAGTTAATCTTCCGATAAGATAGTGATTGACAGAATTCTCTAGTCACCATCACCAAGTTAGTAGAACTTCGTGATGAACTATAGTATGCGAGGGATGATGAAAATGATTCCCGAGTTCTTCGTGATGTTGAAATCGATTTAATGTAGAAATCAAGAAAGAGCATCAAGTGTTGATGATTGACAAGACCACTAGTTTCAAGAAAAGGGCAAAGGAAAAAGGAACTTCAAGTGGAAAGACAAGCAAGTTGTCACTCCCACGAAGAAGCTCCAAAGCCTGAAACCGAAAGTGCTTACATCGCAAAGGAAATGGTCATCGAAGCGGAAATGCCCTGAATATTTGGTGGATAAGCAGGATGGCAAAGTGAACAAAGGTATATTTGATATACATGTTATTGATGTGTACTTTACTAGTGTTTATAGCAACCCTTCGGTATTTGGTACTGGTTCGGTTGCTAAGAGTAGTAACTCAAACGGAGTTGCGTAATAAAATGAAACTAGTTAAGGGTGAAGTTACGATGTGTGTTGAAAGTAGTTTCAAGATTGATATGATCATCATCGCACACTCCCTATACTTTCGGGATCAGTGTTGAACCTAAATAAATGTTATTTGGTGTTTGCGTTGAGCATGAATATGATTTGATCATGTTTATTGCAATACAGTTATTCATTTAAGTAAGAGAATAAACTGTTGTTCTGTTTACATGAATAAAACCTTATATGGTTACACACCCAATGAAAATGGTTCATTGGATCTCGATCATAGTGATACACATATTCATAATATTGAAACCAAAAAGATGCAAAGTTAAAAAATGATAGTGCAACTTATTTGTGGCACTGCCGTTTAGGTCATATTGGTGTAAAGCGCATGAAGAAACTCCATGCTGATGGGATTTTGGAATCACTTGATGCTTGCGAACCGTGCCTTTTGGGCAAGATGACTAAAACTCCGTTCTCCGGAACAATGGAACAAGCTACTGACTTATTGGAAATAATACATACCGATGTATGCGATCCAATGAGTGTTGATGCTCGTGGCAAGTATCATTATTTTCGACCTTCACAAGATGATTTGAGCAGATATGGGTATATCTACTTGATGAAACATAAGTCCGAAATAGTTGAAAGGTTCAAAGAATTTCAGAGTGAAGTGGAAAATCATCGTAACAAGAAAATAAAGTTTCGCGATCTGATCGCGAGACGAATATTTGAGTTACGAGTTTGGTCTTCAATTAAAAACAATGTGGAATAGTTTCACAGCTCACGCCACCGAACACCACAATGTTATGGTGTGTCCAAACATCGTAATCGCACTTTATTGGATAAAGTGCAATCTATGATGTTTCTTACTGATTTACCAATATCGCTTTTGGGATCATACATTAGATACAGCTGCATTCACGTTAAATTGGGCACCATCTAAACCGCTGAGACGACACTATATGAACTGTGGTTTAGCAAGAAACCCAAGTTGTCGCTTTCTTAAAATTTGGAGTTGCGATGCTTATGTGAAAAAGTTTCATCCCGATAAGCTCAAACCCAAATCGGAGAAGTGCGTCTTCATAGAATACCCAAAGGAAATTGTTGGGTACACCTTCTATCACAGATCCGAAGGCAAGATATTCGTTGCTTAAGATGGATCCTTTCTAGAGAAGGAGTTTCTCTCGAAAGAAGTGAGTGGGAGGAAAGTAGAACTTGATGAGGTAATTGTACCTTCTCCCGCATTTGAAAGTAGTTTATCGCGAAACCGGTTTCGAGACATCTACACCAAATAGTGAGGAAGTTGATGATGTTGATCATGAAACTTCAGATCAAGTTACTACGTAACCTCGTAGATCAACCAGAGTAAGATCCGCACTGTGAGTGGTACGGTAATCCTGTTCTGGAAGTCATGCTACTAGATCATGATGAACCTACGAACTATGAAGAAGCGATGGTGAGCCCAGATTCCGCGAAATGGCTTGAGGCCATGAAATCTGAGATGAGATCCATGTATAAGAACAAAGTGTGGACTTTGGTGGCGTTGCCCGATGATCGGCAAGCCATAGAAAATAAATGGATCTTCAAGAGGAAGACGGACGCCGATAGTAGTGTTACTATCTACAAAGCTCGACTTGTCGCAAAAGGGTTTTGACAAGTTCAAGGTGTTGACTACGATAAGAGTTTCTCACTCGTATCTATGCTTAAGTCTGTCCGAATCATGTTAGCAATTGCCACACTTTATGAAATCGGCAAATGGATAACAAAACTGCAATCCTTAATGGATTTATTAAAGAAGAGTTGTATATGATGCAACCAAAAGGTTTTGTCAATCCTAAAGGTGCTAACAAAATATGTAGACTCCAATGATCCATCTATGGACTGGTGCAAGCATCTCGAGTTGGAATACACGCTTTGATAAGTTGATCAAAGCATATAGTTTTATACAGACTTACGGTGAAGCCTGTATTTACAAGAAAGTGAGTGGGAGCGCTACAACATTTCTGATAAGTATATGTATGACATATTGTGGATCGAAATAATATAGAATTATTCTCTAAAGCACAAAGGAGTGTTTGAAAGGAGTTTTCAAAGAAAGACCTCGGTGAAGCTGCTTGCATATTGAGCATCAAGATCTATAGAGATAGATCAAGACGCTTGATAAGTTTTTTCAATGAGTACATACCTTGACAAGATTTTGAAGTAGTTCAAAATGGAACAGTCAAAGAAGGAGTTCTTGCCTGTGTTGCAAGGTGTGAAATTGAGTAAGACTCAAAACCCGACCACGGCAGAAGATGGAAAGAGAATGAAAGTCATTCCCTATGCCTTGGCCATAGGTTCTATAAAGTATGCCATGTCAGTGTACCAGATCTATTGTATACCCTACACTGAGTTTGGCAAGGAAGTACAATAGTGATCTAGGAGTAGATCACTGGACAGCGGTCAAAATTATCCTTAGTGGAATAAGGATATGTTTCTCGATTATGGAGGTGACAAAAAGGGTTCATCGTAAAGGGTTACGTCGATGCAAGTTTTGACACCGATCCGATGACTCTAAGTCTCTATCTAGATACATATTGAAGGTGGGAGCAATTAGCTAGAGTAGCTCCGCAAGAGCATTGTAGACATAGAAAATTGCAAAATACATAACGGATCTGAATGTGAAAGACCCGCTGACTAAGATTCTCTCACAAGCAAAACATGATCACACCTTAGTACTCTTTGGGTGTTAATCACATAGCGATGTGAACTAGATTACTGAATCTAGTAAACCCTTTGGGTGTTGGTCACATGGCGATGTGAACTATGGGTGTTAATCACATGATGATGTGAACTATCGATGTTAATCACATGGTGATGTGATCTAGATTATTGACTCTAGTGCAAGTGGGAGATGAAGGAAATATGCCCTAGAGGCAATAATAAAGTTATTATTTATTTCCTTATTTCATGATAAATGTTTATTATTCATGCTAGAATTGTATTAACCGGAAACATAATACATGTGTGAATACATAGACAAACATAGTGTCACTAGTATGCCTCTACTTGACTAGCTTGTTAATCAAAGATGGTTATGTTTCCTAACCATGAACAAGGAGTTGTTATTTGATTAACAAGGTCACATCATTAGTTGAATGATCTGATTGACATGACCCATTCCATTAGCCTAGCACCCGATCGCTTAGTATGTTGCTATTGCTTTTATCCATGACTTATACATGTTCCTATAACTATGAGATTATGCAACTCCGCTTACGGAGGAACACTTTGGTACTACCAAACGTCACAACGAATCGGGTGATTATAAAGGAGTACTACAGTGTCTCCAAAGGCGATGTTGGGTTGGCGATTTGAGATTAGGATTTGTCACTCCGATTGCCTGGAGAGGTATCTCGGGCCCTCTCGGTAACACACATCACTTAAGCCTTGCAAGCATTACAACTAATGAGTTAGCTGTGAGATGATGTATTACGGAACGAGTAAAGAGACTTGCCGGTAACGAGATTGAACTAGGTATTGGATACCGACGATCGAATCTCGGGCAAGTAACATACCGATGACAAAGTGAACAACGATGTTGTTATGCGGTCCG
The DNA here is from genome assembly GCA_021437245.1 of Aegilops speltoides. NCBI lineage: Eukaryota > Viridiplantae > Streptophyta > Magnoliopsida > Poales > Poaceae > Aegilops > Aegilops speltoides. The sequence goes on from CM038142.1 coordinate 473,353,274, forward strand.
ACCGATAAAGATCTTCGAGAATATGTAGGAACCAATATGGGCATCCAGGTCCCGCTATTGGTTATTGACCGAGACGGTCTCGGTCATGTCTACATTGTTCTCGAACCGTAGGGTCCGCACGCTTAAGGTTTCGATGACGGTTATATTATGAGTTTATGAGTTTTGATGTACCGAAGGAGTTCGGAGTCCCGGATGAGATCGGGGACATGACGAGGTGTCTCAAATGGTCGAGACGTAAAGATCGATATATTGGACGACTATATTCGAGTTCGGAAAGGTTCCGAGTCATTCGGTATTTTTCGAGTACCGGAGAGTTACGGAATTCGCCATGAGTATATGGGCCTTATTGGGCCATACGAGAATAGAGGAGAGAGGCCAAAAGGAAGAAGGGCGCAGCCCCTCTAGTCCGAATTGGACAGGGGTGCAGCCCCTTTCCTTCCTCCTCTCCCCTCTTTCCTTCTCTCCTACTCCAACAAGGAAGGGGGAGTCCTACTCCCGTGGGAGGAGGACTCCTCCCGGCGCGCCTCTCCGGCCGGCCAACCCTCCCCCCGCTCCTTTATATACAAAGGCAGGGGGCACCTCTAGGCACAAGACACAAGTTGATCTACGGATCGTTCCTTAGCCGTGCGGTGCCCCCTCCACCATATTCCACCTCGGTCATATCGTCATGAAGCTTAGGCGGCTCTGCGCCGATAGAACATCAAGATCGCCACCACGCCGTCGGTCGACGAAACTCTCCTCCCCGAAGCTCTACTGGATTGGAGCCCGAGGAGCGTTATCGAGCTGTACGTGTGTCAAGAACTCGGGGGCGCTGGAGTAACGGCGCGGGATCGGTCGGATCGCAAGGAGATCGTCGACTACTTCCTCTACGCCAGATCGCTTCGCTTGGTCTCACGAGGGTACGAGACAACACTCTCCCTCTCATTGGTATGCATCACCATGATCTTGCGTGTGCGTAGGAAATTTTTTGAAATTACTACGTTCCCTATCAACTGGCGGGTGTCTGTCTCTCTCACTTTAGTTGAACCGAGTGTGGCTACGCCCGGTCATTGCGAAGGTTAAAACGGCACTAACTTGACGAACTATCGTTGTGGTTTTGATGCGTAGGTAAGAACGGTTCTTGCTCAGCCCGTAGCAGCCACGTAAAATTTGCAACAACAAAGTAGAGGACGTCTAACTTGTTTTTGCAGGGCATGCTGTGATGTGATATGGTCAAGACGTGATGCTATATTTTATTGTATAAGATGATCATGTTTTGTAACCGGTTACCGCAATCGGCAGGAGCCATATTGTTGTCGCTTATTGTATGAAATGCAACGCCTGTAATTGCTTTACTTTATCACTAAGCGGTAGCGATAGTCGAGAAGCAATAGATGGCGAACGACAACGATGCTACGATGGAGATCAAGGTGTCGCTACGGTGACGATGGTGATCACGACGGTGCTTCGGAGATGGAGATCACAAGCACAAGATGATGATGGCCATATCATATCACTTATATTGATCGCATGTGATGTTTATCCTTTATGCATCTTATCTTTCTTTGATTGATGGTAGCATTTTAAGATGATCTCTCACTAAATTATCAAGAAGTGTTCTCCCGAGTATGCACCGCCAGAAAGTTCTTCGTCTGAGACACCACGGGATGATCGGGTGTGATAGGCTCTACGCTCAAATACAACGGTGCAAAACAGTTGCACACGCGAATACTCAGTTAAACTTGACGAGCCTAGCATATACAGATATGGCCTCGAACACGGAGACCGAAAGGTCGAACGTGAATGATATAGTAGATATGATCAACATAGTGATGTTCACCATTGAAACTACTCCATCTCACGTGATGATCGAACATGGTTTAGTTGATTTGGATCACGTGATCACTTAGATGACTAGAGAGATGTCTGTCTAAGTGGGAGTTCTTAAGTAATATGATTAATTGAACTTAAATTTATCATGAACTTAGTACCTGATAGTATTTTTCTTGTCTATGTTTGTTGTAGATAGATGGCTCGTGCTGTTGTTCCGTTGAATTTTAATGCGTTCCTTGAGAAAGCAAAGTTGAAAGATGATGGTAGCAACTAAACGGACTGGGTCCGTACTTGAGGATTATCCTCATTGCTGCACAGAAGAATTACGTCCTGGAAGCACCGCTGGGTGCCAGGCCTGCTGCAGATGCAACTAACGACGTTAAGAACGTCTGGCAGAGCAAAGCTGATGACTACTCGATAGTTCAGTGTGCCATGCTTTACGGCTTGGAACCGGGTCTTCAACGATGTTTTGAACGTGATGGAGCATATGAGATGTTCCAGGAGTGGAAGTTAATATTTCAAGCAAATGCCCGGATTGAGAGATATGAAGTCTCCAATAAGTTCTATAGCTGCAAGATGGAGGAGAATAGTTCTGTCAGTGAACACATACTCAAAATGTCTGGGTATAATATTCACTTGATTCAACTGGGAGTTAATCTTCCTGATGATAGTGTCATTAACAGAATTCTTCAATCACTGCCACCAAGCTACAAAAGCTTCATGGTGAACTATAATATGCAAGGGATGGACAAGACTATTCCCGAGCTCTTCGCAATGCTAAAAGCTGCGGAGGTAGAAATCAAGAAGGAGCATCAAGTGTTGATGGTTAACAAGACCACCAGTTTCAAGAAAAAGGGCAAAGGGAAGAAGAAGGGGAACTTCAAAAAGAACAGCAAAGAAGTTGCTGCTCAAGAGAAGAAACCCAAGTCTGGACCTAAGCCCGAGATCGAGTGCTTCTACCGCAAGCGATCGACATTTGAAGCGGAACTGCCCCAAGTATTTGGCGGATAAGAAGGATGGAAAAATGAACAAAGGTATATGTGATATACATGTTATTGATGTGTACCTTACTAATGCTCGCAGTAGTACCTGGGTATTTGATATTAGTTCTGTTGCTAATATTTGCAACTCGAAACAGGGACTACGGATTAAGCGAAGATTGGTTAAGGACGAGGTGATGATGCGCGTGGGAAATGGTTCCAAAGTCGATGTGATCGCGGTCGGCACGCTACCTCTACATCTACCATCGGGATTAGTTTTAGACCTAAATAATTGTTATTTGGTGCCAGCGTTGAGCATGAACATTATATCTGGATCTTGTTTGATGCGAGACGGTTATTCATTTAAATCAGAGAATAATGGTTGTTCTATTTATATGAGTAATATCTTTTATGGTCATGCACCCTTGAAGAGTGGTCTATTTTTATTGAATCTCGATAGTAGTGATACACATATTCATAATGTTGAAGCCAAAAGATGCAGAGTTGATAATGATAGTGCGATTTATTTGTGGCAATCGCCGCTTAGGTCATATCGGTGTAAAGCGCATGAAGAAACTCCATACTGATGGACTTCTGGAATCACTTGATTATGAATCACTTGGTACTTGCGAACCGTGCCTCATGGGCAAGATGACTAAAACGCCGTTCTCCGGAACTATGGAGCGAGCAACTAATTTATTGGAAATCATACATACTGATGTATGTGGTCCAATGAATATTGAGGCTCGTGGTGCGTATCGTTATTTTCTCACCTTCACAGATGATTTGAGCAGATATGGGCATTTCTACTTGATGAAACACAAGTATGAAACATTTGAAAAGTTCAAAGAATTTCAGAGTGAAGTGGAAAATCATCGTAACAAGAAAATTAAATTTCTACGATCTGATCGTGGAGGAGAATATTTGAGTTACGAGTTTGGTTTACATTTGAAGCAATGCGGAATAGTTTCGCAACTCACGCCACCCGGAACACCACAGTGAAATGGTGTGTCCGAATGTCGTAATCGTACTTTACTAGATATGGTGCGACCTATGATGTCTCTTACTGATTTACCGCTATCGTTGATCTTCGTGATCGTTCCTTAGCCGTGTGCGGTGCCCCTCTCCACCATATTCCACCTCGGTCATATCGTAGCGGTGCTTAGGCGAAGCCCTGCGTCGGTAGAACATCATCACCGTCACCACGCCATCGTGCTGACGGACCTCATCCCCGACACCCTGCTGGATCGGAGTCCGGGGATCGTCATCGAGCTGAACGTGTGCTGAACTCGGAGGTGCCGTACGTTCGGTACTTGGATCGGTCGGATCGTGAAGACGTACGACTACATCAACCGCGTTGTCATAACGCTTCCGCTTTTGGTCTGCGAGGGTACGTGGACAACACACTCTCCTCTCGTTGCTATGCATCACCATGATCTTGCGTGTGCGTAGGAATTTTTTTGAAATTACTACGTTCCCCAACAATATAATGAGACCAACGCACCCCACTATGGGCTGTGCGATCCCCAACCTATCGATACCCTAGTTTTACAGTATGGAGGTGATCAATACGATGCATGATGGGTGGTTTTCTTCGACATGAGTTGCTGCTATCTATGCTAATTGCAATGTTTAATCGATACGCTATACTTCGGGTTCTTTCATTCACTGCCCAAGGGAGACGAATGTTGTCTCTCATGAACTAGTAGGCAAGCGAGCTCTACACCACCGCCTACGTGGTTTGATGAGCCGCCGACATCAATTGTAAGGTGTCTGGTGGATGATGTAACTGTGTTTTGATTTAATAAAGTTCCCAAAGTTTAAAAATTAATAGCTTGAAACCTTGAATAATAACAAATTGTGTATGCTCTCGCTGACAGAAGATTGACAGAACACACCATTCTATTGACAGATTGACTGCCTTAAAAGAATCGGTATTGCATGGTAGAAATAGTTGTTCCTAGATATACATTGATTCTTGTTAAAAACTGGGAGAGAATTTGTGGCACGCAAGTGTGGGGGCACGCATGGCCTTGGTCCGCGCTTTTTATTTTGGCTTTCGATTTTCAAATTTTATATCTTTTAAACAAAAATTCCAAATTAAATTCTGTTTTCATAGTCGTGTTTCTCGTGACCAGCGGTTTCAAATAAGATCTATTTTAAATATATTTTGATGACTTTAAAAAAATGTTAAGTTTCAATAGTTCGAGCGACTGATAAAAATCAATTATTTTGTGTCTAAAACTGACAGAAAAAATTGCTTGAAATTATATCGCTGAAATCGGTTGAAACTTGGCAGTTTTAGATGCAAAACACGAAGTTTCTTGGTTGAAACTTGGAACTTTTTGAGTGATATTCTTTTTCACTGTGCTCTCGTGCGAGATTAAACTATTGCGCGAATCGCAAGGCAAAACGAGCAGGCGACAGGACTTGACAGGTGAGTGCCCCCGCACTATCGTGCGCCTGCGCATTTCCAGTTAAAACCTACTATACCAGTTCTTGTAATGGCGAAAAAAATCACTTCAACCCTTTCTTCTGCGGGCGATGCTTTTTCTGAATAGTAGAGCGTTATCTGCGATTGACCGATTTGAAAAGGCTGGCGTTGAGACTTGCAAGTAGTGCTGACTGCTTTTCGATTTACCAATAGTAAGTTGAAGGACCATAATTTGTGCTGGCTCAGTTCATGCACTTTACAACATGATGGGGAATGCACTCAGAGTACCTCTGCTCGTCTTGCGCTGTATGGGTTTTCCTGTGAGGCGCCATTGTTCCGTACAGTGTTGATAGACGGAATCCTGCTTGTAGAATCGGCGTTTGAACTTTGAACTTACAAACCGAAGGAGTCGGAGACATATTATATGATAGTAGTTTTTTTTAAAGAAGATATATATGGTAGGTAGACTCGGGTAGGGACACGATCGAGACCAGGCAGATATGTCCACAACCGACGGAAGCGCCCAATCGTGGTCCGACCTCCCCGACGACCTCCTCGGCATGGTCCGCCTCAGGCTTGCCTCCCCGCACAACCGCGTGCGCCTCGCCGCTGTCTGCATCTGCAAGGTGTGGCGCGCGGCCATGTCGCGGCTCCCGGCGCCAGCGCCCGTCCCGCTGCTGCTCCTGTCGCCGTGCGAGGCCGCGCAACTCAGAGGAACGAAGCGCCTGTGCGGCCCCGACGACAGCTGGGTCGTGCGCATTCCAGACAAGGCAGATGGCAAGTGGTTCGTCGGCTCACACGAAGGCGGCTGGGTCGCTGCCGTCGACTGGAGCACGCTCGTGATCGTGAATCTCTTCTCTGATGCGCAGGTGGAGGTCTCCCCAATACGCTCGCCTAATCTAGTTAACATCAAGCCAAACCGTCTCCGGAAAATCATCTTCTCCGAAGACCCCACGTCTAGCAGTTGCATCCTTGCTGCCATCCCTCACCGGTGGTCCTACGTTGCAGTGTGCAAAGTTGGTGGCGATAAGACCGGATGGACCGTAGAAGAAATGGGTGAGAAGACGATTATGGACATCGCATTCTGCAACAGAGAGCTCTATGGTCTTATGTATCCCAATGAGGAGCTGGTTAAATTTGAAATTGACATCAAGGTAGACGGCACGCCGATCATCACATCCAACCAGACGCTGGCCGTTGAAAGGCGCAACCGTCACGAGTCGTTCCAGGGCTACCTCATCGAGCTACATGGCAAGCCATCTATGGCGATACGATACTGTTGGTTGCCCAACCGGGAGCCTTTTTTTAAGGTCTTCACACTTGTCGACACCGAAAACGATGAGGGTTACATGTACAAGTAGGCAGAACTGATGAGTTTTGACGACCATGCCTTGTTCTTCGGGCTGAAGAACTCTAAGGCGGTGCGCGTGACAGACAGACATCATGGTGTGAAGAGAAACCATATCTACTACTCCACAAAAAAAGATCAGTGGCCAAAAACTGAGTTGCCCGATGATACATTGTGCTCCGTAATAACAAACGACGACGAGCACATGTATTGCAGGGAAGATGAAAGAGTCGGCGATGGTGTCGAGAGAACAGGATATTACATGGTGGGTTTTAGAAGTTCTCTCATGTGGCTTTACCCTCCATGCTCGTAGAGAATATACAAGACTGTTACGTTATGTTGTCATTTAATCTTTATAATTTATATCAAAAGGGAGGCGATGGTACATCTCTCCACATACTATTGTGTGCTTCTCAGGCCGAACAAGAGGTCCTCCTCTTCTAAATTTATTAATAAGATGCCCATTCTACGTTATGGGATCATACAAGATTAGATGGATTTATTTCATAGTCAGGAACCCGTACATTGCTACGGACAATAAAAAGAAAATACACCGAGAGTATGAGAGATAATAAGGATTGTACGTTGCTACATACAATAAAAAATATACCGAGACATTGATTGAAGTGATGTTATATTGTTGATGGGTACACATCTTAAACACAACCAAACAAATGGTTTCCGATTGATAGAACTCGTCATTTAAGCCAAACATTTTTCTCCATTTCTGCCTTGTAGGAAGATTTCTTGTTCTCTGTACTCACCTCTCTCATTGCTTGCTCCATCCAATATTGAGGGGACATGTAACATGCATCAAATAGAAAATCTGTCCACACGCATGTGAAAACTTGCGATGACTATTGACTTCATCCTTGAGCCCTGGGCTCAACCTGTTAGCACATACATACCTTGATATGCCACCCATGTTGCGCATATGTAATCTCTCCATGTATGAGAGCATTATACAAGGCAACATTCCACCCATGGGCAAAATATAGTGATAAATGACATTTCAAATAAATTGATTGTAACATTCCAAACGACTTTGCACAATTTGAAAAAAAAAATCATACCACATATCACATAGATATAATAGTACCCTCAAGATAGCAATCTGCAATACTACTTGAAGTACTCCCTCCGTCTGAAAAAGCTTTGTCCCTCAAATGGATGTATCTAACACTTTATAGATACATCCATTTGAGGGACAAACTTTGAACTAGCTTTTCCGGAGGGACGGAGTATGATCCACCAAGACTAAATATTACTAAAATTGTTTGTAAAGTGTATTATAGTAAGACAAACATATCACAATTAGCAACCGGCCAAGAGAACTCACATGAAAAAACACAAAATAAAAACACTTGATACATAACTTGCATGCATAAGAGAGAGAGTATATATAAGTACAAAAAAACTGATCGAGGCTCACTAAGCTAGACTACTATGCAAAACTATGTGCCATGTTGTAAGGGCATATTTCTCCCTATGTGGTATTGTTGACTAAACACCTATCCTATTATGCAACCGCCAACCAAACTGATTGAAAATAGCCCGTGCTACCATCTCTCATCGGTTGCACCCAATAGCCAAATGCTCCCTGTAGTCCATAGGAGTGAGTAGCAACCACGTACGGATCCATGCCGTAGCTAGGGAAATAAGCTGCACGAAGTTTAAAATATATTGTCTGTTAAAAATCATATCGTTCCTGCAGTTCCATATAGCCCAAAGAAGTGTGCATATTCCAATCCGAATACTTGACGCAATATCAGGTTGCACTCCATTTAGCCACGTCCCAAACAACGCATCTATGGTAGCTGGAGGAGTGATGTTAAAGGCTATATGAATGAATCGCCAAAGTAACTTTGCGAGAGAGAAATCTATAAATAAGTGTTGAATTGTTTCGTCATGAACACAAAAAAACATCTTGCACTACCTACCCATCTTCGCTTTAATAGATTATCTTTGGTAATGATCACCTGCTTGTGGACAAACCACATGAAACTTTTGATTCGCAAGGGAACCTTTACTTTCTAAATATGTATCGATCTTGGGATCGGGCCAGAATTAATGAGATTTAAGTACATCGATTTGACCGAAAACACTCCATTACTCATTAACTTCCAGTGAAAGGAGTCCGATTGGTCTGAGAATTGAACGTCCATCAACCTCCCACTAGTAGAAAACAGGACATTTGTCCCGGTTCGTAAGGGCCTTTTGTCCCGGTTTAAGAACTGGGACTAAAAGGTTAGTACTAATGCCCTCCCCCTTTAGTGCTGGTTCTTACACGAACCGGGACAGATGGGCCTCCACGTGGCCACTACGGGCAGCCCAGGCAAGGGGGCCTTTGGTCCCTGTTGGTGACATAAACCGGGACCAAAAGGCTTCCACGCGTCAGCAGCTAGCTGGAGCTGAGGTTTTTTTTAAAGTGGCTGGTTTAGGGGTTTTGGGGGTTAATTTAGGTTGTTATTAGCTACCTAATAGAGAGAAGTGTCTTCTCTTATATCTTCGTCCTTGGTTTACCAACGCTACTGCTATGTTCATTTCACCCGCTGATATATAATAACTCATGCTCACATCATACATCGTCATATATAATAACAAGTCCTACTAATCATGCATCATCATACAACTTCTACTCGTTATTAATAACAAGTCATACGATCATCATCCTCATAGTCATCAAACCCAACCCTACAGAATTTTTCTTAGCACATGATCATCAGTATCAGGTAGGACCTAAACACAATTAAGGTAAAATAGCATAAAACAATATAGACCCTGACTCTCCATTATGAAGAATGGAGATCATCCTATCTCCAATTCTTGCGCTTCGCTTCCTTTTGCTTCCAAGAAGCTCCTTACGACTGTCCATACATTTTTTCCATTCTTTGATTATCATGTCTCCACTTCTTTTAGAAATCCTGTATTATACTCATTCCTATGGACTACTATTTGGTTCATATGAGGTCTTCTATGTGGTTCATGTTGGGTAGGCAACAAACAATAGATGATCCATTGTCTATCTTTTTAAACTGAAGCTATAATCTACCTGCTATCGTTAGTTTTGGATCCATCCACTCGTTTGCTACCATCATGCATGCACTCCTTAGGCCTTACAAAATGTAACTATTTTTTATTATTATGCATGTCAGATATTGTAGACAATCATACTGAACATGTAGAGAAAAAGAGAAGACCGTTGCGTGGGAATATAATGTCATGTAGACGCCGCTCCATGGTGGGCGAAGTGCACCCCCTCCCGCATTTCCAGATTGTATTCCAAAGGAAGATAATTGTTCAGATGGGGATTTAGAAGGAGCCCACCATGCCATTTTAATTACCACCTGAGGTGTTTGCTCTAACCTGGCATGCTGATGTTGGTCATATCATGCATATGGCGCCTCACATTGCTTACATTATACATCTTATATGTCATCAACTTAGTTTAGATTTGCTTTGTGTGAACGCCACCTGTTTGGTTTCTATATCATACTCCCACCATTCCTAAATATTTGTCTTTTTAGAGATTTCAACAAGTGACTACATACGGAACAAAATGAGTGAATCTACACTCTAAAATATGTCTATATACATCTGTATGTGGTAGTCCATTTGAAATCTCTAAAAAGATAAATATTTAGGAACGGAGGGAGTATATGGGAATTATGCAATGCCATCTTCTTTAGCCAGGCATCATATACTTGAATCATGCAATGCCATCCTGTTTAGACAGTCATCGTATCTGTGAATTGTATCGTGCCATATTTTTTTTCATAATGCATTCCATTTGTCAACAATGTTTATACATTCATATACTCTTCCTGTGCATCAGCCATTTGAGCCGGTCATGGGAAAATCTAGAGGGAAAACAAGGTCTTCTGAGCAGTCAGTGCTACCTGTCGATGCAGATTTCTTGCTGGTTATAGATAGCTCCTCAGAGGAGGATTCAGAGGCAGATGACTAGTCGTATCCCCCCCCCCCCGAGGTGCATGCTCTAACTTGGCAGGGTTATATTGCTCATATCATGCATATGGTGTCTTGCATTTCCATGCCATCTTCTTAGATTAGACATGCTTTGTGTGAATGCCTCCTGTTTGCTTTCTATATCAGATATGTGAATTATGCAATGCCATGTTTTTCAGCAAGTTATCATATATGTGAATTATGCACCGCGATGTAGCCAGGCATCATATATGTGAATTATCTCATGCCATCTTTTTTTCATTACATATTCCATTTGTCGACAATCTATGTATATTGAACTACTCTTCATGTGTATCAGCCATTTGAGCCGGTTATGGAAAAATATGGAGTGAAAACAAGGTCTTCAGAGTAGGCAATGGTACCTGTTGAAGCATATATCTCGATGGTTACAGGAAGCTCCTCAGAGGATGATTCAGAGACAGATGACCAGTCCTATATCCCACCTGAGGTGTATGCTCTAAGTTGCAACGTTTATATTTCTCATATGATGCATATGGTGTCTTGCATTGCTTAGTTTAGACATCATATGCACAATATTGAATTACATCTGCTTAGTTTAGAGATCATACATGCGAGTGCCGGCTGCTTAGTATATGAATCAATTATGTCAATTATATCATGCCATCCTGTATACTTAGACAACATGTATGTGAATTATTTCATCCCAACCTATTTTAGAAAGACATCATATAGTTTTGTCATGTCATCCTATCTAGATACTCATCATATGTTGAATTATGCCATTATATCCTATTAAGTTATCCATCATATATCTGAAACTGTGTCATGCTATCCTGTTTAGTTAGGCATCATATATGTGAAATTGTGTCATGCTGTCCTGTTTGGTTAGACAACATATATGTGAATTACCACATCTGTCTATCATACAATGTCTCAGACGCTCAATTTCTTTTCTTGTTTATCAGCCATTTGAATTGGAGGGGGTGATGGAAGTAGCTAAGGGAGCAAAAACCCGTTCTTCACAAAAGACAGTGCTACTCGTCGGTGCAGATAGAACCATGGTTGTACTGGCCCACAAACTAGCCCCACCACACATAATCGAGACTCTTCCAGATTGCATGTTGGGGAACGTTGTAGAAAATAAAAAATTTCTACGCTTCACCAAGATCAATCTATGGAGTCATCTAGCAACGAGAGAGAGGAGTGCATCTACATACCCTTGTAGATCGCGCACGGAAGCGTTCAAGAGAACGGGGTTGAGGGAGTTGTACTCGTCGTGATCCAAATCACCGGAGATCCTAGCGCCGAACGGATGGCACCTTCGCATTCAACACACGTACGATCGGGAAGACGTCTCCTCCTTCTTGATCCAGCAAGGGGAAAGGAGAGGTTGATGGAGATCCAGCAGGACGACGGCGTGGTGGTGGATGCAGCAGCGATCTCGACAGGGCTTCGCCAAGCACTACGATAGGGAGAGGTGTCACGGGAGGGAGAGGGAGGCGCCAGGGGCTAGCGTGCGGCTGCCCTCCCTCCCCTTCTTTATATAGGGCCCCTAGGGGGGGGGGGCGCCGGCCCTAGGAGATCCAATCTCCAAGGGGGGCGGCGGCCAAGGGGGTGGCTTGCCCCCCCAAGGAAAGTGAGGCGCCCCCACCCCTAGGGTTTCCAACCCTAGGCGCAGGGGGGCCAAGGGGGAGGGCGCACCAGCCCACCAGGGGCTGGTTCCCCTCCCACTTCAGCCTATGGGGCCCTCCGGGATAGGTGGCCCCACCCGGTGGACCCCCGGGACCCTTCCGGTGGACCCGGTACAATACCGGTGACCCCCGAAACTTTCCTGATGGCCGAAACTGAACTTCATATATATAAATCTTCACCTCCGAATCATTCCGGAACTCCTCATGACGACCGGGATCTCATCCGGGACTCCGAACAAATTTCGAGTTACTGCATACTAATATCTCAACAACACTAGCATCACCGAACCTTAAGTGTGTAGACCCTACGGGTTCGGGAGACATGCAGACATGACCGAGACGCCTCTCCGTTCAATAACCAACAGCGGGATCTGGATACCCATGTTGGCTCACACATGCTCCTCGATGATCTCATCGGATGAACCACGATGTCGAGGATTCAATCAATCCCGTATACAATTCCCTTTGTCAATCGGTACGTTACTTGCCCGAGATTCGATCTTTGGTATCCCAATACCTTGTTTAATCTCGTTACCGGCAAGTCACTTTACTCATACCGTAATGCATGATCCCTTGACCAGACACTTGATCACACTGAGCTCATTATGATGATGGATTACCGAGTGGGCCCAGAGATACCTCTCCGTCATACGGAGTGACAAATCCCAGTCTCGATTCGTGCCAACCCAACAGACACTTTCGGAGATACCCTTAGTGCACCTTTATAGTCACCCGCTTCGCCAGACGTTTGGCACACCCAAAGCACTCCAACGGTATCCGGGAGTTGCACAATCTCATGGTCTAAGGAAATGATACTTGACATCTGGAAAAGCTCTAGCGAAACGAACTACACGATCTTGTGCTAAGCTTAGGATTGGGTCTTGTCCATCACATCATTCTCCTAATGATGTGATCCCGTTATCAATGACATCCAATGTCCATAGTCAGGAAACCATGACTATCTGTCGATCAATGAGCTAGTCAACTAGAGGCTCACTAGGATGTGTTGTGGTCTATATATTCACACATGTATTATGATTTTCGGATAACACAATTATAGCATGAATAGTAGACAATTATTATGAACAAAGAAATATAATAATAACCATTTTATTATTGCCTCTAGGGCATATTTCCAACAGTCTCCCACTTGCACTAGAGTCAATAATCTAGTTACATTGTGATGAATCGAACACCCATAGCATTCTGGTGTTGATCATGTTCTGCTCTAGGGAGAGGTTTAGTCAACGGATCTGCTATATTCAGGTCCGTATGTACTTTACAAATATCTATGTCTCCATCTCGAACATTTTCACGAATGGAGTTGAAGCGACGCTTGATGTGCCTGGTCTTCTTGTGAAACCTGGGCTCCTTGGCAAGTGCAATAGCTCCAGTGTTGTCACAGAAGAGTGTGATCGGCCCCGACGCATTGGGTATGACTCCTAGGTCGGTGATGAACTCCTTCACCCAGATTGCTTCATGCGCTGCCTCCGAGGCTGCCATGTACTCCGCTTCACTTGTAGATCCCGCCACGATGCTCTGCTTGCAACTGCTCCAGCTTACTGCCCCACCATTCAAAATATACACGTATCCAGTTTGTGACTTAGAGTCATCCAGATTTGTGTCGAAGCTAGCGTCGACGTAACCCTTTACGACGAGCTCTTTGTCACCTCCATATACGAGAAACATATCCTTAGTCCTTTTCAGATACTTTAGGATGTTCTTGACCGCTGTCCAGTGTTCCATGCCGGGATTACTTTGGTACCTTCCTACCAAACTTATGACAAGGTTTATATCAGGTCTTGTACAGGTCATGGCATACATGATGGACCCTATGGCTGAGGCATAGGGGATGACACTCATCTTTTCTCTATCTTCTGCCGTGGTCGGACATTGAGCCGAGCTCAATTTCACACCTTGCAACACAGGCAAGAACCCCTTCTTGGACTGATCCATATTGAACTTCTTCAATATCTTATCAAGGTATGTGCTTTGTGAAAGACCTATGAGGCGTCTCGATCTATCTCTATAGATCTTGATGCCTAATATGTAAGGAGCTTCTCCAAGGTCCTTCATTGAAAAACACTTATTCAAGTAGGCGTTAATGCTGTCCAAAAGTTCTATGTCATTTCCCATCAAAAGTATGTCATCCACATATAATATGAGAAATCCTACAGAGCTCCCACTCACTTTCTTGTAAACGCAGGCTTCTCCATAAGTCCGCATAAACCCAAACGCTTTGATCATTTCATTAAAGCGAATGTTCCAACTCTGAGATGCTTGCACCAGCCCACAGATGGAGCGCTGGAGCTTGCATACCTTGTTAGCATTCTTAGGATCGACAAAACCTTCCGGCTGCATCATATACAGTTCTTCCTTAAGATGGCCGTTAAGGAATGCCGTTTTGACGTCCATTTGCCATATCTCATAATCATAGTATGCGACAATTGCTAACATGATTCGGACGGACTTCAGCTTAGCTACGGGAGAGAAAGTCTCATCGTAGTCAACCCCTTGAACTTGTCGATAACCCTTAGTGACAAGTCGAGCTATATAGATGGTAACATTACCATCCGCGTCCGTCTTCTTCTTAAAGATCCATTTGTTTTCTATTGCTCGCCGATCATCGGGCAAGTCTGTCAAAGTCCATACTTTGTTTTCATACATGGATCCTATCTCGGATTGCATGGCTTCAAGCCATTTGTTGGAATCTGGGCCCGCCATTGCTTCTTCATAGTTCGAAGGTTCACCGTTGTCTAACAACATGATTTCCGTGACAGGGTTGCCATACCACTGGTGTGGAACGTGTCCTTGTGGACCTACGGTTCAAGAGTGACTTGATCCAAGTACCTTGATCATCATCATTAATTTCCTCTCTAGTCGGTGCAGGCACCACAGGAACATCTTCCTGAGCTGTGCTACTTACTGGTTCAAGAGGTAGTACTTCATCAAGTTCCACTTTCCTCCCACTTACTTCTCTCGAGAGAAACTCTTTCTCCAGAAAGGACCCATTCTTGGCAACAAAGATCTTGCCCTCGGATCTTTAGTAGAAGGTATACCCAATGGTTTCCTTAGGGTAACCTATGAAGACGCATTTTCCGACTTGGGTTCGAGCTTTTCAGGTTGAAGTTTCTTGACATAAGCATCGCATCCCCAAACTTTTAGAAACGACAACTTAGGTTTCTTCCCAAACCATAATTCATACGGTGTCGTCTCAACGGATTTAGACGGTGCCCTATTTAAAGTGAATGTAGCTGTCTCTAGAGCGTATCCCCAAAATGATAGCGGTAAATCGGTAATTGACATCATAGATCGCACCATATCCAATAGAGTGCGATTACGACGTTCGGACACACCGTTACGCTGAGGTGTTCCAGGTGGCGTGAGTTGTGAAATGGTTCCACATTTCCTTAAGTGCGTAACAAATTCGTGACTTAAATATTCTCCCCCACTATCTAATCGTAAGAACTTTATCTTTCGGTCACGTTGATTCTCTACCTCATTTCTGGAATTCCTTGAACTTTTCAAAGGTCTCAGACTTGTGTTTCATCAAGTAGACATACCCATATCTACTCAAGTCATCAGTGAGAGTGAGAACATAACGATATCCTCCGCGAGCCTCAACGCTCATTGGACCGCACACATCAGTATGTATGATTTCCAATAAGTTGGTTGCTCGCTCCATTGTTCCGGAGAACGGAGTCTTGGTCATTTTGCCCATAAGGCAGGGTTCGCATGTGTTAAATGATTCGTAATCAAGAGACTCCAAAACTCCATCAGCATGGAGCTTCTTCATGCGCTTGACACCAATGTGACCAAGGCGGAAGTGCCACAAGTATGTGGGACTATCTTATCAACTTTACATCTTTTGGTATTCACACTATGAATATGTGTGACATCACGTTTGAGATTCATTAAGACTAAACCATTGACCAGCGGGGCATGACCATAAAACATATCTCTCATATAAATAGAACAACCATTATTCTTGGATTTAAATGAGTAGCCATCTCGCATTAAACGAGATCCAGATACAATGTTCATGCTCAAAGCTGGCACAAAATAACAATTATTGAGGTTTAAAACTAATCCTGTAAGTAAATGTAGAGGTAGCGTGCCGACGGCGATCACATCGACCTTGGAACCATTCCCGACGCGCATCGTCACCTCATCCTTCGCCAGTCTCCGCTTATTCCGCAGCTCCTGCTTTGAGTTACAAAATATGAGCAACCGCACCGGTATCAAATACCCAGGAGCTACTACGAGTATTGGTAAGGTACACATCAATTACATGTATATCACATATACCTTTGGTGTTGCCGGCCTTCTTGTCCGCTAAGTACTTGGGGCAGTTCCGCTTCCATTGACCACTTCCCTTGCAATAAAAACACTCAGTCTCAGGCTTGGGTCCATTCTTTGACTTCTTCCCGGCAACTGGCTTACTGGGCGCGGCAACTCCCTTGCCGTCCTTCTTGAAGTTCTTCTTACCCTTGCCTTTCTTGAACTTAGTGGTTTTATTCACCATCAACACTTGATGTTCCTTTTTGATCTCTACCTCGGCTAATTTCAGCATTGAATATACCTCAGGAATGGTCTTTTCCATCCCCTGCATATTGAAGTTCATCACAAAGCTCTTGTAGCTCGGTGGAAGCGACTGAAGGATTCTGTCAATAACCGCGTCATCCGGGAGATTAACTCCCAGCTGAGTCAAGCGATTGTGCAACCCAAACATTTTGAGTATGTGCTCACTGACAGAACTATTTTACTCCATCTTACAACTGAAGAACTTGTCGGAGACTTCATATCTCTCGACCCGGGCATGAGCTTGGAAAACCATTTTCAGCTTTTCAAACATCTCATATGCTCCGTGCTGCTCAAAACGTTTTTGGAGCCTGGTTCTAAGCTGTAAAGCATGCCGCATTGAACGAGGGAGTAATCATCAGCACGAGACTGCCAAGCGTTCATAACGTCTTGGTTCTCTGGGATGGGTGATTCACCTAGCGATGCTTCTAGGACATAATCTTTCTTTGCAGCTATGAGGATGATCCTCAGGTTCCGGATCCAGTCCGTATAGTTGCTGCCATCATCTTTCAGCTTGGTTTTCTCTAGGAACGCGTTGAAGTTGAGGGCAACATTAGCATGGGCCATTTGATCTACAAGACATATTGTAAAGATTTTAGACTAAGTTCATGATAATTAAGTTCATCTAATCAAATTATTCAATGAATTCCCACTCAGACAGACATCCCTCTAGTCATCTAAGTGAAACATGATCCGAGTCAACTAGGCCATGTCCGATCATCACGTGAGACGGACTAGTCATCATCGGTGAACATCTTCATGTTGATCGTATCTTCTATATAACTCATGCTCGACCTTTCGGTCTTTCGTGTTCCGAGGCCATGTCTGTACATGCTAGGCTCGTCAAGTCAACCTAAGTGTATTGCGTAAATCTGGCTTACACCCGTTATATTCGAACGTTAGGATCTATCACACCCGATCATCACGTGGTGCTTCAAAACAACGAACCTTCGCAACGGTGCACAGTTAGGGGGAACACTTTCTTGAAATTATTGCGAGGGATCATCTTATTTAAGCTACCGTCGTTCTAAGCAAATAAGATGTAAAACATGATAAACATCACATGCAATCAAATAGTGACATGATATGGACAATATCATATTGGTCCTTTGATCTCCATCTTCGGGGCGCCATGATCATCTTCATCACCGGCATGACACCATGATCTCCATCATCGTGTCTTCATGAAGTTGTCACGCCAACGATCACTTCTACTTCTATGGATAACACGTTTAGCAATAAAGTAAAGTAATTTACATGGCGTTATTCAATGACACGCAGGTCATACAAAAAAATAAAGACAACTCCTATGCTCCTGCCGGTTGTCATACTCATCGACATGCAAGTCGTGATTCCTATTACAAGAACATGATCAATCTCATACATCACATATATCATTCATCACATCCTTTTGACCATATCACATCACAAGGCATATGCTGCAAAAACAAGTTAGACGTCCTCTAACTGTTGTTGCAAGTTTTTTACGTGGCTTCTATAGGTTTCTAGCAAGAACATTTCTTACCTACATAAAACCACAACGTGATATGCCAATTTCTATTTACCCTTCATAAGGACCCTTTTCATTGAATCCGCTCCAACTAAAGTGGGAGAGACAGACACCTGCTAGCCACCTTATGCAACTAGTGCATGTCAGTCGGTGGAACCTGTCTCACGTAAGCGTACGTGTAAGGTTGGTCCGGGCCGCTTCATCCCAAGATGCCGCCGAAGCAAGATAAGACTACTAGTGGCAAGAAAATTGACAACATCTACGCCCACAACAAGTTTGTGTTCTACTCGTGCATAGTAACTACGCATAGACCTAGCTCATGATGCCACTGTTGGGGAACATTGCAGAAAATAAAAAATTTCTACGCTTCACCAAGATCAATCTATGGAGTCATCTAGCAACGAGAGAGAGGAGTGCATCTACATACCCTTGTAGATCACGCGCGTAAGCGTTCAAGAGAACGGGGTTGAGGGAGTCGTACTCGTCGTGATCCAGATCACCGGAGATCCTAGCGCCGAACGGACGGCACCTCCGCATTCAACAAACGTACGGTCGGGAAGACGTCTCCTCCTTCTTGATCCAGCAAGGGGAAAGGAGAGGTTGATGGAGATCCAGCAGCACGACGGCGTGGTGGTGGATGCAGTAGCGATCTCGGCAGGGCTTCGCCAAGCACTATGAGAGGGAGAGGTGTCACGGGAGGGAGAGGGAGGCGCCAGGGGCTAGGGTGCGGCTTCCCTCCCTCCCCCCTCTTTATATAGGGCCCCTAGGGGGGTGGCCCTAGGAGATCTAATCTCCAAGGGGGGCGGCGGCCAAGGGGGTGGCTTGCCCCCCAAGGCAAGTGAGGCGCCCCCCACCCCTAGGGTTTCCAACCTAGGCGCAGGGGGCCCAAGGGGGGGCGCACTAGCCCACCAGGGGCTAGTTCCCCTCCCACTTCAGCCCATGGGGCCCTCCGGGATAGGTGGCCCCACCCGGTGGACCCCCGGGACCCTTCCGATGGTCCCGGTACAATACCGGTGACCCCCGAAACTTTCCCGATGGCCGAAACTGAACTTCCTATATATAAATCTTCACCTCCGGACCATTCCGGAACTCCTCGTGACGTTCGGGATCTCATCCGGGACTCCAAACAACTTTCGGGTTACTACATACTAATATCTCAACAACCCTAGCGTCACCGAACCTTAAGTGTGTAGACCCTACGGGTTCGGGGGACATGCAGACATGACCGAGACGCCTCTCCGGTCAATAGCCAACAGCGGGATCTGGATACCCATTTTGGCTCCCACATGCTCCTCGATGATCTCATCGGATGAACCACGATGTCGAGGATTCAAACAATCCCGCATACAATTCCCTTTGTCAATCGGTACATTACTTGCCCGAGATTCGATCATCGGTATCCCAATACCTCGTTTAATCTCGTTACCGGCAAGTCACTTTACCCGTACCGTAATGCATGATCCCGTGACCAGACACTTGATCACATTGAGCTCATTATGATGATGCATTACCGAGTGGGCCCAGAGATACCTCTCCGTCATACGGAGTGACAGATCCCAGTCTCGATTCGTGCCAACCCAACAGACACTTTCGGAGATACCCGTAATGCACCTTTATAGTCACCCAGTTACGTTGTGATGTTTGGCACACCCAAAGCACTCCTACGGTATCCAGGAGTTGCACAATCTCATGGTCAAAGAAAATGATACTTGACATTTGGAAAAGCTCTAGCGAAACGAACTACACGGTCTTGTGCTAAGCTTAGGATTGGGTTTTGTCCATCACATCATTCTCCTAATGATGTGATCCCGTTATCAATGACATCCAATGTCCATAGTCAGGAAACCATGACTATCTGTTGATCAATGAGCTAGTCAACTAGAGGCTCACTAGGGACGTGTTGTGGTCTATATATTCACACATGTATTATGATTTCCGGATAACACAATTATAGCATGAATAATAGACAATTATCATGAACAAAGAAATATAATAATAACCATTTTATTATTGCCTCTAGGGCATATTTCCAACATTGCACAATTACACCGTTGGGCAGAGAACCAGCTACAACCCATCTAACAGCAACCCTAGCGGATAGTAACCCACTTCTAGTTGACAAAGCACCATGTCCACCACAGAGTACCCTCACACGAGCAGTTTGTAAAGCAACTGCAGTGGCCAAAGCATGAAGACTACTACGGCTAACCCAAACTCCACGTTTAAAGCAGAAGAGCAACTGCTCTCAGGTCAAATTCCGTAGCTATGGTCCATACTCCTTTGTTGTTGCATCACTGTATTTACTCATACCAACTACTTTCGAATTTGAAGGATCCAATTGAAACTTCAATGGGGCAACAGATATGTTTTAAACCTATTTCTTTAACTGGATTGCTGCTCTAACTTCTTGCTCTATGTTGATTTCAGCTTAAGTTGTATAAATAGTTACGTATTCATGTGATGCACATTACAAGTGTTGCCAATGCTGTGTAGTTTCTCACACTTATATTCTGTCTATGCTGCTGTGTCTTAAAAATATATGAGTTGAACTGTGTCTCTATCTTGATTAGGCAACATAAACTAGAATGATATGGACAATACAGTGACCATAGTACATAGATATATGTTTGTTTCATGTTGTTATCCTGTCCACCTTACTACTGAACCGGTTTACCAAAATGAGTTTCATATACTACATGCTAAACCTGTGATGTGTCTGCTTGTTTCTCTTGTAGTATGCAAACAAAATATTGGAGAAGAGCACCCCACTATGCAATGGTAGAGAAAGTAATGCAGATAAGGTTCAACATAGTGAGACAAACCTGTTGGTCTCCAAGAAAGGTGATAAAAATGATCTAGTAGACAGTGAGAAAACCCCACAGTCCTGCGTTGATGTAGTGTTCGAGTTACTGGCTAGTACCGCTGGCACAAGCTCTTCGAACTCGCTGCCTGAATCACTTCGACTTCTTCAGTCTTGGCTACAAGCTGAAAGGCATCAGTCACCTGTGCTGCGGCAAGAAGTCGAAGGACTGAGGAAGTCCCTGCAGAATTCAGATACGTACTTTCTTGTGCAACAGCAAGTGCTGAAGGATTTAAGCGCCAAACAAGAGAAAGTTAATAAGCTTGCTAAGCATCTTGCCAGCATTATGGGTACCCAGGATATTGTTTCTTGAGCTCTTCTGAAGTGGTTTCAGTTTTGTACTTGTTTTGCTGCGGCGTTTATATGCTGCTTTGTTCCCTATATTTGCACTGGTGGCGAACCTTGATGCCAGTGGATGTAATATGTGTAATAGCCGTGATAGCCTAGCGTAAGTTGCTTGCTTATTTATTTCCTTGTTGTCTTATTTGTTTTTTTGCTTGTAGTCAGTGCAGTTCCTTTTTCGCGGTTTGCTAGTGGCCGCAATAACCTATTTTTTAAAACTAGGCCACAATAACCATGGGCTACATATTTACTATAGTGACACTGGGCCTCCTACCGGCCGTAGAAACAATGGTCCTTCTACGGGTCGTATAACAATGGGCCTTGTACGGGTCGTAGACACAATGGGCCTTCTACAGGTTGTATCATCAATGGGCCTTATATGGGTCGTATGATCGATTGGCCAAACATGGGCCAATAACAGACCGCATTATGGCCGTAAATGGGCTAGAGTTGGAATCGTCCGTTCATGGGCTAACCATAACAGGCCGTCGTTAATAGGACATATTTGATGATGCTATGAAAACTGCCCAACATATTAACGGGCCACAAACGGTCCGACTATAACAATGGGCTGAATTTGGCCCACAAGCAGAAAATGACAGTAACGGGCCGTAAGTAACCGAATGCTGGAAATGAGCCCAAGAATAAATGGGCCCTGAGAAGGCCGGAAGATAACATGGGCTGGAAACGGCCCAATGGAATAATGGTCCGTTTATGGGTAGAAAGTGATACACTGTTCATTACGGGCCAGTTTCACCATGGGCCGTTTATGGGTAGAAAGTGATACACTGTTCATTACGGGCCAGTTTCACCATGGGCCGTTAATGGGCCAAGAGTTACAATGGGCCTCATATGGGCCGAAAGACGTCATGGGCCATACATGGGCCGGAAGTTAAAATGGGCTGGAATCATATTGGATGGCCCAGATGACGCTACTGGGCCTAATTCGGATAGGCCGTAACAAGCCCTATGTTAGTGGGCTGTAAGTGGGCTATATGCGAACAGGCCATTAACAGGCTTTCCGTGGGCCGGGCCCCCACCTTTTGACCAAGTCAAATGGGCCGGCCTTTTCACAGGAATGGGCCTCTGTTGGGCTGTGCCACATGTCGACGTATCATAGGCGCCTTCGGTCCAATGAGTGGATGACATCTGTCCCAACAGTGAGACGACACGTGTTTCCTCCAGCCAATGATGATTTTACACGTGGAAAATCCCCATTGGTCGGGGCTATTAACGGGTTATCGGATCCAAAACCGGACCCGATAGCTTAACAGCGTTCCATTACGGTGGATGCCATGTGTCGGTCACCCTTGACGAAAGCACTTCTATGATGCGCGATTTATCGTCATGGAAGTGGACACTTTCGTGATGATAATTTTGGTAATGTCAAACACTTCTACGACAGCACATGTATGACTATCTTGATTCTGTCGTAAAATTGTCATGGATGTACATGCATGATAGAAAACGTGACATACCGTGACAAACATGTATCATCACGGATGTGTATTTTTTTGTAGTGTGTGATACCCAGCGTGGAGGCCCGTTGTACGGGCTCATTAACACTGGAGGTAGTATTCGGCTCCCCAGACAACTTCCAAAGTGAAGAATTGATCTTCGACATCATCCCCTTTCGCAGTGGTTATCACGCACTTCTCGGACGAACTGCTTTTGCCCGCTTTAATGCAGTCCCGCATTATGCTTATTTGAAGCTTAATATGCCCGAGCCACATGGCGTTATTATAATCAATGGAAATATGGAGCACTCCCTCCATACTGAAGAGCACACTGCGGCCCTTGCAGCCGAAGTGTATGGCAGCCTCATTAAGCCAAATAGTTCCTCGGACAATAAAGCCAATGACATCTCTAAACGAGTTCGGTCTACTCATCACTGTGATAAATCAACGGATCCGGACCTCGATTAGCAGCTCGGCCTTCGCCTACTGCCCCATAAGGTTGCGACTTACGTACCGCGCGTACATAACTACGCACTCAAAATACCTTGGGCAGCGCCGGAGACACACTGCAAAAAAAGTCCATAGTATGGCTTGACCCTGTTTGGACATCTTACATTTTTCAACTACAGGTTCATTAAGAGCCCTATCTGCTGTATGGTTGTGAAGGAAATATGCCCTAGAGGCAATAATAAAGTTATTATTTATTTCCTTATTTCATGATAAATGTTTATTATTCATGCTAGAATTGTATTAACCGGAAACATAATACATGTGTGAATATATAGACAAACAGAGTGTCACTAGTATGCCTCTACTTGACTAGCTTGTTAATCAAAGATGGTTATGTTTCCTAACCATGAACAAAGAGTTGTTATTTGATTAACAAGGTCACATCATTAGTTGAATGATCTGATTGACATGACCCATTCCATTAGCTTAGCACACGATCGTTTAGTATGTTGCTACTGCTTTTATCCATGACTTATACATGTTCCCATAACTATGAGATTATGCAACTCCCGTTTACCGGAGGAACACTTTGGGTACTACCAAACGTCACAACGTAACTGGGTGATTATAAAGGAGTACTACAGGTGTCTCCAAAGGCAGATGTTGGGTTGGCGTATTTCGAGATTAGGATTTGTCACTCCAATTGTCGGAGAGGTATCTCTGGGCCCTCTCGGTAATGCACATCACTTAAGCCTTGCAAGCATTGCAACTAATGAGTTAGTTGTGAGATGATGTATTACGGAACGAGTAAAGAGACTTGCCGGTAACGAGATTGAACTAGGTATTGGATACCGACGATCGAATCTCGGGCAAGTAACATACCGATGACAAAGGGAACAAGGTATGTTGTTATGCGGTCTGACCGATAAAGATCTTCGTAGAATATGTAGGACCCAATATGGGCATCCAGGTCCCGCTATTGGTTATTGACCGAGACATGTCTCGGTCATGTCTACATTGTTCTCGAACCGTAGGGTCCGCACGCTTAAGGTTTCGATGATGCTTATATTATGAGTTTATAAGTTTTGATGTACCGAAGGAGTTCGGAGTCCCGGATGAGATCGGGGACATGACGAGGAGTCTCGAAATGGTCGAGACGTAAAGATCGATATATTGGGCGACTATATTCGAGTTCGGAAAGGTTCCAAGTCATTCGGTAATTATCGGAGTACCGGAGAGTTACGGAATTCGCCGGGAGAAGTATTGGGCCTTATGGGCCATACGGGAAAGAGAGAGGGCTGCCCTAGGCAGGCAGCGCGCCCTTGCCCTAGTCCGAATTATTAGGGAGGCCGCACCCTCCTTCCTTTCCTTCTCTCTTCCCTTCCTAGTCTCCTACTCCTAATACATGGAAGGATTCCTAGTTGGACTAGGAAAGGGGAATCCTACTCCCGTGGGAGTAGGACTCCCTATGGCGCCTCCTCCTCCCTAGGCCGGCCTCCTCCTCCCTCCTCCTTTATATACGGGGCAGGGGCACCCCATGGACACAAGTTTGATCTACGGATCGTTCCTTAGCCGTGTCGGTGCCCCCTCCACCATATTCCACCTCGGTCATACCGTCGCGAAGCTTAGGCGAAGCCTGCGCCGGTGAAACATCAAGATCGTCACCACGCCGTCGTCTTGACGAAACTCTCCCTCGACACTCGGCTGGATCGAGTACGAGGGACGCCATCGAGCTGTACGTGTGTCAAGAACTCGGGGCGCCGAGTAACGGCGCCGGATCGGTCGGATCGCGAGGAGAACGTCTGACTACTTCCTCTACGTTGTGATCGCTTCGCTTGGTCTCACGAGGGTGCGTGACAACACTCTCCCTCTCGTTGCTATGCATCACCATGATCTTGCGTGTGCGTAGGAAATTTTTGAAATTACTCGTTCCCCAACAAAGGCATCCGAGCCTAGGTTTTTATTGTTTGATGTTTTGCACGAGTAGAACACAAGTGAGTTGTGGGCGATACAAGTCATACTACCTACCAAAGATGTCATACTTTGGTTCAGCGGTATTGTGAGATGAAGCGGCCTGCACCGACATTACGCGTGCGCTTCACGCGAGACTGGTTTCACCGCCACGAGCACTCGTTGCTTAAAGGTGACTGGTGGGTGTCTGTCTCTCTCACTTTAGTTGAACCGAGTGTGGCTACGCCGGTCCTTGAGAAGGTTAAAACGAGTCTATTTGACGAAGTATCGTTGTGGTTTTGATGCGTGGGTGAGATTGGTTCTTGCTTAAGCCCGTAGCAGCCACGTAAAATTTGCAACAACAAAGTAGAGGACGTCTAACTTGTTTTTGCAGGCATGTTGTGATGTGATATGGTCAAGACGTGATGATATATTTTATTGTATGAGATGATCATGTTTTGTAACCGGTTATCGGCAATCGGCTGGAGCCATATGGTTGTCGCTTTATTGTATGAAATGCAACGCTTCTGTAATTGCTTTACTTTATCACTAAGCGGTAGCGATAGTCGAGAAGCATAAGATTGGCGAGACGACAACGATGCTACGATGGAGATCAAGGTGTCGCGCCCGGTGACGATGGTGATCATGATGGTGCTGCGAGATGGAGATCACGAAGCACAAGATGATGATGACCATATCATATCACTTATATTGATTTGCATGTGATGTTTATCTTTATGCATCTTATCTTGCTTTGATTGACGGTAGCATAATAAGATGATCTCTCACTAAATTATCAAGAAGTGTTCTCCTGAGTATGCACCGTTGCCAAAGTTCGTCGTGCCCGGACACCACGTGATGATCGGGTGTGATAAGCTCTCGTCCATCTACAACGGGTGCAAGCCAGTTTTGCACACGCGAATACTCGAGTTATACTTGACGAGCCTAGCATATGCAGATATGGCCTCGGAACACGGAGACCGAAAGGTCGAGCGTGAATCATATAGTAGATATGATCAACATAAGATGTTCACCATTGAAAACTAATCCATTTCACGTGACGATCGGTTATGGTTTAGTTGATTTGGATCACGTGATCACTTAGATGACTAAAGAAATGTCTGTCTAAGTGGGAGTTCTTAAGTAATATGATTAATTGAACTTAAATTTATCATGAACTTAGTCCTGGTAGTATTTTGCAAATTATGTTGTAAGATCAATAGCTTGCGTTGTTGCTTTCATATGTTTATTTTGATATGTTCCTAGAGAAAATTATGTTGAAAAATGTTAGTAGCAATGATGCGGATTTGATCCGTGATCTGAGGTTTATCCTCATTGCTGCACGTAAGAATTATGTCCTAAATGCACCGCTAGGTGATGGACCTATTGCAGGAGCGGATCTGAGGCGTTATGAACGTTTGGCTAGCTCAATATGATGACTACTTGATAGTTTTGTGCACCATGCTTTATGGCTTAGAATCGGGACTTCAAAGATGTTTTGAACATCATGGACCATATGAGATGTTCCAGGAATTGAAGTTAATATTTCAAGCAAATACCGAGTTGAGAGATATGAAGTCTCCAACAAGTTCTATAGCTAAAAGATGGAGGAGAATCGCTCAACTAGTGAGCATGTGCTCAGATTGTCCGGGTACTTCAATCGCTTGAATCAAGTGGGAGTTAATCTTCCGGATAAGATAGTGATTGACGAAATTCTCTAGTCACCATCACCAAGTTAGTAGAACTTCGTGATGAACTATAGTATGCAAGGATGACGAAAATGATTCTGAGCTCTTCGTGATGTTGAAATCGACGAAGGTAGAAATCAAGAAAGAGCATCAAGTGTTGATGGTTGACAAGATCACTAGTTTCAAGAAAAGGGCAAAGGGAAAGAAAGGGGAACTTCAAGTAGATTGACAAGCAAGTTGTCACTCCCACGAAGAAGCCCAAAGCTGAACCAAAGCCTGAAACTGAGTGCTTACACTGCAAAGGAAATGGTCACTGGAAGCGGAACTGCCCTAAATATTTGGTGGATAAGAAGGATGGCAAAGTGAAAAAGGGTATATTTGATATACATGTGTTTGATGTGTGCTTTACTAGTGTTTATAGCAACCCCTCGGTATTTGGTACTGGTTCAGGTTGCTAAGAGTAGTAACTCAAACGGAGTTGCGTAATAAATGTAAACTAGTTAAGGGTGAAGTGATGATGTGTGTTGAAAATAGTTTCAAGATTGATATGATCATCATCGCACACTCCCTATACTTTCGGGATTAGTGTTGAACCTAAATAAATGTTATTTGGTGTTTGCGTTTAGCATGAATATGATTTGATCGTGTTTATTGCAAAACGGTTATTCATTTAAGTAAGAGAATAAACTGTTGTTCTGCTTTACATGAATAAAACCTTATATGGTTACACACCCAATGAAAATGGTTCATTGGATCTCGATCGTAGTGATACATATATTCATAATATTGAAACCAAAAGATGCAAAGTTAATAATGATAGTGCAACTTATTTGTGGCACTTGCCGTTTAGGTCATATTGGTGTAAAGCGCATGAAGAAACTCCATCTTGATGGGATTTTGGAATCACTTGATTATGAATCACTTGATGCTTATGAACCATGCCTCATGGGCAAGATGACTAAGACTCCGTTCTCCGAACAATGGAGCGAGCAACCGACTTATTGGAAATAATACATACCGATGTATGCGATCCAATGAGTGTTAAGGCTCATGGTGGGTATCGTTATTTTCGACCTTCACAGATGATTTGAGCAGATATGGGTATATCTACTTGATGAAACATAAGTCTGAAATAGTTGAAAGGTTCAAAGAATTTCAGAGTGAAGTGGAAAAATCATCGTGACAAGAAAATAAGATTTCTACGATCTGATCGCGAGACAAATATTTGAGTTACGAGTTTGGTCTTCAATTAAAACAATGTGGAATAGTTTCACAAATTCATGCCACCGAACACCACAATGTTATGGTGTGTCCAAACATCGTAACCGCACTTTATTGGATATAGTGCAATCTATGATGTTTCTTACCGATTTACCAATATCGTTTTGGGATCATGCATTAGAGACAGCTGCATTCACGTTAAATAGGGCACCATCTAAATCCGTTGAGATGACACTATATGAACTGTGGTTTAGCAAGAAACCAAAGTTGTCATTTCTTAAAGTTTGGGGCTGCGATGCTTATGTGAAAAAGTTTCATCCTGATAAGCTCGAACCCAAATCGGAGAAGTGCGTCTTCATAGAATACCCAAAGGAAATTGTTGGGTACACCTTCTATCACAGATCCGAAGGCAAGATATTCGTTGCTAAAAATGGATCCTTTCTAGAGAAGGAGTTTCTCTCGAAAGAAGTGAGTGGGAGGAAAGTAGAACTTGATAAGGTAATTGTACCTTCTCCCTTATTGGAAAGTAGTTCATCACAGAAATCTGTTCCTGTGACTACTACACCAATTAGTGAGGAAGCTAATGATGATGATCATGTAACTTCAGATCAAGTTACTACCGAATCTCGTAGGTAAAACAGAGTGAGATCCGCACCAGAGTGGTACGGTAATCCTGTTC
The DNA here is from genome assembly GCA_021437245.1 of Aegilops speltoides. NCBI lineage: Eukaryota > Viridiplantae > Streptophyta > Magnoliopsida > Poales > Poaceae > Aegilops > Aegilops speltoides. Next base: position 473,382,225 of record CM038142.1, read on the forward strand.
TGGAAGTCATGTAACTAGACCATGATGAACCTACGAACTATGAGGAAGCGATGATGAGCCCAGATTCCGCAAAATGGTTTGAGGCCATGAAATCTGAGATATGATCCATGTATGAGAACAAAGTATGGACTTTGATGGATTTGCCCGATGATCGGCAAACCATAGAAAATAAATGGATCTTCAAGAGGAAGACGGACGTTGATAGTAGTGTTACTATCTACAAAGCTCGACTTGTTGCAAAAGGTTTTGACAAAGTTCAAGATGTTGACTACAATGAGATTTTCTCAAGCGTAGCGATGCTTAAGTCTGTCCGAATCATGTTAGCAATTGCCACAATTTATGAAATTTGGCAAATGGATGTAAAACTGCATTCTGAATGGTTTTACGGAGGAAGAGTTGTATATGATGCAACCAGAAGGTTTTATCGATCCAAAGGAGCTAACAAAGTGTGCAAGCTCCAATGATCCATCTATGGACTGGTGCAAGCATCTCGAGTTGGAATATACGCTTTGATGAGTTGATCAAAGCATATAGTTTTGCATGACTTATGGTGAAGCCTGTATTTACTAGAATGTGAGTGGGAGCACTACAGCATTTCTGATAAGTATATGTGAATGACATATTGTAGATCGGAAATATTGTAGAATTATTCTGCAAAGCATAAAGGAGTGTTTGAAAGAAGTTTTTCAAAGAAAGACCTCGGTGAAGCTGCTTACATATTGAGCATCAAGATCTATAGAGATAGATCAAGATGCTTGATAAGTTTTTTCAATGAGTAAATACCTTGACAAGATTTTGAAGTAGTTCAAAATGGAACAGTCAAAGAAAGAGTTCTTGCCGTGTTACAAGGTGTGAAATTGAGTAAGACTCAAAACCCGACCACGGCAGAAGATAGAAAGAGAATGAAAGTCATTCCCTATGCCTTGGCCATAGGTTCTATAAAGTATGCCATGCTGTGTACCAGATCTATTGTATACCCTGCACCGAGTTTGGCAAGGAGTACAATAGTGATCTAGGAGTAGATCATCGACAACGGTCAAAATTATCCTTAGTGGAATAAGGATATGTTTCTCGATTATGGAAGTGACAAAGGTTAAATCGTAAAGGGTTACGTCGATGCAAGTTTTGACACCGATCTGGATGACTCTAAGTCTCGATCTAGATACATATTGAAAGTGGGAGCAATTAGCTAGAGTAGCTCCGTGCAGAGCATTGTAGACATAGAAAATTGCAAAATACATAACGGATCTGAATGTGAAAGACCCGTTGACTAAGATTCTCTCACAAGCAAAACATGATCACACCTTAGTACTCTTTGGGTGTTAATCACATAGCAATGTGAACTAGATTACTGAATCTAGTAAACCCTTTGGGTGTTGATCACATGGCGATGTGAACTATGGGTGTTAATCACATGATGATGTGAATTATCGATATTAATCACATGGTGATGTGATCTAGATTATTGACTCTAGTGCAAGTGGGAGACTGAAGGAAATATGCCCTAGAGGCAATAATAAAGTTATTATTTATTTCCTTATTTCATGATAAATGTTTATTATTCATGCTAGAATTGTATTAACCGGAAACATAATACATGTGTGAATATATAGACAAACAGAGTGTCACTAGTATGCCTCTACTTGACTACCTTGTTAATCAAAGATGGTTATGTTTCCTAACCATGAACAAAGAGTTGTTATTTGATTAACAAGGTCACATCATTAGTTGAATGATCCGATTGACATGACCCATTCCATTAGCTTAGCACACGATCGTTTAGTATGTTGCTACTGCTTTTATCCATGACTTATACATGTTCCCATAACTATGAGATTATGCAACTCCCGTTTACCGGAGGAACACTTTGGTACTACCAAGCGTCACAACGTAATCGGGTGATTATAAAGGAGTACTACAGGTGTCTCCAAAGGCAGATGTTGGGTTGGCGTATTTCGAGATTAGGATTTGTCACTCCAATTGTCGGAGAGGTATCTCTGGGCCCTCTCGGTAATGCACATCACTTAAGCCTTGCAAGCATTGCAACTAATGAGTTAGTTGTGAGATGATGTATTACGGAACGAGTAAAGAGACTTGCCGGTAACGAGATTGAACTAGGTATTGGATACCGACGATCGAATCTCGGGCAAGTAACATACCGATGACAAAGGGAACAAGGTATGTTGTTATGCGGTCTGACCGATAAAGATCTTCGTAGAATATGTAGGAACCAATATGGGCATCCAGGTCCCGCTATTGGTTATTGACCGGAGACATGTCTCGGTCATGTCTACATTGTTCTCGAACCGTAGGGTCCGCACGCTTAAGGTTTCGATGACAGTTATATTATGAGTTTATAAGTTTTGATGTACCGAAGGAGTTCGGAGTCCCGGATGAGATCGGGGACATGACGAGGAGTCTCGAAATGGTCGAGACGTAAAGATCGATATATTGGACGACTATATTCGGAGTTCGGAAAGGTTCCGAGTCATTCGGGTAATTATCGAAGTACCGGAGAGTTACGGGAATTCGCCGGGGAGAAGTATTGGGCCTTATGGGCCATACGGGAAAGAGAGAGGGGCTGCCCTAGGCAGGCCGCGCGCCCCCCTTGCCCTAGTCCGAATTGGGCTAGGGGGAGGGGCCGCACCCCCTCCTTCCTTTCCTTCTCTTTTCCCCTTCCTAGTCTCCTACTCCTAATACATGGAAGGATCCTAGTTGGACTAGGAAGGGGGAATCCTACTCCGGTGGGAGTAGGACTCCCCTATGGCGCGCCTCCTCCTAGGCCGGCCTCCTCCTCCCTCCCTCCTTTATATCTGGGGCAGGGGGCACCCCATGGACACAAGTTTGATCTACGGATCGTTCCTTAGCCGTGTCGGTGCCCCCTCCACCATATTCCACCTCGGTCATACTGTCGCGAAGCTTAGGCGAAGCCTGCGCCGGTGAAACATCAAGATCGTCACCACGCCGTCGTCTTGTGAAACTCTCCCTCGACACTCGGCTGGATCGAGTCTGAGGGACGTCATCGAGCTGTCGTGTGTCAAGAATTGGGGCGCCGATGTAACGGCGCCGGGATCGGTCGGATCGCGAGGAGAACGTCGACTACTTCCTCTACGTTGTGATCGCTTCGCTTGGGTCTACGAGGGCGTAGACAACACTCTCCCCTCTCGTTGCTATGCGTCACCATGATCTTGCCTGTGCGTAGGAATTTTTTTGAAATTACTACGTTCCCCAACAGGTTGCATCGGGGATCCTTTCAAGGCTAGCATTTCCCTTCTTTATGGCCAACCATCAAATACTCCTATAAAAGGAGTTGTTACTATGGATAAATGGCGCAGACGTGTGGCTGGGCATCACTGGAGTCTTCGAACCATTACTTTTAGGCCCTTTGCTAGACTTTCCCTTATGTAATTTTTTTAGGCATGTAACATGACCTTAATATTCATGGCATTGTCTGTCGAAACATGCCTCGACGTATTGATAAGGATATAAAGGAAGGAGATGATCACCACCTTTTGTTGGGTTCTTATATTGCCTCACCATCTACATTCCCTCCTTGCTTTCGACTGACATACGCGCTTCAGCACGACCTTCATACCAGGGGCTGTATTCAGCTGTCGGTGTCAAAACAGGTAGATCTCGGGTAGGGGGCCTCGAACTGTGCGTCTAAGACTAATGGTAACATGAGGTGGGGGACACAATGTTTACCCAGGTTTGGGCCCTCTCTATAGAGGTAATACCCTACTTCCTGCTTGATTGATCTTGATGAATATGAGTATTACAAGATTTGATCTACCATGAGATCGTAATGGCTAAACCCTAGAATTCTAACCTATGAGGTTATGTTGGTTGTGGCTAAACCCTAGAAGTTTGAACCATCCAGTTTGTATAGACACCGGGGGGGGGGGGGCTAGGGTTGTACAAAGTTGGTTACAAAGAAAGGAATGTACATATCCGAATCGCCAAGCTTGCCTTCCACGCAAAGGAGAGTCCCATCCGGACACGAGACAAGTCTTCTATCTTGTGTCTTCATAGTCCAACAGTCCGGCCAAAGTATATAGTCCGGCTGTCTGAGGACCCCTTAGTCCAGGACTTCCTCAGTAGCCCCTGAACCAGACTTCAATGACGATGAGTCCGGTGTGCAGATTGTCTTCGGCACTGCAAGGCAGGTTCCTTCTCCGAATACTCCAACATAGCCTTACGAACATAGAAAATGTGTCCGGTTCTGAAAAACAAGTACCACACACAACCATAGATAGTATAATATTTCACGAGTCTAATCCGCTAACAACTTTTTGTAGCGTGACATCACGCACTGCCCGGTCATTATTCGAACCGTCTTTTAGCGTGCCGCTCCGTATTTCGAGGTGCGGTTTCATTGGCATGTCTTGTCAAAGCAGAGATCATGTCCCCTTATCACGGGATGCTCATCAATACGGGCATGAGTAACCCAACCGTGTCATCTGCATGACGCTTGGGGAATAGGCGGATTTTAAGGCGAGCAGGGAGGCGCATGACTTTTACTACCTTTATAAAGAGATAAGGATTCATCCTCATTTACCCATGCCTTCTCCTTCCTCTGCCCATCCATTCTCGAGCTCCAGCACCCAAGCACCCATGCCTTCTCCTTTCTCCGCCAAAAAGCACTCCAACCATGTCCGGATCCGGAGCTAGAGGCAAGTGGATGGCCTCCTCCGTCAAGAAGAAGGACATCAAGGAGCTCCGGGAGGCCGGGTACCTGGCCAAGGATATTGCTTATCGCCTTCCGGCAAAGGGACAAATCGTTCCTACCCCAAATCCCCATGAGAGGGTTGTGTTCCTCACGCACTTCGTCCACGGGCTGGGATTCCCCCTCCACCTGTTTGTTTGCGGACTGATGTTTTAATATAGGCTGGACTTCCATGATTTGGCCCCCAACTCTATCCTCAACATCTCGGCATTTATTGTCATGTGCGAGGCCTTCCTCCGCATCCCACCTCACTTTGGCCAAGACTTTCAACGTGAAGCACAAGGTGGTGAGCGGCCAACAAGCTGAGTGCGGAGGTGCCATGGTGGGCAAGATGCCCAATGTCACCTGGCCCAAAGGCTCCTTTGTGGCAGTCGGGGTGGTTCTACATCACCGAGCCATGTGACACCAATTGGGTGGCGGCCCCCGCATTCCGGTCCGGAGTCCCGATGTGGCTCACCTCCTGGCAAGAGAAGGGCCTGTCCTGGGGCTCTCTGGACGAGCTGAAAATTCTCCAGACGCGTGTCCAGATCATGATAACTAAGAAGGTCAAGCTTGTCAACATGCCGGACACACGGGAGAGCAGATCCCCATGGATACTGACGATGGGGGCCGTACTCAATTCGGCCCTCATCCGAATATAATTCCGGAGACCCCTACGGTTCCGTAATTAGGCGAGCAGCCCCCTTTGAAGGGAAGGGGCGCGCCTATTCCACCGGTGATCTCTGTCCAACTAGGGGCATCAGACAGGTTGCTGGAAGCGCTGAGAGGCGCTTCCATTGCTGACGAACACCGTACCCTAATGGGTACAGTGATTGGGAAGGTACAGTCCACAAAAAGCGCATTAACCGATGCCTGCACTAGCCTTCTAATGGGCTTTGAGGTAAGGAATGTAACTGTAAAAAGAATATCATACTGTAGACAGTAGCCCATGATGCTCTGTTCGGTGTTCGGAAAGAAAAGCCGAAGAGAGGATCAAAATAATTTTCGCAGGAGTCTAACATAAGATGTCTATGTGAGTAAGCAGGCGTCGCTGCTGGCTAGTCCTGGCCATCTTAGGCCCGGCCCTGTCGGCCCACCCAGGCCCGGCCCTAAAATCCAAGGCCTAGGCCCGATGGGCTTGCCCATGGGCCGGGCTTGGGCCTGACTTTTGAGCCCACCAGTAGGGCCTGCACGGGCTCGGGCTTGGCATATTGGCATTTTAAGAAAGAGGCCCGACCCATGGCCCTAAGACCTAAGGGCTTTTTACCAGATGGGCCAGGCTTGGGCTTGAAAAGTAGGCCCAGTGATAGGGCCTGGCCTCGATTTTTGTGGGCTTTTTTTCAGGGCCCGGCCCAAGCCCGCCCGCCCAAGCCCGCCCGGCCCATTTATGGCGATATATCTTTGGCTGCTACACAAGATCTCATGCGGAGGTCTCAAGACTGAAGCAGAATCTGGAGCGGGCCAAGGAAGAGCTCGGCCTCGTGAAGAAGTAGCTGGAAGAAAGCAAAGGTATGTAGTAACGTGCGTGTATATTTAGGAAGGATGAATGGTTTGTGTTGACTAAAGTGTCATGAACTTTATTACGGGCCACGGCCGAAGTAGCGGCCCTCAAGAAAGCATTGGCCGAGGTCAAGGACAAAGCGGCCAAGGAACGCGCCGCGCGCGAGAAGCAGGAGGCCCGGGTCAGCGAGGTCCAGTAAGAGCTCCAGGACGGCGTCAAGAAGTACGAGTCCCTGGAGCGCGATTCGAAGACTCAGGTGTCAGGGGTTGGGTGCGACATATGCCAAAGGATGGCTTATCATGGTGGGGGCGAGTAGAATGTCGCTGGTGCCTGCAAACGGGATGAGGCGAAGATATGCACGCCGACGGATCTTACCCAGCTTCAGGGCTCTCCGAGAAGATAACAACCCTACTGCTGCTCTGCGGGGTCTCCGCATGATCACTAAGGCAAAGTGAATACAAGGGTGCTCCTAGAGATGTTTCTGGAGGAAGGAGAAGGCAAGGCTAGCTCTCTTCCTTCGGTGTGTTCCGTCTAATGCTACTAGATGCGAACCCTTTGCATGGGTGCCCTGGGGGGTTTATATAGGCCTACCCCCAGGGTTACAATGGTAAATCCGGCTGGGCGCGGGTCCCAGCCGTCTGTCTCTCAGGTGCCGTCTTCTCCGCCGACTCCTCGGGCCCGCTGACTGGTGGGTCCCACCGACTAGCCTGGTACGAGGGCGTCAGCCCGTGTCCGCCGCGGGCGGGTCTTGTCGGCTGCGGATTACTGTAGCTGTGCTTCTAATGATGCGGGCTTGGTCGTGGAGTCATGACGACAATGCCGCCGCCTGACGGGCGATCACTGTGGCCATTCCTTGGTCTCATCTGGTTTAATGGCGTGTGGGACCCGTGGGAGGAGCCGGCCGGCTTCAGGGGGCCGACTCCCAACGGGTCCGACTCTCGGCGCTCTTGCCGTCTTCAATTCTCTCGCTGACTGGTAGGTCCCACCGCTTCTGGGCCGTACAGACAAGGCATCATGGGCGCAGGGCCCCGCCCCAAGGGCTGATGTCAGGGCTGGCATGGCAACAGTGCCGCACCGGGCGGAGATCTCCACGAGTACGGTGCACTGTGGCCATGCTTGCCTTTAATCACTGGGTGGTTGGGAGTCGCGGGCCGGCTCCCCGTAGTCGACATCTTCGGAGTCGCCTCTGGGACTCGGCTTGGACGAGAGTCGCCTCTGGGACTCGGCTCGGATGAGAGTCGCCTCTAGGACTCGGCCCTTCTTGGAGTCGCCTCGGGGACTCAGCTCGGATGAGGTCGCCTCTGGGACTCGGCCCTTCTTGGAGTCGCCGTAAGTACTTGAGGGGCGCAGTCCGCCCCGATGTCTTGAAAGGTTCTGGGGCTCGGGTTAGCCTACCCGTGGCCCATTACTCCGACAGTAGTCCCCGAAGCTGGTGAGGCTCCGAGGTTGATACGTCGTGTGCCTCAGCAGTTTCATTCTTTAGATGGGGAAAAAAGCTCGATGGCGCCTTCCTCCAAGCCGATATTGAGTCGGATTCTCGGGAGCCGTCATGCTCAAGCCGACCGGCCGGAGCGGATTCGCCGAGGCGATTGCCCCTTGAGGTGTTTGAGCGTCGTGGCGGGAACCGTGCAGCGTGCAATGCGCTTCCGTGGCTGCCGCCGCGGCCCGTCATGTGAGGCAGCGTGGCGAGGCAGTCTGCCCACGCGTCGGCGAGGACAAGCCGTCAGGCGGGGCCCGCCACTACCGCGCCTCGGCACGCGAACGGATCCGCTGCGGCCGGGCGGGCGGTTAGGCTCCCCACGTTGTTACTGCACGCAGTAACTTCGTGGGTTTAATCGTGGGGGGCGTGGGGGCTCGCGCGCAGTTAATCCCTACGCCGCCCCATCGGCTTCTCAGCCTTTGAGGCTATAAATAGGCGGGGAAGCAGGACGGCGAAGCGCGCTCTCGTTCTTCCCTGCTTCCCCTGCTTCCTCCTTCCTCTCCTTCTTCCTGCCTTCGCCGCACCACGCGCGCACCGCTCCGCAATGATGAGCTCTTCCTCCGTCGCGGCCTCTGCTGTCCGCTCCAGCGCGTGGGATCGTTCCCAGGTGGATGACGACGCCATCGAGCACCTCCGCAAGACACGCTGGCTCCCCGGCGCGCACCTGGTGCGAGCCCGCGCCGCTCCGGCGAGGGAGATAACGCCGGCGCCGGAGGAGGGCGAGCGGGTTATATTCCGCTCGCACCTCATGCGCGGCATGGCCTGCCGGCGAGCGGCTTCCTCCGCTCGTTCTTGGAGTTCAATGGACTCCAGCCGCACCACGTCACCCCGAACATGGTGGTGCTGCTGGCTGCCTTCGCCACCCTGTGCGAGGGTTTTCTCGATGTTCTCCCCACCCTCGAGCTGTGGGGAGAGTTCTTCCAGTCGAAGCTCGGCACGCACATCGCCGGCATACCGGCCCACTGCGGCACCTTCATCGCCATGCGTAGGTCGACCGCCGACAACCCCTTCCCCTCCATCGCGCTAATCAAGTCGGTGAAGATGTGGCAGCGCTCATACTTCTACGTGAAGAACGTCACCACAGAAGGCGACTGGGTCAACTTGCCGCACTATGAAGCCGGCGCACCAGCTGGGAGGCTTCCCAGCTGGTCGAATCGGGCCAAGACGCTGTGCCCTGCCGGCACCGCCGCTGTTGCCCGACTCCGAGTGTTGACGCGGTCGGAAGGCTTGGTCGGGGCTGACTTGCTGGCCGCCTTCGTGGCGCGCCGAGTCCTCCCAGTCGAAGGCCGACCTCATCTGAGCTGTCAGATGAGCGACCGCCGAGACCCGATCCGGATGAGCACCTGGGAGATGCCCCACGCGGAGGTGGCAAACATGGTGAACCACATCGCGAACTGCGAGCTCGCGGAAGACTGGCAGTTCGGCATGGAGCCGTACTCACGTGCCAACCCCCCGCCTGTGGTAAGTCAAATCTTTTGTTTCTGTTCTTCTCTATAGCCGAATCCGACTTCTGATCTTCTCGGTTCTCTGAGTCAGAACTCCCTCATCTAGCCTGCAGCCGGCGCCACCAGGCAGCCCCGCGAGTTCGCTCCAGACCGTGCGGAGAGCGACATCGACGACCCCGACTTGGGGGCGGCGGCGATGGAAGCCGACGCCGAAGGCGGGGGAGGAGGGGCGGAAGGCGGACTCCAGCCCTCGGCGACCTTCACCGACTGGCCAGAGGACAAGGGCGACGGCTAGGTCGTCCCGCGCCGCCAACCGAAAGCCGGCCATCCAGGCGCGAGTTCCTCCTCCTGCTTGGCCGGTCAAGTCGGCGCGAAGAAACGCCGGGCCGTGCCGACTTCGCTCGGCAGTCGGCCAAAAAGTTCAAGGGGGCGGCCGCCGCGACCAAGCGGGAGGAGGTGGTCGCGAAGGCCAACCGCTTCCGCAAGGAAGTGAAGAAGCCGCAGCTGGTCTCTGCGTAAGTGCTGACTATCGTCTGTTCTTATTTCTTTGGACGGATCTTTTCCGAGTCTTTTTCATTCTGCTTTACGCTTGAGGCCCTCTTTCTCTCGAGGGTCGCCGTCCCCTCGCTATGGGGTCGGCCGAGACGTCCGCCAACACCCGGCGGATTGACCCCGCCACCGACCTCCGGGAGGCGACGGAGCGCAACGCGCGGGAGAAGCGCGACGAGGAAGAGGCCGACCGTCTGGAGAAGGCGGAGGCCGAGAAGGCGGCGGCCTTAGCCCAGAAGAAGCTGGCGGAGGCCAAAGCCGCGGCCGTGGCCAAACAGCGGGCCGAGGAGGCCTCACGCCGCCAGTCGGTGTTGCTTGTCGTCCCGCTGAGCTCCGCGCCGCCGCCCCCGGAGTTCACGGGGCAGACTGGAGAAGTAGGCGGGGAGCACCCCATCGTGGAGAGGGACAGAGGCGAGGCCTATGCATCGGGCACGGCCTCGCCGCCACCGCCGCCTCCGCCGCATGGCAAGCAGCCGGTGGGCCCTCCAGTGCCACCGGCTGAGGACGAGGCGGTGGCGAGGCTGCTTCTCCAAGTCGCCTCACCGGCGCACCGCCGTCTTGCGAAAGCGGTCTCGGCGCCCGCGCCGTTGAAGCTTGGCGCTGCCAGCTTCGGCCATTCGATCTTTGGCGTCGGCGCTTCGCCCTCTTTGGATGGGTGCGAGGAGGCGGCGACGGTCCGCTGAACCAGGCGCTCCTGGATGTGCAGGCGAAGCTGCGAGCTGAAGGAGAAGCCATTTAGGGCTGCACCAGGGCGCATCTGGCGTCGCGGGCGTCCATCCGAGTATGTTTTTCTTTTTTGACTTTGCCTTTTCTCATTCTTCTCTGTGGGGGCGCGCCAGTGCACCCACTGGGTATAGTCCCCGAGTTTCGGGCCTGCTACTGCGTAGGCGGCCCGGAACTCAATCTGGCGAGTTCCTCATTTTTGTCTTTGTCTGGTTTTTTGTCGCAGGAGTACCACAACCTGCGCATCACCGCCTACAACCGAAACGTTGAACGCCTGGAGAAGCGGACTGCCGACTTGTCGGAGAGCCAGAGTAAGTTCTTCTTCTTTTTTCATGGGTAGCTGGCGGCGCACCAGCGGCTGTAGTCCTCGAGATTCAGGCCGACTGCTGAGCAATCGGGCCGGATCTTCCTAGCGACCTTTGCTGCTGACGACTTAACGACTTTTCTCTTTGTTTTTCAGAGGCCAATGCTGCTCTTCAGGAACAGTTGGGCGAAGTCAGCACGGCCCTTCATTCCAAGGAGGAGGAGTGCGGCAAGCTCGCCAAAGAGCGCGACTTGCTTTGGCGGCGGTTAAGCGCGAGGAGAAAGGCTGCTGGCGGCCCAGGGGCGAGGCGGGAACAAAGAGACCGCTCTCCTGGCCGAGTTCGAGATGGAGCGCTCCTCCTGGACCGACAGGGAGGCGATGCTGACTTTCAGCTTCCACGAGATCGACGACATTGTCGATGGTGAGTTTCTTTTCTTTCTTTCCTCGAGCTGCCGATTGCAAGTCAGGCCGACTGCTGATTTTCTTTTTGCTTCTTTCTGTTTTGGGGCAGACTTCTTCCCTGGTCACTCGCAAGCAGTCACACGAGCCATCGAGGCTGATCGCGAGGCGTGGAGGGCGAATGGCGAGGAGATCGCCGCCACTGCCCCCCTTACCATCAACGAGCAGTTCCTGAGCATCGAGACCCGTCTGCGGCCGGCCCATCAGCTGTTGCGCCGGCTTCAACGTCTTGGAGCCTGGTGATCTCGCCTGTGGCGAGCATGCCGGCTCGCGACCGCCCGATCGAACTGCCGACCGGCCGGAGGTCGCGGCGGACGTCTTGAGGCTTGGAAGGTTCCTCGGCCCGGCCGAGCGCGCCAGACCTTAGAATCGTCAAGCTTGGTATCGAGGCTGGACTGACCGGCTGGCCGTGTTCGATCGAGGCCCAAAGCGGAATCTGGCGGCATGTAGAAGGCGCCCTCATCGAGCGCGCAGCGACGATCGCCGACTACACCGACACCAGCGTCTTCGTTCCCGAGCGGGCCGCGAACGGTGAGGAGGTGCCTCCGTAGTGGTTCGGGATGAACCCCGACTACGACGAGGACTCGGCGGAGGTGATCGGCTCCAGCACCAAGGAGGAAGACGAGGTGGGGGACGAAGACGAGACAGAGGCGCCAGAGGACAGGGCGGCCGACCAGTGTGACACCCCAAAATTTTGACCTTGTTTTATTAATTAAAAATTTTGCCAGGAAATTAAAACTTTTATTTTCTGGGCTCCCTTTTGATTTTTAAAACTTTTTCTCCCTTGCTAATATGGAGTTTTCCCCATAGAGAAAAACTTTTCAAATATGTTATTGGACTTGTTTAACCTCTCAAGAGAAAAACTTTTCTTTATTTAGTAGAACTAATTACATAATTAAATTGCTTGACCTTTATTTTCTTGAAAAATGGTTTTTCAAGGTTATATGGCCATGTTTGAACTACAACCATTTGATTTATTTATCTAAAAATCCAACCAAAATTTGGAGATGTCATGTGATGTTTTTAAATCACTTTTATACAAAAATATCTTTTATTCTTGAAATATTTTGAGTGCTACACATGTTTTTCTTCTCTGGTCCAGAGAGCAACTTTGCACTACAACCCTTTAAAATATTTGCTTCTAGCTTCCACCAAAATTATGGGATGTCAGTAGGAGCATATCATTCCACTTTGTGCAAAAACCCAGTTATGTTCTTTGAAAAATTTGAGTGAATCATCCTCATTTCCATTCTGGTCCAACTTGATGGTTTGTACAGCAACCAAAATTTTTCTTACTCTTTAGCCCTTGATTATTTCTCCTACTGGTAGTACCCCTTGCCAAACCACTAAGTCCAGAAGCATGCACTTATGGGATCATTTTTAGTTCATGAAATGATACCATTCACTCCCTGCCCAGAAGTGTAGTTTTGCAAAACTTGCACTAGCAAGTTTCTCCTTTCTGCAAACCAACCTTACCACTCTCTCTTACATCCAAAGAGACACCGACCTGGAGATTTTGGCCACTCCAAGAATAGCCTAGGTGCCTTTGGCATTTTGACAAACACCTAGAGTGCATGGACTGAATTGGCATGATTTCAAGTTTGCACTATGAACTTGCACCTATGATCAAACAAGCGTGTCCACTAGACTCCCAGTTACTCCTAACCTAGATCTGCTAAATGCCAGCCTCACCCAAGCTCTGTAGCATGCCACGGCATTCGTCGAGCACGTCCGTGCACGCCAGCCTTGAAGCAGAAGTCGCGTTTAGCACGCAGATGCGCCGAGCCGACACGCTGGCCCCCACGGCTTTGTCCCGCTCTGCACCACCACGCGACGCGCTCCCGTGCTCACCGCAACACGCCAAGCCGCCCCTCGCCACGCCCCGGCAGGCCAAGAGCTAGCCGCCGCCGTCGCCCGACAGCCCTTGCTCATGTCGGCGCCGTCCGAGCCTTCCCGCCGCCACAGCCCCGCACAGCCCGAGCTCATCCGCAGCTTTGTCGCAAGCCCTCGTCGCCGCCACGTTGCCCTACAGCCGACAGAGGCGGTTCGCCGCCGTTCTTATCTCCGCCGCCCGCAGAACCGACCTCGGCGAGCTATAAAAGGAAGCCCCGAGCTCATCAAGCCTTGAGCAGCCTCATACCATCCCACTGGTACTCCTACAACCCGCAATCGACGACGGGAGGCCATCTTCCTCGTCTCCGGCCAGCTCGGCCGCCGTTGCGCCCCGGTGCCGTGCATTGCCAGCAGAGCCTCCCCCACCCTTCCAACACCACCGCTCGACTCCCTTGACCTGCGGAGCTTCAAAGATCTCAACCACGGTGGGAGCCACGGCATCCCACTTCCCAAACCCACCAAGCTTTCCTCCGCCCATGGCTTCGCGCGGCGTTGCCTCCACCTCCGACGACCCTACGACCACCGGGAGGACCTCCGCTGATCCGCGGATCCATCCCCGCCCTCAGCTCCCCGCGAGGACCCGCCGCCCGCCGGCGACGAACGCCGGAGCCGCGCCTCTGCTCGGGCAGAGGAAGAGGAGAGGGAGGAGACTAGTCAAACATGACTAGTGGGCCCCCGAGACCCACTGTCAGTGGCCCCTGCGCGGCCCACGCTGGATAAGGGGAGGCGTAAACCCTCAAGTACGCCTCCTCTGCCACGAAAGCGTATTCTGTACGAAGCGTTTTCTTTTATATCTTTATTTTAAAAACAGATTTTTGACCAAATGTTTGGTGGCTATATCTTTTAAATATAACTCCAAATGAATTAATTCTTTTCCTACCTCTCTCAAATATTGTCTAGTTTATTTTAAGATTTATTTGAAAAATTTCAAAACAACTTTTGGTGCTGTTTTTATTTTGTGTGTTAATTCTTTATATTTGCTAAAATAGGATTTTTGAAGAGAGGAGAAACTTTCAAAAGTATTGAAGTGCACCCCACCTTACCACTCGTTGAAGGCAAGCATTCTGAATCCCGGCATAATATTTTGGTGTGATCGTTGATACATTTTTAACACCATCGCATTTCGAAGGACTTGTCATTTCATGTGATATGATCATATGCATGAGTGCATATTAGTGATTTCCATGCTGTTGGAAATAAACACACTTGTGATGATAATCATCCTCATGTGTCTTGCATGCATGCCGGAAAGGAATCCGGGAAAGCCTCTGCCTTGGGTAGGTGTGAGCTTGTCGCCAGTCTCCGACGGGACGGGTATGTCCGGTATGGCATAGTAAGATATAATGAGTGTTGATTGGAATGGTTGAAATATATTTGTTATACATGTCATGCAGAAACTATAAACCTCTGAGTCGATAGTAGATCGAGTCTTGTTCGATAACCCCCACACTTGTTTCGTGCTACCACTTGTCCCTGCCATAGGTAGGGTGCAGTTCGATAATTTGTCAACCCCTTTCTAGCACACACCGTCTGGAGGGGCGGGATGAGGTACCATGGCCATGGATTAAAGCCATCATCGGTCGGGGCATGGGTGTTTCGGTTGGGACCGAGAGGAGGCCACCCCTTAGTCTTGCGATATAAATTTGATCCCATGCTACGCGAGGTTGTAGCCTCCCACTTAGAGTTTGCTTGACAAGTGTAGTGGGTGATTCGGACACGAGTGAGTTAAGCTGGTGTGTGCAAGTCGGTGTGTTTTCATTTAAAAGACCGTGGCGGAATTAGTCGATGGACTAAAGGAATCCGTTACTCGTGGGTAAAGAGTACACCCTCTGCAGATTAAAACCTATTGAATAGCCGTGTCCATGGTTAAGGATTACTGATGCAGGGCCGGGTCAAGTGTCGGTCTTAGTGTCGGTCTTGGAGGTGAAGTGTTAACCGAAGCTGGAACAACATGGATTGTGACTTGTGACTTATGATGATTATGATTATTATTATCGTTGACTAACCCGTGATATTATTGTTATTATCGAGTATCTCTGGGATGGTTCTACCTCCGGGATATTCACTATGATTGTTATTTTAAAGCCCTTTATGTGGTGTCGCTCAGACGCCCGACTGTGGCATTTCTTTTAAAGCCCTTTATGTGGTGTCGCTCAGACGCCCGACTGTGGTATTTCTTTTAAAGCCCTTTATGTGGTGTCGCTCGAGGCCTTACCGTGGCATTTCTTTTAAAGCCCTTTAGGCGGTGTCGCTCAGACGCCCGACTGTGGCATTTCTTTTAAAGCCCTTTATGTGGTGTCGCTAAGACGCCCGACTGTGGCATTCCTTGTTATTTACTTCATAAATTTCAATACTACTATGTTATTGCATATCCATGAATAACGTGCTTGCATGCATCCGAGATTTATTTTTGTGACTGACATCATGAGCATAAAATATTTTTCAGCACACCATTGTTATGTTATACCTGTGTTCATAATGTTTGCGAGTACATTCAAAGTACTCACCGGCTTGTCCACAGCTATTGTCTTGGCCAGATTTTCTTGCCGAAGAGGAGCGATGCGATGACAGCCCGGAACCTAAGCAATGGAGATAGCAGCCTCGCGAAGATAGGAGTTAACACAGTCACCGTTCTGTGGGAAATGGAGTCCCATAGACAGCGATGTTTCACAACCCGCTTCCGCCATCAACCTCTAGAAACCTTTTGTTGTACTCACAGGCCAGAACGGTCTTGTACCACATATTTTCTGTTTTGCTTGGAATTTCTGTATCAAGTTGGAGCCTCATCAGCTAACAGTAATCCTCGGGCTGATGAGCACGACGGTCTTTTCTGGAAACTTATTACCCGGAAAACCGGTCGTGACAGACTTGGTATCAGAGCCAGGCTGACCATTGGCTAATCCTATCTTAGCCAGTCGAAAACCTAGGAAAACCAACCCACGGACCCTAACCAAAACCCCAGCCAAACTTCCGTGCAAGATAGCCACACAGATACCCGACACTTTTGGCGATCGGTGCCCAGCCTATCAGCCTAGCACAGTCGATCGGCGCACGATAAATGTCTCATTTGCAAGCGTGCGAAGGAAGACTCGTCCCTTTTTCTATAAAAAGGCACGCTAGCCTCAACACAGACAGCCCCCCGACCATCAACCGAAATACCTTGAGGACCCCGGAAATTAAATGCGTCTTTGAGGAGCACACTCCAACAGGATTGTGGCCAACAATCCCCGCGATGGTCATCATCGCTGCCCCGAGCCTGCAGCCCCTCAACCCTCTCCAGCTATTTCCGACGGTGAAAACCGTGGAGAAACCTCGGCATCCGCGAAGCAAGCCCGCTTAGATATGAACGAGGTAGACTAAGATCGCTCGAATGATGCCGAGCCTTAGAATGACCTTGCCTTGCAACCTTGTGACCCTGTGTCGCCATAATTAGATGTTGTCTGCTTGTGCACTCCTGTTTTTAATACTAGCCATGCATGAGTATGTTGACGTACGATTGCATTTTTATCCCGGGCGTAGCTGCCAACCTCGACGACGCAAGTTTGTGCTATGGATAAATCTTTTGGTTCCAGCTCACCGGAAAGATATTTTTCAAAACAACTCTTAACACATCTCGAGGACGAGATTTTCTTTTAAGGGGGGTAGTGTTGTGACACCCCAAAATTTTGACCTTGTTTTATTAATTAAAAATTTTGCCAGGAAATTAAAACTTTTATTTTCTGGGCTCACTTTTGATTTTTGAAACTTTTTCTCCCTTGCTAATATGGAGTTTTCCCCATAGAGAAAAACTTTTCAAATATGTTATTGGACTTGTTTAACCTCTCAAGAGAAAAACTTTTCTTTATTTAGTAGAACTAATTACATAATTAAATTGCTTGACCTTTATTTTCTTGAAAAATGGTTTTTCAAGGTTATATGGCCATATTTGAACTACAACCATTTGATTTATTTATCTAAAAATCCAACCAAAATTTGGAGATGTCATGTGATGTTTTTAAATCACTTTTATACAAAAATATCTTTTATTCTTGAAATATTTTGAGTGCTACACATGTTTTTCTTCTCTGGTCCAGAGAGCAACTTTGCACTACAACCCTTTAAAATATTTGTTTCTAGCTTCCACCAAAATTATGGGATGTCAGTAGGAGCATATCATTCCACTTTGTGCAAAAACCCAGTTATGTTCTTTGAAAAATTTGAGTGAATCATCCTCATTTCCATTCTGGTCCAACTTGATGGTTTGTACAGCAACCAAAATTTTTCTTACTCTTTAGCCCTTGATTATTTCTCCTACTGGTAGTACCCCTTGCCAAACCACTAAGTCCAGAAGCATGCACTTGTGGGATCATTTTTAGTTCATGAAATGATACCATTCACTCCCTGCCCAGAAGTGTAGTTTTGCAAAACTTGCACTAGCAAGTTTCTCCTTTCTGCAAACCAACCTTACCACTCTCTCTTGCATCCAAAGAGACACCGACCTAGAGATTTTGGCCACTCCAAGAATAGCCTAGGTGCCTTTGGCATTTTGACAAACACCTAGAGTGCATGGACTGAATTGGCATGATTTCAAGTTTGCACTATGAACTTGCACCTATGATCAAACAAGCGTGTCCACTAGACTCCCAGTTACTCCTAACCTAGATCTGCTAAATGCCAGCCTCACCCAAGCTCTGTAGCATGCCCTGGCATTACGTCGAGCACGTCCCGTGCACGCCAGAGCCTTGAGCGAGCGTGCGTTTAGCTTAGCACGCATCATGCGCCGAGCCGACACGCTGGCCCCCACGGCTTTGTCCCGCTCTGCGGACCACGCGACGCGCTCCCGTGCTCACCGCAACACGCCAAGCCGCCCCTCGCCACGCCCCGGCAGGCCAAGAGCTAGCCGCCGCCGTCGCCCGGCAGCCCTGCTCATGTCGGCGCCGTCCGAAACCTTCCCGCCGCCACTGCCCCTGGCACAGCCGAGCTCATCCGCAGCTTTGTCCAAGCCCTCGTCGCCGCCACGTTGCCCTACAGCCAGAGGCGGTTCGCGCCGTTCTTATCTCCGCCGCCACGGAACCGACCTCGACGAGCTATAAAAAGCCCGAGCTCATCCAAGCCTTGAGCAGCCTCATACCATCCCACTGGTACTCCTACAACCCGCAATCGGCGACGGAGGCCATCTTCCTCGTCTCCGGCCAGCTTCGGCCGCCGTTGCGCCCGGTGCGTGCATTGCCAGCGAGCCTCCCCACCCTTCCAACACCACCGCTCGACTCCCCTTGACCTGCGGAGCTTCCGGCATCTCAACCACGGTCGGGAGCCACGGCATCCTGACCCCAAACCCACCGAAGCTTTCCACCGCCCATGGCTTCGCCGCGGCGATGCCTCCACCTCCGAGCGACCCTCGACCACCGGGAGGACCTCCGCTGATCCAGCGGATCCATCCCGCCCTCGGCTCTCGAGAGACCGCCGCCCGCCGGCGACGAACGCCGGAGCCGCGCCTCTGCTCGGGCAGAGGAAGAGGAGAGGGAGGAGACTAGTCAAACATGACTAGTGGGCCCCGGGACCTTGTGTCGATGGCCCTTGCTGCCCACGCTGGATAAGGGGAGGCGTAAACCCTCAAGTACGCCTCCTCTGCCACGAAAGCGTATTCTGTACGAAGCGTTTTCTTTTATATCTTTATTTTAAAAACAGATTTTTGACCAAATGTTTGACTGGCTATATCTTTTAAAATATAACTCCAAATGAATTAATTCTTTTTCCTACCTCTCTCAAATATTGTCTAGTTTATTTTAAGATTTATTTGAAAAAATTTCAAAACAACTTTTGGTGCTGTTTTTATTTTGTGTGTTAATTCTTTATATTTGCTAAAATAGGATTTTTGAAGAGAGGAGAAACTTTCAAAAGTTTTGAAGTGCACCCCACCTTACCACTCGTTGAAGGCAAGCATTCTCAATCGGCATAATATTTTGGTGTGATCGTTGATACATTTTAACACCATCGCATTTGAAGGACTTGTCATTTCATGTGATATGATCATATGCATGAGTGCATATTAGTGATTTCCATGCTGTTGGAAATAAACACACTTGTGATGATAATCATCCTCATGTGTCTTGCATGCATGCGGAAAGGAATCCGGAAAGCCTCTGCCTTGGGTAGGTGTGAGCTTGTCGCCGGTCTCCGACGGAGACGGGTATGTCGGTATGGCATAGTAAGATATAATGAGTGTTGATTGGAATGGTTGAAATATATTTGTTATACATGTCATGCAGGAAACTATAAACCTCTGAGTCGACCGTAGATCGAGTCTTGTTCGATAACCCCACACTTGTTTCAGTGCTACCACTTGTCCCTGCCACGGTAGGGTGCAGTTCGATAATTTGTCAACCCTTTCTAGCACACACCGCATGAGGGGCGGGATGAGGTACCATGGCCATGGATTAAAGCCATCATCCGGTTAGGGGCATGGGTGTTTCGGTTGGGACCGAGAGGGAGGCCACCCCTTAGTCTTGCGATATAAATTTGATCCCATGCTACGCGAGGTTGTAGCCTCCCACTTAGAGTTTGCTTGACAAGTGTCGTGGGTGATTCGGACACGAGTGAGTTAAGCTGGTGTGTGCAAGTCGGTGTGTTTTCATTTAAAAGACCGTGGCGGAATTAGTCGATGGACTAAAGGAATCCGTTACTCGTGGGTAAAGAGTACACCCTCTGCAGAGATTAAAACCTATTCGAATAGCCGTGTCCATGGTTAAGGATTACAGTCTGGGACGGGTCAAGTGTCGGTCTTAGTGTCGGTCTTCGGAGGTGAAGCTGTTAACCAGAACTGGAACAACATGGATTGTGACTTGTGACTTATGATGATTATGATTATTATTATCGTTGACTAACCCGTGATATTATTGTTATTATCGAGTATCTCTGGGATGGTTCTACCTCCGGGATATTCACTATGATTGTTATTTTAAAGCCCTTTATGTGGTGTCGCTCAGACGCCCGATTGTGGAATTTCTTTTAAAGCCCTTTATGTGGTGTCGCTCAGACGCCCGACTGTGGTATTTCTTTTAAAGCCCTTTATGTGGTGTCGCTCAGACGCCCGACTGTGGCATTTCTTTATAGCCCTTTAGGCGTTGTCGCTCAGACGCCCGACTGTGGCATTTCTTTTAAAGCCCTTTATGTGGTGTCGCTAAGACGCCCGACTGTGGCATTCCTTGTTATTTACTTCATAAATTTCAATACTACTATGTTATTGCATATCCATGAATAACGTGCTTGCATGCATCCGAGATTTATTTTTGTGACTGACGTCATGAGCATAAAATATTTTTCAGCACACCATTGTTATGTTATACCTGTGTTCATAATGTTTGCGAGTACATTCAAAGTACTCAGCGGCTTGTCCAGCTATTGTCTTGGCCAGATTTTCTTGCCTGAAGAGGAGCGATCGCGATGACAGCCCGGAACCTAAGCAATGGAGATAGTAGCCTCGCGAAGATAGGAGTTGACCTGGTCAGCTGTTCCTGTGGGAAATGGAGTCCCATAGACACTGATGTTTCACAACCCGCTTCCGCCATCAACCTCTAGAAACCTTTTGTTGTACTCATAGGCCAGAACGGTCTTGTACCACATATTTTGTGTTTTGCTTGGAATTTCTGTATCAAGTTGGAGCCTCATCAGCTAACAGTAATCCTGGGGCTGATGAGCACGACGGTCTTTTCTGGAAACTTATTACCCGGAAAACCGGTCGTGACAACCAGCCTCATCTCGATCGTGCCTCCAGCAATGAGCCGCGTCCAACTAGGCCGGGTGCCGCCAGAGGCAATCGAGCCGAGACTGCCCAGCCGGCCACCCCAGCGCCTGACACCGCCGTCTCCGCCGACCCGCCGAACCCGTCTGCTGCTCCTTACGCTGCCGTCTTGTCCTTTCTTTATCTGTTTTCATAGTCTTCGAAGAACTTGTTAATTTGCACAATTCCACCCGTGGGGTGTATTTTGAACTCGGCCAGAGGCCTTTGCTTATGTAAATATCTATCTGCCTTCTATCTTTCCTTGCTTATTGCTCTTTTGGCTTTTTTTTCCTTTGCCGCCTTTCCATAGTCGCTGCTTTGCCAGACGGACAGCAGCTCCGCGGACTGCTGCAAGTCAAATGCTTGGCTACTTTAGGGAAGGCAAGTACTACGTCTTTTTAGAGTTTTTTAACAAGTGAGATAGAAGGCGGTGAGCCGACTACTCGAGAGTCGGCTCTGCAGAGAGAGGCTGGGAGCCGGCTTGGGCTATGCATTCTCTTTAAGTCCTTAGCCATTTTTTCGTGTGTGCGCTCATTCTTGCTTGTTCTCCGCATACCAACAGTCGCTCTGCGAGCTGCGGCTTTCGAGAGGAGACGGCTTAAGCGCAGCACACTACTTGTCCGACTGCAGGAAGCATTTCATAGCGCAAGATGGCAAGTCCCTGGGCCGACTAGTCGAACCCGGTGCCAAGCGACATGACAAAAGAGTAGCATACTCGGAGGCATAATTCTTATCATACTGATAACAAAAAGGGCAGTCCCCGAGCTCGTCTCGGGGGCCCAAAGTCTCGGTACTTTAACACAAAGTATAGCGTGGTACATACTGCATTAACTGTAAAATCTTCAGAGAAGATTTACATTCCATGGCCGTTCTGACTCCTTGCCGGAGTCGTCTCTCTTGCACGCTCGAGGCTACTGAGCGTCGATTAGGTAGTAGAAGCCGTTGCCTAGCACTTTGCTGATGATGAAGGGGCCTTCCCAAGGCGCCGACAACTTGTGTTGGCCGGCTGTTCGCTGAATCAGCCGGAGCACAAGGTCGCCCTCTTGAAACGATCTCGGCCTGACCTTTCGGTTGTAGTATCGGCGCAGACTCTGCTGTTAGATGACGGACCGGCTGAGTGCCAACAGCCGGCCCTCTTCCAGCAGGTCGACGCCGTCTTGACGTGCTTCCTCAGCTTCCTCTTTGGTGTACATGGTGACTCGTGGAGAGTCGAACTCTATGTCCGTCGGGATGACGGCTTCGGCACCGTAGATGAGGAAGAAAGGCGTGAAGCCGGTTGACTTGTTTGGAGTCATACGCAGACTCCAGAGGACGGCTGGCAGCTCCTCAAGCCAACAGCCGGCCGAACGTTCGAGTGGTTCGACTAGTCGAGGCTTGATGTCGTACAAGATGAGGCCGTTTGCTCGCTCCACCTGGTCGTTTGACTACGGGTGGGCAACGGACTCTAAGTCCAGTCGGATGCCCTGTGTTGCGCAGAAACGAGCCAAGGCGCCTTTGGCAAAATTTGTGCCGTTGTCGGTGATGATGCTGTGCGGTATGCCGTACCGCACCATGATGTCGGCGATGAAAGTCACTGCAGTCGGGCCGTTCAACTTCTTGATGGGCTTTGCTTCTATCCACTTGGTGAACTTGTGCACCGCGACAAGCAGGTGAGTTAGGCCGCCTCGAGCCGTCTTGAATGGTCCCACCATGTCCAGGCCCCAAACTGCAAAGGGCCAGGCGATGGGGATTGTCTTGAACGCGGAAGCCGACTAAAGTGGCTTGGAACGGAACTTCTAGCACCCCTTGCAGTTTTGGACTAACTCCTTAGCCTCTTCCAGGGCAGTCGGCCAGAAGAAACCGTGTCGAAAGGCTTTGGCGATGAGTGCTCTTGAAGCCGCATGGTGGCCGCACTCGCCCTGATGAATGTCTCTGAGAATTGCTTGGCCTTGTTCTGGCTCTACGCAGCGCTGGTAGACACCAGTGACACTGCGCCTGACCAGCTCTCTGTTGATTATGGTGTATGCTGCCGCTCGGTGTTGCACCTGCCGGGCCAAGATCTCATCAGCTGGCAGCTCTCTGTTCACTAGAAACTTGAGGATGGGCTGCGCCTATGAGGGTGCTGCTATTTCTTCAACCGCCACCACAGCGACTTGGACAAGGGTGGCTGGGCTGGGAGGCGGCGGGCTGGAGTCTGCTGACGCTTGCTTGGATTAACGAAGTCCCGGGCGATGGCGCAGCCCAGGCTGGCTCGGCGCAGCCCCCGGGCGACTAGCGCGATCCCCGGGCGGGTTCTCAAGTCCCGGGCTGGCCGATTGTAATTTTCTTGGGGCCGTCTGGGGGCTCTTGAGTCGGATCCGACTTCTTGGGAGAGCGGCACAAAGATGGAGTCTGATTACAGTGAAGGCTTGATGGGCGGCAAGGAGGCGAAAGAGCGACACCGGACGGTATTGCGTGGCGGGTGGAGCCGATTCGTGCCAAGGTGTCTGCTTGATCGTTCTCGTTTCTTGGCACGTGAAGGAACTCGCACCCCTCGAAGTATCCGCTGAGTTGCTGCACTAGGAAACGGTAGCTCGCCATGTTTGCATCTTTGGCGTCCCAGTCGCCAGATGGCTGCTGGACCACCAAATCAGAGTTCCCATAGCACAGAATCCGGCAAATGCCGAGTTCTTTGGCAAGCCGGAGTCCGTGAATGAGCGCCTCGTATTCGGCGATGTTGTTGGAGGCGGCGAAGTGGATCTGCAGCACATACTTGAGCTTGTCGCCTTTGGGGGAGGTGAGGACGACACCGGCTCCCAGGCCGGTACGCATCTTAGAGCCGTCGAAATGCATCCGCCAATGGGTGGAGTCGGTATTGGCGGCGGTATCGGAGTCTCGGCCCGACGGCGAAATCGGCGATGCTTGCGACATGATGGCGGTGCGTGGCTGGTAGTAGATGGTGTAAGGAGCCAGATCTATGGCCCATTTGGCTACTCGGCCAGAGGCGTCTTGGCTTCCAATGATCTCGGCCAGCGGAGCCGTGCAAACCACGGTGATTGGATGCTCTTGAAAGTAAGGCTTCAGCTTCTTGGCGGCAAAATGCACACCGTAGCACATCTTCTGGTAATTGGGGTAGTTCTACTTGGAGGTCGACAGTACCTCGCTCAGGTAATATACCGGTCTCTGGACAGGGAGCGCCTTGCCTTCCTCTTTGCGTTCGACTACAATAACTATGCTGACTACTCGGCTAGTGGCGGTGATGTACAGGAGCATGGGCTCTTTAGGAGTTGGAGCCGCCAACACAGGGGGAGTAGTCAACATCTTCTTTAGCTAGAGAAATGCTTCATCCGCCTTGTGGTTCCACTCAAAAAAGGTGGTCTTCTTCATCAATTGGTACAAAGGAAGAGCTTTCTCGCCCGGTGATGAATCGGTGATGGGCGTAAGCGGCGGTGAACTTCGCACATCTAACGATCGGTGGGAACTTCCATTCTCTCGATGGCCTTGATCTTCACGGGGTTGCACTCTATGCCGCGTTCAGAGACTAGGAAGCCAAGGAGTTGGCCGGCTGGTACTCCGAAAACGCACTTTTCAGGGTTGAGCTTGATCTGGAATCGGCGCAGGTTCTCAAAGGTCTCCTTGAGGTCCTCTAGCAGCGTCCCACGCTTCTCCGTCTTCACCACCACATCATCCACGTAGACATGGGCATTCCTGCCGAGTTGCTTGAGGGAGCACTTCTGCTTGCAACGATGAAAGGTGGCACTGACATTCCTCAAGCCGAACGTCATCGTCAGGTAGCAGAAGGCTCCGAATGGCGTGATGAAGGCGGTCTTCAGTTTGTCTGCCGGGTTCAGCTTGATCTGGTGATATCCTGAATATGCATCTAAGAAACTCAGCAGCTCGCATCCGGCTGTGGAGTCTATCACCTGATCGATTCTTGGCAGGGAAAACGGATCCTTTGGGCAGGCTTTGTTGAGGCTTGTGTAATCAATGCACATCCGCCATCGCTTGTTTTTCTTCAGTACCAAAACCGGGTTTGCCAGCCACTCTAGAAAAAACACTTCCATGATGAAGCCGGCTGCAAGAAGCCGGGCTATCTCTTCTCCAACAACTCTTCTCTTTTCTTCTGGCAGGCGGCGCAAGGGCTGCCTGACGGGTTTCACACCCGGCCTGACATGTAGCTTGTGCTCGGCGAATTCCGTCGGTACACCTGGCATGTCTTTGGGGGACCATGCAAAGATGTCTCGATTCTCACGGAGGAAATCGACGAGCTCGCCTTCCTATTTGCTATCAAGGTTTGTACCCATGACAGTGTACCTCTCTGGGTGTTCCGGGTCCAAGGGTATCTTCTTGGTCTCTTTGGCCGGCTTGAATGAACCTTCAGCTTCCGACTCCTTGGGGTCAGGCGACATATCTGGCTATTTTCCGGCCATCGCCACGACCCGATCAAGGAGCCGCTTCTCAGCTGCGATCACCAGGGACTCGGCCAGCCGGCTGCTCTCGGCCGCGCAGGCGGACGACTTCCTGTAGTCGCCGGCTATGGTCAGAATTCCCTTGGAACTCGGCATCTTCATCTTGAGGTAGGCGTAGTGAGGAACCGCCATGAACTTGGCCAACGCAGGTCGGCTAAGCAGTGCGTGGTACGGGCTCTCCAGGTCCACTACTTCAAACCAGATTGGCTCTCGGCAGAAATGATCCTTGTCTCCGAAGAGGACGTCTATCAGGATCTTGCCGATTGGTGAGCAGGAAAGGCCGGGCACAATACAATGGAACACAGTCCGTCTGCTCTGCAGCTGTCTTTGCTTGATTCCCAGCTTCTCCATAGTATCTTTGTACAGGATGTTGATGCTACTACCTCCGTCTATCAGCACTCTCGAAAAGCGGGTGGCCCACCTATCAGTGGCCAAGGTGGCACCTAGGACCAGGGCATAGGAGCCCGGATTCGGCATCACCTCTGGGTGATCCGCTCTGCTCCAATTGATTGGCTTCTCGGACCAATGCATAAACTCTGGAGTGTCTGTTGCCACTGCATTTACTTCTTGCTGCTGCAGCCGTCTGCTATGCCGATCATCAGCCACACTGGTGAACACCACATAGGCTCCGTGCTCTTACGGTACTGCGTCTTGCCTTCGCCGATCGGCGGCGGCCGCTTTGAGGCGGCGGTGGAGGCGGCGGCCCAGCAGGCGGCGGAGGACGGAGGCTGTATCCCTTGGCGATTCTGGTGAGCCAGTGGCACTTTCGGGTGGTATGATTCGACGGCTTCGTGCCACTGTGGAACTTGTAGGGACCATCCAGAGTCTGCTCATAGGAAAAGGCCGACAACCAATTGGATTTGCCGCCTTTCTACCGTTTGGCCGGAGGCTGCCCCTCCGGTTGTTGATCTTCGACTGTCGCAACCTGCCGACTGTTGGAAGTCGGCTATTGGGCCTTGCGTTTGTTGTCGCTCTGTTGTTGTTGCCGACTGGTGTCTCGGTGGAGTTACGGGAGCTGAGGGCCACTTTGCGGCCGCATTGACTTGAATCTCTTCTTCATGGAGGAGTCGGCTATGGCGTACTTATCCGCTATGATCACCGGTTAAATCGAGGTTTACGGCTCGTCGCGAGAGGAGCTCAGCTTGAGAGGTGCCTTCTCGGCACCGGCGATGAAAGTACTTGATAGCTTGCACCTCGTGCACGCCCTCGCAGGAGTTCGGCTTCGCCCAGTAGCGTGAGGTAGTCGTGTGTTGACTTCGTCGAGGCCTTGCGCACAAGGAAAGCTGGCGCGGTTTGGGAGGTCACTTATACGTGCTCGTGAAGTTGCGGATGAAGGCTTCAGTGAAGTCGACCCAGCTATTAATGGTGCGGGGCTTCAGACTGTTCAGCCATGTCCGGGCCGTGCCACAGGCATGGCGGAGCGTACTTCCGCGGCAACTTCGCTTGTTGCCGTTCGCTATCTTGGCGGCCGTGGAGTAATCTATCAGCCAGTCTTCCGGCTTCATAGAGCCGGTGTACTTGGGTGTGTCTCGGGGGAGCGTGAACCCTTTGGGGAAGGGCTCGTCTCGGATGCGAGGTCCAAAGCAGGGCGGACCCAGCTTGTCTTCTTCTTCCAGCGCCAGGGATCGGTGGAGTCGGTCGATTCGATGGCGGGCGTCGTTCTCTTCGACTCCCTCTCGGCGGCCAAGGCGGCCACCGAGAGTCGGATGCTCAACAGGCGGCGGGGAAACTCGTCGTTCTCTTCTGGGTGGGGGAGGGAGGTAGTCGTCCCGCCGTCCCACTGCTCTCGGCCGACCGTCTTGGTCGCGCTCAATGGTGATGCGAGTCCGACTGTGACTGACAACCGGCTCTTTTTCTTTCCTTCTGCGGACTCTGCCAGTCGGCGTCCGAGATGTCGCGCCTTGATCTCGGCAGGGAGGCAAGTCGTCATTCAGTTGCTGCAGCGCATCTGCGCGGCCGCCGGCCGGGTTCTGCGCTGCAACCGCGTCGAGGAGCTGCAGGACTCGCTCCGTCATCATGCGGCACTCTTCACCCTTGAAGTTCTTCAGCTTGTCAGTCGCCGCTTGAGCGGCACGGATGTTCCCCGCAGGGGTGGCGTATACGGGGCGTTTAGCCCCGAACAAGTCGGCGATGGTCGCGCCGCGTTGCCGGACCGCGCCTTGGCGGCTCGGCCCAGTTGGAGCCGGCGAGCCGCCCACGGCGCGATCCATTTCGTGTTGGTAGGCTTCTGACAAGCACCTCATGCTCGCCAGCCTCGTGGCGCCTTTGATGTTATGAAGGCAGCGTGTCTCCAGCGTCTCGGCGTCTGCATCCTCTGGAATGGGCGCAGTTAGGTCTTGCAGGGCCGCGGCGAGCGAGTCCTGAGCTTCTTCACCGGAGCGCTCATCGTGACTGATGACGAGCACCTCCGTGACGGTGCTTCCTCCGCTCTCCTCGTGAGGAAGCGGCTCGTCGTAGACCACCACGTTGGTGGGGAAAGTGTCAAGCGACACGGCGTCGGAGTCGACCAGCATCGGGTCGGTGGAGCCTACGGACTCCAAGTCCACGGCGGGCTTCGCCAATGACGTGGAGTTGGTCGAGGCCCGCAAAGGAGACTCTCGGGGCCACCCGTGCGGCGTCGGATGCGAGGCTCGTCGGAAGTCGAACCTCGCCCGACAAGTTGGCGAGCTGCTTCGCCGCACAAAGGGTCTCAGCGCCCGCATGAGCCGTCCGATCTGAACTCCATCTGGCGAGCTCTGGCTGGCTCGCTTCGCCAAGGAGGAAGAGGGTTCCGTCGAGAACAGATCTCCGGACGACGGTGCACCTCGCCCACGGTGGGCGCCAAATGTCGGGGGTTGGGTGCGACATATGCCAAAGGATGGCTTATCATGGTGGGGGCGAGTAGAACGTCGCTGGTGCCTGGAAACGGGATGAGGCGAAGAGATGCACGCCGGCGGATCTTACCCAGCTTCAGGGCTCTCCGAGGAGATAACACCCCTACTGCTGCTCTGTGGGGTCTCCGCAAGATCACTAAGGCAAAGTGAATACAAGGGTGCTCTTAGAGCTGTTTCTGGAGGAAGGAGAAGGCAAG
Organism: Aegilops speltoides; assembly: GCA_021437245.1. NCBI lineage: Eukaryota > Viridiplantae > Streptophyta > Magnoliopsida > Poales > Poaceae > Aegilops > Aegilops speltoides. The sequence goes on from CM038142.1 coordinate 473,410,540, forward strand.
GCTAGCTCTCTCCCTCCGGTGTGTTCTGTCTAATGCTACTAGATGCGAACCCTTTGCATGGGTGCCCTGGGGGTTTATATAGGCCTACCACCAGGGTTACAATGGTAAATCCGGCTGGGCGCGGGTCCCAGCCGTCTGTCTCTTAGGTGTCGTCTTCTCCGCCGACTCCTGGGTCCCGCCGACTGGTGGGTCCCGCCGACTGGCCTGGTACGAGGGCGTCAGCCCGTGTCCGCCGCGGGCGGGTCTTGTCGGCTGCGGATTACTGTAGCCGTGCTTCTAATGACGTGGGCTTGGTCGTGGAGTCATGGCGACAGTGTCGCCGCCTGACGGGCGATTACTGTGGCCATTCCTCGGTCTCATCTGGTTTAATGGCGTGTGGGACCCGTGGGAGGGGCCGGCCGGCTTCAGGGGGCCGACTCCCAATGGGTCCGACTCTCCGCGCTTTCGCCGTCTTCAATACTCTCGCTGACTGGTAGGTCGTGCCGCTTCCGGGCCGTACAAACAAGGCATCGTGGCGCAGGGCCCCGCCCCAAGGGCTGATGTCAGGGCTTGCATGGCAACAGTGCCGCGCCGGGCGGAGATCTCCGCGAGTACGGCGCACTGTGGCCATGCTTGCCTTTAATCACTGGGTGGTTGGGAGTCGTGGGCCGACTCCCCATAGTCGACATCTTCGGAGTCGCCTCTGGGACTCGGCTTGGACGAGAGTCGCCTCTGGGACTCGGCTCGGATGAGAGTCGCCTCTGGGACTCGGCCCTTCTTGGAGTCGCCTCGGGGACTCGGCTCGGATGAGGGTCGCCTCTGGGACTTGGCCCTTCTTGGAGTGGCCATAAGTACTTGAGGGGGGCAGTCGCCCCGATGTCTTGAAAGGTTCTGGGGCTCGGGTTAGCCTACCCGTGGCCCATTACTCCGACATCAGGAGTCCGAACTTGCCAAGGACCGCCAGAGCGCACAAGATGCCTGAGCCGAAGCCCAAAGTGCCCTCCAGGAAATCCAGGCAGCCAAGAAGATTGCGGCGGGTAAGGCTTTCATTATGCAAAGAAAGTATGTGAAGGAAATGTTCCTTTTACTTACCCGAATTTGGAGCTCTCCTGGGGCGTTTGCGGATCTGCCGCGCATCATATCAGATGCTGCCGAATTTTATCGAGCCGAAGAAGGGAGCTCTACGAAGAAGCTGTTCTGGTCGCAATACCTTGGACCAGAACATCCAGTGCCCTTTAGCGACTAGCTGAAATAGCTGGTCGAGCTGCATAAGATGGCCGAACTAGCCATGAGGGATTTGATAATCCGGCTATGGCCTGCCGAGCCCATGCCTAGCAGCTACTTCAGACTCGTGAAGCGGCTTGTCAGTGCCTGCCCAAGGCTTGAAGTCATAAAGCGGTCGGTCTGCATTGAAGGTGCGTGGATGGCCTTTGCCTGCGCCAAGGTGCACTGGGCGAAGATGGATGCCAAGAAGCTGATGACCAAGGGGCCGCTTGAGGGCATGGAGCACCGCCGACCCGAGCTATATTTTGATAGTGTCCTGGAGGGATCCCGTCTTGTGGCGGAGCAATGTGCGAAGGATGTTATATTCCCATGAAAACATTCGTGTTATCCTGTCTTGTAATATGAAACAAGGTCGTTATGTAATATAATGCTTATTACTTTAAAATTTTACCTCTTGTGCGACCGTTTATGAAATCTGAGATTTGGCCATTGTCGACTTCTGCCCCCACGTAGATAGTACGTGGGTGTTCGGGATAAATCTAAACACACTTTACTCCACATTCTGGTCCTTAAAGGAGGTGTTTAGCGCAACGAACAAGGCAGTCAGACTATACTGCTTTATCATCCTCACTTCGCCATAGGAGTTTGACAATGAAAATTTTGGCGCAGCCCCTGGTGTTCGGAAGGCCGAACTCGGGGCGCTTTACAGGCCTAATCGGATAAGAAACGATTCCTCGCATAATGCGGAAAAAAATCTTTAAGGATTTGAAAACCTCTCGAACAGCTGACCGACTCTCGCCGCATCATGACATTCAGTTTTTGACTTTCTCTACTGAGGTGCTTGTCCGGAAGAACCAGGACACATTCAGACTAGTTCTTCCTTTACTACCCTAGCCGATATAGCGGAATGTAAGGTAGGAAGCACAGGATCCAGGCAACCCAACTATTGACCAAAGACATGATTCGGAGCCGATGCATATAATGCTATAAGTTCGAGGTGCCGAACTATACTGTAAAAGTGTTCGGACTTTATTGCCGTAACGGGGGTGTAATGAAGCCCCTGGTGAAGTAATGCGTACTAGAGTGTACGGGTGCAATTGATAAAAAAATACAAAGACAAGGAAAAAAATCAAGTAATAAGCTAACGCTGCAAATTATTTTCCATTGTAATTTGATTAATACGTCGAGGCGTACTTGTACAAGTAATGCGATAAGCAAGTAAGGCTATTTGACCTGCCATGACCAAGGGCGAGCTGCGTGCGGGTATTCAAAATAGGTATAATGATCGTTAGCAGAGACCACCTGGGGGTTCCCTTGTACGTCAAAGCCCCTTGCCTCCTTGGTGTATCCGTCCCGTGATGTGTCCGATGATCAGGTTGTCAGAAAAAGCCTCGACAAGAGAAAAACCTGAAATAAAAAGAAAAGGTGAAGGTATATGGGTCCAGGAGTGATTGAGCCGCATTGTGGACCACGGTCTAGCTGTGCCTTCATCCATGCCCGTGGTACTTTAAGTGTGTAGTGATGTACACACGGCATGAATTTCACCGCTTGATTGGGACTGGGACGGGGGCCGAATTGCTAGTCGAGCTCTGGACAAGCTGGATGATCCTGCTGTAGAGTAGTTCGGACTCGCTTGACGGTGTCCGGGGGCTTTACTGTCGAATTGAGGTTTTGCCTAAAAAGGCTACTCTGTACTTCTGCTGCAAGGGCCACGATGTGCTCCTCGGTATGGAGGGAGCGCTCTGTATTTCCATTGACTGTTATAACACCGGGTGGTCCGGGCATCTTGAGCTTGAGGAAGGCATAGTGCGGCATCCCATTGAATCTAGCGAATGTGGTTCGTCCGAGCAGTGCATGATAACCACTGCGGAAGGCGACGATATCGAAGATCAACTCTTCGCTTCAGAAATTATCCAGGGATCCGAAGACCACTTCCAGTGTGATTGAGCCCGTACATCAGGCCTCTACACCTGGTATGATACCTTTAAAGGTGGTTTTTGTGGGCTTGATCCTTGATGGATCGACACCTATTTTGCACACTGTATCCTGATAGAGCAGGTTCAGGCTGCTTCCACCATCCATAAGGACCCGCGTAAGGTGGAATCCATCGATAATTGGGTCAAGGACCAGTGCGGCTGAACCGCCATGACAGATACTGGTCGGATGGTCCCTGCTGTCGGTGTCAAAATCGGTGGATCTCGTGTAGGGGGTCCCGAACTGTGCGTCTAAGGCTAATGGTAACAAGAGGCAGGGGACACGATGTTTTACCCAGGTTCGGGCCCTCTCGATGGAGGTAATACCCTACTTCCTGCTTGATAGATCTTGATGATATGAGTATTACAAGAGTTGATCTACCACGAGATCGTAGAGGCTAAACCCTAGAAGTTAGCCTATGATAATGATTGTTGTTGTCCTACGGACTAAACCCTCCGGTTTATATAGACATCAGAGGGGGCTAGGGTTACACATAGTCAGTTACAGAGAAGGAGATCTACATATCCGAGTTGCCAAGCTTGCCTTCCACACAAAGGAGAGTCCCATCTGGACACGGGACGAAGTCTTTGATCTTGTATCTTCATAGTCCAACAGTCCGGCCAAAGTATATAGTCCGGCTGTCCGAGGACCCCTTATCCAGGACTCCCTCAGTAGCCCCTGAACCAGGCTTCAATGACGATGAGTCCGGCGTGCAGATTGTCTCCGGCATTGCAAGGCGGGTTCTTCTTTAAATCCTCCAGAGTATTGTTGCAACAAGCAGTGTCCGGCTCCTCATCAATGTTGCGCTCCTCAGCTTCTGTGCTTTAATAATGGCTATCTCCACGTGTCGAGCGAATGCGAGAAGTCGAGGCGTTTTTACATTTTCCACCCCGACCATGCGAGTAAATCGTCTATTTAAAGAGACGGGGATCCTCAGATCCAAATCACACCATCTCCTCCCAGCGAGTATTCATCAGAGTGCGCCCGGAAAAATTCATACCACCATGGTCGGTTGTCACGGTTCCTCCTCTCGCTCCCGTAGCACTAGGCCAGGCGATTGGGAGAAATGTTCTGTCCCCCACAGCCGACTAGTAGAGTTGCAGACCAAGGGGTTTCTCCCGCCTGCGTACATGGTCCCCGTCCGAGCTGGACTAGCCACTTATAATGGCGGGGAGCAAGCGGAGAGCTCTCCAAACCCATCCAAGGGAGAGCGGGTATGCTTTGTCCCCTATTTGCTGACGGAGCTCAGATTTCCAATCCATCCTTTCCTCCGCAGGCTCCTGGAGTTCTAAGGCCTCCTGCTGCATAACTTCACCCCAGCCTCCATACTACATATCACAGGCTACGTTGCCTTCTGCGAGCTTTTTCTGGGTTGCGAAGCCCATTTCGAGCTGTGAAGAGGCTATTCTGCCTCGTACCCCACACTCAGGAGGGGTCGGTATATCAAGTGGGCGGAGCCGAAATATGGCGCATCACTGGGACCGGATACCTATCCGGCACCCCGAAGAAGACATCCGAAGACTGGCCATCGGAATGGTTCTACGTGGAGGATGTCCCTCTTATGGACCCTGTTCGGAAGGGCCTTCCCGAGTTTGTAAATGCCCCGTTGAAGAAACGCCACAGCTGGCGCCCTAGGAGCCCCCGGAGGAAGATAACAGAGAGATCCTTTTCCTGATGGGCAGGATAAATACGCTGACCAAATCAGGACTGCCAATAATTGAGGTTATGTCCATATGTATAATGCGGGGAGTGCAGCCACTTCAATATCGGGGGAAACCCATGTGGCACTTCAATGGAGAAGACGATGCCACCCGCTACGGCCGTAAAGGTTCGGACTCTCCCGCTGCTCTGGCGAAGATATTGTCCGATTTGGACAAAGGAGAAGAGGAGGATTTCATCCATATCAAGCCACGGGATGGATTCTCCATGTACAACCCGCCAAGCTGGGTGAGTCGCTATCTTTTATTCCAGTCTTTCCCACACATTTTTTAGCACAAATGTTTGCTCCATCAATTCATAGCAGGAACTTCGAACAGCTATGAGGGATGTTCACAGCCCGTCTCCATAGCCAGAGGATCCCAACCAGACTCTCGACCCCGGACTCAAAGAAGATCCGGACACATTTGTGGAGCTTGTTGATAGGACATTTTATCAGTTAAGCTGCGATGGTGTGATGGTGGCCATCATAGCTGATTATCCTGGCCTACTCCCTGTATCCCAGGTAAGTAAAGCCAGAGTCCCAACTTCCAAAAAGGATTCCCTCTTTACACTTCACCCACCGCACATGTATTGCGTCTTACAGGGAAGGCCATCGGGGCGCCAAGCCGAACCCGCAGTGACTCGCCAACAAGGGGCACCGAAGTCGGGTAGGATTAAAAGGAAGGCGGTCAGGACCGAGACGCCGTTGCAAAGGTATGTTTAAAAACCTGCCACAAAATTATCATCGTTAAAATATAACAATGTCCAATGTCTTCTGACAGAAAAAGCGCTCGCCGGACTATATCCGGAGAGCCTGCCAGTCACGCCTCCACCAGCCGGACTCTGAGGCCGGACTCAAGGGCGGAGGTCAACACGGACGATCCTCCAATAGAGGATGCAGATAGATTTTCCGCTACAAACTCCCAAGTGGAGAGTGCCATGAATCATAGGCATTGTCGAGCCGCACTACGCGACCCTAATTTCTCTCAAGAGGCGTTTGATGCCTTCAACTCTGGGGACGCGTACATCCGGTCTGCTCAAGGTGGCCTTGACAGGGCCACGGACCAGTACGTGAAGGATATACGGGTAAGAAAATTTGATAAGTATGTATATCAGTAGCCCCTGAGACTTGAAATAGTTGGCACAACTAATTTAAGGATCCTCGTGTGCATAGGTTCTGATAGAGAAGAATACCCAGCTATCTAAAGAGCTAGAGGAGTGCAAGGCCCAACTGCGGGCCGCAATTGCTCTGATGGAGGAGTCTACAAAGGCCCCATATGCTAATACTTGTTTTAATCGGAAATAATGGCATGTACCAGTTTAGTATTCGGCATGAATGCAAATCTAACAATAGATTCTGCAGACAATCCCGGAGGCAATCCAGAGATCTTACCAGAGGATGAGCAACATGTTCGGCGATAGCTGAAGGCTGGCGAGCGTGTGCTTACCAAGGTTATAAAGGAGAAAAATATTCTCCAGGACGCGAACACCCGACTAGACGTCGAATTAAAGGATGTTTGGGTCCAGCTTGCTGACTCTGTAAAGGAGAATAGGAGGCTAGTTATGTTATATTACATAGGTAGTGTCGGTGTCAAAACCGGCGGATCTCGGGTAGGGGGTCCCGAACTGTGCGTCTAGGCGGATGGTAACAAGAGACAAGGGACACGATGTTTTTACCCAGGTTCGGGCCCTCTCGATGGAGGTAAAACCCTACTCCTGCTTGATTTATATTGATGATATGGGTAGTACAATAGTGGATCTACCACGAGATCAAGGAGGCTAAACTCTAGAAGCTAGCCTATGGTATGATTGTTGTTGTGTCCTACGGACTAAAACTCTCCGGTTTATATAGACACTGGAGAGGGCTAGGGTTACACAGAGTCGGTTACAATGGTAGGAGATCTACATATCCGTATCGCCAAGCTTGCCTTCCACGCCAAGGAAAGTCCCATCCGGACATGGGACGAAGTCTTCAATCTTGTATCTTCATAGTCTTGGAGTCCGCCGATGATGATAGTTCGCTATCCGGACACCCCTAGTCCAGACTCCTCAAGAGCCTCGAACCAGGCTACAATGACGACGAGTCCGCGCGCATATTGTCTTCGCATTGCAAGGCGGGTTCCTCCTCCGAATAATTCATAGAAGATTGTGAACACCAGGATAGTGTCCGGCTCTGCAAAATAAATTCCACATACCACCGTAGAGAGAATAATATTTACACAAGTTCAATCTGCTGACGTATTTTGTGGCGTGACGTCACACCACAACCAAGCTTTTACTCGAATCGTTTTTACTATACCACCTCAGCGCGTTTAGCGAAGTGGTTTCCTTGGCACGTCTTGTCGAAGCAGAGATCGTGTTTCCCTTATTCCAGGATTCCCATCAATACGGACGTGGGTAACCCAACCGCGCCATTGATTGTGGCGCTTGGGAGATAAGCGAGTTTTACCAGGCCGGTGGGGACGCATAGTTTTGTCCGCCCATATATAAGGGGATAAGGATCCACCTCTTTTACCTATGCCTTCTTCCTCCTTTGCTTATCCATCTCCGCGTACTCGAGCTCCAGTGCCCAAGTCCGCACATCTCACCTCGACCTTCTCCAGCCATGTCTGGAGCGGGAGGCAAGTGGATGGCCTCCTCCGTTACAGAGGGGCACATCAAGAAGCTGCGCAGTGCCGGATATCTGTCCAGCGACATTGCGCATCGGCTCCCCGACGAGGGGCAGCTCATCCCCACCCCCAGGCCCCATGAGAGAGTGGTATTCCTTCCCCATTTCCTCCGCGGACTGGGCTTCCCACTCCATCCCTTTGTCTGGGGGCTCATGTTCTACTACGGCCTGGATTTCCACGATCTGGCCCCAAATTTCATCCTCAACATCTCGGCGTTTATCGTCTTGTGCGAGGCCTTCCTCTGCATCCAGCCCCACTTCGGCTTGTGGCTAAAGACCTTCAATGTCAAGCCGAAGGTTGTGAAGGGCAGCCAAGCGGAGTGCGGAGGCGCCATGGTGGGCAAAATGCCCAACGTCACTTGGCTCGAGGGTGCCTTTGTGGAAACCATCAAAGGGTGGCAATCGGGGTGGTTCTACATCACCGAGCCGCGTGACCCTAAATGGGCAGCGGCCCCCGAATCCAGATCTGGCTTCCCCATGCAGCTCACCTCCTGGAAAGAGAAGGGCCTGTTATGGGGTAGTTCGGAAGAGCTAACCGGACTCCAGTCCTGTCTCCAGACCCTGGTGAACAAGAAGCTCAAGCTTGTCAACGTGATCCAGGTCATGCTCGTCCGCCGGATTCTCCCTGCCAACAACGGGACTTCAATTTCTGGGAGTTTGATCCGGCACAACACCCGAACCTTGAGCGGGCTCTCCGACACTACGTACGAAGCTGCCTGGAGGGTGCTGTTCAAGGGCGCCGAAGCTCCCGCATCCGCTACCGAAGATCGCGGATTTAGCTCGCAGCGTCCGGCTGGCGAGGTAAGCCATGTTATCCTTTATGAGACACTTGCTTTTCATGTTTTGACTTTATGCGGGATCTAAACTCCCAATACCTTTAACAGGCCTGGCAGGCGACATCCGGACAGGTTAACTGTCCGGCTCCCCTTCCAGAAGACCCAGCGGATGCCCGTTTGATAGGGCTGCTGGTCCCGACACTTTACGTAGTGCCGGAGAAGAAGGCCAAGAAAAAGGCCACGGGAACCCGAAGGAGTTCCCAGCGTCAGGTGGTATCGGACTCATCGTCCGATGACTCCGAGGCGGACTCCTCCCGTGAGGACGACGAGGAGAAGAAAGAGGACTCTCCCCTAGCGGGGGGAGAGAAGAAGAGGAAGGCCTTCCCAACGAGGGAGGCCGAAGGGTCCAAGAAGGGAAGGACCCTTCCCCCGGACTGTTCTGCCAACGCCGGCGACGGCGACGAGGAGTGGCCCTCAAGGGCCAAGCCCCTGGCGAGATCGTAAGTATCCGGACTCCTAGATGATTTATAATTTTTCCTTTTGTCGCATGGTGTCTTTCTAATGCCGCATACAACCCTGTAGTCTGCCCAAGGATGATCTTCCCGCTTCGTCGAGCGGGTCCTTGGGTACGTCGGATATGGATTCTCTTCCGACCGCCTCCACCCCCCGCGATGCTGATGACGCCGAGGTGGGATCCTGCGAAGGGACCAATCAGGAGGAGGAGGCCTCGGAGGTGCCGCAGGGCAACCTCCCGGACATTGCACTGGACTCTGCCCCGGAACCTGCAGTGGTTCCGTAGTCCAGCGGGCGGCCCCTTCGTAAGAAGGGCAAGACTGTGACACCGATGGCCTCTGTCCAACCGGAAGCACCGGATAACTTGCTGGAGGCGCTCAACGGTGCTTCCATCGAAGAAGAACACCGCACTATCATGAGTGCGGTGATTCAGAAGGTTCAGCTTGCCAAGAGCGGGCTGACCGAGGCCTGCAACAACCTTCTAACAGGCTTTGAGGTAAGAATTTTAAGATATGTAGTATAATACCGCATAGACAGTAGCCCCTGATGCTTGGTTCGGTGTTCGGAAACAAAAGTCGGACTGAGGATCTAGAAAGATATACGCAGGAGTCTTAAAAAATATGTCAATATGGGATTGCAGGCTGCGCTGCTGACCTCTGCTGCACTGACTGTGGAGCTCAATGCTTTGAAGCAGAGCCTTGAGCGGTCCGAGAGCGAGCTCGGCCGTGCCAAGAAGTAGCTCGAGGACAAGGAAGGTGAGTAACACCGTATTAAAGTTGTACCTTACAGAAAAGGATTTGGTTGCAAGAGAAATAACAAGGATAACGTGGGTACTCCAGGGGCCACGAATGAGGTGGCAACCCTGAAGGAGGCGGTGTCCATGACCGAACGCAATGTGGCCGTGGAACGAGCCGAACAAGAGAAGCAGGAGGCGCGGGTGGCGGAGGTACAACAAGAGCTCCAGGCTCTCGTGGAAAAGCACGAGAGTTTGGAGCGTGACTCGAAGACTCGAGAGTCTCGAGCTAAGGCCGCTCTTGAGAGTGCCAAAGCCGCTAAGGCCGATGCCCACAAGGCCCTCCAGGAAATCGAGGATTTGAAGAAAATAGCAGCGGGTAAGGCATTCTTCATGCAAACCAAGCATGTTAAAGTGAATTACCTGTTACTTACCCGAATTTGGAGCTCTCCAGGAGCGTTCGCAGATCTGCCCCGCAGCGTGTCTGATGCTGCCGCTTTCTACAGAGCTGAGGAGGGGAGCTCGACGGAGAAGGTATTCTGGTCTCAGTATGCTGAGCCCGGACATCCGGTGCCCCTTAGCGACCAGCAGAAGCAGCTGGTCGAGCTCCACAAGGTGGCCGAACAGGCCATGAAGGGCCTTATAGTTCGGCTATGGCCCAAAGAGGCCATGCCTGGGAGCTACTTCGGCCTGGTGCGGCGGCTGGTGGATGCGTGTCCCTGGGTTGAAGTCGTCAAGCACTCCGCCTGCATTGAAGGTGCCCGTCGGGCCCTTGCCCGTGCTAAGGTGCACTAGGGCAAGATGGATGCTGAGAAGCTTGTGACGGACGCGCCACCGCCACGCAAGGAGTACCGCACACCCGAGATGTATTATAAGGGTGTCCTGAAGGGTGCCCTCATTATTGCGGGTGAGTGCTCCAAAGATGTAATATTTGAGTAGACTCGTATTTTGTTATCCTGTGCGGTGAAAACTTTGTTCATATGCGCTAAGCAATGCTTTTTAATTTAAAATATTACCTTCTGTGCGGCCGTTTATCAAATCTGAGAGATGGCAAGTCGTCGGCTTCAGCCCCCATGCCACGAGTGCTGGGGTGTTTGGGATAAACTTGAGCGCTCTTGTTCCCATTGTTGGGTCCATCTAGGGAGGCACTCAACACAACGAACAAGGCAACCGGACTTATAGTGCTTGGACACTCTCACTTAGCCATAGAATTCTATAATTTTAAGTTTCGGCGAAGCCCCTAGTGTTCGGAAGACCGAGTTCGGGCGCTATCCACGCTTGGGCTGGACGAAGCTGGTTCCTCGCTCTAAGCGGCATAAGTCTTTAGGGAATCGAAAAAACCTCTCGAACAGCGACCGACTCTCGCCTCATCATGACGGTCAGCTTTAGCTTTCTCCACTGAGGCGCTCGCCCAGCTCAACTGGGGCGCAATCGCAGTGGTTCTCCCAGTGCTACCTTAGCTGATACAACGGAACGTTAGGTACCAAAACATGGGAGCCGGGCAAACCCAACTATTGACCCAAGACATGATTCAGAGCCGATGCATATAATGCTATAAGTTCGGGGTGCCACACTTGTGAAAGTGTTCGGACTTATCACACCATAATATGGGGAACTTAAGCCCCTGGTGTATTTAGCCGTACCAAAGTGTACGGATGCAACATGTCATAAATGAACATATGTATAAGAAAGGAATGCAATTATAAGAAAAAAAAGCAATGCATTGTTTATTCAAGAAATACTGCCATGAATGCAGAACGATACAAATAGTGCGGTAAGCAAGGGATGGGACTATTAAGCATGTCCCCCTCCAGGGGTGGGCTGCGGAATGATGTATAAAACAGATTTAATGCTCGTAATGGAGACCACCTGGATACTCGTCGTAGCCTTTCTCCTTCCCTGGCTGTTCCATCGTGAGTTCGACAGGTCTACTGCCGGACAGGGCCTCTGGTGAACGGAGTCCTATGGGTAAGAAAAAAGAAAAACGAAGAAAAGATGACACACTTGGGAGCCCCTGGTGTGGTTAAGCCGCATTCTAGGCTTGTCGTGGTCGTGCCCCTCCCCGTATGCCCATGGTATCTCCAAAGCGTAATGATGTACGCGAGGGACCAATCTAGCAATTTTGCAAGGGTTGGGGTTGGGGCCGCATTGCTACGCGTGCTCGAAACGTGCTAGGTGGTCTTGTTGTAGGTTACTCCGGGCGCGTTTAGCCGTGTCCGGTCGCTTAACGGCCGGACTTGAGAATTGCCTTAAGAGGCTGCACTGTATTTCCGCCATGAGAGCCGCCAGATGTTCCTCCGCTCGAGAGAGCGCCAGTGTTTCCGCTGACCGTGATGACTCCTCGAGGGCCCGCATCTTGATTTGAGGTATGCGTGGTCGCGGCACGCGCTGAACTTTGCAAACGCGTCCGTCCGAGCAGAGCATGATAGCCGCTCATAAACGGAACTATGTCAAGATTAACTCCTTGCTTCGAAGTTATCCGGATCCAAGACCACTTCCAGATAATCGAGCCTGCATAATTGGCCTCTACACTGTATGACGCCTTTGAAGGGTCTATGCCCTTCTTGCGCATCAGATCCCGATAAAGCAGCTCAGGCTGCCGCCGCCATCCATCGACTCGTGAGGTGAAATCCATCGACGATTGGGTCTAAAACCAATGCGGCGTATCCGCCATGGCGGATGCAGGTGGGGTGGTCCCTTCGATCTAAAGTGATCGGGCAAGAGGACCATGGACTGAACTTTGGGGCGACTGGCTCCATCGCGTATACGTCCCTGAGTGCACATTCCGCTCCCTTTTGGGTATGTGGGTTGCGTATATCATGTTCACCATTCGCACTTGTGGGGGGAAACCCTTCTGTCCTCAATTGTTCGGCAGCCGGGACTCTTCCTCGTCATCACTATGTAGCCCTTTGTCATTGTTTTGGCGATTAACTTGCCTGCCTGCTTGAATACCCAACAATCCCTGTTGGTGTGATTGTCTGGCTTTTCGGGGGTGCCGTGTATTTGGCAAGAGCGGTCGAGTATTCGGTCCAAATTGGACCGACCCGGAGTAGTTCTTTTGAATGGCTTTTTCCGCTGATCGGGTTTGGAGCCTCTGAATTCGGTGTTGACTGTCGTATCCTCAGTGTTATCGCCTTTAACGCGGCGTTTGTTCTTGTTGCAACACGACCTGCCATTGCGGTCCTTGGTATCCGGACTGCTAGAATTTTTGCTGAGGTTGTTACTGCGGGCTAGCCAGCTGTCCTCTCCCGCGCAGAAGCGGGTCATGAGTGATGTGAGGGCTGCCATGGATTTCGGCTTTTCCTGTCCTAGGTGCCGGGCAAGCCACTCGTCGCGGATGTTATGTTTGAAGGCTGCGAGGGCCCTCGATCCGGACAATGATGATTTGATTTTACTTTGTTAAGAACCGTGTCCGAATTGTCCGCAGATTCGTCTCGCTGCTGAATTATGCGGCTTAGGTCATCGGCATCCGTGGTCGCACATATGTGCCCCGGAAGTTGTCGAGAATGCGGCTTCCGTGTCCTCCCAACACCCAATTGATTCTCGCAGCAAGCTGTTAAGCCAATGCCGAGCTGGTCCTTTAAGCTTGAGGGAGATGTTTGATGGCGTGAAGATCGCCACCGCGGGCCATGTGGATATGAAGGAGATAGTCTTCATCCAAACCGCTGGGTCTGCACAGCCATCGTGGGATTCAATGTTCACGGGTTTGAACCCTTCAGGATTTGATGATCCATTACTTCATCCGTGAAGCATAGTGGGTGTGCGGCGCCTATATTGGGCTATATCACGGCGTAGCTCAAGTGAGCTTTGTCATCGTGTGTTCGCCCGGTCGGAGTTGTCAGATTCGGCGCGACGGTCCGCCGTCACAAGATCGTAGCGCCACGCGATCCGTAGATCGATCTTGATTGTCTTGGCTTATCCTCCAATATGTCTCGCAAGTCCGGCGATTCCCCATGGCTCGATTTCTCGATGCCGGGTATGGCTTTAGTGGAAGGCCTAGAGGCCTTCTCGCCATGGCTACGATGTGGCCGGTCGGTCAGATTGTGCATCGCTGATGCAGGTTTATATGCCTCCTCCTCTAATCGGGGAGTAGCTTATGCTTGGGGTAGCTTTTGAGGGGCGCTCGAAGTTCATGCTCTTCGCCGCAAGGACTTCAGTCCATCCGTCGGCTAGTAGATCTTGATCAGCTCTAAGTCTGTTGCTGCTTTTTCTTGAGGCTATTTGCCGGGCCATAAGCCCGCGCTTAAAGTGCTCTTGTTCGATGGGATCCTCAGCACGATTTAATTGGCTGTCGCCGAGGCTTGCCTCTTCTCCGGAGGGAGGCATGTAATTATCATCCTCTACCTCTTCGCCCCGCCGCCTCTCGTGAGGGCTGGCTTCTCCGTCCTCCCGTGCTGAATCTTGCCGGAGGGGTTGTCTTCGCACTGTCTGGGGTGTTATTGTCTCCGGTGCCGGAGTCTCCATTCTTGCTGTGGCGGGATTTAGAGCGGCGCCGCTGACGCCGGCGTTTAGGTTGTTTCTTGGAGGAGTCTTCCCCTGCTGTTTCCTCGCCATTCCCATCCTTTGGGATGTCCACCATGTATATGTCGTATGACGAGGTGGTCTTCTAGTGCCCCGTAGGCGCTGGTTCTGGTCGCTCCGCATCGCCGCCCATACCGCCGATGTCTTCGGAGTCGTAGTCTAGCATGTCTGCTAGATCGTCGGCGGTGGCTACGGCGGGTGGTGGGTGGGCTTTGAATTTCTTCGCCGTCCACATCCCAACCGTCCCCGTCCGTGATCCGCCAGGCTCTCCGATAATGAGAGATACTTTAGCGAATTCAGTGATGTTGCCAAAAGGTGAGTGTTGAAAGATGTCCGCAGCGGTGAACTCCATGATCGGCGCCCCAATCGGATTCGATTGAGGGGGCGCAGGAGGTTCGAGTCCGGCGAGGAGTCCGCACCTCGGAGTCACGAGCTTCACAAGGGACAAGGTCGATTCGCCCATCGCCATAGAGGTTGCAGCCCCGAGGCGGGTTCATCCACCCGTCCTCGATCTGTGCAGCTGGCTCCGAATTAAGGGTCAAAGCGGACTCGTGTGCGGCCTCCGTGGCACCGTCCGCAAGAGAGCTAAATCATGCCCATCGAGACAAGGTCGGCACGCTTCACGTGGCTCGGATCCATCAAAGATCAAGTCTCCGCGGATGTCAGCCATGAAGTTTAAACTTCCAAATCTGACCGATGGCGAGGGTGTAGCTTTCAATCTGCTCCAGATGGCTGCTTAATTGGCCCGCAGGCAAAAGCCACCAACACGAAGATCTGTCCGGGAGAAAAGTCTCACCCCGGATGCGCTGTTGTTGATGATAGAAGGAGCCATCGGGCCTATATGCGACGGCACAGAGAACTCTCAATGAAAGCACCAATGTCGGTGTCAAAACCGTGGATCTCGGTAGGGGTCCCAATCGCGCCTAGGCGGATGGTAATAGGAGACAAGGGACACGATGTTTTTACCCAGGTTCGGGCCCTCTCGATGGAGGTAAAACCCTACTCCTGCTTGATTGATATTGATGATATGGGTAGTACAAGAGTGGATCTACCACGAGATCAAGGAGGCTAAACCCTAGAAGCTATCCTATGGTATGATTGTTGTTGTGTCCTACGGACTAAAACCCTCCGGTTTATATAGACATCGGAGAGGGCTAGGGTTACACAGAGTCGGTTACAATGGTAGGAGATCTACATATCCGTATCACCAAGCTTGCCTTCCACGCCAAGGAAGGTCCCATCCGGACACGGGACGAAGTCTTCAATCTTGTATCTTCATAGTCTTGGAGTCCGGCCGATGATGATAGTTCGGCTATCCGGACACCCCCTAGTCCAGGACTCCCTCAGTTAGTAAGAAACATTTTGTAGGGAGAATAGTTCCGTTAAGGGTTCCTTTCCCTGGGTGTACATGCATTGATGTGCATGTCCGAACTGCAAAAATTACGCAGGTAAGCATCTGGGGGCATGCTTTGTAATAGGTAAAATACATCTTTTGTTCACCGACCGAATATTCCCTTAAGAACGCTAGCTTTCGGCTTCACCTAGTCTGAGGTACACATCCGGCTGACCCGGCAGTAACAATCGCAGAGGTGCTCCCCTTATGCCCTAGCCAAATTAACAGGAACATAGGGCATAAACACAAGAGCCAGGCAACCCAGCTTGGCCAAAATTAAGTCATATCGATGCATATAGTGGTGAAAAAAGGCACATACGGAGAAGTGATGCATATGTGGTGGGCATAAATCCTAGAAGACAATTAAGCTTCTGTGTAAGAAGCCCCCAGGTATATTGAGCGCGCATAGCGCGGCCAGAGTGTGCGGTCAAAGCATACTTGAAGCTTTTAAGGCTATAAATGTAAAGGGGGGGAGAGAGAGCATAATTTAAAAAGGAAGACAGAGGTAAGGAGACAAACACAGAGTTCAGCATTAGGCATAGAATCTTCGGTGTCTGGCCGCGTTCCATGGGTTCGGCTCGAGTCAATTGTCTGATGCATCACACAGATGGTACGCATCTTGAGTGAGAACTTTGTCAATGATGAAGGGACCCTCCCACTTGGGCTTGAGCTTGTCCTTTTTATTCTTTGGCAGGCATAGAACAAGTTCGCCAATGTTATAAGTTTTGGCCCGCACTTCTCTGATTTGATACCTTCGAGCCTGCTGTTGATGGAATGCGGAACGGGCCTTTGCGACATCACGCTACTCCTCCAGGGCATCTAAGTTGTCCTACCGATCCATCTCGGCTTCTCTCTCTTCGTACATGCGCACTCTAGGTGAATCATGGATGATATCGCACGGTAGCACTGCCTCTGCGCCGTACACCATAAAAAATGGTGTGTATCCGGTTGTGCGATTTGGCGTGGTCCACAGTCCCCATAGTACGGAGTCGAGCTCCTCGACCCAGTGCATATCTGAGTCCTTCAACGATCACACTAGTTTGGGTTTAATGCCGCTCATAATAAGACCATTCTCTTGTTCGACTTGACCGTTTGTTTGGGGTGATAGACGGAGGCGTAATCAAGTTTTATGCCCATTTTGCTGCACCAGGTTTTCACCTCATCGGCTGTAAAGTTTGATCCATTATCGGTGATGATGCAATGGGGGACACCGTAGCGGTGTATGACCCAGGATATAAAGTCTATCACTAGTCCGGATTCGGCCGTTTTAACTGGTTTGGCTTCTATCCATTTGGTGAATTTATCGATCATGACCAACAAGTATTTCTTCTTATGGATTCCTCCTTTAAGGGGTCCAACCATATCGAGCCCCCAGACCGCAAAGGGCCAAGTTATGGGGATTGTTTGGAGTGCGGTGGGCGGCATATGGCTTTGATTTGCAAAAAGCTGGTAACCGACACAATGTTGGACAAGGTCTTGTGCGTCTGCCTGGGCTGTCAGCCAGTAGAAACCTGTACGGAAGGCCTTGCTTACGAGCACCCGAGCTGGGGCATGGTGGCCGCCGAGTCCGGCATGAATTTCAGCCAAGAGCTGCCGCCCTTCCTCTTCAGAGATGCACCTTTGGAGCACTCCGGTCGCACTTTTCTTGTAAAGTTCTCCCTCGTGGACTTTGTAGGCTTTAGAGCGCCGCACAATGCAACGTGCCTCATTTTGGTCCTCCGGGAGTTCCTGCCTATTTAAGTAGGCTAGGAAGGGTTCCGTCCATGGGGCGATGACCGCCATAATCATGTGGGCCGAAGGTGTGATTTCGGTGGTGGAGCCTTGATGTCTACTACATAACCTTCTTCTTGTAGACGTTGTTGGGCCTGTAAGTGCACAGGCTTGTAGGACAGTAGCAAATTTCCCTCAAGTGGATGACCTAAGGTTTATCAATCCGTAGGAGGCGTAGGATGAAGATGGTCTCTCTCAAGCAACCCTGCAACCAAATAACAAAGAGTCTCTTGTGTCTCCAACACACCCAATACAATGGTAAATTGTATAGGTGCACTAGTTCGGCGAAGAGATGGTGATACAAGTGCAATATGGATGGTAGATATAGGTTTTTGTAATCTGAAATAATAAAAACAGCAAGGTAACAAGTGGTAAAAGTGAGCGTAAACGGTATTGCAATGATAGGAAACAAGGCCTAGGGTTCATACTTTCACTAGTGTAAGTTCTCTCAACAATAATAACATAGATAGATCATATAAGAAGCCCTCAACATGCAACAAAGAGTCACTCCGAAGCCACTAATAGCGGAGAACAAATGTAGAGATTATGGTAGGGTACGAAACCACCTCGAAGTTATCCTTTCTGTTCTATCTACTCAAGAGTTCGTAGTAAAATAACATAAAGCTATTCTTTCCGCTCGATCCATCATAGAGTTCATACTAGAATAACACCTTAAGACACAAATCAACCAAAACCCTAATGTCACCTAGATACTCCATTGTCACCTCAAGTATCCGTGGACATGATTATACGATATGCATCACACAATCTCATATTCATCCAACCAACACAATGTACTTCAAAGAGTGCCCCAAAGTTTCTATTGGAGAGTCAAGAACATGTGCCAACCCCTATGCATAGGTTCCCAATGTCACGAAACCCGCAAGTTGATCACCAAAACATACATCAAGTGGCACATGATATCCCATTGTCACCACAGATAATCACGGCAAGACATACATCAAGTGTTCTCATAA
This sequence comes from Aegilops speltoides, assembly GCA_021437245.1. Lineage (NCBI taxonomy): Eukaryota > Viridiplantae > Streptophyta > Magnoliopsida > Poales > Poaceae > Aegilops > Aegilops speltoides. The sequence goes on from CM038142.1 coordinate 473,428,766, forward strand.
AGACTCAATCCGATAAGATAACTCCAAAGGGGAAACTCAATTCATCACAAGAGAGTAGAGGGGGAGAAACATCATAAGATCCAACTACAATAGCAAAGCTCGGGATACATCAAGATCGTGCCCTAGAGGGAACACGAGAGAGAACACGAGAGAGAGAGAGATCAAACACCTAGCTACTGGTACATACCCTCAGCCTCGAGGGTGAACTACTCCCTCCTCGTCATGGATAGCGCCGGGATGATGAAGATGGCCACCGGTGATGGGATCCCCCTCCGGCAGGGCGCATGAACGGGCTCCCGAGAGGTTTTTGGTGGCTACAGAGGCTTTCGGCGGCGGAACTCCCGATCTATCTTCTGTTCTGGAAGTTTTAGGGTATATTGGTATATATAGGAGGAAGAAATACTTCAGGGGAGCCACGAGGGCCCCACGAGGGTGGAGGGCATGCCCAGGGGGGGGTGGACGCGCCCCCCTACCTCGTGCCTTCCTTGTTTCTTTCTTGACGTGGACTCCAAGTCTCCCGGGTTGCTTTCCTTCCAAAAATAACTTCTCCAGTTGATTTCGTTCCATTTTGACTCTGTCTGATATTCCTTTTCCTCGAAACACTGAAATAGGCATAAAACAGCAAATCTGGGCTGGGCCTCCGGTTAATAGGTTAGTCCCAAAATAATATAAAAGTGGATAATAAAGCCCAATATTGCCTAAAACAGAGATAAAGTAGCATGGAGCAATCAAAATTATAGATACGTTGGAGACGATCAAGCCTCCGACACGCCGATTGTTCAGATCCGGCTTGTATGCGAATCCGGACTAGTATTGCCGAACTCCCCTTCCCATACCACGGATGGCTTGAACAGCCTTTCCAAAAAATATTTGGTGGGACGGGGTCACGTTTAGCGCCGATGCGGGCAAGGCTATCCGCCGCTTGATTGTTTTCTCGAACCACATGGTGGAATTCGAGCCCCTCAAATCGAGCTGACATTTTGAGAACGGTGTTACGGTAGGCCGCCATTTTCGGGTCCTTGGCATCAAAGTCTCCATTTATTTGAGATATTGCGAGATTTGAATCCCCACATACTTCTAGACGTTGAATGCCCATGGAGATTGCCATCCAAAGACCGTGCAACAATGCCTCATACCCAGCTGCATTGTTGGAATCTGTGTAAAGTATTTGGAGTACGTATTGGACTATATCTCCGGTGGGGGACGTCAGGACGATGCCTGCCCCTAGACCAGCTAGCGTCTTAGAGCCGTCAAAGTGCATGATCCAATTGGAGTATGCGCCGTACTCTTTAGGGAGTTCGCTTGTCATTCATTCGCGACAAAGTCAGCCAAGATTTATGCACTTAATGGCCCGCCGTGGTTTGTATGTTATGTCGAACGGGAGGAGCTCGATAGCCCATTTTGCAAGCTGGCCCGTGGCATCACGGTTATTTATTATGTCATTGAGTGGTACTTTGGAGGCCACCGTGATTGAACACTCTTGAAAGTAGTGTCGTAGTTTTCGGGATGCCATGAAGACCGCATATGCTATCTTTTTATAATGTGGGTACCGTGACTTGCATGGAGTAAGGACAGTGGATACGTAGTATACCAGATTTTGTAGTGGGAATTTATGTCCATCTGTCTCTCGTTCGACGACGAGCACTGCGCTTACAACCTGGTGTGTTGTAGCTATGTATAGCAGCATGGGTTCGCCGACATTTGGCGCTGCCAGGATTGGATTGGTGGCCAAGAGGGCTTTTATTTCCTCCAGCCCAGCCGTAGCCGCATCCGTCCAGTAGAAGTGTTCAGTGCGTCGAAGAAGGCGACAAAGAGGTAGCGCCTTTTCCCCTAATCGGGAGATAAAGCGGCTTAGGGCGGCCATGCATCTAGTTAGTTTCTGGATTTGCTTGAGGTCTGTTGGCGTAGCCAACTGTGACAGAGCTTAGATTTTAGCCGGGTTTGCTTTGATTCCTTTATTGGATGCCTCCGGCGGTGTACCGGGATGGTGCAATGAATCAAGAGTGACATGTATGAAAAATAATGCAGGGTGGCTTTGCCACAAATACGATGTCAACTACAAGATCATGCAATGGCAATATGACAAAAGTAATGTATGTCATGATGATGGTGGTGGAAGTTGCATGGCAATATATCTCGGAATGGCTATGGAAATGCCATGATAGGTAGGAATGGTGGCTGTTTTGAGGAAGATATAAGGAGGTTTATGTGTGATAGAGCGTATCGTATCACAGGGTTTGGATGCACCAGCGAAGTTTGCACCAACTCTCAAGGTGAGAAAGGGCAATGCACGGTACCGAAGGGGCTAGCAAAGGCGGAAAGGTGAGAGTGCGTATAATCCATGGACTCAACATTAGTCAAAAGAACTCATATACTTATTGCAAAAATTTAGAAGTCATCAAAAATCAAGTACTACGCGCATGCTTCTAGGGGGATAGATTGGTAGGAAAAGACCATCGCTCGTCCCCGACCGCCACTCATAAGGATGCACAAGCCAGGTACACTTCATTTTTCGAATTTGTTGCACAACTTTTAACCATATGTGCATGCTACGGGACTTGCAAACTTTAACACAAGCATTTCTCAAATTCACAAATACCCAACTAGCATGACTTTGATATTATCACCTCCATATCTCAAAACAATTATCAAGTATCAAACCTTTCTTAGTATTCAACGCACTCAAAAGAAAGTTTCACATATCTTGAATACCAAGTATATTAACATTAAGCAAATTACCATGCTTCTCAAAATAGTCTAAGTGAAGTATGAGAGTTCATCTATTTCTTCAAAATAAAACTACCACCATGCTCTAAAAGGTATAAGTGATGCACTAGAGCAAATGACAAACTACTCCGAAAGATATAAGTGAAGGTCAATGAGTAGCTAAATAATTATGCAACTATGCAAAGACTCTCTCTCATTTAATAATTTCAGATCTTGATACTTTATTCAAACAGCAAGCAAAGCTAAAGAAAACTACATTGCAAGGATAGCACAACTCATGTGAAGAAGCAAAAACTTAGGCTCAACCGATACTAACCGATAGTTGTTGAAGAAGAAAGGTGGATGCCTACTGGGCATCCCCAAGCTTAGATGCTTGAGACTTCTTAAATAATATCTTGGGGTGCCTTGGGCATCCCCAAGCTTGAACTTTGTGTCTCCTTAATTCCTCTCATATCATGGTTTCTCTTTTTATCAAAAGCTTCATTCACAACAAACTCAACAAGAACTCGTGAGATAGGTTAGTATAAACCAATGGAAAACCTGATAATTTTCTACTGTAACAAATCACTAAAATTATTATTCAACATTGAATACTAAATGCCTCTGCATATTTAATACTCCTATCTTCAAATACAATCAGTAAACAAGCAAGCATATGCAAACAATGCAACCATAACAGCAATCTGCCAAAACAGTACAGTCTGTAAAGAATGCAAGAGTCATCATACTTCCCTAACTCCAACAATTATGAACTAAAATTCCCACTGTAATAAATTTATCAGAGCTCGATATGCAAAAATATTCAACATTATATCATGCTCTGACATTTGTAGGGAATTTTTGCAACAGCGGTAAACTTTCTGTTTTCAAACAGCAACATGTATATTAGCAAAATAAGCATGGCAAAGGCTATCCTTGACTTTTTATTGAAAATAAAGATGCAAAACATTATTCTAACTAACATCAAGTAAAAACTAACAAAAGGAAATGACGGTCCAAGCAAAACACATATCATGTGGTGAATAAAAATATAGCTCTAAGTAAAGTTACCGATGAACGAAGACGAAAGAGGGGATGCCATCCGGGGCATCCCCAAGCTTAGGCTTTTGGCTATTCTTGAATTTTACCTTGGGGTGCCTTGGGCATCCCCAAGCTTAGGCTCTTGCCACTCCTTATTCCATAGTCCATCGAATCTTTACCCAAAACTTGAAAACTCCACAACACAAAACTCAACAGAAAACTCGTAAGCTCCGTTAGTATAAGAAAATAAAACAACCACATTGGTACTGTAATTAACTCATTCTAAATTCATATTGGTGTAATATCTACTGCAATCCAACTTGTCTATGGTTCATACCCTCCGATACTACTCATAGATTCATCAAAATAAGCAAACAACACATAGAAAACGGAATCTGTCAAAAACAGAACAGTCTGTAGTAATCTGTATCAAACGTATACTTCTGGAACTCCAAAAATCCTAAGAAATTAGGAAGTCCTAAGAAATTCGTGTACCAAGCCATATCAAAAATAATCAGATCATAAGAACGTTTCTGTGAATTAACAAAACTATATTACTGGGTGCAAAAGTTTCTGATTTTCAGCAAGATCAACACAACTATCACCGTAAGCCATCCTAAAGGTCTTACTTGGCACTTTATCGAAACAAAAGCTATAAAACATGATTACTACAGTATCATAATCATGTGGACACACAAAAACAGTAAGGATAAATATTGGGTTGTCTCCCAACAAGCACTTTTCTTTAATGCCTTTCTAGCTAGGCATGATGATGACAATGATGCTCACATAAAAGATAAGAATTGAAACATAACGGGAGCATCATGAAGCATATGACTAGCACTTTTAAGTCTAACCCACTTCCTATGCATAGGGATTTTGTGAGCAAACAACTTATGGGAACAATAATCAACAAGCATAGGAAGGTAACACAAGCATAGCTTCAAGAATTTAAGCACATAGAAAGGAAACTTGATATTATTGCAATTCCTACAAGCATATGTTCCTCCCTCATAATAATTTTCAGTAGCATCATGAATTAATTCAACAATATAACCAGCACCTAAATCATTCTTTTCATGATCTACAAGCATAGAAAATTTTCTACTCTCCACATAATGAAAATTCTTCTTTATAGCATACGTATCATCACAATAATCATCATAGATAGGAGGCATGCTTTCATCATAGTAAATTTGCTCATCAAAGTTTGGGGGACAAAATATATCATATTCATCAAACATAGCTTCCCCAAGCTTGTGGCTTTGCATATCATTAGCATCATGAATATTCAAGGAATTCATACTAACAACATTGCAATCATGCTCATCATATAAAAACATTCTATAGATTTCTTCTTCTAGCACTTGAGCACAATTATCCTTTCCATCATACTCACAAAAGATATTAAAAAGACGAAGCGTTTGAGACAAACTTAACTCCATTTTTTGTAGTTTTCTTTTATAAACTAGACTAGTGCTAAAACAAGAAAAAAAGATTCAATTGCAAGATCTAAAGATATACCTTCACTTACCTAGCCTCCCCGGCAACGGCGCCAGAAAAGAGCTTGATGTCTACTACACAACCTTCTTCTTGTAGACGTTGTTGGTCCTCCAAGTGCACAGGTTTGTAGGACAGTAGCAAATTTCCCTCAAGTGAATGACCTAAGGTTTATCAATCCGTAGGAGGCGTAGGATGAAGATGGTCTCTCTCAAACAACCCTGCAACCAAATTACAAAAAGTCTCTTGTGTCCCCAACACACCCAATACTATAGTAAATTGTATAGGTGCACTAGTTCAGCGAAGAGATGGTGATACAAGTGCAAAATAGATAGTAGATATAGGTTCTTGTAATCTGAAAATAATAAAAACAGCAAGGTAACAAGCGGTAAAAGTGAGCGTAAACGGTATTTCAATGATAGGAAACAAGGCCTAGGGTTCATACTTTCACTAGTGTAAGTTCTCTCAACAATAATAACATAGATAGAACATATGACAAGCCCTCAACATGCGACAAAGAGTCACTCCAAAGCCACTAATAGAGGATAACAAACGTAGAGATTATGGCCGGGTACGAAACCACCACAAAGCTATTCTTTCGGATCGATCTATAAAAGAGTTCGTACTAGAATAACACCTTAAGATACAAATCAACCAAAACCTAATGTCACCTAGATACTCCATTGTCACCTCAAGTATCCGTGGGCATGATTATATGATATGCATCACACAATCTTAGATTCATCCAACCAACATAAAAGTACTTCAAAGAGTGCCCCAAAGCTACTACCGGAGAGTCAAGAACGTGTGCCAACCCATATGCATAGGTTCCCAAGTGTCACGAAACCCGCAAGTTGATCACCAAAACATACATCAGGTGGATCAATAGAATAACCCATTGTCACCATGGTTATCCCACGCAAGACATACATCAAGTGTTCATAAAAGACTCAATCCGATAAGATAACTTCAAAAGGGGAAACTCAATTCATCACAAGAGAGTAGAGGGGGAAAACATCATAAGATCCAACTACAATAGCAAAGCTCGGGATACATCAAGATCGTGCCATAGATGGAACACGAGAGAGAAGACGAGAGAGAGAGAGATCAAACACATAGCTACTGGTACATACCCTCAGCCTTGAGGGTGAACTACTCCCTCCTCGTCATGGATAGCGTCGGGATGATGAAGATGGCCTCCGGTGATGGGATCCCCCTCGGCAGGTGCCTAACAGGTCCCGATTGGTTTTTGGTGGCTACAGAGGCTTGCGGCGGCGAAACTCCCGATCTATCTTCTGTTCTGGAAGTTTTAGGGTACGTAGGTATATATGGGTGAAAGGGGTACGTCGGTGGAGCTACGGGGGCCCCACGAGGCAGGGGGCGCGCTCAGGGGGGAGGGCGTGCTCTCACCCTCGTGAGCACCTCCCGTATCTTCTGACGTGGGGTCCAAGTCCATCAGGTGGGTTTCCTTCCAAAATTAACTTCTCCAGTTGATTTCGTTCCGTTTTGACTCCGTCTGATATTCCTTTTCCTCGAAACACTGAAATAGGCATAAAACAACAAATCTGGGCTGGGCCTCCGGTTAATAGGTTAGTCGCAAAAATAATATAAAAGTGGATAATAAATCCCAATATTGCCTAAAACAGTAGATAAAGTAGCATGGAGCAATCAAAAATTATAGATACGTTGGAGACGTATCACTCTACATGGCCAGGCGAGTTGGCCCACAGTGCAAAGCCGCCGAATACGAAGATCTGTCCGAGGAGGAAGATCTCCCCCTGGACTGCATTGTTGTAGATGATTGATGGATCCATCAAGCCTATCTTCGATGACGCAGTGGAACTCTCAATGAAAGCACCAATGTCGGTGTCAAAACCGGCGGATCTCGGGTAGGGGGTCCTGAACTGTGCGTCTAAGGCTAATGGTAACGGGAGGCGGGGGACATGATGTTTACCCAGGTTTGGGCCCTCTCTATGGAGGTAATACCCTACTTCCTGCTTGATGAATCTTGATGAATATGAGTATTTCAAGAGTTGATCTACAACGAGAGCATAATGTGTAAACCCTAGAAGTCTAACCTATGAGGTTATGATGGTTGTGGTTAAACCCTAGAAGTCTGAACCCTCCGGTTTAGATAGACACCGGGGGGCTAGGGTTGTACAAAGTCGGTTACAGAGAAAGGAATCTACATATCTGAATCGCCAAGCTTGCCTTCCATGCAAAGGAGAGTCCCATCCGGACACGGGACGAAGTCCTCTATCTTGTGTCTTCATAGTCCAACAGTCCAGCCGAAGTATATAGTCCGGCTGTCCGAGGACCCCTTAGTCCCGGACTCCCTCATCAGCCCCGCAAACTGTTAAGGCCGAACACCTATAGGGAACTCTTCGGCGTCCCGGATATTGCATTATATGCATCGGCTCTGAATCATGTCTTTGGTCTATAGTTGGGATGCCCGGCTCCTATGTTTGGCACCTTACGTTCCGCAAGTTTGGCTAAGGTAGCAAAGCGAGAACTACTGCGATCGTATTTCTGGTTCGTCCGTTCAAGTACCTCAGTAGAGAGAGCCGAAAACTGACTGTCATGATATGTGAGAGCGGGTCAGCGATCCGGTGACTTAGTGTTATACTACAAATCGTTCACGATTTATGCCATGTTATACTAGGGGCTGGGATTCGACCAGCCGTGTTGCAAAGGCGTCGTAATCCGGATTTCCGTTCATGCAACAGGGGCTAGTACTTAGCCCCACCATTGGAATCTTATGGCTAAGTGAAAGTAATAAAGCTGCATAGTCTGGTTGCCTAGTTCATCTCGCAAAATGCCTCCTATATAGTACCAAGACGTTGGATAAAGTGCGGACATGCGTTCCCGAAGACCCCTGTAATATTTACATGGGGGTATAAGCCAACGACTGGTAAACTTTTAGACTTATAAAATAAACGGCCAAACGGGAGGATAAACTAACAAAATCATAAAGTGCAAGCATAAATATTTCACATTATGAGTTCCTTACATGGTTCTTACAAACCGGACTCCACTACTCAAATATGATATCCTTTGAGCATTGACCCTCTACAATGCGGGCTTCCTCGAGGACCTCACTGAAGTACCTCTCCGGCCTCTGGTGATCCTTGCCCTTAGGCGACCCTGCGGTGGCAATTTTGGTGGCCTTCATCTTCGCCCATTGCACCTTGACTCGGGCGAAGGCCATCCGGGCACCTTCTATGTAGGCCGACCGCTTTATAGCGTAGATCCGAGGACGTGCATCGACCAGCCGCTTGACGAGTCTGAAGTAGCTGCTGGGTATAGGCTCGACTGGCCAAAGTCGGACTATTACATCCTTCATGGCCAACCCAGCCACCCTATGCAGCTCGATCAGCTGCTTTAGCTGATCATTGAGGGGCACCGGATGCTCTGGCGCAAGGTACTGGGACCAGAACAACTTCTCCATTGAGCTCCCCTCTTTGGCTCGGAAGAACTCTGTCGGCGTTCTGGGAATGGGGGTCCTCAGACTTGCCTACCTGCGGTGTGGCTCAAGCAGTGGCCCAGTACGGCCCGTCTTCATCAACCCAAGCTCAAGACCCTCGCGAGGGGCCAAGCGTCACGGGGCGGATGATGCAAGGCTTCCTCAGGGGCGGCCTCACCAGGCAGGCTCGCCAGGAGGCGGAGAGATCAAGGCAAGGAGTACCTCGCGAGGTGCTCGTGACGCAGGCCATGAGGATCGAGACCAGGCGGGCGCCAGCCTGTGCAGTGTCCTTGTTTCCTCTTTTGTGCAAAGGGGGCAAGCACAGGCGCGGAGTACCGAGGCATCAAGAAAAGGTTACCATATCGGTGCAACGAGACCAAGACCAGCAGGACGACAGGACGGAGGTCACTATGGAGCCCAAGACAGCGTCATCGCCATTGCCTTTGGTAGTCGAAGACCAAGTTTAGTCAGGATAACTTGTACTAGCTGTCCCCCTTCAAAATGGCCGTTGTTGGCTCCCTTCCCGCTCAATATTTGGGAAGAGGACCAGGGCCTCTATATATAGACCTAGCCACCATAGTAGGAGGGAATCGAATCCATCCCAAGTAGAACACCGCACTAGCCCAAGAACACCCCTCGCAAGGCTGTTCTTCCTCTGTATTGTTCATCTCAGCCCCAGAGGCAATCCACCACCACACACTAGAGTAGGGTATTACACCACAACGGTGGCCCGAACTAGTATAAACCTTGTGTCCCTCGTGTTGTTCATCGTGTAGCTTAGATTCGTGACGAGGCTTTAGGGCGTGGATCCGTAGGGAGAAGATCTTCATGCGCACCCCAGAGTTCGAACCTTAAGAGTTTTGCCAAAACCTGATATCCAACATTTGGCGCGCCAGGTAGGGTGCGCCGAAATACTCTTTCCGTGATTCCGTGTTCCATCGTTTCATCGCATCCATGGCGGATGCTCGCCGAGCTCGCGCCGAGCGTCGGGCTGCTTTCGCCGCCCGCGTGGCCCAGACGGCCCCTGTCGGTGGGCCTCCTCGTCATTCTCCGTCGCCTGCCGCCAACGCCGCCACCGGCCCGGCGGGGAACGAGCAGCAAGCGTCGTCGCTGCATCCCTCAGTGTGGTGGGAAGGCCGCACCGCCATTCCGTCGCTAACTCCAACTGGCTTGTCGTCTCACGCTCATCGCGCTCCCATGGACGCGCAGGCCGTGTTGCTCTTGGCACGTGAGCTCCTGCACTACTGCCCCGTCGACGACCTCTACGAGGAGTGGATCGCACGCATCACCCAGCTCATCAGCGCCGCAAGGGGATCTCATGCACTGTCCCTCTCGCTGCCTCGCCCTCCGTCCTGCGTGGGTGATGCAGCTTAGGAGGTGCCTCCGCCACCTCCTCCCCAAGAAGGTGCCCTGGATCCAAGGCGCGCGGCCCATGGACGAGACCCACCGCGTCCAGCGCCAGCGCGACAAGAAAGGAGCTGCCAAGAAGCCCCAAGAAGGTGCTCGCGTGCTCCCTGCTCCAGCACATCAAGACCGCATCCCTGTGCCAGCACGTCAAGACCTCGCGCTGCCCCTGGCAGCAGCGCACGGGAATCTCCAAGAGCAAGCCCCGCGTCTTCACCACCGAGCTACGGAGTGTCGCTTGGTCGGGCAAGGTCAAGCCAGATCTGCCTCCTCGCTATGACGGTACTGCCGACCCCACGGAGTTCCTCTAGCTCTACGAGCTGGGCATCGAGGTGGCCAACAGGGAAGAAAAGGTCATGGCAAATTGGTTTCCCATGGAGCTCAAGGATGGTGCCCGCACCTGGCTCCTCAACCTTCCTCCCGGCTCGATCTCCTCTTGGGACGAGATGCGAAGCCGCTTCATCGCCAACTTCTAGGGCACTCACGACCGTCCTCCAGTCGTGGGTGACCTGCGCTGCATCAAGCAGCAGCTAGGAGAAACCTTGCAGAAGTACATCCAGCGCTTCAACATCGCTCGCCTGAAGATTCCCAAGGTGACCGAGGAGGCCATCATCTCAGCGTTCTCTAGCAGCGTCCATGACGTCAAGATGAAGGGGGAGCTTACCACCACGAGGACCTGTGCACATCCCTGGAGCTGTTCAACCTAGCGACCAAGTGCGCAAGAGCTGAGGAGGGGCGCCTCTCCCTCCTCGAGCTTCCAGCTGCTGACCAAGAAGAAGAAGACATCACCCATCTCAAGGCCTTAGGAGGTTGACATCTTCGGAGGCGCCGCTTCAGGATCTGCGCCCGTGCAAGGGCGCCTCCCACCATCGCATAGGAAGGCGCGCCCGGCGCCCTCCTCGGGCAAGGCTCGGTGGCTCTCTCCTGGAGGGCCTCAGACTTTGCCGAGATCACGAGGGAGGCGCTCGGGCACCACTTGGAGGCGTGCTTCGCGGCATGGTTCCCTCAGGAAGGCCTGGGGAAAGGAGGGCCCAACCCTCAGGAGTTCATCACCAAGGCCACTCAGGAGCTTCAAGAATCAAGAGCGCTTCTGCCTACCTGGCATAGCTCCCCATCAAGGCGAGGATGGTGGGCTGCGCGTCTGCATCGACTACGCAGGTCTCAACTGAGTCTCTTCTCACGAGCGCTTCTGGCCTTCGTGCGTGGGACGCTGCGGGGTCCCCTGCACAGCTACGTTCACATGCCTTTTGGCCTGCCGAATGCGGCTGCTACTCACCAGCGTCTTCTACAGAGCATTCTGCCAGCTCAGGAGGCCAGGCACCACACGGTCCTGGCAGAGACGGGATGGTCCTCGAGGAACCGCCCGAGCCCCCAGAGCCTCCCGAGGCTCAGGGCCACGGTGGCTCGTGAGGATCGGCTTCTTCACCACGCATCGTCAGCTACTCCAACACTCGCTCTACAACGGTATCAGGTGACATCTTCCAAGTTCATTTCAGTTGGAAGCGCCCTCAGGGCTGCATTATTTCCAGGTCACGTGGGTCTGTCCCTGCGGCATGTATCCCTTTTGCTTATGCCTTTAGTTTTCCTTGCTGGGGGCGCCCCCCGGGCTGCATCATCCCCAAGCCGCTCGGGCCCTACCCAGTGGCATGTATCCTTCCTGCAGTTATCTAAGCCAAATTGCCTTTAATGCTTAACCTACCTATGATTATCTCCCGCCTACCTTTTTCTTCCTCATGCAAATCACTTGCACGTTAAAAGGGGGGCGCCTTAGCATCGCGACTCAGGGGCTCTTACTGGCTCTCCAGCCCTCGCCCCATGGCCTTGTCCATGGCATCGTGACCTGGCATACCAGCGGCGGCTGAGCTCGCTCGAGGGCTGGGACCTGAGGACGTAGAGCATTTGTATCTAACCACCTTGCAGGAACCCTCAGCCGCCCAAGTCTCAAGATCAGGCGCAACCCACCTTGAGGTAGGGCCTCGTGAGTCCCGTGCTGGCTCACGAGTGCCCAGATACACCTCGTCTAGCCCTACCGTGCGGGCCACGTGTCAGGGCGGGGCTGTACACTTCCCGGGCTCTCCTCCCGAAGGGGGGCCCCCTCCCACGTACCAGTGGAAGCACCATGCTCTGCGCTGGCTGATGACACTACCGAGGAGCGGCTATGCCGTACACATACGGAAGCGCTATGCTCCACGCTGGTGATAAACAACTGAGGGCAGCCCACGGCTGTATCAACCTCAGGGAGCCCAGAGCTCAGTGTCTGGCCTCAACGCAACGCCTCCCCTCGGGAGTGCCGCGCGAGGGGGCTGGACACGGGGGCTGCGCCTGGGTCACGCCCGAGTGCATGCCACCCAGCCAGGTCCCTCAGACCTGGTCGTCGCGCGCCCCTCCCCGAGTGGAGCCAAGGTATGAAGACTGTTTGAGCGTCAGGGGGGCTCCTGAGCATCGCAACTCAGGAGCCAACTAGTCACGTATTCCCTCACTCCTTAGTTTCGCAAGGCTAATGGTGGCTGAGGTATGCGCGGGGCTGGCCCTGCTGACGTAGAACGACAGATCTACTCCTGCACCCCCTCCCTATTTGCTGTTTGCACGTCAAGGGGGACTCCTGAGCATCGCGACTCAGGAGCCTAACTTGTCACGTAGCCCCTCACTCCTTGGTCCCGTCCTGGTGATCCGTTCGGGGCTAACGGCGGCTGAGGTATGCATGGGGCCGGGCCCTGCCGATGTAGAACACAAAGCAAATAGGAAGGAAAGCACAAAATCTCGCAAATTCAGAAGCAAATATTACAAACCATAAATTGTCCTCACAATACCAAACACAATTTTAAACGCCTCCGCGAGGCATGATGCATGTTGCAGGAGTTGAAACAGGAAAGAAGCCGCGAGGAGATCACCCTTGAGCAGCCCCATCGTTCGCCAGGAGCCCCGCCTCCGTGGCGGAGTTGCGCTTGTCAGCTCCACCTCCCGAGGCCGCGGAACCAGCAGTACCTACCTTGGGCGCAGTGGCAAAGGTGCAGAACTTCGCCAGCAGGGCTTCCGCTCGGTCCTTTACGGCTTCGGCGGCAGTGGCGGAGCGCTCGGCGTCCACAGGCTCCAGCAGCTCGTCAAGGTTGGTGCCAGGGTCGCGGAGGTAGACGTGGCTGAGGATCCGCGTCAGCGCCGCGGAGGAAAGGATGCAAGCTTCAACCTCAGCCATGGGGCTGATGCCGGTCACGACCTCCTCAAGCATTTCGACCAGGAAACGAAGCAGCTTGGAGGGCTGTCCTTGGCTCCGGCCAGCGGCTTCTCCAGGCCATCATCGTAAAGCGACTTCAGTGCCTTGCGAGATCTCTCCTCAAGATCCGGGAAGGCCACGTGGTCCTCGGCCAAGACCTTCGCCTTGGCGTCCAGCTTGGTCTTCTCCGCCTTCAGCTTCTACTCCAGTGTCTTCAGTCGGCTGCACGGTCCCCGATGGCGGCCTCCCGAGCCTTCATCTCTTCCTCCTTTGCCTGGCGGTCGTGAAACTCTTTGGCGAGCTCGTCGCCCAGACCCCGCAGCTCGTCCTCCAGCGCCTCGCAATGGTCCTGGACGATCAAAGCATCCTTCAACGCCGCGTCACAGGCAGCTATGGCCTGGGTGGTGACTTGCTTCTCCTCCTCGGAAGCTACCGCAGCCTGGCTTAGCGCCGCTCGGATGGAGGTGTCAGAGAGAACCCAGCCAGAGATTAGCTCCAGGCGCCCGGCCACCAGGCGGGGATTGGCAACCTGGAGGTCTTCCCGCACACGGCCTAGCTCGGCAGCGGCATAGTCCAAGGAGGCAGAGGAGTCAGGAACCAGTGGAGCAGGAGGAGAAGACGGCAATGTGATCACGGCTTGGGAGGCTGGTGTCGGATTTCGGGTTCCGGCAGACCCTTGAGGTTCGAACACTGGGGTGCGCGCGGAGATTTCGGCCTCTACCTACCTGTTCCTCGCCGGCTCGCTGAGATCTAAACTACGAAAGGAACAACACAAGAGACACATGGTTTATACTGGTTCAGGCCACCATTGTGGTGTAATACCCTACTCCAGTGTGTGGTGTGGTGGATTGCCTCTTGGGATGATGATGAACAATACAAGGAAGAACAGCCTCGCGAGGGTCTGTTCTTAGCTGGTGCGATGAACTGCTAGGAGGAATTTAGTCGCTCTCTCTACTCTTTCTCTCTTGATTCCGGTGCCTCTCTAGATGCCTCTACCCTAGGGGTGGCTAGTCCTATTTATAGGCAAAGGCCTTGGGCCTCTTCCCAAATATTGAGCGGGAAGGGCGCCAACAATTGGCCATTTTGAAGGGGAACAGTGGGTACACTTATCCTGACTAAAGTTGGTCCTCGCCTGTCAAAGGATCTGGTGGTGACGCCTGCTTGGGCTCCACATTGACTTCCTCCCTGCCGTTGGGCTGGTCTTGGTCTTGTTGCACCGAAATGGATGCCTTTGCTTGATGCTCTCGCCTGCGCTTGCTCCCTTTGCACCAAAGAGGAAAGGAGGACACTGCGCGGCTGGCTTGCATCACGGGCACCTCGCAAGGTACCCCGCCTTGAACTCTCCGCCTCCTCGTGAGCCAGCCTAATGAGGCCGTGCCTGAGGAAGCTCCTTGTCGTCCGCCCCACGAGGCTTGGCCCCTCGCGAGGGTCTTGAGCTTGTGCTGATGAAGATGGGCCATGCTAGACCCCCATTTGAGCCACGCCACAGTCCGCAGGCAGGCAAGTCTAGGGACCCCCCTTCCCAAAACACCGACAGTAGCCCCCGGGCCCAAGGCGCGCCCGGACTTGGCCGAGCAGAGAGGCGAAAGGGCAAGCACGAAGCGCCGCGGGCCCTAACAGCCTGCGGCCTTGGGCGCCGCCTGGCGGTTGATTGGACATGGGCGCCTCCGCTCCCCCACGACACCTCGGCAACTGCATGGATTCGGCAAGTCCCTACATGCAAATCGGGTCATGATTACCTGCGATCGTGGAGCTCGATGGTTGGCCTTCACCGGCTATAAGTACGGAACGGCGCGTGCCCTTCCAGTCTATCTCTTCTTGCTTCTCCTTCTTCCTGGTCCTTGCTCCGTCTTGCTGCAATGGCTCCGATCCGCCGGTTCTCCGCGGTAGAGAAGGGAAAGGCTCCCCAAGAGGATCTTGACCCGCTTCCACCGAAGAAAACGGCTATTCCTCTGCCATCGGGGTGAGGGCGCTGTTGGGGAACGTAGCAGAAATTCAAAATTTTCCTACGTGTCACCAAGATCTATCTATGGAGAAACCAGCAACGAGGGGAAGGAGAGTGCATCTACATACCATTGTAGATCGCTAAGCGGAAGCGTTCAAGACAACGAGGTTGAAGGAGTCATACTCGTCGTGATCCAAATCACCGGAGATCCTAGTGCCGAACGAACGGCACCTCCGCGTTCAACACACGTACAGCCCGGTGATGTCTCTCATGCCTTGATCCAGCAAGGAGAGAGGGAGAGGTTGAGGAAGACTCCGTCCAGCAGCAGCACAACGGCATGGTGGTGGTGGAGGAGCGTGGCAATCCTGCAGGGCTTCGCCAAGCACCGCAAGAGAGGAGAAGGGAGAGAGGTAGGGCTGCGCCAGGGAGAGGTCAAAACTCATGTATTGGCAGCCCTCAAGACCTCAACTATATATAGGGGAGAGGGAGGGGGTGCAACCCCTTTAGGGTTTCCACCCCAAGGTGTGCGGCAGCCCCAATCCCATATAAGGGTGGCGGCCAAGGGCGGGAAGAGGGGAAACTTGCCCCCCAAGTTAGGTGGAAGCACCCCCTCCCCAAACCCTAGGCGCCTTGGGCCCTTTGGGGGGCGCACCAGCCCACCTGGGGCTGGTCCCCTCCCACACTTGGCCCATGTAGTCCTCCGGGGTTGGTGGCCCCACTTGGTGGACCCCGGACCCTCCAGTGGTCCCGTGCGTTATCGATAAAACCCAAACTTTTCCGGTGACCAAAACAGACTTCCATATATAAATCTTTACCTCCGGACCATTCCGAACTCCTCGTGATGTCCGGGATCTCATCCGGACTCAAACAACATTCGCAACCACATACAAACTTCCTTTATAACTCTAGCGTCATCGAACCTTAAGTGTAGACCCTACGGGTTCGGAGACATGTAGACATGACCGAGACGTTCTCCGGTCAATAACCAACAGCGGGATCTGGATACCCATGTTGGCTCCCACATGTTCCATGATGATCTCATCGGATGAACCACGATGTCAAGGACTCAATCAATCCCGTATACAATTCCCTTTGTCTAGCGGTATTGTACTTGCCCGAGATTCGATCGTTGGTATACCGATACCTTGTTCAATCTCGTTACCGGCAAGTCTCTTTAATCGTTCCGTAACACATCATACCGCGTTCAACTCTTTGATCACATTGTGCACATTATGATGATGTCCTACCGAGTGGGCCCAGTGATACCTCTCCGTCACACGGAGTGACAAATCCCAGTCTCGATTCGTGCCAACCCAACAGACACTTTCGGAGATACATGTAGTGCACCTTTATAGCCACCCGATTCGCCAGTGACGTTTGGTACACCCAAAGCATTCCTACGGTATCCGGGAGTTGCACAATCTCATGGTCTAAGGAAATGACACTTGATATTAGAAAAGCTTTAGCATACGAACTACGATCTTTGTGCTAGGCTTAGGATTGGGTCTTGTCCATCACATCATTCTCCTAATGATGTGATCCCATTATCAACGACATCCAATGTCCATGGTCAGGAAACCGTAACCATCTATTGATCAACGAGCTAGTCAACTAGGGGCTTACTAGGGACATGGTGTTGTCTATGTACCCACACATGTATCTAAGTTTCCTATCAATACAATTATAGCATGGATAATAAACGATTATCATGAACAAGGAAATATAGTAATAACTAATTTATTATTGCCTCTAGGGCATATTTCCAACAGTCTCCCACTTGCACTAGAGTTAATAATCTAGTTCACATCGCCATGTGATTAACACTCACAGGTCACATCGCCATGTGACCAACATCCAAAGAGTTTACTAGTGTCATTAAACTAGTTCACATCATCATGTGATTAAGACTCAATGAGTTCTGGGGTTTGATCATGTTTTGCTTGTGAGAGAGGTTTTAGTCAACGGGTCTGGAATTCAGATCCGTATGTACTTCACAAATCTCTAGGTCATATTGTAAATGCTACTTCCACGCTCCACTTGGAGCTATTCCAAATGGTTGCTCCACTATACGTATCCGGTTTGCTACTCAGAGTCATTCGGATAGGTGTTAAAGCTTGCATCGACGTAACCCTTTACGTCGAACTCTTTATCACCTCCATAATCGAGAAACCTATCCTTATTCCTCTATCAATAATTTTGACCGCTATCTGGTGATCCACTCCTTGATCACCTTTGTACCCTCTTGCCAGACATGTGGCAAGGCACACATCAGGTGCGGTACTTACCATAGCATACTGTAGAGCCTACATCTAAAGCATAGGGGACGACATTCGTCCTTTCTCTCTATTCTACCGTGGTCGAGCTTTAATTCTTAACTTCATACCTTACATCTCAGGCAAGAACTCCTTCTTTGACTGATCCATCTTGAACACCTTCAAGATCATGTGAACGTATGTGCTCATTTGAAAGTACTATTAAGCATTTTGATCTATCTTATAGATCTTGATGCTTATTGTTCAAGTAGCCTAATCCAGGTTTTTTCATTGAAAAACATTTTTCAAATAACCCTATATGCTTTCTAGAAATTCTACATCATTTCTGATCAACAATATGTTTACAACATATACTTATCAGAAATTCTATAGTGCTCCCACTCACTTCTTTGGAAATACAAGTTTCTCATAAACTTTGTATGAACCCAAAATCTTTGATCATCTTATCAAAGTGTATATTCCAACTCCGAGATGCTTACTCCAGTCCAAGGAAGGATCGCGTGAGCTAGCATACCTTTTAGCATCCTTAGGATTGACAAAACCTTTTTGATTGTATCACATACAACCTTTCCTTATGAAAACTGGTAAGGAAACTCATTTTGACATCCATCTGCCAGATTTCATAAATGCAGCTTGTGCTAACATGATTCCGACGGACTTTAAGCATCGCTACGGATGAGAAAATCTCATCGTAGTCAACTCCTTGAACTTGTGAAAAACTCTTCGCCACAAGTCGAGCTTCATAGATGGTCACATTACCATCCACGTCCGTCTTCTTCTTAAAGATCCATTTATCTCAATGGCTTGCCGATCATTGGGCAAGTCCACCAAAGTCCATGCTTTGTTCTGATACATGGATCCTATCTCGGATTTCATGGCTTCTAACCATTTGCCGGAATTTGGGCCCACCATCGCTTCTCCATAGCTCGTAGGTTCATTGTTGTCTAGCAACATGACCTTCAAGACAGGAGTATTGTACCACTCTGAAGCAGTACACATCCTTGTCACCCTACGAGGTACGGTAGTGACTTGATCCGAAGTTTCATGATCACTATCATAAGCTTCTACTTCAATTGGTGTAGGTGCCACAGGAACAACTTCCTGTGCGCTGCTACACACTAGTTGCAGTGATGGTTCAATAACCATATCAAGTCTCCACCATCCTCGCACTCAACTTTCCAAGACAAACTTCTCCTCGAGAAAGGACCCAATTCAAGAAACAATCCCTATAGCTTTCGGATCTGAATTAGGAGGTATACCCAACTGTTTTGTGTGTCCTATGAAGATGCATTTTATCCGCTTTGGGTTCGAGCTTACACTAGTAGAAAAAGGGTCAAATGTGAAGCACAATAGTGCCGGTTGGAATTTCAGCCGGCACTAATGTGTACACTAGTGCCGGTTCGTGGCGGCGATCAATAGCACCGGTTCATGGCGAACCTTTAGTACCGGTTCCTGCCACGAACCGGTACTAAAGAGGTTGTGTCAGCCTGCGGTCAGGCTATGGCCCCACCATCACCATTTAGTGCCGGTTCGTACCACGAACCGGTACTAATGAGGTTATGGCAAGCTGTTTTTTAGTCCCACCTCGCGAAGTGAGAGGGACTAGGAGCGGTTTATAAGCCCTGAGTGCAGAGACGATGAAGAAGAGGCTCAATGCTCACGTTGCTTAGCTTCAAGCCTTCAGGAATACGGTAGACTGCTCGGAGCTATGCGCAGTGCAGTTTACACTATTCCGAAAGGCTTGAAGCAAATTAACGAGCATTGCACCTCTTTTTTATTTTTAATAACTTATTACAACTCCGGACTTCTTCTGTTATGGCAAAAACTAATTGAATGTCAACATTTCTTTTTTTTAAGTTATAACTCCAGACTTTGACCATCAAGTTTTGCGAGAAAAGAAAAAATAGCGTAAAAGAAAAAATAGCGTAAAAGAAGAAAACTATAGCTGAAAAGAAAAAACTATATAAAAAACTACTCGTAAAGAAATAGAAGAAAATAAATATAGCGAGAAAAGAAAAACTACTCGAAATAAATAGAAGAAAAAATAAAGTAGAAAAGAAAAAATTATATTTGCTATTTTTAATCGTTTACAAAATGACCGTGAAATTGAAAATCACTACAAAATGAACTCGAAAATGTTGAATTTTGGCAAACTAGATGAAAAACTACTCACAAATAAATAGAAGAAAATTAATATAACAGAAAAGAAAAACTATACAAAAACTATGCAGAAATAAATAGAAGAAAATAAAGCGAAAGGAAAAAACTATAAAAAATTAGGCCATTGCCTGTGGGCTGATAGGCCACGGTGTGTAATTACAGCCTTAAAGGCCCAACAGACTCACAGTAGGCGTCAGTGACTTTACGCCCACAAGCCTGCACTGTCTCTGTCACCGGCACCACCTTGTGGTGAGCCTCTTGTTCATGAAATTTTATATAAAAAATTGATGTTTGTGTGATTTGGATATATAGTTACTCGTATAATAATTATCTTACCTGTATGTTGTTTGTTATACATAGTGCCATGGTTTTGATATCCGTCCCCGTCGGCCCTCGTCCTTGTTATAATTCGGATGTGGTATATTCTCTTTTAAAACTATTTGTTGCATTTTGTGTTTATGACAAATTATGCCCATCAAGTTGACATAGATATTTTTATCTAGGAGGTATGTGAACCGGAAATTCCAACCAACCCTATTGTCAAGAGGTTAAATTTAGTTGAAAGAGAAAACGAGTACTTGAAAGAAAAATTGAAAAGAATTGAGGGGGAGAAGATGGAATTGGAGTTGCATGTTGCCGATGTCGTTGATGATCACAAGATCAAGATGGAGAAAATGCGCTTGAAGATTAGAAACATTAGAAGAAGAAGAAGAAGAGGAAGAAGAAGGAGGAGGAGGAGAAGAAGAAAAGAAGAAGAAGAAGAAGAAGAAGAAGAAGAAGAAGAAGAAGAAGAAGAAGAAGAGGAGGAGGAGGAGGAAGAAGAAGAATAGGAAGAAGAAGGAGAAGAAGGAGAAGAAGAAGAAAAGAAGAAGAAGAAGAAGAAGAAGAAGAAGAAGAAGAAGAAGAAGAAGAAGAAGAAGAAGAAGAAGAAGAAGAAGAAGAAGAAGAAGAAGAAGAAGAAGAAGAAGAAGAGGAGGAGGAGGAGGAGGAGGAGGAAGAAGAAGAAGAAGAAGAAGAATAAAAAGAAGAAGAAGAAGAAGAAGAAGAAGAAGAAGAAGAGGAAGAAGAAGGAGAAGAAGGAGAAGAGGAAGAAGAAGGAGAAGAAGAATAAGAAGAGGAAGAAGAAGAAGAGGAAGAAGAAGAAGAAGAAGCAGAAGAAGAAGCAGAGGAAGAAGAAGAAGAAGAAGAAGAAGAAGAAGAAGAAGAAGGAGAAGAAGAAGAAGAGGAAGAAGAAGAGGAGGAGGAAGAATAAGAGGAAGAGGAAGAAGAAGAAGAAGAAGAGGAGAAGGATGATGAAGAAGAAGAAGAAGAAGAAAAAGAAGAAGAGGAAGAAGAAGGAGAAGAGGAAGAAGAAGGAGAAGAAGAATAAGAAGAGGAATAAAAAATGTTGGGACGCTGCCCGGTGGCCTGCCAGACCTTGGGTGTGCAAATACATGCCCAGTAGGGCCAGCAGGCTCACAGGGCAGCGCGCCCTAGTTAGGCCCAGAAGCCTGCTATATAGAGGAGTTCGAAATGGCAGCCGCGGCTGGGTTTATAAACCAGTGCGGCTGTCGTTCACTCGGCGAGGTGGGACTAAACGTAGCGCACTATGGGTGGCAGCGCACGGCCATTAGTACCGGTTGGTGGCTCCAACCGGTACTAATGTGTTGCCCTTTAGTACCGGTTGAAGCCACCAACCGGTACTAAAGGCCCTCGTTTCCCGCCCCTTGGGCTGGCCAAAATTGGCCTTTAGTACCGGTTTGTGGCTCCAACCGGTACTAAAGGCCCCTCCGATATATATGGCACTTACGAAAATTCAGTTATCATCGCCACTTCGTTCCACTTCTCTCGCACGCGAGTCTCGATCTCGACGACGCCGACGCCGCCGTGCCATCGCCCTCGCCGCTTCGCCGCCCGTCGTCGTAAATGCCGCCATACTTGCCGCCGCCGCCGTCGCCGCCGCCGCCGCCGCTCGCCGTCGTCGCCGCTTCGCCGCGCCCGCCTCGTCGCCATCCCCGCCGCCGCCGCCCATCTGCCGCCGTCCCCGCCCCCAACGCCTGTCGTCGCTGCCCCCGCCACCCGTACGCGCCCGGCCCACTCCATACACACACACACACATACACACACATACACACTCACACACACACACACACACACACACACACACACTGCACACACACACACATACACACAGACTAGTTTATTTTTAGTAAATGCTTAGTTGAACTTGTTGAATTAATATATAGAACTAGTTTATTTTTAGTAAATGCTTAGTTGAACTAGTTGAATTAATATAACTAGTTTATTTTTATTAAATGCTTAGTTGAACTAGTTGAATTAATATATAGAACTAGTTTATTTTTAGTAAATGCTTAGTTTGAACTAGTTGAATTAATATAACTAGTTTATTTTTAGTAAATGTTTAGTTGAACTAGTTGAATTAATATATAGAAGTAGTTTATTTTTAGTAAATGCTTAGTTGAACTAATTGAATTAATATAACTAGTTTATTTTTAGTAAATGCTTAGTTGAATTAATAGAAGTAGTTGAATTAATTGAATTAGTAAGTGTTTAATCTTTCGCCTAATATGAACATAGGAAATGTCGTCTGACGACGGAAAAAATTTCATTATGTGCGAATACTGTGAAGACCAGCGTGGCCAGTGCGACAGAAATTTCCTTGTTGATGGTAGGCGATTCAGCATCAAGCTGGATGAGACTGTCGAATTTGATATAGTAAGTCACAACGACAAGTCTGTTTTCATAATTAAGCTTGACTTATATATGCTTCATTTGCCTGACTTATAATTTTTAATTTCCACTATTCTACTAGCGCATCCCCTGCCATGCAAGAATTTTTGTCTTGGATAAGATAGGTTTCAAAGATATGGAAACTATGGAGGTAAAGAGAGCTTACCTGAAAACTGAGCATGATGGTTATACTTTCAACGTCAAAGTATACAATGCACACACGTACACCTATTTTGCATGCAAAACTTGGCAAGCACTATGCAAGGCTTATGCATTTGAGCCTGGTATGGTTATCACCTTTGATATTCGTCCGGAAGATGATATTGAAGGTAATAGAGACATATGGGTCGATGTGTAGATGCCTCCAGTTCTACCATTATGTGAGTTCTTCTCAACTATATTTTTGTCTTTGATATTGCTTATTCAAAAATAATTGACAACTAATTTCTATTGACACTTATCTCCATTCAACCAAACATGTCCGGCCTTGGTGGGCAGGGACCTACTCTTGTCCCGGAGCTGAACTAAACTGCGAGGAGATAAGTCATTATGTTTCATGGCTTGAGGATCTTCATCTTGTCAAGACAAATTTTCTTCCTGCACTTAGAAATGTTAGTACTCAAAACGTCGACCAATAGTGATGGTATTGAACTACGGTCACATCTATTTAGGAATGATGGTAAGATATTTACTATTTGTCCTCGGTGCATATTTTTCATACATATTTTTTGCTAAACTTTCATTGCTAAGTATATTAATTAAGTACTATACGATGTTCTTCAACAGGACTCCGATGACATTGTGCCTCGGGGTCGAGACTAAAGGTCGGATGTCAATTGTTAGCTACGGCCAAGATATCCTGCATTGCACATGAATGCATTCAGGATTTCTAGAAGCGATGAATGCTTAATAGTGAAAGATTGGAGAAAAATTGTTAATGATCGCAGAGAAGTACTAGGGGGCAGCAATGAGAAGCGCAGCCCACGATTAGGAGACAGGTTCATTGGCATGCTCCAGTATGGTCAATCAGGAGAGCTATACATGTTCTATGCTATTTTACCAGAGAGAGAGTAGCTAGCAGGAGTGATTTAGCTAGTTCTTCATGCTGCTCTTAATTAGTACTTGTCCTTTCATGTCCGTGTTCTTCGTTCTGAACTTAAGTGATTTGCTTTTGTGGTGTTATATATGAACGCTTATAATATCATGACAATCATGTTGAACTCGATGATTGGTTCTACTAGAAATTCTATTTATATATATATATATGCATAACATGTACAATGTGTAGTATCGTAAAATACCAGCAAACGAAAAAGAATTAAAATGGAAACACAAAATTAAATGAAAAAGAAATCATAAAACTAAAAAAACCCCAAACCTTATAGTACCGGTTGGTCTTACCAACCGGTACTAAAGGGCTCCAGGCCCCCGGAGCTGGCTCGTGCCACGTGGTTGCCCTTTAGTATCGGTTCGTGCTGAACCGGTACTAAAGGGGGGGGGCTTTAGTGACCACAATTTAGTGTCGGTTATGTAACCGACACTAAAGGGCCTTACGAACCGGTGCTATTGCCCGGTTCTGCACTAGTGTTATCAACCTGAAACTTTTTTTTTTCACATAAGCGTCGCAGCCCCAAACTTTTAAGAAACGACAACTTAGGTTTCTCCAAACCATAGTTCAAATGGTGTCGTCTCAATGGAATTACGTGGTGCCCTATTTAAAGTGAATGTGGTTGTCTCTAATGCCTAACCCATAAACGATAGTGGTAATTTGATAAGAGACATCATGGTACGCACCATATCCAATAGGGTGCAACTATGATGTTCGGACACACCATCACACCATGGTGTTCCAGGAGGTATTAGTTGTGAAACGATTTCCACAATGTCTCAATTGCATACCAAACTCATAATCCAGATACTCATCTCTATGACCATATCATAGCGTTTTATCCTCTTGTCACGACGATCTTCAACTTCACTCTGAAATTACTTGAACCATTCAATAATTCAGACTTTGTGTTTCATCAAGTAAATATACTCAACATCTACTCGAATCATCTGTGAAGTAAGAACATAACGATATTCACTGCATGCCTAAGCACTCATTGGACTGCACACATCAAAATGTGTTTCTTCCAACAAGTTGCTTTCTTGTTCCATTTTACTGAAAAACGAGGCATTTTAGTCATCTTGCCCATGTGGTATGATTTGCATATCTCAAGTGATTCAAAATCAAGTGAGTCCAAACGATCCATCTGCATGGAGTTTCTTCATGCGTATACACCAATAGACATGGTTCGCATGTCTCAAACTTTTCAAAACGAGTGAGTCCAAAGATCCATCAACATGGAGCTTCTTCATGCGTTTTTCACCAATATGACTTACATGGCAATGCCACAAGTAAGTGGTACTATCTTATATCTTTTGGCATGAAAATGTGTATCACTATGATCGAGATTCAATAAACCATTCGTTTCAGGTGCAAGACCATTGAAGGTATTATTCAAATAAACAGAGTAACCATTATTCTCCTTAAATGAATAACCGTATTGCGGTAGACATAATCCAATCATGTCTATGCTCAACGCAAACACCAAATGACAATTACTGAGGTTTAATACTAATCTTGATGGTAGAGGGAGCGTGCGATGTTTGATCACATCGAACTTGGAAATACTTCCAACACATATCGTCAGCTCACCTTTAGCTAGTCTCCGTTTATTCCGTAGCTCTTTTATTTCGAGTTACTAACACTTAGCAACCGAATCGATATCTAATACCCTGGTGCTACTAGGAGTACTAGTAAAATACACAATAACATAATGTATATCCAATATACTTCTATCGACCTTGCCAGCCTTCTTATCTACCAAGTATCTAGGGTAATTCTGCTCCACTGGTTGTTCCCCTTATTACATAAGCACTTAGTCTCGGGTTTGGGTTCAACCTTGGGTTTCTTCACTAGAGCAGCAGCTGATTTGCCAATTCATGAAGTATCCCTTCTTGCCCTTGCCCTTCTTGAAACTAGTGGTTTCACCAACCATCAACAATTGATGCTCCTTCTTGATTTCTACTTTCGCGGTGTCAAACATCGTGAATACCTCAAGGATCATCATATCTATCCTTGATATGTTATAGTTCATCACGAAGCTCTAGCAGCTTAGTGGCAATGACTTCGGAGAAACATCACTATCTCATCTGGAAGATCAACTCCCACTCGATTCAAGTGATTGTTGCACTGAGACAATCTGAGCACAAGCTCAACGATTGAGCTTTTCTCCCTTAGTTTGTAGGCTAAGAAAATTGTCGGAGGTCTCATACCTCTTGACGTGGGCACGAGCCTGAAATCCCAATTTCGGCCCTCGAAACATCTCATATGTTCCGCGACGTTTCGAAAACGTCTTTGGTGCCTCAACTCTAAACCGTTTAACTGAACTATCACGTAGTTATCAAAATGTGTATGTCCGATGTTTGCAACATCCACAGACGACGTTTGGGGCTCAGCACACTGAGTGGTGCATTAAGGACATAAGCTTTCTATTGTCCGCATAATCGCTACTGTCAACTTTCAACTATATTTTCTCTAGGAACATATCTAAACAGTGGAAATAAAGCGTGAGCTTACGACATAATTTGCAAAGATATTTTGACTATGTTCAGGATAATTAAGTTCATCTTATGAACTCCCACTCAGATAGACATCCCTCTAGTCATCTAAGTGATTACATGATCCGAGTCAACTAGGCCGTGTCCGATCATCACGTGAGACGGACTAGTCATCATCGGTGAACATCTTCATGTTGATCGTATCTACTATACGACTCATGCTCGACCTTTTGGTCTCTTGTGTTCCGAGGCCATGTCTGTACATGCTAGGCTCGTCAAGTCAACCTAAGTGCTTCGCGTGTGTAAATATGGCTTACACCCGTTGTATGTGAACGTAAGAATCTATCACACCCGATCATCACGTGGTGCTTGAAGCATTTAACTTTCGCAACGGTGCACGTTAGGGGAACACTTTCTTGAAAGTTTAATGAGGATCATCTTATTTACTACCGTCGTTCTAAGCAAATAAGATGCATAAATATGATAAACATCACATGCAATCAAATAGTGACATGATATGGCCAATATCATTTTGCTCCTTTGATCTCCATCTTGGGCTCCATGATCATCATCGTCACCGGCATGACACCATGATCTCCATCATCGTGTCTCCATGAAGTTGTCTCGCCAACTTATTACTTCTACTACTATGGCTACCGGTTAGCAATAAAGTAAAGTAATTACATGGCGTTGCTCAATGACACGCAGGTCATACAATAAATAAAGACAACTCCTATGGCTCCTGCCGGTTGTCATACTCATGGACATTCAAGTCGTGATTCCTATTACAAGAACATGATCAATCTCATACATCACATATCATTCATCACATTCTTCTTGGCCATATCACATCACATAGCATACCCTGCAAAAACAAGTTAGACGTCCTCTAATTGTTGTTTGCATGTTTTACGTGGCTGCTATGGGTTTCTAGCAAGAACGTTTCTTACCTACGCAAAACCACAACGTGATATGCCAATTGCTATTTACCCTTCATAAGGACCCTTTTCATCGAATCCGTTCCGACTAAAGTGGGAGAGATCGGCACCCGCTAGCCACCTTATGCACCAAGTGCATGTCGTCGGTGGAACCTGCCTCACGTAAGTGTACGTAAGGTCGGTCCGGCCGCTTCATCCCACAATACCGTCGAAACAAGATTGGACTAGTAACGGTAAGCATATTGAACAAAATCAACGCCTACAACTACTTTGTGTTCTACTCGTGCAAAGAATCTACACAATAGACCTAGCTCATGATGCCACTGTTGGGGAACGTAGCAGAAATTCAAAATTTTCCTACGTGTCACCAAGATCTATCTATGGAGAAACCAGCAACGAGGGGAAGGAGAGTGCATCTACATACCCTTGTAGATCGCTAAGTGGAAGCGTTCAAGATAACGGGGTTGAAGGAGTCGTACTCGTCGTGATCCAAATCACCGGAGATCCTAGTGCCGAATGAACGACATCTCCGCGTTCAACACACGTACAGCCCAGTGACGTCTCCCATGCCTTGATCCAGCAAGGAGAGAGGGAGAGGTTGAGGAAGACTCCGTCCAGCAGCAGCACAACGGCGTGGTGGTGGTGGAGGAGCGTGGAAATCCTGCACGGCTTCGCCAAGCACCGCAAGAGAGGAGAAGGGAGAGAGGTAGGGCTGCGCCAGGGAGAGGTCAAAACTCATGTATTGGCAGCCCTCAAGACCTCAACTATATATAGGGGAGAGGGAGGGGGTGTGCCCTCTTCAGGGTTTCCACCCCAAGGTGTGCGGCAGCCCCAATCCCATCTAAGGGTGGCGGCCAAGGGGGGGAAGAGGGGAAACTTGCCCCCAAGTTAGGTGGAAGCACCCCTCCCCAACCCTAGGCGCCTTGAGCCCTTGTGGGGGGGCGCACCAGCCCACCTGGGGCTGGTCCCCTCCCACACTTGGCCCATGTAGTCCTCCGGGGTTGGTGGCCCCACTTGGTGGACCCTCGGGACCCTCCCGGTGGTCCCGGTACGTTACCGATAAAACCCGAAACTTTTCCGGTGACCAAAACAGGACTTCCCATATATAAATCTTTACCTCCGAACCATTCCGGAACTCCTCGTGACGTCTGGGATCTCATCCGGGACTCCGAACAACATTCGGTAACCACATAGAAACTTCCTTTATAACGCTAGCGTCATCGAACCTTAAGTGTGTAGACCCTACGGGTTCGGGATACATGTAGACATGACCGAGACGTTCTCCGGTCAATAACCAACAGCGGGATCTGGATACCCATGTTGGCTCCCACATGTTCCATGATGATCTCATCGGATGAACCACGATGTCAAGGACTCAATCAATCCCGTATACAATTCCCTTTGTCTAGCGGTATTATACTTGCCCGAGATTCGATCGTCGGTATACCGAAACCTTGTTCAATCTCGTTACCCGCAAGTCTCTTTACTCGTTCCGTAACACATCATCCCGCGATCAACTCTTTGATCACATTGTGCACATTATGATGATGTCCTACCGAGTGGGCCAAGAGATACCTCTCCGTCACACGGAGTGACAAATCCTAGTCTCGATTCGTGCCAACCCAACAGACACTTTCGGAGATACCTGTAGTGCACCTTTATAGCCACCCAGTTATGTTGTGACGTTTGGTACACCCAAAGCATTCCTACGGTATCCGGGAGTTGCACAATCTCATCATCTAACGAAATGATTCTTGACATTAGAAAAGCTTTAGCATACGAACTACGATCTTTGTGCTAGGCTTAAGATTGGGTCTTGTCCATCACATCATTCTCCTAATGATGTGATCCCGTTTTCAACGACATCCAATGTCCATGGTCAGGAAACCGTAACCATCTATTGATCAACGAGCTAGTCAACTAGAGGCTTACTAGGGATATGGCGTTGTCTATGTAACCACACATGTATCTGAGTTTCCTATCAATACAATAATAGCATGGATAATAAACGATTATCATGAACAAGGAAATATAATAATAACTAATTTATTATTGCCTCTAGGGCATATTTCCAACAGGCGCCCGCCAGGAAGTGTCGAGGATCTGGTGCGAGCAACCGCCACTAGGGTTCCCGCTTCCGTTGTACGCCCATATCGAGGGCTCTGAAGGGGTCGACGCTGAATGCCATGGGCTGCGCTGCCGTCGGCGCCGGCAGGTCACGAAGGTGTGCGTCTTTCCCCTGGAGTCCACACCGAGGGCTCCTCCCGAGAGTTCGTGCTTCACGCCGCCACGCCTCCTCAGTCTTGGATTCGCCTTCCTCCTTTCTTCGCCTCCGTCATCCCGCAGGGGCAACTCCTGGGGCTCTGGCTATAGCACGCCGGCTGCAGCACCCTCGCGACCAGGGCATAGGTCGCGGTCATTGCCCCGGGCGAGGTCTTCATGACTCGAGGCTGGGGCGAGATCGCCCGGGTCTGTAGGACAAGGGGCGCCCTCGCGATCCACCTGGAGTACGAGGTGCTTCGGTGATGTTCTTCAAGGTCTTCGATGCGGAGGGTCGTCGGCTGGAGTGCTGCCCCGGGAGGGGCGGTCGGGGCCCTATAGCGGCGAGGCAGAGGCCGGCCAACCGCTCCCTTGGCAGCTCCTCAGGCGATGGAGGCGCCGGAAGATCCAGCAACTCCGCCGAGCTCTTCGCGACTCCGGAGACGAGCGACGACAGCTACGAGCCCTCGAGCCTGCGCCGCTCCCGAAGCAGGGTGGGCTCATCGGGCCGTCGTCGCCCCTAATCTGTATGGGATTGGCGCCGGTGCCTGGTGGCCCACTGTTGATGATGGCGTCTGCCACGATGGTTCCTGTAGTTAGGACTCCTTAGGATTCGCGTCTTTTGTTCCTGCGAGGAACCAAAGAATATGCCCCGTGGGGGGCTTGTAAGATGTTTGTTGCTTCGTTTGTCAATATGATCCTCATCATGAAGCAGCGCTAGATGCTTATTCCGTCTTAGCTTAGTTTCTTCCTTTCGGACCTCGTGAGGGCTTGATGCTCTGCGCCGACAGGTCCCGGTCCCAAGGCAGCTTCGGCCGTCGCTGGTATGCCAGGTCGCGATGCCGTGGTCAAGGGCAGGAGGTGAGCGGCCCGAGGTCCGGTAAGAGCCCCTGAGTCGCGATGCTCAGGAGGTCCCCTTTAGCGCTCAAGCAGCCATCGTTCGGTGAGAAAGGACTGCGACGTTGCTAACACGGGATTGCATTAGGTGCGGGGATGGTGCTGCGATAGCTAGTGTTTTCCGAGAGTGACTTATCTCAAGAATCAGGGACCGCTCCCTGGCGTATTGCCGGGTCCATGCATCGGCATGCGAGGGGTTGCTTGGCGAGGTCCTTGCGTGCCTCTCCCCTCTCGCCTTCGCTCCCCTTTCTGCTCTACGTCCTCGGGTCCCCGCCCACGAGCGAGTCTCAGCCGTCGCTGGTATGCCAGGTCGCGATGCCGTGGACAAGGCCAGAGGGTAAGGGCTGGAGAGCTGGTAGGAGCCCTGAGTCACGATGTTCAGGTACCCCCCCCTTTAACGTGCAAGCGGTTTGCATGAACAAGAGTGAAGAAGGCACCGTGAGGGCCTCGCCTGATGCTGCTCCTTGAAGAGATCCTGCTGGCTCATCACAGAAAGAACAAGGGTTCACCGTGACAATCGACAGCCAGCCGTTAGTTGCTTTGGAGAGGCGACAAGGCACGAAAGGCCTGGCGATGTGTATTGGGGCACCCGTGAGCCAGCGCGGGACTCACGGGGCCCTACCCCAAGGCGGGTTGCGCCTCGCACTGAGCCTTATCTTGGGATGTGTTCCTGCAAATTTGGTTAGATGTTGAAACTCTACGTCCTCGGGTCCCGGCCCTCGAGCTGGTCTCAGCCGTCGCTGGTATGCCAGTTCGCGATGCCGTGGACAAGACCAGAAGGTGAGGGCTGGAGAGCCGGTAGGAACCCTGAGTCGTGATGCTCAGATACCCCCCCTTTAATGCGCAAGCTTGGTTAGATGTCGAAACTCTACGTCCTCGGGTCCCGGCCCTCGAGCTGGTCTTAGCTGTCACTGGTATGCCAGGTCGCAATGCCGTGGACAAGACAAGAGGGTGAGGGCTGGAGAGCCGGTAGGAGCCCTGAGTCGCGATGCTCAGGTACCCCCCCCCCTTTAACGCGCAAGCTTCCGACATCCAGGAAGAAAAGGTGCCACGGACAGGCACCAAATAACAAGTATGATGGGTTGAAAGCATGGCCCTAAGATAAATGCAAGAGGGGTACACGCCGCTGGGTCTGACCCGAGCGACTTGGGGATAATGTAGCCCGAGGGGCGCCCCCAACAAAGTAATCTAAGAACACGAGCAAAAGGGATACACGCAGCAGGGATGGACCCACGCGGCCTGGGAATGATGCAGCCCTGAGGGCGCTCCCAGCTGGAAATGAAACTTGAAAGATATCACCTGATGGTGTTGACGACGAGGGGGTGTTGGTGTAGCAGACTCGGTGGGCTGTGGTAGCCGATCCTCATGAGCCCCCAGGCCCTGGGGCCTCGGGAGGCTCCGGTGGAGCTGGTGGCTCTTCGTGGACCATCTCCATCTCCGCCAGGGCTGCGGAACGCCTGACCTCTTGAGCCTCCAGGATGCCCCTCATGAGGCGCTGGTACGTGGCAGCCGTGGTTCGGCAAGCCATAAGGCATGCGAACGTAGCTGTGGGGTGGACCTTCGCAGCGCCCCACTTGCGAGGGCCGGAAGCGCTCCTGAGAGGTGGCTTGGTTGAGCCCTGGTATGTCGATGCAGACGCGCAGCCCACCATCCTTGCCTGGATGGGGGCCACAGCGGGTAAGCGGCGGATGCCTCTCATGACTCGTGACTCCTGTAGTTCCTGAATGGCCTTGCTGACGAACTTCTGAGGGTTTGGCCCTCCTTGCCTTGCTCCTTCCTGAGGGAAACGTGCTTCGAAACACGCCTCCAAGTGGTGCCCAAGCGCCTCCCTCGTGACCTTGGCTAGGTCGGCGGCCCTCGAGAGAGAGCCCCGAGCCCCGCTGAGGAGGGCGTCGGTGTGCTTCCCTATCACGATGGAAGGAGGTTCCCCACAGGCGGCGCTGGCCCTGAGGGGCCTGCCTCTGGCGCCGGGCGGACGATGTCTTCTTCTTCTTGGGGTGGCCTCGGAAGCCTCCTGCTTTGCGATCCGGGTCTTCCAGTGATGCGGCTGAAAGGCTCGTTCGAGGAGCACATGCGTCTCTCTCTTCGCGGAGGCACCGTGATGACCGCCACTTCCTGGCATCTTGAGGATGTTGTGGCCGTGGTGGGTTACGACCATGAACTTGGCCAGCGCTGGGTACCCGAGGATGGCATTGTATGGCAGGCGAATGTGGGCGACGTCGAAGTTGATGAGCTCGGTGCGGTAGTTTTCGCGTGCCCCGAAGGTGACAGGGAGGCGGACCTGCCCAATCGGGACCGTGGAGCCGTCGGTGACTCCGGAGAAGGGCTTGGTTGGCTGAAGCTGATTGTAGGGCACTTGGAGATTGTTGAACGTTTTCGTGGACAGGACGTTGAGCCCTGCCCTGCCATCGATGAGGGTCCTGGTGACTAGCACGTTGCTGATGATTGGGGAACAAAGAATCGGGAGAACTCCGGCTGTGGCCGCGCACTTGAGCTGATCCGCTGAGCTGAACGTGATGGTGCACGCCAACCACCTAAGAGGGCGCGTGGCCTCGAGCTTGGGGAGGACTGCATTTACTTCACGGGTGAACTGCTTGAAGATGCGTTGAGAGGCTGGGGCTTGAGCTCCGCCCAGGATGCAGGCGATCGCACAAGGTTCCTGGAAGCCCCCAGCCTCCTCGTCCTGATGACGGTCCTCATTTCTCCTTGGCTGCGGAGGCAGCGGAGGGAGGCCTGCGTTGCCTTGCGGGCGATCCTCACGAGGCTGATCCCTCCAGGCTCCCTCGCGAGGTGGGTCATGCCAGCGATCCTCGCGAGGTTGGTCGCACCACCCTTGGAGAGGGCCGCGGTCTTCCCAGAATCCTACGTTCCTTCCTCCTCCTCGGCCGTAGCCCCGGTCGCTGCAGTCGGGACGTCGGCCGACCCTTCCTTCACGCATGGCCCGGAGCTCTTGGCATTCATTGGTGTTGTGGGTGTGGAGGTCGTGGTACACGCAGTACCGGCTGCCCTTGGAAGATTCGGGCTGATCCCTGCCCCGCTTGGTGTCTGGTTCTACCGCGAGCACGGCAGCCCCCTTGCGCTTCACGTCCTTGGCCTTGGGCTTCTTTTCTTCTGGGTCGGCGGCAGGCAGCTCAAGGAGAGAGAGACGCCCTTCCTCAGCCCTGGCGCACTTGGTCGCCAAGTTGAACAGCTCCAAGGAAGTGCACAAGTTTTCATGCATCGCCAGCTCCTCCTTCCATCTTGACGTCACGCACGCCGTCGGAGAAGGCTGAGATGATGGCCTCCTCGGTCACCTTGGGAATCTTGAGGCACGCATTGTTGAAGCGCTGGATGTACTTCTGCAGGGTTTCCCCTGGTTGCTGCTTGATATGGTGCATGTCGCTCACGACGGGTGGCCGGTCGCGAGTACCCTAGAAGTTGGCGATGAAGCGGGTGCGCATCTCGTCCCAGGAGGAGATCGTGCCTGGGGCCAGGTTCAGGAGCCAGGTGTGAGCCTCGTCCTTGAGCGCCATGGGAAACCAGTTCGCCATGACCTTCTCGTCTCCGTTGGCAGCCTCGATGTCCAGCTCGTAGAGCTAGAGGAACTCTGTAGGGTCAGCCGTGCCGTCGTAGCGAGGAGGCAGGTCTGGCTTGAACTTGCCGGGCCACGCGACGTTGTGCAGCTCAGCGGTGAAGGCGCGGCAGCCTGTTGTGGCCACGGGAGGCCTTGGGTGATGAAGAGCTTGGTCCTGCGGGTCCCCATGCACTGCAGCTGGAGCAGCAGGGTCTTGACGTCTTGGAGCAGAGGCGCTTCGGGCAGCTTCTGTGGCGAGGACTTCTTGGCAACTCTGCTCTTGCCGCGCTGGTGCCTGATGGAGCGGGTTCCGCCCAGGGGCCGCGCGCCTTGGGGCGAGGGCGCCTTCTTGAGGGCGAGGCGGCTGAGGCGCCCCCGGAGCTTCATTGCCCGTGCAGGGCGGGGCGCGGTGCAGCGATAAGGACGGCGCGGGGGAGCCCCCAGCGGCGGACGAGCTCGGCCACTCGGTCGAGCCACTCTTCGTAGACATCGTCGATTGGGCGGTAGCGCAGGAGCTCGTTTGCCGCGATGAGCGCAGCTCGAGCCTCCATGGCCGCGCGGGGCGCGCGGGACGAAGAACCAGCTGGGGTGACCGAGGGTGTAGCAGTGCAGCCGTCTCGCCTCATGGATGGATGCTGGAATGATGCTTGCTGCTCGTTCCCCGCCAGGACGGTGGCGGCGTTGATGGCAGGTGACAGGGAGCGACGAGGGCGCCCGCTGACTGGAGCCGTCTGGGCGACGCGGGAAGCGAGGGCGGCTTAGCGCTCGGCGCGAGCCCGACGCGCGTCAGATATGGATGCGACGGTCGGAGAAGAGCAGGGCAACGGAAGACGAATTCCGGCGCACCCCTACCTGGCGCGCCAAATGTCGGATTTCGGGTTCCGGCAGACCCTTGAGGTTCAAACACTGGGGTGCGCGCGGAGATTTCGGCCTCTACCTACCTGTTCCTCGCCGGCTCGCTCAGATCTAAACTACGAAAGGAACAACACAAGAGACACAGGGTTTATACTGGTTCAGGCCACCATTGTGGTGTAGTACCCTACTCCAGTGTGTGGTGTGGTGGATTGCCTCTTGGGCTGATGATGAACAATACAAGTGTCACATCCCTAGTTCTGGTATGACCTAGACTAGCTAGTCATGTCTGCATCATGTTTAAATTCCATTTAAATTGGAAATGAGGATTTGTGAAACCCTCAGAATCATTTTTAGAAATGACCCAAATAAAAATTGCTCCAAAAAGGTCCAAGAAAATGCTCATGTTGCCCTCTGAAAATACTGGACAGAGATAAAAATCAAACCAATATTTTTAAGAGCTCATAAGTATTTATTTTTGGCATTTGGATTTAATCCAATAATTAATTGCTTTGGATATATATTTGTTCTGTATATAATATATGTCCAAAAATTCTGTTAATTGGTGAGAGGTTTGGAGCAATCCAAATAGTTCCTACAAAAATTGGCAAAAGTAAATAAAATGATTTAGTATTATTATTAAATCAAAACAAATATCAGAAAATAGAAAAGTTAAACAAAAATGGAGAAACTTACCCGTGCTTACCTCCTCAGGCGGCTGTTCTGTCTCGCCCTGCCTTAGATCGCGGCTTGGCTTTGGCCGGCGGCCAAAGCAGCAGCCCAGCCAGTGGCCGTGCAGATCATCCCCTTCGCGCCCCAGAGGATAGGGGCGCGCAGCGCGGCAGCGTCGACCACGCCGTCCGGGGGCCATGTTCCCGCCACCTCCTGCTTCTCCCCGTCGTTTGGGCCTACGACGACGCCACGCGCCCGGCCGCTCTCACTCTCCGTGCCCTTTCCTCCTGCCTCGCTCTCTCGCGACGCATCGAAAGTGCCATCGTCGCCGCCGCTCGCCGTTGCCGCGGCCATAGCCGTCCCCTCGCTCCTCCGTCGTGCCCAGAAGTTCCGCTACGTCTCCCTCGTCCTCTCCGACGAGCCAAACAAGCTGGAGCGCGCTACATCGTCGCCACCGTCGTCTTCTTCACCGCCGGCCGCCGTGGATCTCCACCGCCCTCATGTCACCGTCCGGCCTTCCCCGAGCCCGCCGAAGCCGCCATCGAGACCGCTGTGAGCTCCTGCCCCGTTTCCCTCTCTCCGTTCTCCTCCTCGCAGCCGTAGCGACTGCACCTAGCTCGACCGCACCCGCCACCGCCTGTGCTCGCCACCGACGCGCCTCCGGTGACCATTTGGTCCACCGGGCGTGTCCATCGCCCTCGCCGCATCACGCAAGCACACACCAGCACTCTAACTCTCCCGCACGCGCACCACAGCGACGCTCGCACCTCACCCAAACTCCGGCGGCCGCAACCGAGCTCGCCGCCGTCGACTCCAGCCATCCCAGGCCCAGTCACGGCCACCGCCCGACGCACCATCGAGCTGGCTCTCCAACGCGCCTAGCCGCGCGTCATTTGGAGCACCACAGAGGAAACCCGGGGCACAAGTACGCCGCGGATCTCGCCGGCGACTAACCGCCGGCGGGTTTGACTTGTTTGACCTGGGGTTTGACCCCCCCCCCCCAGGGTCACTGACGCGTGGGCCATGCCCCTGTTTAGTTTAGGTGCTAGTTTAGTTAGCGTTAATTAACTCTGTTAATTAGTTGTCTCACTTACAGGTGGGCCCATGCCCTAACTAACCTTGGTTAGTGCTAACCTAAAACTAACTAACTCTGTTAGTTAGATGTTACACTGACATGTGGGTCCCAGCCGTCAGGTTTGACCTGGGCTGGCGCCTTTGACCTGCTGACGTCACGCTGACGTCAGGCTGACGCCATTATTTATTTCTGGATTTAAATTAAATCAGGAATTCTAGAAAATTATCAAAACTTCAAAAAATCATAGAAATTCAACCGTAACTCAGATTGAAATAATTTATATATGAAACTTTATCAGAAAAATGCAATCTTTCCATCTGTACTAGTTTCATGCATGACAAACCAACTTATACCTACTGTATAAGTGAAAACATGTATATGGCATTTATAAGAGCTTAATTTGTAGTTGCATTTGAACTCTTGGTTCAAATGAACTTCAACCAAATGATTGCTAGATGCATTAGCACAAACCACATCACATCTTCATGCCATGTTCATGCATCATATTGTTGCATATGCTTGTGTTTTGATTGTCGACACCGTTCCTTCTTGATAGGTCCTGCTCCGGAGACCGTTCCAGAGTACCTGTCTATGAAGCAGTGCCCCCTCTATTGATCTACCAGGCAAGCAAACCCCCTTGTTCATTCCGATACAATCCTACTCTCTCGCTCCTGCTCTCATTTATTGCATTAGGACAACAACGATTCATCTGCTACTTTGTGCTGCGGTAGTTGAACCCATTCCTCTGCATGACCTGTCATTGCCACAGTAAATAGTTAAAACCCACTAGCATGTGTAGGAGTTGATTGAGCCCATGTTTTGTTCCTACCATGCTATGCCTGCTATTGCTTAGAGTTGTGTCGGTCTGATTCATTGGGAATGAATTGGAGTGTTATGAGTTGTTCAGTCTTTGAGAGTTAAGTGTGTGAACACGATTTGGTAAAGGTAGCGGTGAGAGGCCATGTAGGAGTACATGGTGGGTTGTCTCACTGGAACCGTCCCTAATCGAAGTTACGTATGCGTTGTCCATTGACTAGCTACTACCACACATTGGAATGCTTAAGTGCCCCTCTCGACTTATTAACCAACTTGGTCTCTGTCCAGGAGTCGCAACTAGTTTCTGGTGTTTGTAGGTAGTGTTAGTAGTCTACCAAGTGACACCCGACCAGGTGGGCTTGGGACAGACTAAACACATGTACGGTGTACCAAGTGGCACCGGATGGTGGGCTTGGGAACCCTGCTCACATCGTTTGGGGCCGTGGCGACACCCGGCGGATCTCCTTGCGGATGGAACCGAATAGGCGATAAATCTGGACTAGAGTCTTGTGTGGTTAGTCGGTCGTGGCCGACTCCTCGCCAAGCTTCGCTTGAAGGTTGCCGAGATACACGATGTGTACATGGTGGTAAGTGGCGAGGCGTGTGTGAAGAAGTACACCCCAATGGGGTTAACATGATCTATTGAATAGCCGGGTCCATGATTATGGACTTCTTGGATGCTTACATGGTACATAGACAACTTGAAGTGGATACTATAAAATGCTCAAGACAAGTGTGAGTGCTATGGATGGCCTTCTCGTAGGGAGACGGGGATGAATCCATAGTAGTGTATTGTGTGGTGATTAGTGGACTCGTGTGCGCCATATCACCTCAAAGAAGTTCTAGTAGTCGTAGAACAGGATAGCCTAAGAGTCAAAGCTGGCTTGCTGCAACTAAACCCCACATTACCCTCTTGATACAAATGCATGTATGATAGGATCTGATACAAGCCTTGGTGAGTACCTTTGTACTCATGTTGCTTTATTTACGTTTTTGCAGCGGAGACTTCGGTCATACTAGTGTTCTCGTGGACTTCGACAAGTAGCTTGTACCTCAGCTACGGTCTTGGTCGGATGTTGTAGATAGTCAGGCTCTTCATCCTTTTTAATTTGTAGATGTCTGTACCCAGACATGTAAGGCTTCCGCTTGTTGCTTGTATGCTCTGTATGATGGGTCTTGTGACCCCTGTTTGCAATAAATGCTATGATGGCTCTTTGAGCCTTATCTATATGAGTTGTTGAGTTATGCTGTGATGCCATGTTGTACAACACATATTTGCATGTTATGCGTACGTGTAATGTGTATTGCTATGTGTGGGATCTGACTATCTAGTTGTTTATCCTTACTAGCCTCTCTTACCGGGAAATGTCTCCTAGTGCTTCCACTGAGCCATGGTATCGTGCTACTGCTCCGGAACACTTAGGCTGGCCGGCATGTGTCCTTCGTTCATGTTCGTCCCTTGAAATGTCACGCGATGAATCTTGGAGTCTGTTAGCCCAGTGCTACTGACACAGATTCACTCGATGATGACCGATGTGTTCGATCTTTGGGTCATGGATGCTGTCCTGTAAGTTTGTGCGATTTGGGTTTACGACTAGCCATGTCAGCCGGGCTCCTTATCATATGGATGCTAGCGACACTATCATATCGTGTGCCAAAAGGCATAAACGGTCCCGTCGAAAGGTAAGGCGACACCCGTGGGGATACCGTGCGTGAGGCCGCAAAGTGATATGAGGTGTTACATGCTAGATCGATGTGGCATTGAGTCGGGGTCCTGACAACAAGGAAGAACAGCCTCGCGAGGGTCTGTTCTTGGCTGGTGCGACGAACTGCTAGGAGGAGTTCAGTCGCTCTCTCTACTCTTTCTCTCTTGATTCCGGTGCCTCTCTAGATGCCTCTACCCTAGGGGTGGCTAGTCCTATTTATAGGAAAAGGCCCAGGCCTCTTCCCAAATATTGGCGGAAAGGCGCCAACAATTAGCCATTTGAAGGGAACAACGGTACACTTATCCTAACTAAAGTTGGTCCTCGCCTGTCAAAGGCTCTGGTGGTGACGCCTGCTTGGGCTCCACAATGACTTCCTCCCTGCCATTGGGCTGGTCTTGGTCTTGTTGCACAGAAATGGACGCCTTTAATTGATGCTCTCGCCTGCGCTTGCTCCCTTTGCACCAAAGAGGAGAGGACACTGCGCGGCTGGCGCCCGACTGGCGCCCCTGGGTCATCATGGCTTGCGTCACGGGCACCTCGCGAGGTACCCCGCCTTGAACTCTCCGCCTCCTCATGTGACGCCCGGATAATTAAGCTACAGTAACCCTCTCCTAATGATGCCATGTCACCGCTGTCACTTTAGTTAATCTCGCGATGGTTCAAAACCGATTCAAATTCAAATTTAAAATAAAGACAAACAACAAGAGTTTTCAAACTTTTAAACTAAAATGTTCGAGTCGTGCTAAATAATGCAAAGGTGATTGTGATTAAGAAACCCCACTTTTATAAAATGTTAAATACTATCAGATGAATAAAACAACAGCATAAATAGATATTTAAATACCTTTTGTAATTAATAAAATGTCAAACTAAATTATTTGAGGACTAGACTTTTTGTGACAATGGCCTAAATTGAATTACTAAATTAGATGCCAAGTATATATTTTACAAAAAAAAATAAAAAATAGGAAACAAAGACAAAAGCAGAAAAAGAAAACTAACAAAAGAAAAGAACCCCGGGGCTCCGGCAAGAGCCATCAACCCCACTGGGCCAACCCACCAGGCCCAGCCGGCCACCCCACTTAACTCCCTCGGTCCACTGACCAAAACCCTAACCCCCACTACGCCCCCGATCCCCCCACTCGTCCCACTCCTCCCTCTCGCCCTTCCCCGATCTGGATCGGGGCAACCCCTCGATCCCATCGCCCCATCGCCGCCTCGGCGTCGCCGTCACCTCCCTCGCGGAGCCGGCCCCCTCCTGTCGCCCAACCAGCGCCCTTCCGCCCGTCCGCGACCACGCTGACGCGGGACCCCGCCCGGACCTACCTCGCCCCCGCCGCACGAGGACCGCGCCATCGAAGCCCCTCACCGTCTTCCCCGAATCGCCGTCGCCTCGTCGTCCACGCCGGTCTGCCTCCCCCTACGCACGTCGTCGCCGTCGTCCTCCCCAAGCACCGCTGCCAAGTCCCTACTCCTCGCAGTGAGCCCCGACTCTTCCCCTCTCGCGCCCGTGCTCATGCTCACGCACTTGTCGCGCATCCATCGCAACAGCCGCGCTCTCCCCCCTGCCACGGCTGGTGCCCCAGCGCACCACAGCACGTGCCCGGCCAGCGAGCCAGCGCCCTGGATCCTCGAGTGTCGCCGCCGCTTGTACCCTCGCGTCCCGCCCGCCCTGCCGTCGCCCGGTCCAGCTGACCTGCGCCCGGCGCCTCGCCCGCATCTCGCGCCTCTCGGGGCCACCTCTCCGTCTTGTTGCTTGGCCATCCCGCCTCCTCTGCACCCGCTGCAGCCACCACCATGGCTGCCACAGGCCTTGACCTTGCCGGCCTCTGGCGCCTGCGCTTCGGCGGTGCCGCCAACCCGTCTTGCCCGTTAGCCCGCCCGCTAAGGCCCCAGGGGCAATGACATGGGGGCCCCAGCCCCAGAACGTTTTAAAAAAATTAAAGATTTTTTAAAGTAATAATAAATAAAAATGTTAATTAATTAATTAAGTAGTTAATTAACTTAATTAATCCAAATTAGATTAACCTAATCACTTAGGTTAGTTAATTAATCTGTTAGGTTAGTTAACAGTCAATGACAGCTGGGACCCACACGTCAGTTTGACCTAGTCAACCCCCTGTTGACTGCTGACGTCATGCTGGCGTCATGCTGACGTCAGCAAACACTGTTCTGGATAATGTTAGTTTAAATTAATTAAATAAATTCTAAAATGATTTAAAACTATAGAAAATCATATAAAATAAACCGTAGCTCAGATGAAAATACTTTCTACATGAAAGTTACTCAGAACGACGAGAGGAATCCGGATACGCAAGCCGTTCATCCGCCACACACCCCTAGCATACCGAACATGCAACTTTCCCCCTCCGGTTCACCGGTCCGAAAACGCGGAACACCGGGAATACTTTCCCGGATGTTTTCCCCCTTCGTCGGTATCACCTACTACCGCGATTGGGCACACCTAGCATCGTTACTTGTCTTGTCATGCATCGATATGCATCTGTTTGCATGGTATTCATTGTTTCTTCCCCTCTTCTCTCCGATAGACTACGAGACCGGCCAGCTGCTGCCAGTTCGACTACGGTGTTGTGACCCTCTCTCTTGTCGAGCAACCAGGCAAGCCCCTCCTTGATCACGGATATCGCCTATTCTCCTCTATCTTGCTTGCATTAGAGTAGTGTAGCATATTCTTGCTTTCCGTTGATCCTATTCGATGCATAGCGACATTGTTGCTACATCTGTTGATACCTTACGCAATCCTAAATGCTTAGTATAGGATGCTAGTTTATCATCATTGGCCCTACATTCTTGTCGATCGCCTTGCTATACTATTGGGCGTGATCACTCGGGAGGTGATCACGGTATATACTATACATATATACATACTACGGATGGTGACTAAAGTCGGGTCCGCTCGAAGAGTACCGCGAGTGATTCACGGTTGGGGCTGAAAGGACCTTTGTCCCGACGGCCCTCTGTGTGGATCTTTGTGGCGGAGGCGGCAGGGCAGTTGAGACCACCTAGGCGAGAGGTGGGCACTGGCCTGGTCGGCATCATGCGTTGCTTCATAATAACACGCTTAACGAGATCTTGGTATTTGATCGAGTCGGCCATTTGGTCTATCGCACTAACCATCTACGGGAGTAGTTATGGGTATCCGGCGTCGTGGTATCGGCGAAGCCTTCTTGGCGTCGGCGGCGGGCGGCGCGCGCGGATTGGATTGAGGCAGCCACTAGGCTAGGTGCGCTTCGGCGCCCTCGCAACATGCGGTGTGCAATGGGCGATGGGCGGACCCTGCGCGCATAGGATTTAGACCGGCGGGCTGACCTCTCTGTTGTGCCTAGGTGGGGCTGCGGCGTGTTGATCTTCCGAGGCGGGCATGACCGGAAAGTGTGTCGGCCAAATGGGATCGGCGTGTTGGGTTATGTGGTGCACCCTGCGGTGATTTATCTATTGAATAGCCGTGTCCCTCGGTAAAGGGCGACCGGAGTTATACCTTGACCTTATGACAACTAGAATCGGATACTTAATAAAACACACCCTTCCAAGTGCGGATACAACCTGGTGATCGCTCTCTAACGAGCGACGAGGAGAGGATTGCGGGTAGGATTATGCTATCGATGCTCTTGGAGATGCTACTTGGAGATGCTACTTGGCGATGCTACTTGAAGGACTTGGTCTACTCATTCTACATCTTTGCAAGGCGGAGGCTGCTAGAAGTGTAGTCTTGACGAGATTAGCTATCCCCTCTTATTACGGCATTCTGCGATTCAGTCCACCGATATGGCCCTTTACATATACCCATGCATATGTAGTGTAGCTCCTTGCTTGCAGTATTTTGGATGAGTACTCACGGTTGCTTTCTCTCCCTTTTTCCCCTTTCCTTTCTTTACGGTTGTTGCAACGGATCTTTGGAAATCGAGGCAGGCGCCACCGTCGATGATGACTACTACTGGGAGGTGCCTACTACTACGTGCGGAGCTCTTGGCGGCGACCGGGGAGTAATTTAGGAGGATCGAGGCGGGAGGCTGCGCCTCTTCGTCTGTATCGGTTTGTGCTAGCCTTCTTAAGGCAAACTTGTTTAACTTATGTGCGTACTCGGATATTGTTGCTTCCGCTGACTCGTCTATGATCGAGCACTTGTATTCGAGCCCTCGAGGCCACGGCTTGTATTATGATGCTTGTATGACTTATTTTACTTCTAGAGTTGTGTTGTGATATCTTCCGTGAGTCCACGATCTTAATCATTACCGTTTGCGTGCATGAGTAGTGTCTGATTAAATCGAGAAGCGTCTGTCACAACCCTAGATTATTGCTTGTATTAGTTGCATCATAGAGCACTCATGAATCATGTCTAAATTTCGAAACTTGAATTGAGGAA
Organism: Aegilops speltoides; assembly: GCA_021437245.1. Lineage (NCBI taxonomy): Eukaryota > Viridiplantae > Streptophyta > Magnoliopsida > Poales > Poaceae > Aegilops > Aegilops speltoides. Next base: position 473,471,957 of record CM038142.1, read on the forward strand.
ATTAGAAAGCCTCAAAACTTTTAAAGAAGGGCAAGAACCCTTCAAATTGCATTCGATGATTCCAAAATGTCCTAAAATCATTTTGGTAATTTTGGCAAGAGATATATATCAAACCAAAATTACGGAACATTTTTGGAATATTTTGGGACATTGAATTTAAATCATATTCTATTTGAATTTGGAATTATATTCATAATATATAATGAATATATTTTCAAATGCTACGAGATATTTATGTATATGTGGAGAAGTCCATTAAGTGACTTAAAATATCCGGAGAGTTTTGTACTTGTTTTCAAATTCTGTTTGAATTTGAATCCGATGAAATTAAATAAAACAAAAGCAGAAGAAAAATAAAAAGGAGCAAAGACCTACACATAAGCACGGACCTACAGGCTGGCTCAGCCTGCGTGGGCCCAACACTACTGGCCCAGCCCACCGCGACCTCCTGTCGTCTTCCTCCCCTCGCCCCAAAGCTGCTGCTTTGTGCGCGCGCGCATGCCTTGCAGGCTCCACCTCCCTTGCCACCTCCTGCCTCCCCCTCACGCCACGGAGGCGCGGCGCCTCCTCTCACTTTCCCCTCGCTCTCTGGCTCTCCCGCAGCTCTCCCCTCCTCTGCTCTCTCCTGCCTTGCAGGCGAGGCTCGTCGTCGCCAACGCCGTTTGCCACAACCACCGTGCTCCCCTCGCCTCATGCGTCTTGAAGATGCCCGCCTCGTCCCCTCTTCCTCCTCACCAGAAGGAAAGGCGGAAGCCACGGATGCCGCCAGCTCCGCCGTTCCCTCCTCGGCCACGAGGATCGCCGCCGTCGATATCGCCGTCTCGCCTCCCAGAGCTCGCTAAGACCGTCTCAGACCCCCTTTGTGAGCCCGCCGTCATCTCCCACTCTCCTTGGCGATTTCTCGCTGCGCCCGATGTGCGCTGAGTCCCGTATGCCGCCGCCGCACGAGCTTCGTCGCCGCGAGAGCTCCGGTGACCAAATGGTCCGTCGTGCCTCCGTTGGATTCGGAGCTCTCGTGAATCACATAGGTGCAAACCGCCGGTCCTCCGCATGCCGTGTGTCGTCGATTTAAATGCGACACCCCGAACTCGACCGCCGCCCAACTTCGCCGCCCGCCGCGCCGCGGACCGCCCGCGACCTTCGCTGCCTCCATTGGATGCGCGGGAGCATGAGCATCCTCTGGTACCCCAGCGCGCACCGGCGCTGCCCTAAGCGCCACTCGGCGAACCACCGCCGCCACAGGTGGTCGCCGTCGTCTAACCGGCCGCTTGTTGCGGCGTGGCGGCGTCATTAGCGACTAATAGGCGCCACTAAGCGAACCGACACCCACGACATAAGGGCCCCACCGCCTAACTAACCTGGTTTAGTTTTATTTAGATTAAACTAACCCCTTGAGCCCCAAGTCGGTTTGACCTCGCCCGTCACTGTTGACCCGACCCCACATGTCGTGACCCGACACTGACCGTGACAGCGACCGGTGGGACCCACTGGTCGAGTTTGACCTAGACCGGTTACATTGACCTCTGAGGTCAGCATGGCGTAATCTTGGCGATTAGTCATTTTCTTATTTAGAATAATTCAGGAAATTTCAGAAAATAGCTAAAACTTCTAAAATTCATAGAAAATCAACCGTAGCTCCAAATCAAATAAATTATATATGAAAAATGATCAGAAAAATCCAATCTATCCATCTGTACCATTTTCATGCATGTTAGAACAACTTATAGCTGCTGTATAGCACAAATCATATGAATGGCATTTAAATAATCACATGTGGAGTTTGAATTTGAACCTAGGGTTCAAACCAACTCCATTTAACTTTTGCTAGTTGCATTAGCTCAAATCACATCATATTGCCATGTCACATTCATGCATCATATTGTCGCATTGCATTGATTGTGTTCTTCCTTGTTTGCTTGGTAATTGTCCCTCTCGATAGCGTGTACGGCGATGTGATCGATGACAGATGAAGAGATATATTATCTTCGAAGTGCGAGCAAGCAAAACCCCTTGTTCATTCGATACAATCCCACTCTCTCGCTCCTGCTCTCTTTTCTTGCATTAGGACAACAACGACATATCACATTACTTGCTGCGGTAGTTGAACCCCTTTATCCTCTGCATGACTGTCATTGCCACGATAAATAGATGAAACCCACTAGCATGAGTAGGAGTTGTTTGAGCCTGATGTGCCTACTCATTCATGCTTGTTTGTCATGCTGCTATTGCTTAGAGTTGTGTCGGTCGATTCATCGGGAATGAATCGGAGGTGTGTAAACATGTCCTACTATTGAGAGCTAAGTGTGTGAACACGATTTGGTAAAGGTAGCGGTGAGAGGCCATGTAGGAGTACATGGTGGGTTGTCTCATTGCAGCCGTCCTCAGGAACTGAGTTCTGTGTTTGTGATCCATGAACAGCTACTACCACACATTGGGATCCTTAATTGACCCTCTTGGCTTCTTAATCACCCTTGTTCTCTGTCCGGGAGTTGCAACTAGTTTACGGTGTTTGTAGGTAGTGTTAGTAGTCTACCAAGTGGCACCGGTACAAGTGGGCTTGGGACAGACTAAACCTGATGTACGGTGTACCAAGTGGCACCCGGATGGTGGGCTTGGGAACCTGCTCACATCGTTTGGGGCCGTGGCGACACCCGGCGGATCTCCTTGCGGATGGAACCCGAATAGGCGATAAACACTGGACGAGAGACTTGAGTGTTTAGGTAGGTCGTGGCCGACTCCTCGCTGGCTTCCGCTTGAAGGTTGCAGCGGTACATGGCGTGTCTGGGCGATAAGTGGCGAGCGTGTGTGAAGAAGTACACCCAGTAGGGTTATCATTATCTATTGAATAGCGGATTCCTCGGATATGGAAACTTGGACCCCTTGCATAGTTCATAGACAAGTGAAAGTGGATACTCTAAAATCGCAAGATAAGCGTGAGTGCTATGGATGGCGTTCTCGTGAGGGAGGCGGAGGCGGATCCATAGTGGTGTATTGGTATGGTGAATATGTGGACTCGTGTATGCCACCTCAAAAGAGTTACTTGCGATCGTAGTTTAGGATAGCCACGAGTCAAAGCTGGCTTCTTTGCGGTTAAACTCCACCATCCTTTGTTGATAATGATGCATATGTAGATAGTTACGATGTAAGTCTTCTTGGGTACATTTGTACTCACGTTTGCCTATTTTATGTTTTTGCGAGAGAGACTTGATGATCGCTAGTAGTTCAGCTTGGACTTGACGTTTAGCTTGTTACCTCAGCTACGATCTTGTGTCCTCGGCGGGGATCTAGTAGATAGTCGGGCTTTTGACCTTTTTCATTTATAGTTATGCGTACTCGGACATGTTAAGCTTCCGCTTGTGCTTTGACTTGTATGCTAAGTGTTGGGTCATGAGACCCATGTTTGTAATATCTCGCTCCTTGGAGCCTATTGAATAAAATACTTGAGTCGTAGAGTTATGTTGTGATGCCATGTTGTATTTACACATATCGAGCATATTGTGTGTATGTTTGAAATGCTTGGTATGTGTGGGATCTGACTATCTAGTTGTTTATCCTTAGTAGCCTCTCTTACCGGGAAATGTCTCCTAGTGTTTCCACCGAGCCATGGTAGCTTACTACTGCTCCGGAACACTTAGGCTGGCCGGCATGTGTCCTTCTTCATTCATGTATACATCCCTTGAGAAATGTCACGCGATGAATCTAGAGTCTGTTAGCCCTTCTGGCCAGTTCACGAGTCTGCTAGCCCGTGCTACAGCACTGGATTCACTTTCGGCGATGACCGACACGTTCGATCTTTGGGTCATGGATGCTGTCCTGTAAGTACGTGTCACTATGGGTTTATGACTAGCCATGTCAGCGGGCTCCTTATCATATGGATGCTACATCGATCTAGCAGGTAACACCTCATATCACTTTGCGGCCTCACGCACGGTATCCCCACGGGTGTCGCCTTACCTTTGCCCGGGACCGTTTGCGCCTTTTGGCACACGTATATGATAGTGTCGCTAGCATCCATATGATAAGGAGCAGGGCTGACATGGCTAGTCATAAACCCATAGTGACACAGACTTACGAGGACGAGCATCCATGACCCGGCATCGAGCGTGTCGATTTGGTCATCAGTGTGAATCCGGTCTGTAGCAGGCTAGCAGACTCCGGTGAACGGGCTGTGGCGGCTAACGAGGACTCCTAGTATTCATCGCGTGACATTTCCCGAAGGGACAGACACAAGAACGAAGAAGGACACATGCGGCCAGCCTAAGTGTTCCTGAGCAAGCAGTAAGCTACCATGGCTCGGTGGAAACACTAGGAGACATTTCGATGAGAGAGGCTACTAAGGATAAACAACTAGATAGTCAGATCCCACACATACCAAGCATTTCAAACATACACACAATATGCTCGATATGTGTAAATACAACATGGCATCACAACATAACTCTACGACTCGAGTATTTTATTCAATAGGCTCCGAGGAGCGAGATATTACAAACATGGGTCTCATGACCCAACACTCAGCATACAAGTCAAAGCACAAGCGGAAGCTTAACATGTCTGAGTACAGACAACTATAAATGAAATAGGCTGAAAAGCCTGACTATCTACTAGATCCTGCCGAGGACACAAGATCGTAGCTCCACTATGGATCCGCTCCCGTCTCCCTACGAGAACGCCATCCATAGCACTCACGCTTATGTTGCGTATTTTAGAGTATCCACTTTCACTTGTCTATGAACTATGCAAGGGGTCCAAGTTTCCATATCCGAGGAATCCGGCTATTCGAATAGATAATGATAACCTGCAGCGGTGTACTTCTTCACACACGCTCTCGCCACTTATCGCCTCAGACATCGTCATGTACATGGCAACCTTCAGCGGAAGCCAGCGAGGGAGTCGGCCACGACCTACCTAAACACTCAAGTCTCTCGTCCAGTTTTATCGCCTATTGGGTTCCATCCGCAATGAGATCCGGCCGGGTGTCGCCACGGCCCCAAACGATGTGAGCAGGGTTCCCAAGCCCACCATCCAGGTGCCACTTGGTACACCGTACATCAGGCCTAATCTGTCCCAAGCCCACTTGTACCGGTGCCACTTGGTAGACTACTAACACTACCTACAAACACCGTAAACTAGTTGCAACTCCCGGACGAGAGAACAAGGGTGATTAAGAAGCCGAGAGGGTCAATTAAGGATCCCAATGTGTGGTAGTAGCTGTTCATGGATCACAAACACAGAACTCAGTTCCTGAGGACGGCTGCAATGAGACAACCCACCATGTACTCCTACATGGCCTCTCACCGCTACCTTTACCAAATCGTGTTCACACACTTAGCTCTCAATAGTAGGACATGTTTACACACCTCCGATTCATTCCCGATGAATCAGACCTGACACAACTCTAAGCAATAGCAGGCATGACAAACAAGCATGAATGAGTATGCACATCAGGGCTCAAACAACTCCTACTCATGCTAGTGGGTTTCATCTATTTACTGTGGCAATGACAGGTCATGCAGAGGATAAAGGGGTTCAACTACCGCAGCAAGTAACAGATATGTCGTTGTTGTCCTAATGCAGTAAAAGAGAGCTGGAGCGAGAGAGTGGGATTGTATCGGAATGAACAAGGGGGTTTTGCTTGCCTGGCACTTCTGAAGATAATATATCTCTTCATCGGTGTCATCGATCACATCGCTGGTACACGTCTATCGAGAGGGGACAATTACCGGCAAACAAGGAAGAACACAATCAATGCAATGCGACAATATGATGCATGAATGTGACATGGCAATATGATGTGATTTGAGCTAATGCAACTAGCAGCAAGTTAAATGGAGTTGGTTTGAACCCTAGGTTCAAATTCAAACTCCACATGTGATTATTTAAATGCCATTCATATGATTTGTGCTATACAGCAGCTATAAGTTGTTCTAACATGCATGAAAATGGTACAGATGGATAGATTGGATTTTTCTGATCATTTTTCATATATAATTTATTTGATTTGGAGCTACGGTTGATTTTCTATGAATTTTATAAGTTTTAGCTATTTTCTGAAATTTCCTGAATTATTCTAAATAAGAAAATGACTAATCGTCGAAGATGGGTCATGTTGATTCCTCAGCAGGTCAATGTAACGGTCTAGGTCAAACTCGACGATGGGTCCCACTGGTCAGTGTCACGGTGCTGTCTGGGTCACGGACATGTGGGGTCGGGTCAACAGGTGACGTGGCGAGGTGAAACTGACCTGTGGGGCCTGCGGGGTTAGTTTAATCTAAATAAAACTAAACCAGGGTTAGTTAGGCGGTGGGGCCCTTATGTCAGTGGGTGTCGGTTCAGTTAGTGGCGCCATTAGTGCTAATGACGCTGCCACGCCGCATAAGCCGGCGGTTAGACGACGGCGACGCACCAGTATGGCGGTGGTTCGCCAGAGTGGCGCTAGGGCAGCGGCTGGGTGCGCTGGGGGTACCAGGAGGAAGCTCATGCTCCCGCGCATCCAGCGGAGGCAGCAGAAGGTCGCGGGGCGGTCCGTGGCGGCGGCGGCGGCGAGTTGGGCGGCGGCCGGAGCTCGGGTGTCGACGAAATCGACGACACGGCATGCGGGAGGACCGGCGGTTTGCACCTACGTGATCTACGAGAGCTCCCGAATCCAACGGAGGCACGCACGGGACCATTTGGTCACCGGAGCCTCGTCGGCGATGAGCTCGTGCGGCGGCGGCATACGGGACTCGCGGTCATCGGCGTTGCAGCGAGAAATCGCCCAAGGGGAGAGGGGGAGATGACGGCGGGGCTCAAAGTGGGGTCGGAGACGGTCTTAGCGAGCTCGGGGAGGCGGAGACGGCGGCATATCGACGGCGGCGATCCTCGGTGGCCGAGGAGGGGAACGGCGGAGCTGGCGGCATCCAGGGCTTCCGACGCCTTCCTTCTTGGTGAGGAGGAAGAGGGGGACGAGGCGGGGCATCTTGGTGCATCGGCGAGGCGAGGGGAGCACTTGGCTGTGGCAAACGGCGTTGGCGACGACGAGCTCTGCTCTGCTGCAAGGCAGGAGAGAGCAGAGGAGGGGAGCGCCGGGAGAGCCAGAGCGAGGGAAAGTGAGAGGAGGCGCCGGGCTCCGTGGCGTGAGGGGGAGGCAGGAGGTGGCAAGCGTGAGGTGGAGCTCAAGGCGTGGGCGCTTTCTCATGACAAGAGCAGCTTTGGGGCGAGGGAGGAAGACGATGGAGGTCGCGGTGGGCTGGGCCAGCGGTGTTGGGCATTGAGAGTTTGAGCCACCTGTAGGTCCGTAAGCTGCAGTGTAGGTCTTTTGCTCCTTTTTTATTTTTCTTCTGCTTTTGTTTTATTTAATTTCCCTGGATTCAAATTCAAACAGAATTTGAAAACAGTGCCAAAACTCTCCTGGATATTTTTAAGTCACTTAATGGACTTCTCCACATATACATAAAATATCTCAGGGCATTTGAAAATATATTCATTATATATTATGAATATAATTCCAAATTCAAATAGAATATGATTTAAATTCAATGTCCCAAAATATTCCAAAAAATGTTCCAGAATTTTGGTTTGATATATATCTCTTGCCAAAATTACCAAAATGATTTTTAGGACATTTTGGAATCACTGAATGCAATTTGAAGGGTTCTTGCCCTTCTTTTAAAAGTTTTTGAGGCTTTCTAATTTCCTCAATTCAAGTTTCAGAAATTTAGACATGATTCATGAGTGCTCTATGATGCAACTAATACAAGCAATAATCTAGGGCTGTGACACACAAGTTGGTATTAGAGCCGACTGCCTGTAGGAATCCCCTTTCCAACTCCTTGGCCGATGTTGAGTCTAGTCATTGCAAAACATTTACTAACATGGCTGTGTGGCCTATGGGCCCACGTCGCCATTGGGTGGTAGTAGGATCTTTTATTCCTCGACCTATACTTTGGGACTCTGACATCTCTTCTATTCGGGTTAAATGATTTTACTGAAAACTAACTTTAGGTTCTCGAAAATACTTTCTCCCGGAGAGCCCCTCACTTCTGATGATCCTCTGCTGCACGTGAAGACACTAAAGATACTCTCCGCTGTTAACCTGAGAACTTGTGTTCATTGCGTTTGCAATTCCTCTTCCACCGTAAACCCTTATGGATAACTACTTGCAGTTGTTATTCTTACCTTCATCCCCAGTTGCTCTTGTTATTACAAGATACCCTGAAAAACTTGTCGTTGTTTCGATAATCCTTTGAGCTTACTGCCTAGCTGTTCTTTGTCACCTGAATACCCCTACGGTTAATTCTCGCACTTATCGAGTATCCGCTCATCCCCCAGTTGTTCATGTGTTACACAAAAGTCTTCAAAATGCTATTTGAACTTCCGAAAATCCTGAGTCGCCTATTGCACTTGAAATTCTTGCTTGCTGGCATTATGGTTAATCCCATAAGTCTCGTAGTCTTATTGACCTTCCTTGTCATTATCATTTTGAGTCTGTTGACTCAATATGTTTCTTGAATCACGCAATCATCATTGATCCTTATAAATTACCTTTCGGCTGAGCTGCCATTCTTTTAAGCTGGAATTAGTTCTCGACCAATCCAATTGTCGCTTGATTGTACCCTAAGGCTATTCAACTTATCCATCCCTAATCGAGCATTGCTTGATCCCTTGATTTGGAAATCATAATTCCTTTGCATTTGACAATTGAGTTAGTCGGTTGTTTCTATAATCTGATCTCCTTGTATTCTTCTTCCTCTAGTTGAGTACCGATGCTCATGTCAGATCCCTTGTGGACCACCAGATCCTTTGTTGGATTTTATCCGACAATATCCTTCATATTCAATAACCTTGAGCCTTTCCTAGGATATATACCGCCTTTGGTAAATTGTATCCTTTGCTTTGTCAACCATGCTCTACTTTGAGCTTGTGTTAATTACTCCTGAAGTTCGTGGTATATGTTCTAAGAAGCCCCGATGGCTTGAACATATGCCTTCCTTAATATGTGTGAACTAGAAAGTTTTCACGAGTCATACACTCTTGGTATTTTGCCAGATAAAATTTCAACACTACAACCTCCTCGAAAGTGAGAAGTGAATGAAAGGTTATGCATTGGAGAAGTGGGTGTCGACCTTGAACTTGTGTTCATGCCCATGGACACGATGTAGATCTTATCATTAAAGCTTCTCTTAAATTAATTATCCCTTTGGTGTAAGTTCATCTTATATCTGGGATCTGGCCTTTTGCAATCGTGGTTCCGACCATGTTCTCTTTTAAATACCATTTCTCGTGCAAGTTTAAGCACTGGTCTTCTGTAGAGCAATAGCCCAGTCCAACCTCTACTTTGATCTGTCATCAAGTATTACCCCCTGGTATCTCGAGATTATCATGGAACTGCATAACTTCTTATGAGTTCTTCATCAAGTGCTACATTCCCACTGATTCCATTTTTTCACGGGCTCGAAGTTTTTAAACACTCAAAGACACCAATAAGCGAACCGAGTCCGCTTTCACGGTTCAACAACTCTTGATAAGCCTTTATAAGTACGAGTTTGTACCCGATCACGCCATTCCTAGCCTGTTTGACTATATCATTGTCGTGATGATTCTAACTGTGCTACCTGGTCCTTATTCTCGAAGCACAAAATTTTTGACGATGAGCTAAGCTTACGTCGATCTTCCTTGTCATATCAGTTTGCCTTGAACAACAATCTTGATTACAAGTTTATGTCCTACCCATGGTTCCAATAACCTTCCATTACCTCATTCCTTTGACTTGATTTCATCGCTGATTGATTACATCTTCATGAATTCTCTCGACAAATGTGTCGTGATCGTCATCAACCTTATGAGCTCTTCCAAGATATCTATTGAATTCATGATGAGAAATACCGTCCTTGCCCCTCGATGGTTTGTGTTATCCTCGACCACTTTATTGCCTTCTGTTCCACACAAACTTATTCGTGTTTTGTGTTATACCTTGAGATCCTTACTATCCAGTATCTGTTCTTCTTTACCTTGGAGTATTACGATCTTTTATGTCAAGGATGTCGTGAGAAATTCACCACCCTTAAGAATTCCTGATACCAGTGATACTTATTAACATCACCATTCCTTTCTTGGTCCCCGTGTTGTTTCTAACCGGAATACCGACAAATGGTCTATGATGTGTAAATTCTAAACTTCGAGCAACCCTCTTGCTTTGAAGTTATTGGTCTATAGTTTCATTCTACGACTATGGCCTATTGAATCACCATTCTGACATTGGTCGTGCAACCCAACCCATATTTTGGGCGCACCTTTCAACCAATGTTTAATTGTGTATGTTTTCCTCGAGCATACTTCCTTATATCATTTGATCTGACAAATGTTATCTCCTTGTTCACTTAATTATGGAAATCTATCTTTTGGGAATCTTGATGAATTGTCGTTGAGTTCACCAGACACCTCCTTGTCCTCTCCTTGGGTTAATGATGAACTCTTGTTAACGGAAATCACTTCATAGTTCATTTCCCGAGAATCTTACATTGTCATCTCGTCAATTGTGTTGCACCTTTTCTTCTCAGGCATACTAAGTCAGAGGTATCCTGACCCGAATCGGATCTGAACCTCGGTCAGATATGATGGTTGGAACATATTTCCAAGAGTTATAACATCGGTCTTTATATGACTCGGTAAGGTGATGTCATGCCTCGCACACCTGGCCGAAGGGCCTATTGTTATAGTTTCCTTTTTAACAAGGTTCACCAATTTTCCATGAGGAACTTGAATGCCTTGTTTAATAAGTTATCCTGATTGATCCTTTGTATATCCCAAGTCCGACCTTTGCTTGAAGACCATGTCAATGCTACCTCGAAGCATGACTATGATACCCCACTCTTCAATAAGAACATTGGAGGCGCGAAGCTAAATGTTTCTTGGTCAGTTATCCAAACACCGTTGTACGGGTAACATCTTGATTAATCCTTGCCTCTTATCTGAATGGTTGGGTACTTGCTCTCCTACCCTGTATGCCATGTTTTGCTTGCACATGAGAAGGAGATACTCCTAATAATTGTGTGTAATCACAATTTTCCTTTCCATTGTTCTGTTTAATCTGATAATCATGTTTTCCTTTCCATTCTTTTGCTTAACCTTTCCTGAATCTGACTTAACTGAGCAGAGAAAATTCCCTGCTTTGGTAGGCACCTTGTTGTACCATTCTGCCTGTAAGATCCTGTTACTATTGCTGATAACATTCGGTAAGCACCGATGGGTGATAACTTTGCCAATTGGTTCGCATCGTTCATCAAGCAGCAAAATTGCTTTCTTCGTTCCCCGTCCTTGGTACCGACATTGTTGCCGGCATACATGACAAGCTATCCACTGACATGCCTCCCTGTCGCGGTGCAAGATGTCACCACACTTCCTACTTTCAACCCACATGGTGGGCCCATAACCCACAGGTCCATTGGATCGAAACCTGACTCTCCTTTACAACGCGGATTCTAATGTATCCTTTGCATCTAGCTTCGTATGTGATTCACGAACTAAATGCTATACCATTATTCATCCTGGGATCAAACACCATGTAACTCTCGTTGTTCAAGCCCCCATTCCAGCTTCTGGCTAGTCATTGAATGATCGCCTACCCGTTTGAAGCTTTGGTACCATCGTATATTGCACTCAATGAATTCACCGAAATACACCTCGTGGGGTACCTTGTGTATTTTCCATTGAGTTCACCGTCAGATGCCCATCTTAGTGGAGATGTGTTCTTCCGGAGTTTTTCCCCTTGATCGCGTTCGTAGGACGATGGAGATCCCGAAGAAAGGATGACGAATTGATCATGATGACCTGGAGCAGAGAAATGAAGACTCCAACGTAATGGATCCACCTTCGATAAGAGCAACCAAAGACGAGAAGATTCGTTAGGATTTCGTAACGCACCTCCCCTAGTCCCCTCTTAAATCTCGGGGCGAGATTTCTTGTAATCGGAGGAGAATTGTGGCCTTGGATAATTAAGCTACAGTAACCCTCTCCTAATGATGCCATGTCACCGCTGTCACTTTAGTTAATCTCGCGATGGTTCAAAACCGATTCAAATTCAAATTTAAAATAAAGACAAACAACAAAAGTTTTCAAACTTTTAAACTAAAATGTTCGAGTCGTGCTAAATAATGCAAAGGTGATTGTGATGAAGAAACCCCACTTTTATAAAATGTTAAATACTATCAGATGAATAAAACAGCAGCATAAATAGTTATTTAAATACCTTTTGTAATTAATAAAATGTCAAACTAAATTATTTGAGGACTAGACTTTTTGTGACAATGGCCTAAATTGAATTACTAAATTAGATGCCAAGTATATATTTTACAAAAAAATAAAACAATAGGAAACAAAGACAAAACAGAAAAGAAAACTAACAAAAAGAAAAGAACCCCCCGGGGCTCCGCCCAAAGAGCCATCAACCCCAGGGGCCAACCCACCAGGCCCAGTGACCACCCCACTTAACCCCTCGGTCCATCGGCCAAAACCTAACCCCCATCTGCTCCCCGATCCCCCACTCGTCCCTCCTCCTCTCGCCCTTCCCGATCTGGATCGGGCAGCCTCGATCCCATCGCCCCATCACCGCCTCGGCGTCGCCGTCACCTCCCTCTGAGCGGCCCCCTCTGTCGCCCATGCGGCGCCCTTCCGCCCGTCCGCGACCACGCAGACGGGACCCCTTGGAGCTACCTCGCCCCCGCCGCACGAGGACCGCGCCGCCGAAGCCCCTCACCGTCTTCCCCGAATCGTCGTTGCCTCGTCGTCCACGCCGGTCTGCCTCCCCCTACGCACGTCGTCCCCGTCGTCCTCCCCAAGCACCGCTGCCACGTCCCTACTCCTCGCAGTGAGCCCCGACTCCCCTCTTCCCCTCTCGCGCCCGTGCTCATGCTCACGCTTTTGTCTTGCGCGCATTCGCAGCCGCCAAGCTCACTCCCTGCCTACGGCGGTGCCCGCACAGACTCGCACGTGCCCGGCAGCGCGAGCCAGCCTAGATCCTGAGTGTCACCGCCGCTGTACCCTCGCATCCCGCCCGCCAGCCCTGCCGTCGCCCGGTCCGGGACCCACCGCCGGCGCCTCGCCCATCTCGCGCCGCTCTGGGGTCACCTCTCCGTCTTGCTGCTCGGCCATCCCGCCTCTCAAGACCGCACGCAGCCACCACCATAGCTGCCTCAGCCCTTGACCTTGCCGGCCTACAGCGCCCGCTCGGGCGGTGCCGCCAGCCCCTGCGCTCGTTAGCCCGCCCGCTAAGGCCCCAGGGCCAATGACATGGGGGCCCCAGCCCCAGAACGTTTAAAAAAAAGAATTAAAGATTTTTTTAAAGTAATAATAAATAAAAATGTTAATTAATTAATTAAGTAGTTAGTTAACTTAATTAATCCAAATTAGATTAACCTAATCACTTAGGTTAGTTAATTAATCTGTTAGGTTAGTTAATAGTCAATGGCATACAGGGACCCTGCGTCGGTTTGACCTAGTCAACCCCATGATGACTGGCGACGTCATCTTTGGCGTCATCTTGGCGATTAGCAAACACCGTTCTGGATAATGTTAGTTTAAATTAATTAAATAAATTCTAAAATGATTTAAAACTATAGAAAATCATATAAAATAAATCGTAGCTCAGATGAAAATACTTTCTACATGAAAGTTACTCAGAACGACGAGACGAATCCGGATACGCAGCCCGTTCATCCGCCACACACCCCTAGCATACCGAACACGCAACTTTCCCCCTCTGGTTCACCGGTCCGAAAACGCGAAACACCCGGAATACTTTCCCGGATGTTTCCCCCCTTCGTCGGTATCACCTACTACCGCGATTGGGCACACCTAGCATCGTTACTTGTCTTGTCATGCATTGATATACATCTGTTTGCATGGTATTCATTGTTTCTTCCCCCTCTTCTCTCCGATAGACTACGAGACCGACGCTGCTTCTGCCAGTTCGACTACGGTGTTGACGACCCCTCTCTCTTCTCAGAGCAACCAGGCAAGCCCCCCCCCCTGATCACCAGATATCGCCTATTCTCCTCTATACTGCTTGCATTAGAGTAGTGTAGCATATTCTTGCTTTCGTTGATCCTATTACGATGCATAGCCTGACATTGTTGCTACATCTGTTGATACCTTACCTGCAATCCTAAATTCTTAGTATAGGATGGTAGTTTATCATCATTGGTCCTACATTCTTGTTAGTCTGCCTTGCTATACTATTGGGCCGTGATCACTCGGGAGGTGATCACGGGTATATACTATAGATATATACATACTACGGATGGTGAATAAAGTCGGGTCCGCTCGAAGAGTACCATAGTGATTCCGCAGTTGGGGGCTGAAAGGACCTTTGTCCCGACGGACCTCTGGTGGATCTTTGTGGCGGAGCGGCAGGCGGGTTGAGACCACCTAGGCGAGAGGTGGGCCTGGCCTGGTCGGCGTCATGGTTGCTTCATAATAACACGCTTAACGAGATCTTGGTATTTGATCCGAGTCGGTCATTTGGTCTATACGCACTAACCATCTACGGGAGTAGTTATGGGTATCCCGCGTCGTGGTATCGGCCAAGCCTTCTTGACATCACGCGACGGGCGGCTGGCGCGGATTGGATTGAACGCCACTAGGCTGGAGTCGCTTCGGCCGCCCTACATAGCGTGCAGAGTGCAATGGGCGATGGGCGGACCCTCGCCGCATAGGTTTAGACCGCGGGCTGACCTCTCTGTTGTGCCTAGGTGGGGCTGCGGCGTGTTGATCTTCGAGGCGGGCATGACCGAGAAAGTGTGTCCGGCCAAAAGGGATCGGCGTGTTGGGTTATGTGGTGCACCCTGCAGTGATTTATCTATTGAATAGCCGTGTCCCTCGGTAAAAGGCGACCGGAGTTGTACCTTGACCTTATGACAACTAGAATCGGATACTTAATAAAACACACCCTTCCAAGTGCGAGATACAACCGGTGATCGCTCTCTAACAGGCGGCGAGGAGAGGATTGCCGGTAGGATTATGCTATGCGATGCTCTTGGAGATGCTACTTGGAGATGCTACTTGGCGATGCTACTTGAAGGACTTGATCTACTCTGTTCTACATCTCAGCAAGGCGGAGGCTGCGGAAGAGTAGTCTTCGACGAGATTAGCTATCCCCTCTTATTACGGCATTACGCAGTTCATCCACCGATATGGCCCTTTACATATACCCATGCATATGTAGTGTAGCTCCTTGCTTGCGCAGTACTTTGGATGAGTACTCACGGTTGCTTTCTCTCCCTTTTCCCCTTTCCTTTCTTTCTCGGTTTGCATGCAACCAGATCTTTGACTCGAGGCGACGCCACCGTCGATGGCGACTACTACTGGAGGTGCCTACTACTACGTGCGAGCTGATTTACTTACCAGTGAGTAGTTTAGGAGGATCGAGCGGGAGGCTGCGCCTCTTCGATTTGTATCCCGGTTTGTGCTAGCCTTCTTAAGGCAAACTTGTTTAACTTATATCTCGTACTCGAGATATTGTTGCTTCCACGACTTCGTCTATGATCGAGCACTTGTATTCGAGCCCTCGAGGCCCCGGCTTGTATTATGATGCTTGTATGACTTATTTTACTTTTAGAGTTGTGTTGTGATATCTTCCCGTGAGTCCCTGATCTTAATCGTACACGTTTCCGTGCATGAGTAGTGTACGATTAAATCGGGGGCGTCACACCTCGTGAGCCAGCCTGATGAGGTCGTGCCTGAGGAAGCTCCTTGTCGTCCGCCCCGCGAGGCTTGGCCCCTCGCGAGGGTCTTGAGCTTGTGTTGATGAAGATGGGCCGTGCTGGGCCCCCCTTTGAGCCACGCCGCAGTTCACAGGCACGCAAGTCTGGGGAACCCGTTCCCAGAACACTGACAGCTGGGAGCTCCTGAGCCTTGGCAACCTCAGCGACAGCGTCAAGCACCGGCGCCTCCAGAGTCAGCGGGGCCACAGGGGCTGGTACCCCACCAGGGCGCTCCTCCTGGCCTCGCGAGGACGACCGGGCAGGGGAGGTGCAAGCTCCACTACCTCCCCTTCCCATAGACGAAGGTGCGGCCACAACGGATGAGCCTGCCCCGGGTGGAGCCACCATGTCCCCCTTCAGCTTCTTCACCTTTAGTGCATGAATAGAATTGGCATGAACCTTAGTTTGCATTTTGAACCTACTTGATTTGCCAAACCAGCATGTCCACTAAGCCCCTAGATAACTCTAACCTAGACCTGTTAATCCCCAGCCCCACCCCAACCTCCTGGCATGCCTTGGCATTTTGCCCAACGCCTGGCGTGCGTGCTCTGGGCGCACCCAGAGCGCACGTTTTGCACGCGCGCGCACCGAGCCGCCGTGTCTCGCCACCGCCCTCCCCGCACCTGTGCTGACCCTCGGCCACTCGCAGCCATCACGGCCGACCCCTCCCTCACTGCAGAGCCGCCCCGGCCACCTCCTGGCACCCCACAGGGCCACCGTCAGGTCGGCCATGGCGGCTAGCTGACGGCCACAGCAGGTCCCGGCCATGGCAGCACCGCCCGAGCCGCTCCAGCGCGCCAGCTGCCCTCTGGAACAGCTCGAGCTCATCCGCGAGCCCGTTTGCTAGCGCACGTCGCCGCCACATCGCCCTGCCAGCAACAGTACTGTGGTTCGCCATCGATCTTATCCCCCGCCGCCGCGGAACCGACCTCTCTGGGCTATATATAGCCCTCCAATCATGCCTAAGCTCGTCAGCAGCCTTGCTCGAGTAGTAGGTAGCCCCCCTCCAACCCAGTTGGCTAGAGGCCATCCTCCCTTCCATCTCCAGCAGGTTCGGCTGCCGCCACGCTCTGGCAAAAGCCGGCCAAGGCCGAGCCCCCTAACCCCTCCCGTGCTCCCATCCTCTTCCCCTCGACATTGCAGAGCCACCCCACCTCTCAAACACGATTGGGAACCACCGTAGCTCTAGTCCCTAATTCTCCCGAAGCCACCGTCCGCCGCAGAGCTCGCCGCCGGTGACTCCCTTCGTCCCCGCCACCCTCTCGACCACTGGGAGGACCGCCCTGGACTGGCAGATCCATCCCTGCCCTCGGAATCCCGTGGGGAGCCGCCGTTCACCGGCGTTGATCGCCGGAGCTCCGTCTCTGCGCGGACAGAGGAGGAAGGAGGCACAACGACTGGTCAAACCTGACTAGTGGGCCCAAATGACCCACTGTCAGTGACCCATGAGCCGGTCCACGCTGGTTTAAGTGAAAGCGTAAACCCAGAAGTACGCCTCCTCTATATTTTTATTCGAAACATTTTTTCTTTTTCGGTTTATTTTAAAAACAGAAATTTGACTAAACTTTGACTGGCTATAACTTTTTAAATATAAGTCCAATTGACTTGATTCTTTTTTCTGTTGTTTCTCAAATTCTATCTAGTTTATTTTCATATTTATTTGAAAATTTTCCAAATAATTTTTTTGTACTATTTTGAAACTATATGTTAATTTGAATTTTCTCGAAATAGGATTTTTGAAGAAGGAAGGAACTTTCAAAAAAATATACCCCATTTGCATACTCTTGAAGGCAAGCATTCTGGACCCTGGCGTAATATTGTTGTGTGTTGTTTGATACAGTTACAACACCACCTTAACACAAAGTATTCGTTATTTTATGTGATGATATGATCATACTCATGAGTGCATAATGAATGTTCCTTGCTGTTGGAATTTGGTATGCTTGTGATAGTAATCACCCTCGTATGCCTTTCTCCTATCGGAAGGAATCCGGGAAAGCCTCTGTCTTGGGTAGACACGAGCTTGTCTCCAGTCTTTGTCGAGACGGTTGTGTCCAGTATGGCATAGTGAGGTATGATGAGTGGTGATTCTGTCTGTTGGTTGAAACATTTTTGTTGTACTAATCATGCAGGGAATAGTTAAACCTCCTGAGTCGGCCGTAGATCGAGTCTTGTTCTAGTAACCCCCATAATTGTTTCGTATTACCACTTGTCCCTGCCATAGGTAGGGTACGGTTCAGTAAGTTGTCAACCCCTTCCTAGCACACACCGTACAGAGAGGCCATAGTGGAAGATATCGGTCAGATCCGTGAGGCATGCCACCTGTCTCAGGGGCATGGGCGTTTCGCCAGTAGCCGAGGGGTAGCTCCCTAGTTTGCGCGTGTTATAAATTTTGTGATCCCATGATAGTCGAGGTTGTAGCCTCCCACTTAGAGTTTTGCTTAACTAATGTCGGGTGATTCGGCATAATCGATAAGTTAGGCTGGTGTGTGCGGTCAGGTGTGTTTTCAATTAAAAGACCATAGACGGAATTAGTCCCGATGGACTAACGGAAATTCGTTACTCGTGGGTAAAGA
Organism: Aegilops speltoides; assembly: GCA_021437245.1. Lineage (NCBI taxonomy): Eukaryota > Viridiplantae > Streptophyta > Magnoliopsida > Poales > Poaceae > Aegilops > Aegilops speltoides. The sequence goes on from CM038142.1 coordinate 473,490,270, forward strand.
GTGCACCCTCTGCAGAGATTATATCCATTCGAATAGCCGTGTCCATGGTTAAGGACTACAGTCTGGGATGGGTCAAGTGTCGGTCTTAGTGTCGGTCTTCGGAGGAAAAAAATTGCTAAACCAGAACATGGATCATGACTTGTGACTCTTGATGATTATGATTACTATTATTATGGACTAACCATTTACATTATTTGAATTATTGAGTATCCCTGGGACGGTTCTACCCCCTGGATATTCACTATGATTATTCTCTTATAAGCCCTTTATGTGGTGTCGCTCAGACGCCCGACTTTGGCACGCCTGTCATTTAAATTACTTATAAGCCATTTATGTGGTGTCGCTTAGACGCCCGACTGTGGCACGCCTGTCATTAAATTTACTTATAAGCCCTTTATGTGGTGTCGCTCAGACGCCCGACTGTGGCATGCTTGTTATTTAAACTACTTATAAGCCCTTTACGTGGTGTCGCTCAAACGCCCGACGGTGGCATGCTTGTTATTTAAACTACTTATAAGCCCTTTATGTAGTGTCGCTCAGACGCCCGACTGAGGCATACTTTAAATTATTATCCTTTCGAGGCGTCGCTTCAGACACCCGATCGGTGCATTCCATTTCTACTCTAGTATTGCCTATTCATGTTGTATATGAATAACTTGCTTACGTGCATCATGGATTTTATTTTGTGACTGACGTTGTGATCATAGAATATTTCAGAGCATGATTATCATTTGTTATATTATACCTGTGTTCATAATGTTTGCGAGTACATTCAGAAGTACTCACTGGCTTGTCCCTGGCTATTGTCTTGGCCAGATTTCTTGCACGGAGAGGAGCGCTGTGATGACGGCCCCGGAACCTACACAATGGTGATAGCAGCCTCGTGAAGATAGGAGTTATCCAGGTCAGCTGTTCCTGTGGGAAATGGAGTCCCATAGACGCTGATGAACCACAAACCGCTTCCGCCATCAACCACTAGAAACCATTTGTTGTACTCATAGGCCAGGATGGTCTTGTACTACATATTATGTACTTTGCTTGGAGTTTCTGTATCAAGTTGGTGTCTCGCCAGCTAACAGTAATCCTGGGGATGGTGAGCACAAGGACCATTTTCTGGGAACTTAATATCCCGAAAATCCGGTCGTCACACGTATCTACTTTTCGAAACACTTTTGCTCTTGTTTTGGACTCTAACTTGCATGGTTTGAATGAAACTAACCCGGACTGATGCTGTTTTCAGAAGAACTGCCATGATGTTGTTTTATGTGTAGAAAAGAAAAGTTCTTGCAATGTCCTGGAAATCCACGGAGGCACTTTTTGGAATTAATAAGAATTTTTGGTGGAAGAATCAACACCAGGGACCTACAGGCTGTCCACTAGACAGGGGGGCGCGCCCCCCTAGGGCGCGCCCTCCTATCTCGTGGGCCCCCTGGACCTCCACCGACCTCAACTCAAACTCCATATATTCACGTTCGGGGAGAAAAAAAATCAGAGAGAAAGTTTCATCGCGTTTTACGACACGGAGCCGCCGCCAAGCCCTAATCTCTCTCGGGAGGGCTGATCTGGAGTCCGTTCGGTGCTCCGGAGAGGGGGATTTGTCGCCATCGTCATCATCAACCATCCTCCATCACCAATTTCATGACGCTCACCGCCGTGCGTGAGTAATTCCATCATAGGCTTGCTGGACAGTGATGGGTTGGATGAGATTTACCATGTAATCAAGTTAGTTTTGTTAGGGTTTGATCCCTAGTATCCACTATGTTCTGAGATTGATGTTGCTAGACTTTGCTATGCTTAATGCTTGTCCCTAGGGCTCGAGTGCCATGATTTCAGATCTAAACCTATTATGTTTTCATGAATATATGTGTGTTCTTGATCCTATCTTGCAAGTCTATAGTCACCTATTATGTGTTATGATCCGACAACCCCGAAGTGACAATAATCGGGATACTTCTCGGTGATGACCGTAGTTTGAGGGCCATTTGCATTTCTGCCCCTAACTCGAACCACCTACTCAGATTTGCCCTTAATTTCAAAGCATGCTCAAATTTGACCCTCTGCCGTTAAGTCACTACTCAGAAATGCCCGTCCGTCCAGTCAAAGGCCTTTGACCATCAAAGGCTCACATGTACTGTAGAAGACGGAAAGTGCTACAGTATTGGACAGAAAGTGCTACAGTATTGTACGGAAGGGCATTTCTGAGTAGTGACTTAACGGCGAAGGGGCAAATTTGAGCATGCTTCAAAATGAGGGGCAAATCTGAGTAGTGGGTTCGAGTTAGGGGCACAGATGTAAATGTCCCTGATTATTATCATACCACTTTTGCTACTAAATACTTTGCTACAGATACTAAGTTATCCAGGTGTGGTTGAATTGACAACTCAACTGCTAATACTCGAGAATATTTTTTGGCTCCCCTTGTGTCGAATCAATAAATTTGGATTGAATAGTTTACCCTTGAGAGCTGTTGCGATCCCCTACACTTGTGGGTTATCAGCGTGCTGCCTGTCAACCACCTTCGGCTTCACATTGAAGATTTTTAGCCATATGCTGATATGTGAGGGGATGCGGAGTAAAGCCTCACACACGACGATAAACACCGAGATGTGGAGGAAAGAGTTCGGGGCTAGATCATGGAAATCTAGACCGTAATAGAACATGAGTCCCTAGACGAAGGGATGGAGTGGAAACCCTAGCCATCTAAGGAAATGGGGGAGGAAAACAACCCTTTCGCTCGGCTCCGGAGTGGGGATGATTTGACCTTTGGTGGGGAGCCTGTGCGAGAGTCTGCGGCTAGGTACCCCGTGCTCTGGAGATTTTTCACCTCCTTATCCGTAACGGAGGAGGCCTCCCATTTTCCCTTGGAACTGGATCCGGCCATGGCTGGAGAGGGTGGTGGCGGTGGGGAAGAAGCAAGATTTTTTCGGGCGCTGAGAGCTTGGGAGATTGGAAGGCTGAGGCTGGAAGAAGGCGTGGGGAAGAAAGGGGGAATCTATTGCCCTCTTATAGGCGGTAAAAATGCCAACCGTCCCCCCACTTATCCCTTGAAACTGGCATGTTCCCAACGTAAGCATGTGCTGTAAACGGTTGGATTACCCAAATCTTATTGATGACCAAACCCGTAATAACTCGGCACGATCTCTGTTTTGACAAGATGGGCCAACACTACAAAAAAAAGACACATCCATGACATTTTGGGCCGAACAAAAAAAAATTCTGTCATACATATGACACTTCTATGACGATAACTGTGACAAAACCCAGATCATCATAGATGTGGTGGGCTCTACTTCTATGACAAAAATCATGATGTAAAATGGGCTTTTCGTCCTGGGCGGGCCAGAGACGCAGCTGCATGACATTCTTTGGGCCGTCCATGGCGGAAAAAACCGCGGTAGAAGCAAGGGGAGGAAAATTTTGGGGAGTTGCCGATTACGGTGGGAGGTCGGGGGCCGAGCGATCCGCATTTCTCTCGTACACGTATGTGCGTGTGTGCGAGGCGTTGGCTCTAACTGAACCCGAGTGAGGCGTTGGGCTCTAACTAAACCCGAGGGATTGCACTGCAGGCTACGCGTTACTGAACCCGAGCGATTCATCGATGGCTGTTAACTGAACCCGATGGAGCGATTACTTCGCTACTGTTGCTAACTGAAGCCGATCGATTGGATGAATAGTGAGCGTTACAGGGGGGGTTTGGATGAACAGTGAGTGGTGGCGTTGCCTCTGGATGAACAATACCCTGTGGTGTGGAGGGCCGGACGGTGGAGGGGTGGTTGAACAGGACCCCGTGGTGTGGAGAGCTGGATGAACTGTAGACGGTGGAGGGGTGGTTGAACAGGACCCCGTGGTGTGGAGGGCTGGATGAACAGTAGACGGTGGAGGGCTGGATGAACAGTAGATGGTGGAGGGGTGGTTGAAAAGTAGCCGGTGGAGTAGCGAGTGGTGGAGGCTGGATGAACAGGAGCCCATGGAGGCTGGAGGAGGTCGACGGTAGCCCGTGGAGGCTGGAGGAGGTCGACGGTGGAGATGAACAGTATCCCGTGGAGTCCCGTTTTGTGGTACGCCACACCCTCCCGGCGAACAGACCCCGCTTCGACCTAGCGCCCCAACACAAGGCCGCTTCCTCCGCTTTTGCGGCACGCCACACCCTCTCTCTCAACAGACCCCGTTTTCACCGTAGGAGGTCCATTTCTCCGCTTTTGCGACGCCACACCCTCCCGATCAACAGACCCCGCTTTGACCGTAGGAGGTCATTTCCTCTATTTTGCGGACGCCAGCCCTCCCGGTCAGCAGGCCCTGTTTTGAACGTGGCGGTCGAACACAAGGCCGCTTCCTCCGCCAGCGCGATACGCCAGCCTCGCTTCATCGCTGTTCCGCCCAAGCCCTCCCGACGAACACGACCACATTCCGCTCGACTCACCTGGTTGGCTCCCCATGAACACGCATTTACGACGCTGTTTCTTCGTTCCGACCCAGCCATGTACGTATCGCAAGTAGGTGTTCGAGACCCGCCAGATGTACACATACGTGGCAGATTTTATTTCTTGCACCCTCGCCGCTGTATGTATATGCGTGTACATGCTACGCGGCGCTGCTACTACTACGACACGGTGTGCCTCTACTACAACACGCGGCGCCTCTACATCAACCAAGATGTACATACACGTCACGACCAGATGATGACAGCTTAGGTACGCTTCGACCAGGTGGGTCCCGACTGTCAGGCACTTCCTTGCATGCGAAGATGTAGTTGGTGGGTCCTAGCAGTCAGGGGCGCGAATTGCTTTGTTTTTTGTATTTTTTGCCCGGACGCACTTCCTTGCGTGCGAAGGTGTAGCTGGTGGGTCCCAGCAATGTGGGGCGACCGTTTTTTGCCCTAAGCACTTCCTTGCGTGCGAAGATGAAGCTGGTGGGTCCCAACAATGTGGGGAAATGTTTTTCCATGAATACAAATGGTCCGTCCGTAGGTCCGAGCTGTCGTGGAGGAATCATTATTTTCCGTGTAATAAGGAGGCACTTCCTTGTCAGGCCAGGACCCAAATTGTCAGCCTTTCCACATACAGTCCACGTCCGATGGAAGTCGCTCTTGACCACGCTGACCACACCGCGCCGAGAGCACTGTATGATGGACGACGGTGAGGCCTAGGAAGGGACGACGGGAGTCGGGAAGACGCGCAAAGGAAGCCCGCGGAGAGGAGTATGAGGGTTCACCGGTTCGGCTGCGTTGTGAGGCTGCCGTCAGTGCGAGGTCTCGCCAGCCGTGGGAATAGTAGGGGCGGTGAGGCCTCATGGCAAAGACAACCGCCACGGAGGCAGGAGCATGCGGCACGACCGCGCCGCTTTGGGCGGCCGGAGCAAGAAGACCACAGTTGAAGAGCACTACGACCGCTCAATGGACATCGACGGTCACTAGAGCTAGAATCGCTCATATTGACTAAAGTTGACAAAGGCCCCGTCCCCATCAACTTAGTAGGCCCATTAAGTCAGCCTCCCACCATGGTGGGTCCCACCAGCGGGGAGTATTCATTTTTTTGTGCGTAATAAGGACGCACTTCCGGTGGGTCCGAGCTGACAGCGGGGGGGGGGGGGACGTTTTTTACGTGAAATACGCTGGCCCGTCCGGTGGGTCCCAGCGGTCAAGGGGGAAACTTTTTTTTCGCGAAATAAGGTGGCCCGTCCGGTGGGTCCCTGCTGTCAGGTGGAGGAATAATTATTTTGCGCGTAATAAGGAGGCACTTCCTTGCGGCCGCCTGGACCGAGCTGTCAGCCTCTCCACGTACAGTACTATTCCGATGGAAGTCGGTCGTTGACCACGCCACGCCGAGAGCACCAGGGCGGTGGTCTGGACGACGGCGAGGCCTCGGAAGGGGACGACGCGGAGCCGGGGAAGATGCAACAGTGGTAGCCCGCGTGGAGAGGAGTACGAGGGTTCACTGGTTCGGCTGCGGTGTGAGGCTGTCGTCGCCGCAAGAATAACAGGGGGTGTGGGTGAGTAGAGGGATGGCCTGGCCAGCGGTGGGAGTAGTACGGGGCGGTGAGGCCTCCACGGCATCACAGCCAGCCAGGGAGGCAGGAGCACACGACACGACCGGCGCTGCTTTGGGCGGCTAGAGCAAGAAGACCAGAGGTTGAAGAAGCACTACGACCGTTGGATAGACATCATACAATCACTGCAGCTAGAATCGTTTATATTGACTAAGTTTTTTTTGAGCGATTAAACCAAGCTTTATTCAGAAAATTCCACATGGTGTGGGATACAACGCTGATCATGGGATTGGCCTAGCCACAGGTGGCGCCTCGGTCCCAGTGAAAAATCATGCTTGGCTAAACTATGTGCCTCTACATTGACGGCACGAGATTCAAAAGTAAATGTAAAGCTAAGTAAAGAAGATACAGCCCATTTGCGATTTGTAAGACTGTACAACCCATTTAACTAAGTTTATATTGACTAAGTTGACAAAGCCCTTGGTACGCGTCAACTTAGTAGGCCCACAGCTCGGATTTGGCAGAGAACATATAGCCCATTTGCGATTTGTAAGAATGTACATCCCATTTTTTAATTCTAATGGAATTTACTACAGCCCATTTACAGTTTGTTAAAAGTACAGCCCAACTTCTAGATAGGACAACGATTAATAATTTCAAACAATTGCTCAAAACAGAATTCAAACAAATTCCCACATTTTGATGGGATCCAAAATATTTTATCCGAAATTTCTAGTCAGGTTAAATATAATTTCAAAATAAAGTTGTATTACGTTAAAATCCAACGAAATATTGCGCGTGCAATAAGTAATGAAATTAAATTTCCAAATTCCAAAAATAATATATTTTTCAAACTAATTACTTGTTTGGTGCATAGTACTTGCCCAGTTATTATAATTACATCCCATTTATTATTTCTTAAAGTCCATTTTCTTGTTAAGCCTAATGCATACCTCCTAGGAAACTTTGCAGCCCAGCGGGGCGGATAACAAGTTGACCCGGATATTGTGTTCAACTGTCGGCCCAGTTGCATTGCTGTTGTTGAAAAACAGGCCTGTGTAGTATAGTACAACCTAACATGGTTACTCAGCCCACATTCCGCGACGTCCGAAAGGCCCAAACAAGGCTTCTGTACAACTTTTTGAAGTCACTGAGCTCAATTAATAACTTAAGAAAAGAATTAGATTGCAACGGAACCTAATTAAAAGCTGTCACGAGCAAATAAATAATTCAACGGGTCCCACTTGTGCGTGTGCGCATGTGTGTGTGTGTGTGCGTGAGAGAGAGAGAGAGAGACAGATAGAGAGAGAGACCCATTGGTCGATGCTCGTAAATACATCTTTCAGCCATATGCATTGCTGATGCTCAGTAAAAACTTATATAGTTGACACAATCATATAGAACATCATAGCACACTAAACTTGTATACAAAAATTTCACGCAGCGCACAATCAGATGGAAGCAAAGGATCGCTACGGAAGGGCTATGTTGAAACCAACGAAGTCATACATAACGGTTCATTGTCTTTATAAATGACAGGAAATATCTTGAATGTTGTGCAAAGAAAACGGATGACAACACAATAAGTTCTCGCTAGCACATTAAGTTGACGACAACCCTTTCTAAAAAGTTCGTACAAAATTAGAATAGTTCACAATCAAATTTATCGCATATCGCTGCTTCGCACCCATAGCTCGGATTTAACTAGTACTATCTGACAAGATTCAGTTGTTACCTCAAATTAGAGCACATCCAGGCAGCCAGCCCTGCCTCTTCTCCCAAAGAAGCAGTGGCCTCCGCCGCGCGATGGAGTAGGCCTTGTGCCATCCATCGTTTTGAGCAACACGGGGAAAGTCTGACGTTGACTCCTGTAATGGACGTCGTCGACGGACCCTGGCACCAGTGGCGGTGGCAGGACTTCGATTGATGGATTGACCACTTCTTCGACATGGACGAACACTCGATATAGGTACATCCCTAACGTGGTCTGCGGCAGCCTTGATGGCGACGAATAGTACAACCCCGGTTCCTGCACCGGTATCTCAACACCAATCACCTTCGATATGGTGGACGGCTTCTTCATCCATGCCATAACCGTTAGAGCCCAGCTGTCTGGAGGAACAAACATACTGACGAGCTCGCCTCCAAGGTCGTTGATAAGCTCGTTCATGGACTCGTTTTTCCAAGCACGTCGAGGCATGCCGTGGAAGGTAAGCTTTGTTAAAAACTAAAGCTCAGAGGGCACCGAGCCCCATCTTGGGTGCCACCGATCAAAGCTCACCAGCGCGCCATCGCAGAACAAACACCGAGAAGATTCGAACACACGACTGCAGTCGAAAGTTGTCCGGAACCTGACGAAGAAATCAGCCGGTGGCGGGCAGACTTCGACGAGCAAGTCACTTATTTGGATGCCGTGCGCAATGCCAAGAGCTTTGACAAGGTCATCCGGTGAGACGGGAGGCCGGTCGCCGTTGATGGTTACCATCAGCACTTTGTCAGCAAACTGGTCGTCAAGCGCCGCCATGCCACTATTGAGCGACAAAGACGCAACGATCAAGGCAGATTGACCTCGGGATCTCCGGCTTGAGATCCGCGCTGACCGCGACATGGTAGTGTGCTTGAGTACAGGAGTCTGGAGGGGGATTTGGGGAACTGGAGTAGGAATCGAGATTGCGGAGGTGGGGAAGGGGCGGGAGACTGGGGATGAAAAGGTAGCATGAATTTCGAGCATGCGCTAATATGCTCTCGGCGCGCAAGCACACGAAAACACCGGTGGCGCCCACATGTCGGCCTAAGAGTCCTTATTCTTTGTTTTTTGGAGAGCCCGGCCTTTTTTCAGGATCTTTTGAGAGCCCGGCCTGAGAGTCATAATTGACTTGTTTGGCATTGCGTTACTACTCGGCCCATATTCAATGACACCTCACTGGCCCAAACAATTGTACACCATCAAAAGATAGTGAGCTCAAATTATATAACTTGAAAAAAGGACATATAATCTGAACACTGGAGAATGGTGATGCCCTCATTTAGTCCACCAGTAGTTCGAGACAATAAACAATTCAAACAACGATATATACAACATTCAAACACCGACTAGTGACTACTATCGACATAAACAAAGAAGACATGATAGTTCATAAGAAGTCTTGCAACACCACCAAAACGCACACATCTCATAGCCGGCCGACTCTCGTGATCCGCATTTAGAATGACATTCTAAATGTAAGAAACTATTACATAGAAAGAGTGACATAGACGAGGATGACCAAATGACAAGGAATATGCATAACAAAAGAAAGAACTACCCATCCAGAACCAGCAGCAAAGACAACAAAGTCATTCAAAGAGATGATCCAACACCATCATAATTTGTAGCCCCGCTTCAGCGACTAGTGATCCGGAGACACCAGTACTCCACCCTTTCGATGCAACAGCCCAATTACCTATCAACCTCAAGGCTTGAACCACATCACTGACTGTCATAATTGAGACATCCAAGGATCAAAGTTAATCCAGATGCCTTTGTCATTCTCACCTTCTTTTGGCTGCAGGCTGTATCGTTGACAATCAGGGGAGTTTGCTCCCGAACTCCTCGGGCTCGCCATGTAGACACAGTTTTCCATAGCAAACAGAGCCTCTCTGCCATCAAGGTCCTTGCCAACGGTGATCTCCTGGTTAATCGGATAATTGAGTCCGAGAAACAGAGAGTGTGAACCAAGGCTGTTTACCAGCCTCCAACTAAAAAATCCTAAAGGCCCCAACAAGCTGGTATCCTGCTCATAGACGTAACAGCTGCTGTCCGGATACTCACGTATTACACTTTGCTTGTATACAGTGGGGTTTTTGCAATATAACTTTTTCGGCTCATGTGTCCGAATGATCATCAGTCTTTTGCCGTCGTCTGATCGAGCGAGGAACCAGTTGTGCTTACCTATTTTTGGCAAAGGTGGTGTGATTACAAAGGGCAAGAATCGAGGGACACTGCATCATATCAAAAAGGACAGGCATTGTTAATGTAAGATCAGCATTGTTCAGAGTATGAGTAGGATAATGCAAGAAACAGCATTGATATGTCCCTATTGGAACTGGGAGGAAAATACAGGAAATGTATACTGGGTTGAAAATATAGAAGTGCCATGCATGGTTATACTCATGTTATCTTGCAATCGATTCTTCACAGAAACTACCATGTCATGCATGTTATGTAATCATGTTCTCGTCCTCACAAACAAATTCTTCAAGGTAACTAATGCAGACCATGCATTGTTATATACTCGTGTTCTATGGGCAAAAATTTGTGAGGATATTATTCTAGCCATTGATTGTCAAGGGCTTAATATAGGTATGTACACATGGTAAGCATTGCAGGATTTCACTACTTCCAAATATAGAGTTCTCCATATGCAAATTTACTTCCCTAATGTATGGTTAGATGAAACCAACAATGTGGTGCATGTTTCTACATCATGAAAATCAGGAAACTAACATGGCCATTGATACCCACCCATATTTAGTAGCAGTATAGAGATTACTGTAAAATAAGGATAATATCCATATATTCCTAACCGTTTGATTATTCAGGGTACAAATTGGCTGTAATGACATGGTCACAATTGCATGAATTAACTCATTCCGAATATAGCTGATTTACGGCGTCTCTAATACATTGCCATAGTTCTACTCAAATTCTGCTCAAACAGGGATATGCCAATCATCACAAAAAGTTCAAACAGTGTCATGGCGTCATCATTAACATGAGACGGAAACAACTTACACGCGCCGTCCGAGCAATACGTGGTGCCATCTGCTTTGTCGATCGCGTGGATGATGCCATTGTGTTCAATAGCATCACAGAAGTGTGTATCAGCTTTGACGATGATCCACTGCGAGCCGAGTTGTCTCTAGCTAAAGAAGGCACCGGCGTAAAGATAGGCGAGTCCGTGGTCGAACAAGGCAATTAGCTTGAAGTCTGCGTAATTCGCATGTCGTGTGGGAACTTGGCAGATTACAATCTTCTGCAAAACAAGGTCCGTCCAACTGACGTAGTAATCTAGATGACTTGGACCGCGATGGTAATACTCTATATAATCCAACAGAGGAAGGATAATCTAATGGGAGGTCTGGAAGTTCATGAGCACCAACTTTTTACTGTCTTCTCTGAAGGCAGCCATCCAGTGGGAGTTCATGCCGACCCAGTACATACCTGCCAAGAAGTTTCGGGCGATGGTGATCGGATCGATGTCGAGGGAAATGATGTACGACGACACACTACATACCTGCAAAGAAGTTTTGGCTAATTGAGATCGGATTGAAGTCGAGGGGCATCATGCACGCCTCCGTATCATGGAGAGCCAATCTCGCAAGATCAGATAGCAGCAAGCAGGGTGTCTTGAAAAGCTTAGGCCTCGCTTCGACGATGGCCGTGTGCATGTCCCTCGAGCATGCAGCCAGCCACAGGGCGGTCAACATATCCAAACATGAACAACAGAGGTCGAGGATGTCATTGGGGAGATTGCTCCAATCGCGGCTCATATGGATGATGCGCGGTTCGCGTTCGGCCATGGTGGAGTTTGGAAGGGGGCTTGATTTACGGGGGAGAAGGATGTCGGTGCCGGAGCGGCTAGCGAGGGAATAGTGGTACTGGGGGAGGCGAGTGAGGCCACGGTATATGGGGGCACAGTGAGATGGAGACAGAGACGGAGACGGAGATGGAGAAGGAGATGGAGATGGAGTGGTGCTACGGGAGCGGAGAGGGAGACGAGGCGAGGCGCCAATGTGTCAGACAACAAGTGACAGACTACACAAAGGTAATCGGGTGAGGCTGACTTTGGTAACCCGAACACGCCGCCTCGCCTGGACTAGTGTCAGGCGCAGGGTGTTGTCACCTCACTGTGAGGACCAGATGAATAGTATTTTGACCATCAAGTGTACCAAAATTGTACTACTACTACTACTAGTAGGAACATGAGTGCTCCAGTATTGTATAGCGGAAATAGGTCTCCCGTGCTAGCATGCCTGTTCACTTCATCGTTCATGTATCATCCATATTGCAAGCAGAACCAAATTCTCGTGCATGCCCAATCAACGCCTCTATCATGATGCATGCAAAGGGTCGCTCGGTGCATCAAGGACGGCATGCAGATCGTTCCACACTTGAGAAGAGGAAATTGGAAAGGTAGAACACGGCAACAGAGGAAGAGAACGCTGGCTAACGAGGCTGGGAGGGGATCGAGTAGGAAGTTAATGCTCCATGCCTAAAGGTTTTGGGAAAACCTGATTTTCATAAGGTGACTTATACTCACCTAAACAGAGGGAGTATTCCTTAACCATAGAATGTTGTGTCTCCCACTCACGCGCTCAAAAAAAAGCTATGACACATTTTTTTATCTGTTTGCATAGGTCCCACCTATTAGGAAGGATGGGCACGTACACGAACAGGTACGACTCCTCAGTCTACCCTCATAGCCTTTTCGCTTAGTCTACCTAGCCGTCTAATCAACTGCCTACACGCCACTTCTCCCATTTACTTCTCCATCGGGAACCGATTCGCCTCGGCTTCTTCACCTCCCCTTTGTCTTCATTTGCATCCAAACCCCACTGCGTTCACATTGTTTTAACCTCTTTAAATAATCATCTACTACTTCAGTTAGACTAGCCATCTAATCCTAATTCTCCAAACCATAGCCCTTTGTTCCAGCGGTTCCAAATGGCGAAAGAGATCGAGATGCAAGTTTTTAGCGTCCAACATGTCCTCGTCGAACGCTCGATGTGCATAGTTGCCACCATCACCGTCCATCCAAGGGTTGTTCTGCAGTGGATCAACAATGTATCCAACTCCCTCAAAAAGGTAGAGACGAGGGTCATCGGTCTCGACGCAGAGTACACGGAGCATGCCCCTAGGAAGATCCAGCGCGCCGCCGTCCTTCAGCTGTGCCTCAAAGATGATGTTTTGGTGTACCACATCATACACTCGCCCTCCACACCAAGTGAGCTTCACGATTTCTTATCTTGGGAGGATGTATACTTCTGTGGGGCAGCCATCGAAGGGGACAAATAGAAGCTAGAGCCGTACAACCTTGATTTGAAAAGCATCGCTGACCTACAAACCAGAATCAAAATTCCTGTAGAAGATTGTGCTAAATAGACACCATCCCTATTCGACGTAGAAAATTTTGTGCTCGGTACAAATCTTCAGAAGGGTGACGAGACGGTGGCATTAAGGTCGTCTGGATGGGAGAATTATCCCTTGACGTACGAGCGGATAAAATATGCTGCCCTCGATGCCTGTGTGAGTTTCGAGATAGCTGCAAGGTCCAAAGAGCTTGTTGTGAGGCCGTCTCCCACAGAGAATGAGAACAACAACAAGAAGAAGAAGAAGAAGAAAACGCTGCACCAGCAGGAGGGCATTATGGATGGATGAACTATTTCCTCTCTTGTAAAAAAAATTATTCCCTCTCGGTTTATATTGATATAGATGGAAAATTTTGATGGTGTGCATGTCTTTGGAACAGAGTAGTAGCGTGGGTCCTCTTGACTATAAGGAACTATTTATCCGCATATATAGCTTTCTCTGCTACTCCTTCCAGTGATCGGTATGTAGTGCATGTGTCTGTAGACATGACAGCTTGTCCATGGAAGTTCAACTACGGCGACTATCACGTTTCATCTCACAATTCCCACGACGCCTCTCCAACCCACGGCACCATGCCCCCCGACGTGCGCATCACCCCTCTCGGCCGCACCGCCCCTCTGCCTTTGTGTACATGACATGTGGACCACCTAAAATGCGGGGAGCATCAAGTTTCTACCACAGCCACCCGCGATTCCCACGACGCCGCTCGAACCCATGAAACCAGACGTCCCCCGACCTGCGGCTCACCCCTCTTGGCCCCACTGCCCCTCTACCTTCGGGTGCATTACATGTGGACCAGTCACCTATCGGGTCCACAGATAGCATGGTCCTCCTTTGACCGTCATGTGCAAGGTTCGTGCTATCTTATTCAATCTCACCGTGGTTCCATCGTACCAATTCATGCGGTGGCCCACTGCATGGCTGATCCCAATGTTGGACAAAGGTTCTACGGGAACGGTGTCACCATTGTAAATGTTGTGCAAATTGATGTTGGTACCCTCCCGTACATATGCAAGCCAATCTCCACTCGCACCGAGGCTAGCCTATGAAACAGTGGGCAGGGGGAGAATTAGGAAATGGACACGGAAGTAGTCTTTAGAATGCATTTACTATGTGATCAAACTCATCTTACCTGCTCATCGGAGGAAATCCGAGTGCCCCTCAACGTCGGCATCTCAAGGGGCGTCAACTTGCAACTACGGCCACACCACGCTGGAGAGACCACCAAGGAAACATCCTCGTGCGTTCCATGGAACATCAAGATGCATTTGTATGAGTAGTTTATCTTGTGAGAGAAAAGGATGAACGAGGGAAGGCCTATAGAGATAGAGATGGACACAACTACTACCAATGTGTTGGCCCATGCGTTCAAATGGATCCAAACTAGTAGAATAATACTTGTTCATGTGCTTGAAATATAAACACTCTAGTTTTGATATACATGTGTCAGCAGACACGACAGCTTGTCCATGGAAGTTGAACGACGGCGACCATCACGTTTCTTGTTTCTACCACTGCCACACCCACACGCGATTCCCACGACGCCGCTCCAACCCACGGCACGACGTCCCCCGACGTGGACATGGATCCTCTGACGTGGCTATCACCGCTTGCCTCGCTTTTTTTCATCGATGTGTGGGACCCATGCTTATTGGTCCCACATGTCAGTGACAAAATGGTAGGATTGTTCGTGCCCCTCATCCCTCTTGGCCCCACCGCTCCTCTGCCTTTGTGTGCATGACATGCGGGCCAGCTGAACTGCGGAGACCATCAACTTTCTACCACACACACACCCGATTGGACGCGGTTTGCCTGCTCCGCTGCTGTGCTCCAATCCGCACTCCCACACCATCGAATTTTCATCCAGCGGCTGTGACACATTTCGTCTCGGGCATCAATCCTCAGCTGGATTACTTATGTACTACAGTTAGTACCCGCCGGTGTGGCCATCTATGCCTCGTAACGCCCCGACGCCCAGTTGTGGCACCTCGCCACGGCCACGCCACCACCGGCCGGTTCATCTCGAACGAGTAAGTCGCGAACCACGCCACCACCATGACAATGACATGTGGGCCAGCCGCATTTAAGGTCTGCATGTCATTGAATCATAGGCCGGGCACTAAGCCACTAAAGTTTGGTCCCGTGGGCCCCGAGAGGGAATTGTAACTCCTGCGGCAGGCCTTGTGGTGCTCCCGCAGTACGAGCTCGTGCCAAACTGGAATTTGTTTCTTACTAGTACTACCAACTGGAGTAGTACTAGTAAGGTACACGTGCATTGCACGCATGAGATTCTGGTGGTTTGTGCATTATGCTTCTACATGTGAAGTTTTAGTGATTCTAACATGTGGCAAAATCTGGTGGAATGTAAGGTTAGGCAAGTTTGATTAACTTAGGTGAGTGTTTGGTTCAAGCCACACCTTAGGCAAGCCACACTAAGGCCCCACATGACATACACACAAAAAATGTGGCAAGATTCCCTTAGGCTTGCCAACTTGTGGCTCTCATTTTGAAGAACTAATAACTTTGCCTAAGCTTAGTTGTGGCAAAGTTAGTCATGAATTAAGTTCAACCATGGAGTCTTCTAGATTATACATGTGGCGTAATCTGTGGATGATATCCAATGGCCAAGAGTGCTCGGATTTGCCATCTTTGTACCGTCGGATTGGCTTCATCCAACCACCAACTTTCAAAGTTTTTCACACACTATATAGGGGTATAGATATAAATGTGCGGTCCGCTGCAATGAATCCAAAGTATATCTATTTAGTGGAGTGCACTCTAAACACATTATCTATTTATTTTCTCTAACCTTCCGTAGCCATGCAACCAAGCCACATAAGCTTCATGGGTGCCCCCACATCATATTATTCATACTACGTTGATTGAAAAAAGATAAATCACCCAAAACTAGATCTTCCCGCTTTTTGTTCCTACGATGTTGTGCCGCACGCGCATCTACTAGTTGTATAGTGGTACTACTAGTAATATAGTATTAGGAGTACAAACTTGGTACTAGTAGGAGTAGTACTAGTACGAATGCTCCTACTCTATCAACGAGCCCCGTCTGACACCAAATTTCTTGGCTTCCGTGCAACAGCTAGATCTTCCCCTCGTTTCTGTTTTCCAACCCGGCGGCGGGCGGGGTGTCGGTTTGCTCAACGGCGGTCCCACATGAAAGTGAAAATGCTAGGAAACATGCCTTCCCTAAGCTATGTGTCGTGCCGTACGGGTCGTGTTGTACTCCTGATTCCCGGGCGTGTGGGGGTGCGACGCGAATGCGGCAGGCCTTTTCCTTTTACTAGCAATGTGCCCGTGCGTTGCGACGGATCCAATGTAGTAGAATAGTAGTATTTGTGCACAAACTTGAAAGAAATCACTATTGTTTTGATATACCCTAATATATTACTCCTCCGCACCTAAATATTTGTCTTTTTGAGATTTCAAATGGACTATCACATACGATTATATAAACATATTCTAGTGTTTCTAGTAAGATGCCCGCGTGCTGCACGGTTAATGGAAAAGGTAAGCACAACTTATAAATTGACGGATGGAGTACTAGTTACGTTGATGCATATAATTACAAAGGATCGCACATGTCGGTATTGATCGAACGAGAATACAACAGCACAATAAGAATTAAGGCCACGATGATGCGATCGCAGTGGTGGTTATAGAAGGCAAGAAGAAAGATGGATCCACGAACGTACGACCTCCTCCTCCTCAACTTAGTGCGCCGGCCACCGACCGGCGGCTAAGGAGCGGCGGCTTTTGTGGCGAGGTCGAGGTTCTTCTCAGCAAAGGCATCCAAGTTTCCAGCCAGTTGAGGAAGGCCAACGTCGTAGCGTTCTCACTGGCCTTGTAGATACCTATGTACACGATTTGCTCGTACACGTGGATGTGTAGGTCGACGAATTCTTGCAGGGCGAGGCGCCTCGCGGCGAGCGCGACCTCCAGGTGGACATTCTTCGTGGTGTCGTCGGGCAGTCGCAGGGCCACCAGTGCTTGAAAGAGATTCCGACCATGGAGGCCGATTAGGGTGGCAGGCAATGAGGAGCTCGGGCGCGCAGGCTGGAGGAGTACGGCGATGTCATTCGCGAGCTTCTTGAGGACGGTGAACTTGTTGCTGGTGGCAACGATCATCTGGTCCAACTGAGAGTAGTAGTTGGCGTCGACGGCGGCCATCCACCAGCCGGTTTCCAACACCATCTAGAGACGATCCTCGGCGCCATGCCGCAGGCCGGCGTCGTGGACCATTTAGCGCAGCCGCTGGCCGCTCACGGGCATCGCTGCCATGGGTCTGGAGTGTGCTCTTTTGCGCTTAGTGTAGGTGCTTAGGCAAATGCTTAGGTGCGTATGATGTGGTAGATGCATTGGAATTGAGGGGCGCCTTTATATGAGGGCAATGAGGGCAAACTGCGTTGCATTCACATCATGCAGCCTCTTTTCCCGGACCTCCTCCCATTACTTCCATCATGCATTAATTGAAGGAGGATGCATTGGTCGTTCAACATATCAGGAACCGCTACTCCCTCCCTTGTCTGCATTAAAGCCGTATCGGGAACTGCGCCACCCGCTGTCAAATCCAATACTTCCTCCGTCTAGGTGAGTATTAAGTCATCTTATGAAAACCAAATCGTAAACACATAGGCGTGGTGCATTAACTCTCACGTTGTTTCTTATTTTTTGACGTAAATAGAGGAATGACTTGTATGCTTTTAATGACTTGAGACTATCAAACATGACATGAAGTGGTCAGTTCGTTGCACAAGAACAAATACAGCCCATGTCAGCACACATGCATCTTATAGCAACACATCCAATGGCTACAAAAGATGAATGAGACCAAATTGTATCTCATCTAGATGAGTTCTAGCAAAACTGTATTAATAATACTTAGGCTGGTCATACTGGGGAGTAACTTAGACTAGTAGTAACATGTATATGTTACTACCTCTATAGTGCATAGTATCATAGATTAGTATCGTAGGTGGTCTCATTTATTGCCATTCATGACACATAGTAGCATCGCATTTATTATGTTACGGTATCTACCTATGTTACTATAACCATCTTTCTCTTTTTTGCCTGCCACATAAGCATGTTTGCGAGCCCCAAGTGCATGCTACTACTTATGTTACCCCCACTATGGCCAGCCTTAGTACTCATGCGCCATGTATCATATATTAGTATCATGTAGTACTTTATGTATTGCCATGTATGACACATAGTTCACGAGCGCTCTCTATATGTACAACCTTTTTTTAAATTTCAAGTTTTGCTCCATGACGCAATCCATCGATACTACTACTGTACAAAAGTGGAGTATATACATTTTTTAAAAGGCTAGAGGGCGGGGCAGTCTAGCTCGGTCGGTTTCAAGAGATGGCGAGGGCCTTTGTGATTTGACAGCTCATTAATGCTGTCAAATCAAATAGTACTGCACCGCCCGCTGCACCCCCGGCACCTCCATTAAACCCCTCCGTTAAACCCGCATGCAAACTGAGAATCCTACTCCGGCCACACGTCTGTTCATGAGCGGGACGGAATTAAACGCAACACTGGCCAAGCTCCTCCCATTCGCCTCGCTTAAACGAGGCCGACGCCGTTGCTCCAACCGTCCCGCCTCTATTTACACGAGGCCGCATGCATACGGGCAAGAATCGCACCCCTCCGCAGCTCCCCATCTCCTCCTTCACCATTTTCTCCACCCTTCCGATTGATTCCGATGAGCCGTTCTCCGGCATATTACCCGGCTGGGTGGCCCGTCGAGCCCACCGGATACGGGCGAGGCTGCTCGGTGCTGCACCAACCTCGCTTTTGTTGGGGAACGTAGTAATTTCAAAAAAAATCCTACGCACACGCAAGATCATGGTGATGCATAGCAATGAGAGGGGAGAGTGTTGTCCACGTACCCTTGTAGACCGTAAGCGGAAATGTTATGACAACGCGGTTGATGTAGTCGTACGTCTTCACGATCCGACCGATCCAAGCACCGAACGTAACGCACCTCCGAGTTTAGCACACGTTCAGCTCGATGACGATCCCCGGACTCCTAAGCACCACAACGATATGACCGAGGTGGAATATGGTGGAGGGGGGCACCGCACACGGCTAAGGAACGATCACGATGATCAACTTGTGTGTCTAGAGGTGCCCTCCTGCCCCCGTATATAAAGGAGCCAAGGGGGAGGGGGCAGACGGCCAAGGAGGGCGCACCAAGGGGGAATCCTACTCCCACCGGGAGTAGGACTCCCTTCTTTCCTAGTTGGAGAAGGAGAAGGGGGGAAGGAGGAGGAAGAGGGAAGGAAGGGGGCGCGCCTCTCTCCTTGTCCTATTTGGACTAGGGAGGGGAGGGAGGCGCAGCCCACCTCTTGCCTCCTCTCCTCTTCTCCCTTAGGGCCCATGTAGGCCCAATAACCAACGGGGGTTCCAGAACCCCTAGCACTCTAAGAAAATCCTGATTTCACCCGGAACGATTCCGATATCCAAATATAGGCTTCCAATATATCAATCTTTATGTCTCGACCATTTCGAGACTCCTTGTCATGTCCATGATCACATCCGGGACTCCAAACAACCTTTGGTACATCAAAACTTATAAACTCATAATAAAACTATCATCGGAACGTTAAGCGTGCGGACCCTACGGGTTCGAGAACTATGTAGACATGACCTAGAACTGTTCCTGGTCAATAACCAATAGCGGAACCTGGATGCTCATATTGGCTCCTACATATTCTACGAAGATCTTTATCGGTCAAATCACATAACAACATACGTTGTTCCCTTTGTCATCAGTATGTTACTTGCCCGAGATTCGATCGTCAGTATCCAATACCTAGTTCAATCTCGTTACCGGCAAGTCTCTTTACTCATTACGTAATGCATCATTCCGTAACCAACTCATTGGCCACATTGCTTGCAAGGCTTATAGTGATGTGCATTACCGAGAGGGCCCAGAGATACCTTTCTGACAATCGGAGTAACGAAACCTAATCTTGAAATACGCCAACTCAACATGTACCATTGGAGATACCTGTAAAGCTCCTTTATAATCACCCAGTTACATTGTCACGTTTGGTAGCACACAGGGTGTTCCTCCGGTAAACGGGAGTTGCATAATCTCATAGTTGTAGGAACTTTGTATAAGTCATGAAAAAAGCAATAGCAACATACTAAACGATCAAGTGCTAGGCTAACGGAATGGGTCAAGTCAATCACATCATTCTCCTAATGATGTGATCCCATTAATCAAATGACAACACATGTCTACGGTTAGGAAACATAACCATCTTTGATTAATGAGCTAGTCAAGTAGAGGCATACTAGTGACATCATGTTTGTCTATGTATTCACACATGTATTATGTTTCTGGTTAATACAATTCTAGCATGAATAATAAACATTTACCATGATATGAGGAAATAAATAATAACTTTATTATTGCATCTAGGGCATATTTCCTTCAGTCTCCTACTTGCACTAGAGTCAATAATCTAGATTACACAGTAATGATTCAAAAACCCATGGAGTCTTGGTGCTGATCATGTTTTTTTCGTGGAAGAGGTTTAGTCAACGGGTCTGCAACATTCAGATCCGTATGTATCTTGCAAATATCTATGTCTCCCACCTGGACTTGGTCCCGAATGGAATTGAAGCGTCTCTTGATGTGCTTGGTCCTCTTGTTAAATCTGGATTCCTTTGCCAAGGCAATTGCACCATTATTGTCACAGAAGATCTTCATTGGTCCCGATGCACTAGGTATGACACCTAGATCGAAATGAACTCCTTCATCCGCACTCCTTCATTTGCTGCTTCGGCAGTTATGTACTCGCTTCGCATGTAGATCCCGCCACGACGATTTGTTTAGAACTGCACCAACTTATAGCTCCACCGTTTAATAAAAACACGTATCCGATTTGCGATTTAGAATCGTTCGGATCAGTGTCAAAGCTTGCATCGATGTAACCATTTACGACTAGCTCTTTCTCACCTCCATAAACGAGAAACATATCCTTAGTCCTTTTCAGGTATTTCAGGATGTTCTTGACCACTGTCCAATGATCCACTCCTGGATTACTTTGGTACCTACCTACTAAGCTTATTGCTAAGCATACGTCAGGTCTGGTACACAGCATTGCATACATGATAGAGCCTATGGCTAAAGCATAGGGAACATCTTTCATTTTCTCTCTATCTTCTGCGTGGTCGGGCATTGAGTCCGACTCAACTTCACACCTTGTAATACAAGCAAGAACCCTTTCTTTGCTCGATCCATTTTGAACTTTTTCAAAACTTTATCAAGGTATGTGCTTTGTGAAAGTCCAATTAAGCGTCTTGATCTATCTCTATAGATCCTGATGCCCAATATGTAAGCAGCTTCACCGAGGTCTTTCATTGAAAAACTTTTATTCAAGTATCCCTTTATGCTATCCAGAAATTCTATATCATTTCCAATTAACAATATGTCATCTACATATAATATCAGAAATGCTATAGAGCTCCCACTCACTTTCTTGTAAATACAGGCTTCTCCAGAAGTCTGTATAAAACCATATGCTTTGATCACACTATCAAAGCGTTTATTCCAACTCCGAGATGCTTGCACCAGTCCATAAACAGATCGCTGGAGTTTGCTTACTTTGTTAGCACCTTTTGGATCGACAAAACCTTCTGGTTGCATCATATACAACTCTTCTTCCGGAAATCCATTCAGGAATGCAGTTTTGACATCCATTTGCCAAATTTCATAATTATAAAATGCGGCAATTGCTAACATGATTCGGACAGACTTAAGCATCACTACGGGTGAGAAAGTCTCATCGTAGTCAACTCCTTGAACTTGTCAAAAACCTTTCACAACAAGTCGAGCTTTGTAGACAGTTACATTACCATCAGCGTCAGTCTTCTTCTTGAAGATCCATTTATTCTCAATGGCTTGCCGATCATCGGGCAAGTCAACCACAGTCCATACTTTGTTCTCATACATGGATCCCATCTCAGATTTCATGGTTTCAAGCCATTTTGCGGAATCTGGGCTCATCATCGCTTCCTCATAGTTCGTAGGTTCATCATGGTCAAGTAACATGACTTCCAAAATAGGATTACCGCACCACTCGTGCGGATCTTACTCGTAGACCTACGAGGTTCAAGAAAACTTGATCCAAGTTTCATGATCAATATCATTAGCTTCATCACTAATTGGTGTAGTTGTCACAGGAACCGATTATTGTGATGAACTACTTTCCAATAAGGGAGCAGGTACAGTTACCCCATCAAGTTCTACTTTCCTCCCACTCACTTCTTTCGAGAGAAACTCCTCTAGAAAGGATCCGAATTTAGCAACGAAAATCTTGCCCTCAGATCTGTGATAGAAGGTGTACCCAATAGTCTCTTTTGGGTATCCTATGAAGACACATTTCTCCGATTTGGGTTCGAGCTTATCTGGTTGAAGTTTCTTCACATAAGCACCGCAACCCCAAACTTTAAGAAATGACAACTTTGGTTTCTTGCCAAACCACAGTTCATAAGGCGTCGTCTCAATGGATTTTGATGGTGCCTTATTTAACATGAATGCGGCCGTCTCTAATGCATAACCCCAAAACGATAGCGGTAAATCAGTAAGAGACATCATAGATTGCACCATATCCAAAGAAAGCACGACATTTACATTCGACACACCATTTCATTGTGGTGTTCCGGTATGGAGTTGCGAAACTATTCTGCATTTCTTCAAATGTAAACCAAACTCGTAACTCAAATATTCTCCTCCACGATAAGATCGTAGAAATTTTATTTTCTTGTTACGATGATTTTCCACTTCACTCTGAAATTCTTTGAACTTTTCAAATGTTTCATACTTGTGTTTCATCAAGTAGATATACCCATATCTACTCAAATCATCTGTGAAGGTGAGAAAATAACGATACCCGCCGCGAGCCTCAATATTCATTGGACCACATACTTCAATATGTATGATTTCCAACAAATCAGTTGCTCGATCCATAGTTCCGGAGAACGGCGTTTTAGTCATCATGCCCATGAGGCACGGTTCGCAAGTACCAAGTGATTCATAATCAAGTGATTCCAAAAGTCCATCAGTATGGAGTTTCTTCATGCGCTTTACACCGATATGACCTATACGGCAGTGCCACAAATAAGTTGCACTATCATTATCAACTCTACATCTTTTGGCTTCAACATTATGAATATGTGTATCACTACTATCGAGATTCAATAAAAAAAAGACCACTCTTCAAGGGTGCATGACCATAAAAGATATTACTCATATAAATAGAACAACCATTATTCTCTAATTTAAATGAATAACCGTCTCGCATCAAACAAGATCCAGATATAATGTTCATGCTCAACGCTGGCACCAAATAACAATTATTTAGGTCTAAAACTAATCCCGATGGTAGATGTAGAGGTAGTGTGCCGACCGCGATCACATCGACTTTGGAACCATTTCCCACGCCATCGCCACCTCGCCCTTAGCCAATCTTCGCTAATCAGAGTCCCTGCTTCGAAGTTGCAAATATTAGCAATGTAACCAGATCAAATACCTGTGTACTATCATGAGCATTAGTAAGGTACACATTAATAACATGTATATCACATATACCTTTGTTCACTTTTCCATCCTTCTTATCCACCAAATACTTGGGGCAGTTCCGCTTCCAGTATCCAGTCTGCTTGCAGTAGAAGCACTCAGTCTCAGGCTTAGGTTTAGACTTGGGTTTCTTCTTTTGAGTAGCAACTTGTTTGCTGTTCTTCTCGAAGTTCCCCTTCTTCTTCCCTTTGCCCTTTTTCTTGAAACTGGTGGTCTTATTGACCATCAACACTTGATGCTCCTTGATTTCTACCTCCGCAGCCTTTAGCATTGTAAAGAGCTCGGGAATAGTCTTGTCCATCCCTTGCATATTATAGTTCATCACGAAGCTCTTGTAGCTTGGTGGCAGTGATTGAAGAATTTTGTCAATGACACTATCATCAGGAAGATTAACTCCCGCTTGAATCAAGTGATTATTATACCCGCACATTTTGAGTATGTGTTCACCGACGTAACTATTCTCGCTCCATCTTACAGCTATAGAACTTATTGGAGACTTCATATCTCTCAATCCGGCATTTGCTTGAAATATTAACTTCAACTCCTAGAACATCTCATATGCTCCATGACGCTCAAAACGTCGTTGAAGACCCGGTTCCAAGCCGTAAAGCATGGCACAATCGAACTATCGAGTAGTCATCAGCTTTGCTCGCCAGACGTTCTTAACGCCGTCGGTTGCATCCGCAGCAGGCCTGCACCCAGCGGTGCTTCCAAAGACGTAATTTTTTATGCGGCAATGAGGATAATCCTCGTTTCGGGACCCAATCCGTAATTGCTACCATCATCTTTCAACTTAGCTTTCAAGGAACGCATTAAAATTCAATGGAACAACAAAGACGAGCCATCTATCTACAACAAACATAGACAAGCAAAATACTATCAGTACTAAGTTCATGATAAATTTAAGTTCAATTAATCATATTACTTAAGAACTCCCACTTAGACAGACATCTCTCTAGTCATCTAAGTGATCACGTGATCCAAATCAACTAAACCATGTCCCATCATCACGTGAGATGGAGTAGTTTCAATGGTGAACATCTCTATGTTGATCATATCTACTATATGATTCACGCTCGACCTTCGGTCTCCATGTTCGATGCCATATCTCAGATATGCTAGGCTCGCAAGTTTAACTTTGAGTATTCCGCGGTGCAACTGTTTTGCACCCGCTGTATTTGAACGTAGAGCCAATCACACCCGATCATCACGTGGTGTCTCAAAGACGAAGAACTTTCGCAACGGTGCATACTCGTGGAGAACACTTCTTGATAATTTAGTGAGAGATCATCTTAAAATGCTACCGTCAATCAAAGCAAGATAAGATGCATAAAGGATAAACATCACATGCAATTAATATAAGTGATATGATATGGCCATCATCATCTTGTGCTTGTGATTCCATCTCCAAGCACCATCGTGATCACCATCGTCACCGGCGCGACACCTTGATCTCCATCGTAGCATCATTGTCATTACGCCATCTATTGCTTCTACAACTATCGCTACCGCTTAGTGATAAAGTAAAGCAATTACAGTATGCTTGCATTTCATACAATAAAGAGACAACCATATGGCTCTCGCCATTGCCGATAACTCGTTACAAAACATGATCATCTCATACAATAAAATATAGCATCACGTCTTGACCATATCACATCACAACGTGCCCTGCAAAAACAAGTTAGACGTCCTCTACTTTGTTGTTGAAAATTTTACGTGGCTGCTACGGGCTTAGCAAGAACCATTCTTACCTAGGCATCAAAACCACAACGATAGTTCGTCAAGTTAGCGTTGTTTTAACCTTCGCAAGGACCGGGCGTAGCCATACTCGGTCCAACTAAAGTGAGACAGACAGACACCCGCCAGTCACCTTTAAGCACGAAAGTGCTCGAACGGTGAAACCAGTCTCGCGAAGCGTCGCGTAATGTCGGTCCGGCGCTTCATCTCACAATACCGCCAACCAAAGTATGACATGCTGGTAAGCAAGATGACTTGTATCGCCCACAACTCACTTGTGTTCTACTCGTGCATATGACATCTACGCATAAAACCTGGCTCGGATGCCACCGCTGGGGAACGAGTAATTTCAACAAATTTCCTACGCACACGCAAGATCATGGTGATGCATAGCAACGAGAGGGAGAGTGTTGTCCACATACCCTCATAGACCGTGGCGAAGCGCTATGACAACGGTTGATGTAGTCGACGCCTTCACGATCCGACCGATCCAAGCACCGAACGTACGGCACCTCCGAGTTCAGCACACGTTCAGCTCGATGACGATCCCCGGACTCCGATCCAGCAGGGTGTCGGGGATGAGTTCCATTAGCATGATGGCGTGGTGACGATGATGATGTTCTACCGATGAAGGGCTTCGCCTAAGCACCACAACGATATGACCGAGGTGGAATATGGTGGAGGGGGGGCACCGCACACGGCTAAGGAACGATCATGATGATCAACTTGTGTGTCTAGAGGTGCCCCCTACCCCCGTATATAAAGGACCCAAGGGGGAGGGGGTGGCCGGCCAAGGAGGGCGCACCAAGGGGGAGTCCTACTCCCACCGGGAGTAGGACTCCTTTCTTTCCTAGTTGGAGAAGGAGAAGGGGGGAAGGAGGAGGAAGAGGAGAAGGAAAGGGGGGCGCCGCCCCCCTCTCCTTGTCCTATTTGGACTAGGGAGGGGAGGGGGCACAACACACCTCTTGCCTCCTCTCCTCTTCTCCCATAGGGCCCATGTAGGCCCAATAACCCCTGGGGGTTCCAGAACCCCTGCATCTAAGAAAATCCCGATTTCACCCGGAACGATTCCGATATCCAAATATAGGCTTCCAATATATCAATCTTTATGCCTCGACCATTTAGAGACTCCTCGTAATGTCCGTGATCACATCCGGGACTCCGAACAACCTTGGGTACATCAAAACTTATAAACTCATAATAAAACTATCATCGTAAACTTAAGCGTGCGGGACCCTACGGGTTCAAGAACTATGTAGACATGACCTAGAACTGTTCCTGGTCAATAACCAATAGCGGAACCTGGATGCTCATATAGGCGCCTACATATTGTACGAAGATCTTTATCGGTTAAACCGCATAAAAACATACGTTATTCCCTTTGCCATCAGTATGTTACTTGCCCGAGATTCGATCGTCGGTATCCAATACCTAGTTCAATCTCGTTACCGGCAAGTCTATTTACTCATTACGTAATGCATCATTCCGTAACCAACTCATTGGCCACATTGCTTGCAAGGCTTATAGTGATGTGCTTTACCGAGAGGGCCCAGAGATACCTCTCCGACAATCGGAGTGACAAAACCTAATCTCAAAATACGCCAACTCAACATGTACCATTGGAGACACATGTAGAGCTCCTTTATAATCACCCGCCATGCGTAGGACGCTTGGTAGCACACAAAGTGTTCCTCCAAGAAATGGGAGTTGCATAATCTCATAGTTGTAGGAACTTTGTATAAGTCATGAAGAAAGCAATAGCAACATACTAAACGATCAAGTGCTAGGCTAACGGAATGGGTCAAGTCAATCACATCATTCTCCTAATGATGTGATCTCGTTAATCAAATGACAACACATGTTTATGGTTAGGAAACATAACCATCTTTGATTAATGAACTAGTCAAGTAGAGGCATACTAGTGACATTATGTTTGTCTATGTATTCACACATGTATTATGTTTCTGGTTAATACAATTCTAGCATGAATAATAAACATTTACCATGATATGAGGAAATAAATAATAACTTTATTATTGCCTCTAGGGCATATTTCCTTCAGCTTGGCCCGACGGAGCCAGTTGCCACCCCAAGCAGGCGCGTGGTTCAGCAACTCGTCGCTCCAGTTCAGCTCGATGAGGAGTGGCGAGTTGCTCCACGCCGGCACGGCGGCGAGCACGCTGGTACGGGCGCCATCGCTGCCGCGTCGTGCATCAAGCCACCAAGAAATCTGCGGTGGCGCGCCTCCCGTGTGTGGGCGCGCCTCCCGTGCTCAAGGGCAAAGCCATGCAGCAGAGATGAAGCCGGGTGCGTGGAGAGCGACGAGTCCGTGGCCAGCTTCTCCGTGTCCGCCACACACATCGAGGAGAAGTAGAACACGGAAGGCCACCGCCACTTGGGAACCATGAAGGCCACCGCCGAGGCAACGACCGCGGATTCAGGTGGTTTCTTTGTTGCTTCATCTCTTCCGAGGACCTTCATCGACCCTGCAAGTGTCTGACGGACATGAGAAAGACAAAGGGATCTGCGGGCGGCCATTTAGAACTAAAATAAGTCTAGATATATCCATTTCTAGGACAAGTATTTCCGGACGGAGGGAGTATTAATTATACAAGAGAGCCGGATTGGCACCGCTTAGTTCATGTAAATGTAATGAAATCCATCATGTTTATATGAAGATCCGACTTTTTTATATGAAATCCTTCATGCTTATATGAAATCAGTCCGTGTTTGCACGAATTTCATTTGGTTGGTTAGAGTTGTAAAAATGTATGCCGCTAGCATTTCATGTCGTCCTCCGTGGAAGGAAGCGGGAGGAAATTTGCCGGCTGCCATTGGAGATGCTCTTTATGCTGGAAATAATAGAGTGACATCCAATCCATTTGAGTTAATTGCCTGTATGATTGTCCCTCTATAAAAAGTTAATTGCATGTACAGTGTACACGTGACTTGCAGGGTGGCTACAGCTTCGTACAGAAAGTTAAAAATAAACAAGTCCATCCTTAATATTCTAAGTACTCTGTGGGTTCCACTGTCAGTACAGTAGCGAAAGAAGTACAAATGAAATAAGTAGAGTAATATATAATATAAAAATCTAAAGTTAAAAGACAGAATTCGTACTCATGTCATCGCGTTACGAGCATCCGGCGCTAACCAGCCCAGCACATTTTTGTTGTAGACCATGCTAGAGATATATCTCCATGTCTACTCTTATATATACTCCATTCGTTCCTAAATATTTGTCTTTTTCATATTTCATAAATGGACTACCACATACGGATGTGTATGTAGACATATTTTAGAGTGTAGATTCACTCATTTTGCTACGTATGTCTTTTCAGGAAGGGGTCAGATTTGTCCTTGATTTATTTATGAGGTATCCAGATGGCACTGCACCGCCAAGAAAAGAGGGTAACATCAAAATTATGGACTACTTTTTTGAGTATGTTGGTAAGGTCCGGTCATAGTCACTTGTTGAAATCTCTAAAAAGACAAATACTCCCTCCGTCCGGAAATACTTGTCATCAAAATGGATAAAAGGAAATGTATCTAGACGTATTTTAGTTTTAGATACAACTCTTTTTATCCATTTTGATGACAAGTATTTTCGGATGGAGGGAGTAGAAAACAGAGTTGGTGATGATGGTGTGCGTGCCATCCTGCAATATAGGCCGTCGGATTTATATCTAACGGATAGGAAACAAACTATCGCAATTTTGCAAAAATATACCCACACGTCTCTCCACGTTCGCAAATAAGGCCTTCCCTCGTTCAGCCTTTTCTCTCACAAGATAAACTACTCATACAAATGCATCTTGATGTTCCGTGCAACGCACGGGCAGCTAGCTAATTTCTTTTAAAATAGTTGCTGCGACAATTGGGTTGAAGTGATATATTTTATGTCTTCCCCGAATGATTTCAGATTCACTAGTAGTAACAAAGAAAAGGTTGCCTTGTTAATTAACAGAAAACAGGGCAAAAACTATCACATGAGGCTGGTAAAAACAAGGCACACTGGGTTCAGCGTCATTGTCACTACAGTTGTGTGCGCGCGAGAAGTCTACATATCGAGGGGGATACCAAGCGAGGCACCGAGGCACAATGTTTGAGAGAGAAACCAATTGACAGATTATGATCAGATCAAGTTGTCACCCTTCTGTTGTCATTGTTGGGGGGAGAGAAAGATGTATCGAGACTGTGCGCAGTAGGCACAGAGGCACAACTAGCATGTGTGTGTGTGTGTGTGTGTGTGTGTGTGTGTGTGTGTGTGTGTGTTTGAAAGAGGAGTAGACAGATTATCATCAAGATCGATGTGCCACCCTACTCCTTCGGTGCCGGTTAGTGTGTGTGTGTGTGTTTGAGAGAGAATCCAGTCGATAGATTAGTATCAAGATCGAGGTGTCACCCTACTCCTTCGGTGCGGGGTAGTGTGTGTGTGTATGTTTGAGAGAGAAGCCAGTCGATAGATTAGTATCAAGATCGAGGTGTCACGCTACTCCTTCAAAAAGGGGTAGTGTGTGTGTGTGTGTTTGAGAGAGAAGCCAGTCGATAGATTAGTATCAAGATCGAGGTGTCACCCTACTCCTTCGGTGTTGGGAAGTGTGGGTGTGTGTATGTTTGAGAGAGAAGCCAGTCGATAGATTAGTATCAAGATCGAGGTGTCACCCTACTCCTTCGGTTGTTGGGAAGTGTGGGTGTGTGTGCGTGTGGGGGGGGGGGGGGCAGTGACACTCACATATCTCTACTCTTATAAAAAACAGAGTTGGTGATGATGGTGTTCCTGCCATCCTGCAATATAGGCCATCCGATTTATATCCGACGGACAGGAAGGAAAATATGGCAATTTTGCAAAAAGATACCCGCACCCCTCTCCGCATTTGCAAATAAGGCATTCCCTTGTTCATCCTTTTCTCCCACAAGATAAACTTCTCATACAAATGCATATTGATGTTCCGTGCAACGCATGGGCATCTTGCTAGTAGGGAGAAGGAGTTTGTGTGACACATATCTAGCTATATTAAGGGATAGGTAGATAGCATATGTGTGAGAGACATTATTATACTTTGAGACATTAGTGGCTGTGGGTAGGCGGAATTAAAGGGGTGGGCGTGTTAGACATGGAGAGCGTGTGTGTTTATGTGTGAGAGACTTGTAGGACGGGGTAGAAAGACGAATTTAACCCTAACGGAGGGAGAGAAATACATGAAGTGCGCGTGTGTGATTCCGATGCCCACAGGGAAATGAGATATGTATGCGTGTCAGAGAGATTGCACAATTCATTCACATAACACTATCTAGCGATCGTGGACGTGCATCGCTTGAACATAAGTCAATATCTACTTCGTATCATGGCCAAAGGTACAATATCGATTCAACGCTATAAAGATTGGACACTCACATATCACATTTTTTTCTATTTAAATAAACCTTTTCAGTTGTGCATGCGAAAGTTACAGTGATGTTTCTTCAAACAACCAATGTAGCTATCATGTACATGCACCATTGTTACTCTTGCATTCAAATTCATTAGTCTTGGATGATTTAAGTTTCTATTTTGAAGTAATATATGTAATATTCATATATGAATTCAATGGGTACACAATTTATGAAATGGAGGCTATGTAATCATATGAGGTAACACTTTTAAGTAGCTAACTACAATATCCATTTCTTTTTGTGCGCCTCTACACTAATACGTCAATGCATTATGTTTAAAGTAAATAACCAATGGCACTAAATTATCTATTTACACGAGAAATACATAGGCTGAGTGTTTGATCCATTTTTTTGTGACTACACCGGTACGATTGGCCGCGCCCGTGTGAATGTCCAAGTTATCGGCGCATCATCCCGACTTATTGTCTTTTTTCTGGGGTGGACTTCACACCGCTTATTAATCACGACGTGTACCCGTGTACACAGCCTAGCATGACCTTCCGCTAGCACGGTCCAAAATTAGTTGAAACCGGATATGAACGATCCATGGGCGGCAAAATCTCCGCCTCCTTCTAAAATTTCCGCCACCTTAGTCTTTAGCATGCGAAATCCCCTTTTGTCCTTGGTGCACGGATACCAACAGCTACAATACCGCCTCATCTACATGATAGGTCGGGCTGCTTTGGTAACTTCCGTTCCCCCACTACACGCCATCCCCATTTCTCTCCCCCCGCAAAAACGACTAACTCCACAAAGACCAAAGCATCTTACATCACGCCGTCCGTATTTCATCACCCTTTCTCCCTCCTCTCGAAACCCTAGATCGCTCGTCCACCGCGCACCATAGCCCATTCATCGCCAACAAGCGCCCACATCGCGGATCTGCTTCATGCGCCACATCTACCCTCCCACCTCCCTAGAAACAAGTAGACTGCTCATCCACCATCTGCATTACAGCCCATTCAGTGTCGGCCTTGTCCACGGCGCCGATCTACTTTCGCCAAGATTTCGCCAACCGCCACAAGATCTGCAGCTGCTCAATCGCATTCCCCATCGAGACGCTTCATCCACACCCCCGAGCCGCCCCATCGACGCCCGCTGACAGCCTCTCGATCCTCTTCGCCGACACCTTTCTCAACCCTGCCGAGCTACTTGGCGACACCTTCCTCAACCCTACCGAGCCGCTTGCCGACACCATCGCTAACCCTACCGGAGTAGCTTCGCCTATACCATTCTCAACCCTACCGGTGCCGCTTTGCCAACTCACAAGTCCACGGCCTCAGATCCGCTTCCTCGCACCCTCATCCAACCTACCGGAGCAGCTTCTGATGCCCTGTCCACGGCCGCAGATCCGCATCATCGACACCACCCTTAACCCAACCACCGGAGCAGCTTTTGACGCCCCGTCCACGGCTGCGGATCCGCATCATCGACACCATCCTTAACCCAACCACCGAAGCAGCTTCTGACGCCCCGTCCATGGCCGCAGATCCGCGTCGTCGACACCATCCTTAACCCAACCACTGGAGTAGCTTCACCTACACCCTTGTCCACGGCCATAGATCCGCTTCGCCCACACCGTAGTTCACCCTACCGGAGCCGCTCCACAAACACCCTACTCGACGTTTCTAGATCTCCTTACCGGACCCCGACAGCCAGCGTAGCATCATCACCCTCGACGTTTCTAACCTGATTCCCACCGTCTGGAGAGATGCCAAGCACCCACCACGGCCTAGGTACTTGTCACCTTTAAACCCGTCTAGCATCACCTGCCCGATGTACTTAAAATCAAATATACTAACCGGTCGTTGTTATGTGTTATGCAGCTGGCAATAACTACAAGGACGATGTTTCTTCTGGATCTAATAGCTTGGCCAACCAAGATCCGGGACTGAGGCATTGCTATGATCTTGTAAGCGCGTCTCTCTCTCTCTCTTGTATTGTTCTGTGCCTGCCTGCGTGCTTTGCTAGGATTTTCACCAAGAATCCTTTGTGCGCATAATGATTTCTACTCTCGGGCTGCTAAATTAGATATGTAGATGTCATACATGATACTACCTCTTACCTCTGTTCCTAAATATAAGTCTTTCTAGAGATTCCACTATAGGGTACATACGGAGCAAATGAGTGAACCTACATTCGAAAATGCATCTATATACATCTGTATGTGGTCCATACTGGAATCTCTACAAAGACATATATTTAGGAACAGGGGCAGTACATTACACAAAATCGTAGGTGGCATGTAGGAATTCCAATTGCACTACATTAGGCTCCCTTAGAGTGCCTCGCTAGTCCAAATACTGAGTCATGGCTAGTTTATGGTACACACACAATCGTTAATTGGTGGTTTAAATATGCAAAGGGATATGCAATGTAGTATCATGTAGATATGTCCAAATTAGCCGTGTCAACTTGCAAATAGGGTTACACAATGAAAAAGTACAAGATGTATGTGGCAATTTCATGGAACATCGCAAAAAGGAGAGGCAGCGTGAGCCTATACAATGTGCTATGGTACGTCACTCCTCCATTGCAATCATCGTGACATGTTATTTGTATGCCGCTCTATTAGCCAAGTTTCTTAGGGACGCTTATTACGAAGTTATCCTAAGAAAGTAAGCACTGTGAATATAAGCTCCATGTAATAAGCCAACCAGTTCTTTTCATTGCGTTTTCAGCTTATCTTTGGTATGATCAGTGGAAAGTCTAGATTGCATTATATATTTTTCATTTTGCTGCCCATATGGAAATTAATTTGACTTGCAAACATCACAAATTGAACCCAGTGCAGTAATTAATATGATAGGAAAATAGACCATCACTATTTTCTCAAAATGCAAATACAAAGATACCATCTACTTGGCACAATCTACTTTGGTCAATGTTTTCCATAGAGATCCCATTGCCTAATTTAAACGAAGAACGCATGACCCACATTTAAATGAAGAACAATTATTTATTGAAATTCGATGGTCCAAGTGGCTGGTTATTATCATATAGCAGCACCACCTGAAAGCATCATATAGCAGCATCTGCTGCTCATAGCAACTCATCATACAGCAGCAGCAGTCTGCAATTCATCATATACCAGCAGCATCTCATAGAAATTCATCATATAGCAGCAGCAGGAGCAGCTCATAGCAATTCATCATATAGCAGCAGCAGGAGCAGCTCATAGCAATTCATCATATAGCAGCAGCAGGAGCAGCTTGTAGCAACTCATCATATAGCAGCAGCATCAGCTCATAGCAATTCATCATATAGCAGCAGCAGCTCATAGCAACTCATCATACAGCAGCAGCAGCTCATAGCAATTCATCATATAGCAGCAGCAGGAGCAGCTCATAACAACGCATCATATAGCAGCAGTAGAAGTAGCTCATAGCAATTCATCGTATAATGGATCAGAATGAAAATTTGGCAAAAAATCAGAGGAGATCCTCACCTTGTTGAATGAGCTCATCCTTCAACAGCACCTTATAGCAATTCATCATATAGTGGATCAAAATGAAAATTTCGCAAAAAATCAGAGGAGATCCTCACCTTGTTGGATGAGCTGATCCTTCAACAGCACCTCAAGGCCATGGCTTGGGAGGAGGGGAGGGGGAATAAGGTGCCTTCTGCCGCAGTGTGGCATCAGCCATAGTTGTGCGGCACCACGGAGTAGTAGTGCGTGGACTAACCACAAGGGAGCAAATGCCGGAGACCATGAGAATGAGGGGCGGCGCCAGAGGAGGACCAGCCAGGAGATTTGCCTCACCCGCCGCCATGTAGCCTAGCTGGACATAGCATCGTCGAGGACCAGGCCAGATGGGACCAGTGGCGACGGCTCGCTGGAGGAACCCTAGTGCTGCAGGCAGGGGATCGAGGTAGAGGGAAAGGGGAGAGGAGATGCAAGCGGGCAGGGCAATGAATGCTTGCGTGTTTGTTTTTACTTGAGGGTCAGGTGTGACACGGGCGTCAGCAGTTGCATTTTGAGTGTAATATAGGCAGACAACAGAGTCATTTCACTATTCCCCTTCCCTTCAATTTTTAGTGAGGTTCTACCCGAAACACCCCCCTCCAAAGCGAAATTAGTTAAGCCCAAGCCCATAACTCAAAAATGACTTCTTTACATCTTTTATGGCTTATTTTGACAATATGCCCTGAAAAGGCGGAATCGAACTGGCCCTTAACCTGCAATTCAATTGTGCGTGCAATGATGAATCACTCCTGCCTGCTATCTATACATTTAGGCATCATCATACATGGCATAACCTAATACATGTGCATTCCATTGTAGAATCTGGAATATGCAATGTTTATGTTAGTTCATACGTTGCACATGATGTTTAAATGCCGCTTAAATCTGGTCAGTCAAGTGATGGTCTTTAAGCCTCCTTCTTTGCTTCTTTTCTTGATATGTAAAATTTGCTCACACATCTGTTCAATTGCTTGTTTGCATCAGCCAGCCATACTAGGACTGTTTGCTTTGATTACTTGCTGTTCTTGACCTAACACTCTAACAGAGCTTGTGAACGATTTAAACACTAAGGGATGCTGTAGTGGTGCCTTGTCTAACTCATAGGTGACATAAAGGTTTCGCTGTACACTACGGTAGGATCTCCAAGAGTACCTAGAGATCCAGTTTGAAGGTATATATGCCTAGTTTTTAAATAGTGCAGACATAGTAAATGCTCATTTCATTGTGTGCAAGTGCAAGAGATGCAGCATGTTTCATTATGTGGTGTTGTTTTGTTATAATCTCATCCTTTTGTGTTCACAGACTGGAAAGTATGCATATTTATCTTCCAAGGAGACGAATAACTAGTTTGTGTCACCTTGCAGAGGGGGTGCAATGAAGATAAGATTGAGGATTTCCAAGTACAAGATGTTAGGAAGGAGCCTTGCAAGAGAAGTAGGAGCTGCGCTGAGCCTTTTCAACCTGCTAAGATAAGTCACTGTATGCAACTCAACAGCTCAATTCCTTGTTTGTTTCTGCATAGTTAATTTTCTTTTCAATTGCTTTATTTGTCCTCACTTAATGAGATGCCCAAATAATCATGCCTGATGTTCGATACTTGTATCACTATTAGTTGACATAATTAAAGGCCTTACCATTTAATTACTCTGCCGAAGTGTGCCTGAAGCTTTGAAGTCTATTAACCAACTATTATTGCATGAGGCTCACAATCTAGTTTATACTACGCTAATGATTGCATAGTTTTGCCTGCTGTAGTATGTTTGTATGAAACCCTCTGCTGTTCATTATGCTCCCTAAGACTTTAATTGAGGTACAGAATGGCCAACTGCTTGCTTACTTATAGGCAACGTGATGTCTAAATTTGTAACTTGTCTATGTTTTCGATTGGGCCCCAACATCATGCTCCTCTGGTGAGCTAAGAGGGATTTCTGTATGCAGGCTGCACAAACTATCTTTTTTATAATTTTTAAAATATCACCTGCTTATGCTTCATGGCGTGTAACATTTTTTGTGTGAAAGTGACGTGTAACATTATTATTAGTCCTGTTTTGCCATGTAGTACAAAATAGTGTCTTGTTTGCTTCACTGTTGTAACTATAGTTTTGCCCTAGTCATGTGTACTTACAGAAACATTTCAGGATGAAGGGTCATCAACACAAAAATCTGCGAGCAGTGCGGCATGGCCATTACCGAATGATTATGGATTGGAATTGGAATGTGCTGATGTTCTCGAGCATCAACTAGAGGTGGAAAGACAAGGTGTACATGATTGTCAACGTATAATCAACAAGTTGAGACTGGGCATGCAGGTATTAGATGCAGGAGTCAAAAAATGAAACAAGACACCGAGGTAACCATGAAGGAATTGGAGATTTTGCAGACTGAAATTTGTGCTATCTGAATCCGGCCAGTCCTATTTTCTGAAGAGATTATAGTTCAAATGGAGTTAAGTTGATGCGCGTCCATGATGTATGACCCAGATTTGCCAAAGGTATGTAATTTGTTGTTTGTGTATGCTTTATTATCACCGTGTCGAACCATAATGCCCAAAGGGTATAATCGGGTGTAATTTCTTTATTGTATAGTGTAGGATTATTCTACCTTTCTATGCCTTGATCTCTTTGTTGTATAGTGTATGCTTTTTAGAGGTGATAGTATTGAGTAGGATAATTCTTTGAATATGCTATATCGTTCAAACGGGGGCCAACTCACCCGACCATGGGCCTTCACAGGCCGTCGGATCCATGGGCTTCTACGTCTTGTAGGATCCATGGGCCTTCTACGTCTCGTAGGATCCATGGGCCTTCTACGTCTCGTAGGATCCATGGGCCTTCTACGTCACGTAGGATCCATGGGCCGCCGACTCATTTATGGGTCTTGTACGGGCCTTTAATGGGCCGTAGACGGGCCTATATTGCAAATCGTATGTTTTATGGGCTGACCATAACGGGCCGTTAATAGGCCGTATTTGGTGATGCTATGAAAATGCCCAACACACTAACGGACCACAAATAGGCCGACTGTAACGACGGGCTGAATTTGGCCCACAAGAAGAAAATGACAGAAACGGGCCGTAAGTAACCGAATGCTGCAAATGAGCCCAAGAATTAATGGGCCCTCATAAGGTTGAAAGTTAACTTGGGCTGGAAACGGCCCAACAGAATAACGACCCGTTAATGGGTATAAAGTGTTACACTGTTCATTACGGGCCAGTTTCACCTCGGGCTGTTAATGGGTGTAAAGTAATACACTGTTCATTACGGGCTAGTTTTAGCATGGGCTGCTAATGGGCCAAGAGTTACAAAGGGCCTCATATGGCCGAAAGACGTCATGGGCCATACATGGGCCAGAAGTGAAAACGGGCTGGAATCGTATTGGATGGCCCAGATGATGCTACTGGACCTAATCTGCATAGGGCATAACGGGCCTTGTGTTAGCGGGCTGTAAATGGGCTATATGCTAACAGGCTTTCCATGGGCCGGCCCGCCAGCTTTTGACCAAGTCAAACGGGTCGGCCTTTTCACAGGAATGGGCCACTGTTGGGCTGTGCCACATGTCGACGTATCATAGGCGCCTTTTGTCCAGTGAGTGGATGACATCTGTCCTAATGATGAGCCGACGCGTGTTTCCTCCAGCCAATGATGATTTTACACGTGGAAAATCCCCATTGGTCGGGGCTGTTAACGGGTTATCAGATCCAAAACCCGACCCGATAGCTTAATGGCGTTCCATTATGGTGGATGCCACGTGTCGGTCACCCTTGACGAAAGCACTTCTGTGATGCGTGATTTATCGTCATGGAAGTGCACACTTCCGTGATGATAATTTTGGTAATGTTATGGAACACTTCTATGACAGCACAGGTATGACTATCTTGATTCTGTCTTAAATTTGTCATGGATGTACATGCATGACAAAAAATGCGACCTACTGTGACAAACACGTATCATCACGGAAGTGTATTTTTTTGTAGTGCAAGGGGGCTCGGCCTCGAAACACAGAATGCTGGGTGTGAACATTGTTCAAAACACTGAAGGGTCAAGTCTGACACTTTGCCAGAAAAAGTTGCCAGTAAAGACATTGTTCCTATTTTTTATATATCCTGCCTTCGCGGCTAAGGGTTGTGTTAATTATGCAAGGCCGAATACAGTTCTTTTATGAAGGAATGCCGATGTATATTGTTCAGGGAACCCACCTCACAATGCTGAAGACAATCTGCACGCCGAACACGTCGTCATTGAAGACTAGTTCAGGGGCTACTTAGGGAGTCCTGGACTAAGGGGTCCTCGGGCATCCGGTCTATTTGATATGTGCCGGACTAATGGGCCGTCAAGATACAAGGAAGATGACCACCTCTCGTGTCCAGTTAGGACTCCCGTATGTGTGAACGGCGAGTTTAGGTGTCCGGATATACTGTTTCCTTTATATTACACCGTCTTTGTACAACCCCAAGCCCCTCTAGTATCTATATAAACCGGAGAGTTTGGACCGAAGGCAGGATCATAACATTGACAGGAGAGCCAAGCTAGGGTTTAGCCATTACGATCTCGAGGTAGATCAACTCTTGTAACCCCTATACCCATCGAATATAATCAAGAAGGAGTAGGGTTTTACCTCCATTAAGAGGGCCCAAACCTGGGTAAACATTGTGTCCCTTTGATCATTGTTACCATCGGTCCTCAGACATATAGCTTGGGGCCCCCTACCTGAGATCTGCTGGTTTTGACACCTACAAAGAGTGCTCATGCTAGCCTCCAAGAGTCTCATGATCAACTCCAAGATCTAACCAAGGAGAAAGCCACATTTCCTCATATGGTTTTAATTGATAATGCAAATGCTACTAACCCATGTTGTGAGGAGAATTCCAAGTTGAAGGAGCAACTAGAGAAAGGCCTTGTGTCTTGCATACAAGGTGAGAAGAACCTCAATGACCTTTTGAGAGATCAAAAGGAAGTTGTGGCCAAGGAGGGGATTGGGTTTGCACCCAAGTCCAAGAAGAATAAGAAGAATGACAGGACCAAACAACCTCCTCTCAAGCAAATGTTTGTGAAGGAGGAGAGGGTACTCTTAAGGAGAAGAAGAACAATGGGAAGGGTGGCGGTGTCAAGAAGGGCAATGCCACTCCTTCAAACGAAGACGGTGACTTTAACCCTTCATATGTGTTATGTCGTGCTAGTGATGGGCATGTTTATGCCAAATTTGTTGGTTCTTCTTATGAGTACATTGAATGGTCTATTTGGGTTCCTATGACCCTTGTTGCTAACATCAAAGGACCATTACAAAATGGGTACCTAAAACCAAGCATTGTTCTCTTGTAGGTGTTTGCTTCCGGTGGGGGATCATGGTTGCTCGATATTGGAGCCACAAATCATATGATCGGAAGCAAGGACTTGGTGGTGGACGTGCACAAGGTTTCATCTATGCCCACCAATGTCGAGTGGGGTGATGCCTCATGTTCTAAGGTATTGGGTATTGGCAAGGTTGTCATTTCTCATGATCTCACGATCGAGAAAGTCATGCTTGTTGAGTCCCTTGCATACAACTTACTTTCCGTTCGTCAACTTGCACTCATGGGCTTTGCCACTTTCCTTGATATTGATACCATGGCCCTCTTGTGGAGAAAGATTCTTAAAGTAGCCTTTGTTGGGCATGTCGAGAACGGTCTTTATGTGATTAACTTTCAGAGCGACCCAGTAAGACCGCGACATGCCTAATGGCTAAAGTTGACGTGGGATGGCTTTGGCATCTCCGTTTAGCCCACGTCAATATGAGATGTTTGCAAAGTCTTCTCAAGGGGGACCATGCCCGTGGACTAACAAATGCTAGTTTTGCCAAAGATCATGTTTGTAGTGCTTGTATCAAAGGAACTACATGAGAAGGCTCACCCACCCACAACTATCATCTACTCGAAGAGGCCCTTGGAGCTCCTTCACATGGATCTCTTTGGGCCTCCATCCTTTGGTAGTCTTGGGGTAGAAAGTATTGTTTGGTGATTGTGGATGATTATTCAAGATACACTTGGGTATATTTCTTCAAGAGGAACAGTGAGACCCAACGAACCGTCATCGACTTTGCAAATGAAGCTCAATGTCAACACAATGCAAAGATCTTGATGATAAGAAGTGACAACGGCACCGAGTTCAAGAACTACACCTTCGATGAGTTTCTTAGTGATGAGGGGATCAAGCATCAATATTCCGCACCTTACACCCCTCAACAAAATGGTGTAGCGGAGAGGAATAACCGGCCTTTGATGGAGGCGGCAAGAACCATGATGGCGGAGTTCAAGTCTCCTTACAACTTTTGGGCCAAAGCCATCAACACTGCTTGTCATGCATCCAATTGGCTCTATCTCCGCAAAGGCTTGAACAAGACTCCATATGAGATACTCACCGGCAACAAGCCCAACCTCAAGTACTTTCGGGTGTTCGGTTGTAAGTGTTTCATTCTCAAGAAAGGTGTCCATTTGTCTAAATTTGAGGCTAGAGCTCATGAGAGCATATTTGTTGGTTATGCTACAAACTCTCATGCTTACCGTGTCCTCAACAAGTCCACGGGACTCATTGAGGAGACATGTAACGTGGAGTTTGATGAGAATAATGGCTCCCAAGTGGAGCAAAGTGGTACTTGTGATGTAGGTGATGAAATTCCTCCCCAAGCCATAAGAAGAATGGGTGTTGGTCATATCCTACCCCTTGAGGAACCCCTTGTGGCTGAAGGAGAAGGACAATGTTCCACTCAAGTCGAACCATCACCAACCCAAGACCCGCACGGTTCCGAAGAACAAAGTGAAGGCCCTCAACCAAATGAACAAGATAAAGGGTAAGATCAACCTCAAGATGGTGGTGATCCACCAAGTGATGCCCAAGGTCAAGTTCTTACCATCGAGCAAGTTCAAGATCAAGAGCAAGCTAAAAGATCAAGAACAATCTCAATACGATGCTCAAGATGATCAAGTTAACGCTCCTCAACTCTCTCTTGAGGGGTAACTGGAGCGTCGTGCCGCCAAGATTGCGTCCAAGTTCACTACCAAAGATCATCTCATGAAGAATGTGCTTGGAAGCTTAGGAAAGTTGGTAAGCACTCATAGACAATTAGCAAAAAATTGTGAACATCACGCGTTTGTTTCTTGTGTTGAACCCCAAAAGGTCTATGAGGCGCTCGAGGATCCGGATTGGCTTAATGCCAT
Organism: Aegilops speltoides; assembly: GCA_021437245.1. Taxonomy (NCBI): domain Eukaryota; kingdom Viridiplantae; phylum Streptophyta; class Magnoliopsida; order Poales; family Poaceae; genus Aegilops; species Aegilops speltoides. The sequence continues at coordinate 473,531,836 of CM038142.1, forward strand.
GCATGAAGAACTCAACAACTTCAAGCACAACAAGGTGTGGAGATTGGTGCCAAGGCCAAAGGAGAACCATAATGTTATTGGAACCAAATGGATATTCAAGAACAAGCAAGATGCTCACGGGATTATCATTTGCAACAAGGCTCGTTTGGTGGCACAAGGCCACTCCCAAGTAAAGGGTATCGACTAGGGTGAAACCTTTTCTCCCGTTGCTCGCCTTGAATCTATTTGTTTGTTGATTGCTTATGCTTCTCATCATAACTTCAAGTTGCAACAAATGGATGTGAAGAGTGCTTTTCTTAGTGGTCCTATTAATGAGTTGGTGTATGTCAAACAAGCCCCGAGGTTTGAGGATCCCGAGTTCCCCAATCATGTGTACCAACTCGATAAGGCGCTCTATAGCCTTAAACAAGCCCCACGTGTGTGGTATGAGCACCTTACCGAGTTGTTGCAAGATCATGGGTTTGAAATTGGAAAAATCGACCCCACTCTTTTTACTAAGAAGGTCAAAGGGGATTTGTTTGTATGCCAACTATATGTTGATGATATCATCTTCGGTTCTCCTAACAAAACTTTCAATGAGGAGTTTGCCGCTCTCATGACCTCGAAGTTGAAGATGTCCATGATGGGAGAGTTGAAGTTCTTTCTCAGGTTCGAAATCAAACAAAGAAGAAAAGGAACCTTCATCAACCAAGCCAAATACTCTCAAGACATGCTCAAGAGATTCAAGCTAAGTGAAGTCAAGCTGGCTTCTACTCCAATGCCCGTCAAATGCCAACTTGACATTGATCCTAATGGTAAAGCGGTGGATCAAAAGGTATATCATTATATGATTGGCTCCTTGCTTTACCTTTGTGCATCTAGACCAGATATCATGTTGTGTGTGGGAATTTGTGCATGGTTTCAAGCCTCGCCTAGGGAAAGCCACTATGTGGCGGTCAAGCGAATCTTTTGATATTTGGCTCATACCCCGAACTTTGGATTATGGTACTCAAGAGGAGAAAACTTCAACATCATGGGATTTTCGGACTCGGATTGGGCGGGAGACAAAGTGGATAGGAAGTCAAGTTCCGGAGGGTGCCAATTTCTTGGTTGCTCTTTAGTGAGTTGGTCTTCTAAGAAGCAAAGTTGTGTGTCTCTCTCCTCCACCGAGGCCGCGTATGTGGCTGCCGGTAGTTGTTGTGCTCAACTTCTATGGATGAGGCAAACTTTAAAGGATTACGGTGTCATTTGTGACAAAGGGCCTCTTTGGTGTGACAATGAAAGTGCCATCAAGATTTCACTCAACTGGGTGCAACACTTCAAGAAGAAGCATATTGAGATTCGGTATCACTTCATCCGGGATCACATTAGATGAGGGGAGATTAAGCTCAACTATGTCAACACTCATGATAACCTTGTAGATATTTTCACGGAGCGTTTGGATGAAGCAAGATTTTCGCAAGTTAAGGCATGAGCTAAATATCATTGATTTTAGAAATGTGGCTTGAACCCATGCACACCCCACCATATTCATGTTGTTGTCTTGATTAGGTGTAGGCATGGACATTGGGAGAATTTTGTTCTCTCAATGAACTCTCCCTCCCCCCATTATGCATAAATGGATCAACTCTTTCACATTCGCCATTGTTGATGATACTTGTGCTTCAAAGACGACTTTTGGTCATGGGACCAAGGATAATTCTTCGTGGTGCCATACCAATTGAATCAAACATAGGTGGCTCCGGCCACCGCCCTCTATTCTTGTGAAGTTTTGGTTCGTTTTTTGGTCCTCGTTGTCTCGTTGCATTCTTTTGGACCGCGTTCGTGCTTAAGTTGCGTCCTTTTGTGCTCTCTCTTGCATGCACGATTGCTCGAATTGTGCATTGGAAAGGCCTTCTTGTTTCTTTTTGTAGAAACATGCACTTTCTTGGATTTGCAGTACTACCGTGGCAAGCTGCGGTACTATCGCTGGAGGTGGGTGGCTCCTGTGCTTACATAGCTGCGCCCACGGCACGGTACTACGGCTTCCATCGCGACAGTAATTTTTTACTAACGCTGGAAGAGCAGTACTACCGCCCAGTGTGTTGTACTTCCGCCCGGGTGGTACTACCGCAATGACCCATGGTACTACCACGCTGTCGAGGCTGCGTGGGGGTTAAGAGTGGGCAGGGGGTTCCAACTCCCCAATACCCATTCATCTCTTCCCCTAAACGTGTCTCTTTCTCTCCTGCCCAAGAATGGCGCCGGAGGACCTCGCCGGATCTCCATCTTCAGCCACTCTCCTCTCGTTTCAACCGGTGGGATCGATCCCCACCTCGCCCTCTTGCCATGGACCCCGGTATCTCCCCTTTTCCCTCTCTCTTTGCCTCGTTGTTGTGCTTCTAGGTTTTGGGAGATGCATGTATAGGTCTTGTGGCTTTTGGCTAAATCTTTGCAAGAGGAGATTGTTGGAGAGTGGTAGTGCAGTATATATGCTATTTGGTGTGATGCAACAACATAGTTTTGATCAACGGTAGTACCGTTTTACCTTCACGAATGTTCTTAGATCTGTTCATGCAAGATCCGTCCCGTGCGGTACTACTGCTCCTCCTAGAGCGGTACTACCGCCCGTTCATGTGAGATCCACCCCGTGCGGTACTACCGCTCCGCTGAAGCGGTACTACCGCCTAGCGCGCGGAAGTAAAAAATTTACTTCCACTCTAAGCGCGGTTCTACCATGCCAACCCGGCGTAGTACTACCGTGGCTAGAGCAGATGCAATTTTTTTACTTACGCATCCTGGTCCAGTACAACCGTTAACTTAAAAATTAGTTTGTTTTGTCACACCCAATCTCATTTCTACTTGTTTCGTTCGGTTTTGGCCTTGGTCTTTGCAATAATCCTTCTCGCTCTTCACGTGTGTCTGTGTTGTGTGTCATAGGTGGTGGCTTCGGTTCCAATGCCAGGCGCTCAAATCCTAGCCGTGACACGAGCTCAAAGCGTCTTCACAACCAAGAAGCTCTTGAGGGGTCCAGTGCCCCACAACACCACGTCAAGACCACAACTACCAAGATAAGGGGCCAACTGTCGGCACGGATGAAATGCCTCCAGCAAAGTTTCTGATTCGAAGAAAGCTCAACCCCTATGTCAAGCCTAGGGAACTTAGTAGGGGAAATGACTTGTTTTGGACCAAGCAACAAAATCTCATCTTCCTAGATGTGATCAAGGCCAAGCAGAACATCTATGTACCAGTTCATTGGATTGACATGGACCATCTAAAGAAGAACTAGGCATATTTTGGTGAGCCTCTGGATTTAACTACTAGGGAAAACCTTATACACAGAACCTTACCAGCTGCGCGGGTAAAAATAAGGCGCTGCTGCTACTTATCAGTAGCGCACCAACTTTGACCGCACTACTGATATCAACGTAGCAGTAGCGCGTTAGGAGAAAACAGTGCTACTTCTATTATTGCTGTGATGTAGCCACCAGACTAGGAATAGTAGTAGTGCATGTTTTGTAAACGTGTTGCTACTACTGAACTTAGCAGCAGCGCTTTTTGCCAACACTCGCTGCTGCTAACTTTAGTCCACTTGTTGCAACTAAGTTTAGTCCCACCTCGCTCAACGAACAGGGTGTTTACCACCTTAAATATGTTACTTCTCAAACCATCACAACCACTTCGTCTTCATTGAAATCTATGTGTAGGATCTGTGGCCGCAATAGGAATCTTCATCGGTTCTTAAACTGGGAAGATTCCTATTAACAATTTAGATTCTACACAAAAAGATCATTGATGGCCAATGTATTTTTGATTTTTTTTACATGCTTAGCCTTAGCTTAGCAGTAGCGTGTTTTTGAGAACGCGCTACTGCTAGAGGAATAGCAGTAGCGCTTTTCTACGTAGAACGCGCTACTATTATGGAGTTTAGCAGTAGCGCTTTATCCTAACACGTGCTACTGCTAAACCCACCTATCTTCCCCAACTAGCCGCCCCCACTCTCCTCCCCACTCTCACTCTCCCCCGCACCCCCCGTCGTCCGCCGCCGCTGCTGTTCCCCGAGCACCGGCGTCGCCCGCCGCCGCCGCCGCTCCTGCTCCTCCTCCACTGAGGCAGTCCCTCCATCCCTCCTCCTCCTCTCTCCTCCCTCCTCCTCCTCCCTCCTCCCTACCACACCCCTCCCTCCTCCTCCGACCGCCTCCTCCTCCCTCCTCCCTCCTCCTCCGGCCAAGCCATCCGCCTGTAGCCCTCCCCCCTCCTCCTCTCTCATCCCTCCTCCCACCCTCCTCCTCTCTGTTTTTACTGTTTTTACTAAGTGTTTAATAGAAATAGTTTATTTAGGAAGTTCTTAATATAACTAGTTGAATTAGTATGAACATTAATTATTTTTTATTTATAGTAAGTGCTTAGTTGAACTAGTTGAATTAATAAAACTAGTTTATTTTTAGTAAGAAAATTTAGGTATATGAGATTTGATGATCTAATTAAAATTTTACTATAGAACTAGTTTATTTTTAGTAAGAAAGTTAATAAAACTAGTTTATTTTTAGTGCTTAGTTGAACTAGTTCAATCAATAGAACTAGTTGACTTTATGTCATTATCACTTTGTCATCAATGAATTCTATATGAGATTTGATGATCTAATTAAAATTTTACTCGGTGGAATATGCAGGCTTTGTAGAGTCGTGTCTCCTTGGAGTGATCATCATCCGAGCTACCTCTACTTCCTCTACACCCGAGTCGGTGAGCTAAAAGCCCACCTCCTCCTTCTCCACTCCTCGGTGTTGAATAGAGTAGAACTAGGGCATTTAGTTATGCTTCTTAACCAAATGAAATGTTCGGGTTATAAGATATATTGAAATATTTTTGTCAATATTGAACCATTGAAATGCAATGAGCACAATTTTATGCTCATGTGTAAACTATTGATTCATTTCCGAGTGGCCTATGTTTTGCCGGAGTGTTGATTCATTTCCGTTCCGGCAAATTTCAAGCGCTCGATATGTCCTATTTTAGCAAAGGTCATGTCAGATTTTTCCGTGAATTTAAGCATGACTTGTGCTAGAATATGTAGGAAATATTGAGTGCCCCGGATTTGCTAGAAAGAGAACTAAATAACATTTCGAGTTGACTTTATGTCTGTCAGGGCTCCATACATGATAGTCAAAAAATCAGTGAGGGAGAGTCTCCACCATATAGGAGAGAAGAAGAGTGCCGTCTGTTATCGTGGGGGTCGCTTCTCCTTCTTAACTTTGTGATAGACCTTTTTTATGCACTAGGGAAGAAGGAGTAGCGACCATCATCGACGGTCGAAAAATTGGTGAGGGAGTGTCCACCATATATGAGAGAAGAAGAATGCCGACTGTTGTCGTGGGGGTCGCTTCTCCGTCTTTTCCTTGTGCTAGATATTTGTAATGCACTAGGGAAAGGAGTAGCGACCATCACTGACGGTCGTAATATCAGAGAGGAAGTGCCCTCCATATATGTGAGATGAGAGTTTAGGAAGGAAGACTCGACAGACCTAAAGTCAACCTGTTGCATATTGAGTAATAGTGATCTGTGTGTTGAGTTTCCTGGCAGTTGCCTTCGACTAATTTTCATTGTTTCAAATATGAACATATATAGGAAATGTCTGACAACGAAAGGGAATTCGGTATGTGTGAATACTATGAAGACGAGCGCAGCATGTGCGACAGGCCTCACCTAGTTGGTGGTAGGCGCTTCAGCATCGTGCTGTATGAGAACTTCGATGTGGATACAGTAAGTCACAATGACAAGTCTTTTTTTTGTAATTAAGCATGACTTCTGCTACTTTTGCTTTTTTCTTCAACTTATAATTTTAATATTTTACAATTCTATGGAAAGTATGGAGGTAAAGAGAGTTCACTTGAGGACCAAGCATGGTTATACTTTTGCCGAAAAATTATACAATGCAGACACCTATTCCTATTTTGAATGCAAAATTGGAGAGCACTATGCAAGGCTTATGCATTTGAGCCTAATATGGTTATCACCTAAGATGAAATTGAAGGCAATATCGACATCTGGGTCAATGTGCAGACGCCTCCAGTTCTACCATTATGTGAGTTTCTCAACCATATTTATTAAGTAATTTACATTGTTTATTAAAAAAGTTGGCAACTAATTTCTATTGACATGCTTATTTCTATTCAAGCAAACATGTCCAGCGCTTGGTAGACAGGACCTACTACTATCCCGAGGCTGAACTAAACTGTGAGGAGATAGGTCATTATATTTCATGGCTTGAGGATCTTGATACTGTCAAGACAGGTTATTTTCCTCGATTTCGAGATATTAGTACTCAAAACATGCAACCACTAATGTTCGTATTCAACTACGGTCACATCTATTTAGGAAAGATGGTAAGATTTTTACTATTTGTCCTCATCAGTGCATCTTTTGCATACATTATTTTTTAAGCTAAACTTCATTGCTAAGTATGTTGCTACGATGTTCTTCAATAGGGAGTCCTGATGAGTGTTGTGCCTCGTTGGATCGAGCCTAGTGGTCGCATGACAATGGTTAGCTTAAGGCCAAGACATCCTACATTGCACATGAGTGCATTCAAGATTTCTTGAAGCGAGCAAGTCTTAATAGTCAAAGACTGGAGCAAAATTGTGAAGGATCGCAACAGAGAAGTACTAGGGGCAGCAATCCGAAGCGTGGCCCACAATTAGGAGACAGGTTCATCTGCATTCTTCAACATGATGAAGCAAGAGTGCTATACATGTTTTATGCTATTTTACCTGAGAGAGAGCAGCAGGAGTGATTAGCTAGCTAGAATGAGTGTGAAGATGATGATGTGCTACACTGTGACTATGATGATTAAATAGCTAGTGCTGGTGGTAATGACTATGATGATTATTATTAGCTAGTGTTGGTGGTGATTAGATAGCTACATATGATGATTAAATAGTGTTCGTGGTAATGACTATAATGATTATTAGCTAGTGTTGTTGGTGATGATATGATGCAAGAGCTTTTATATTAATATGATGATGATGTTGATCATGATTATCATGATGATTTGTTATTATGATCATGATTAGTTATTATATCATAGGTGGAAGGAACGCGGATTAGATTCATGTGGATGGATCAAAAGTGACCAAAAGTTGAATAAGTAGGATCATTGTCCTAATTCAACTTTGATTCATCCAAATGAATCTAATCCATGTTCACTGAACCAGTATCAAATACCGAGGGGTTGCTATAAACACTAGTAAAGTACACATCAATAACATGTATATCAAAATATACATTTGTTCACTTTGCCATCCTTCTTATCCACCAAGTATCTGGGGAAGTTCCACTTCCAGCGACCATTTCCTTTGCACTAGAAGCACTCAGTTTCAGGCTTAGGTCTAGCTTTGGGTTTCTTCACGGGAATGGCAACTTGCTTGCCATTCTTTCTTGAAGTTCCCTTTCTTTTCCTTTGCCCCTTTTCTTGAAACTAGTGGTATTGTTAACCATCAACACTTGATGCTCTTTCTTTATTTCTACCTTCACCGATTTTAGCATCACGAAGAGCTCGGGAATCGTTCTCGTCATCCCTTGCATATTATAGTTCATCACGTTGTTCCAGTAACTTGGTGATAGTGACTACAGAACTCTGTCAATCACTATCTTATCTGGAAGATTAACTCCCACTTGATTCAAGCAATTGTAGTACTCAGACTGTGACGCCCCCGATTCAATCGTACACTAATCATGCACGAAAATGTGTACGATCAAGATCAGGGACTCACGGGAAGATATCACAACACAACTCTAAAACATAAATAAGTCATACAAGCATCATAATACAAGCCATGGGCCTCGAGGGCTCGAATACAAGTGCTCGATCATAGACGAGTCAGCGGAAGCAACAATATCTGAGTACAGACATAAGTTAAACAAGTTTGCCTTAAGAAGGCTAGCACAAACTGGGATACAGATCGAAAGAGGCGCAGGCCTCCTGCCTGGGATCCTCCTAAACTACTCCTGGTCGTCGTCAGCAGCCTGCACGTAGTAGTAGGCACCTCCAGTGTAGTAGTCGTCGTCGACGGTGGCGTCTGGCTCCTGGGCTCCAACATCTGGTTGCGACAACCAGAAAGAAAGGAAAGGGGGAAAAGGGGGGAGAAAGCAACCGTGAGTACTCATCCAAAGTACTCGCAAGCAAGGAGCTACACTACATATGCATGTGTATATGTGTAAAGGGCCATATCAAGGACCGAATCGCAGAATGCCGTAATAAGAGGGGATAGCTAATCACGTCAAGACTACGCTCGCAGCCCTCCGCCTTGCAAAGATGTAGAAGAGAGTAGACTGATGTCCTCCAAGTAGCATCGCCAAGTAGCATCTCCAAGTAGCATCTCCAGAGCATCGCATAGCATAATCCTACCCGGCGATCCTCTCCTCGTCGCCTGTTAGAGAGCGATCACCGGTTGTATCCGCACTTGGAAGGGTGTGTTTTATTAAGTATCCAGTTCTAGTTGTCATAAGGTCAAGGTACAACTCCGGTCGTCCTTTACCGAGGGACACGGCTATTCAATAGATTAACTTCCTGCAGGGTGCACCACATAACCCAACACGCCGATCCCATTTGGCGGACACACTTTCCGGTCATGCCCGCCTCGGAGATCAACACGCCGCAGCCCCACCTAGGCACAACAGAGAGTCAAGACGCCGGTCTAACTCCTATGGCGCAGGGTCCGGCCCATCGCCAGCACACCACCGCACGCTATAACGCGCCGAAAGCAGCAGACCTAGCCTAGTGGCGTTCAGTCCAATCCGCGCGTGCCACTCGATCGGCCGACGTCAAGAAGGCTTCGCCGATACCACGACGCGGGATACCCATAACTACTCCCACGTAGATGGTTAGTGCGTATAGACCAAATGGCTAGACTCGGATCAAATACCAAGATCTCGTTAAGCGTGTTATTATGAAGCAACCATGACGCCGATCGAGGCCAGGCCCACCTCTCACCTAGGCGGTCTCAACCTGCCTGTCGCTCCGCCACAAAGATCCACACAGAGGGTCGTTGGGACAAAGGTCCTTTCAGCTTTCCAATCAAGTGAATCACTCATGGGTACTCTTCGAGCGGACCCGACTTTAGTCACCATCTGTAGTATGTATGTATGTATAATATATACCCGTGATCACCTCCCGAGTGATCACGCCCAATAGTATAGCATGGCGGTCGACAAGAATGTAGGGCCAATGATGATAAACTAGCATCCTATACTAAGTATTTAGGATTGCGTAAGGTATCAACAGATGTAGCAACAATGTCGGGCTATGCATCGTAATAGGATTATCTAAAGCATTAACATGCTACACTACTCTAATGCAAGCAGATAGAGGAGAATAGGCGATATCCGGTGATCAAGGGGGGCTTGCTGGTTGCTCGGGCAAGGAGGGGTCGTCAACTCCGTAGTCGAATCGGGGTCGCCGCGATCTCGGGGTCTACCGAAAGAAGTAACGAAGGGGAACACAATAAATAACAGAGCAATCAAAGCATCACAAAGCGTAACAAGACAATACGCGCGGTCTTTGGGTGTGCCCTAACGCAGATCTGACGTGATATCGGCGAAGGGTTGAAACATCCGGAAAGTATTCTCGGTGTTTCGCATTTTCGAATAGAGGAGCCAAGGGGAAAGTTCTTGAGTTTGATATGTTAGGGATGCGTGGCGCATTTAACGGGCTGCGATCTGGGTTCGCCTCGTCGCTTTTGAGCAACTTTCATGTTGAAAATAATTTAATCCGAAGTTCTGATTAAAAGTTATGATTTTCTAAAGATTTTATGAATTTCGGAATTTAATTAATTATTTAAATTAATTCGAAAAATGGATTAATGACATCAAGATGAGGTCATGTCGACGCCGGCAGATCAACAGAGTTGATCGTCAACTGACATGTGGGTCCTGCATGTCATAGGCTAAGACTAACTAATCAGGTTTAGTTAGTCTAACTAAATGATTAGGTTAATCTAAACGAGATTAATTAAGTTAATTAATTAAGTAATTAATTAATTAATTAATTCAATTATTATTAATTTTATATTATATATTATTTTTCTTATTTTATTTTATTTTTTGTAAACGTTAGGGGGGCCCACATGCTGTGGGCCCTGGGGCCAATCGGCGCCGAGATGCGCGGGGGCGCTCGGGCGTGTTCGAAGCGGCGACGCCAAGACGGGCGGACCCGGCAGGCACCGCCAGGGGGTTAGTGGCCATGGCGAGGCCATTATCGAGCAGGTCCGCCGGGCGGCGGCGACGGACTACAGAGGCGGACGGAGTGCGGTCGGATGGCTGCCACGGCGGCGCGCATGCAGCAGTAGTAGGGCCGTGGGGAGCGGTGGTGCTCGGCGGAGGCGGTGGTGAGCACGAAGCGATCATGGGAGGAGCAACGGTCGGGTCGATGCGCAAGCCACGGCGGGGCTCGCGTGGTCGCGGGCGAGGGAGAGAGGAGGACCGGGGTCCTCACCGGGCTTTGTAGGGACAGGGCAGCGGGCTCGACGGAGGTCGGGGAGGTCCGACGAGGAAGAGGATGAGGCGGCGGCAGTCCGGCGACGTCGGGGCTTGGGGCGCCGCGGGGGAAGACGGAGCAGTTGCGGGGCGGAGGCGGCAGCCCTCGGGCGCTGGCGTGCTCGCCGGGGCCGCGAGGAGCCGCGGCGGATGCGGCGAGACGGCAAGCGCCAAAGATGGCAATGCAGAAGGAGGCGGGCGCCGGTCGAGGCGGACAGGAGGTGATGGTCGGCGACAGGCGGAGCAGAGAGATCGGAGGAGGAGAGGCTGCGGGGGTTCAGCAATGAAGGGCAGCCTCCTCTCGATCCCGATCCAAATCGGGGAGAGGGGGAAGCGAGTGGGGCGAGTGGGCGGGTGCGGGTTAGGGTTTCCACCGGCAAGGGGATAAGGGAGGGGTGGCCGCCGCTGGGCTAGTCGGCCGGGCCTTTACCCAGTTAGGCTGGCCAGCTGGGCCACAGATGGCCCACTGGGGGTCTGCTCTTTTATTTTTAGTTAGAATTGTCTTTTCCTTTTATTTATTTCACTTTTCTGTTTTATTTCATTTTAATATATTTAGACATTTGCAAAAAGGGTGTTTGTTGCACTATAATTAACTAGGCATTTAACTGCACACTCCGAACATTTTAGTTTAATATTTTGAAACTTTAATTGTTTTACTTAAATTCAAATTTTGAATTTGAATCTGTTTCGATCTAATGTGGGATTATCATCAATAACTGAGGTGACGTGGCATCGTTAACACGGGATTACTGTAGCCTGATTACCCGGGCGTCACAAATCTCCTCCACTACAAGAAATCTCGTCCCGAGATTTAAGAGGGGGACTAAGGGGGAAAGATCTTGTTATGAAAGTTCTAACGAATCTTCTCAGTTTTGGTTGCTCTTCTCGAAGAGGTCGATCCATTACATTGGTGTCTTCAGTCCTCTGCTTCAACGCATCATGATGAAATTGTCGTCCTTTCTTCAGGATCTCCATCGTTCTTACGAAAGAATAAGGGGGGTATTCCGGGAGAACGAACCTCTACAAGGTTGACTATCTGGTCGATATCATCGGGAAGGTGGCAGAACGTAACTCTCGAATTGAAACTTAAGAAAATATCGAGAGCAAAGTAATGAGGTTTCATGGGAAGTTTCGAGCGAGCAGGCAACCGTTTGATGCTTGAAACAGGGCGTGAAAGGGGCTCAAAGCAATCAGGAATAAGTATTGTGTCCGGTAACAGATTTGATGATCCCTCGGAAGATGGCTCGTGATTTACATACGAGGCCACACGCGAGGAACAACCTTGGGAATAGGGGGTGCAGGAGAGTCAGGTTTCGATCCTGTGGAACTATGGGTTATGGGCCCACCATGTGGTTCAAAAGTAGGAAGGACGCCGACATATTGCACGGTCATGGTAGCAAGGCATGGCAGAGGATAGCATGTCAGTTATGTTGGCAACAACGTTGGTACCAAGGGCGAGGGACGAAGAGAACCATTTTTCCTGCTCGTTGAACGAGGCGGACCAATAGGCAAGGTTCTCATCCATCGGGGGTTACCAGGATGTCGTCAGCAATAGTAACAGGGTCACACTGACAGAGTTGTAAACCAAGGTATCTACCTAAGCAGGAGAATATTACTGCTTAGATCATATAGATCACAAGCAACATTAAACCAACAAATGGAAAGGACAATATGATTATCATATTAAACAGAACTATGGAAAGGAAAATGTGTTAACACACATATTTCAAGGTTATATGCTTCCCAAGGACAAGCAGAGCATGATATCCATGTCAGGATATAATGTAGAAAACTCTTTAGGAAGGGGGGAGAATTTTCATGACATTACCCATACAAATGGTGTTTGATAATTGAGCAGAAACATTTAGCATTGGGCTTCAAATGTTCCTGCTGAAAATCGAAGTGCCATAGACATGCTTCGAGATAGCATTGACATGGTGAATAGGTGAAGATCAGACTTTGGAAACAAAAAGGACCCATCAGGAACAACATATAGAATAAGTCTTTCAATTCCCTCCAGGAAGAATGGTTATCCTTGCAAAATATATTATAATGATAGGTCCTCCAGCCAGGGGTGCTAGGCATGACATCATATTACCGGGTCATCAAGGGACCAACAACATAACTCCTAGAAAGTTGTCCCAACCATCATATCTGACCGAGATTCAGATCCAATTGGTGTCATAATACCTCAGACTCAGGATGTCCGAGAAGAAAAGGTGCAACACAAATCGATGAAATGGCATTGCAAGATTCTTGGGAAATGAACTATGGGAGCGGGTTCCTAAAACAATAGTTCATCATTAAGCCAAGGAGAGGAGGAGGTGGCTGATGGGCTCAACGACAATTCATCAAGAATTCCAAACGGATGGATTTCCACAATAATGTGAACAAGAAGATGACACTTGTCAATTCAAATGATATAATGTTGTATGTTCGAAGAAAACATACACCATCAATCTAGTTGAAAGGTGTGCCCGAAATATGACCTTAGGCAGCAAGATCAATGTTAGAGTGATGATTCAATAACCAACAGTCTAAGAACGAACTGTCGATCGTTGACTTTAAAGCAATAGGGTTGCTAGAAGTACGTAACCCAAGCAACACCGCTCATTTGTTAGTATTTCGTTAGAATCAACATTGGGACCAAGAAAGAATGATGATGGTGAGAAGTATCACTTGTATCAGGAATTCTCAAGAGGTGATAAAATTCTCACGACATTCTTGACATAAAAGATGGCAATACTCCAAGGTAAAGGAGAACAAATGTTGGATAGCAAGGTACAACACAAAACACAAATAAGTTTGTGTTGGGGGAAGGTAAGAATGTTGTCGATGATTACACAAATCATCGACGGCAAGGATGGTACTTCCCATCATGAATTGATTGATATCTTGGAAGAGCTCGAATGCTAATGATGATCACGACACATTTTTCAAGAGATTCCATGAAGATGTAATCGATCGGCGATGACATCAAGTCAAAGGAATGAGGAAGCGAAAGGTTATTGGAACCACGGATACGACACAAACTCGAAATCAAGCTTGCTATTCAAGGCGAAATGCTATGATTTAGTAAGGTCGACATAAGCTGAGCTCATCGTCGAAAATTGTGCTCCGGAATAAAGAGCAGGTAGCACGCTTAAAATTTAGCATGATAATGATATAGCCGACCAGGCTAGAATGACTTGAAAACTCATAAGCAATGAAGATTACTTAGAGTTATTGAACCGTAGTGCACTCGGTTCACATATCGGTGTTCTCGGTTAACGACAACCCGTAACCTAGGAAAATTGGAATCGGTGAGAAATAACAATTGATGAAGAACCCATAAAAGTTATGCGCCCATGATATTTTCGAGATACCAGAGTGTAATACTCGATGGTAGATCAAAGTAAAGGTTGGACAGGTGCAAAGATCTGCAGAAGACAAGTACTTCAACTTGTCCGAGAAATGGTATTTAAGGAGAACATGGCCGAACAACGATTGCAAATGCCGATCCCGTATATAAGATAAACTTATACCAAGGAAATATTTATTTGAAGAGAAGCTTTAATGATACGATCTACGTTGTTTCCATGGGCATGAACACAAAGGTTCAAGGTCGACTCCCACTTCCTCAATGCATAATCTTACATTGACCTCTCGTATTTCGAAAATTACATTAGTTATGGAAAGTTTTACCTGGTGCAATACCAAATAAGTATGACCCGTGAAATCTTCCGGGTTTGTACATATTAGGGAAGGCATTGGTTCAACCCATCGGGGCTTCTTAGGAACATATACCACAAGCTTCAAGAGTAAATATCACCAGCTCGAAAGCAGAGCATGGTTGACAAAAGGAGAGGATACTATTTACCAAAGGCATTATGTATCAGAGAAAGAACTCACAAGGTGACTAATTATGAAGGACATTGTCGGATAATAATCCAGCAGTGGATATGGCGATCCACAATGGAGCTGATCTGAGTATCGATACCCAATCAGAGGAAGAAAGAATGCAATGTATCGGTTTATAGAACATCTGAATAATCCAACGTTTAATTAGCAAAGGAATTATGATTTTCAAATCAAGGGATCAGGAGCAATTGCTCTGATCAAGGATGGATAAGTAGAATAGACTTAGGGGTACAATCGATGGCAATCTGATTGGTCGAGAACCGGCCCATGTTCGAAAGGCGTCTGAGCCGGAAAGGTAATTTATTAGGATCAACTGATGATTGCGTGCATTCGCACACATATAGAATCAACTAACTTAAAATGATAGTGACAAAGGATGCCAATAATATTACTAGACTTATGGGATTAACCATAATGCAAGCAAGCAAGAATTTCAAGAGCAATAGGCTACTCAGGATTTTCGAAAGTTCGAATATTATTTTGAAGAACTTAGTGAAACACACAAACAACTAGGGATGGGCGGATACTCGGTAAGTGCGAGAAATTATCCATAGCGGTGTATATGTGGATAACAAACTGCAAGGCAGTAGGTACAAAGTATTCTCGGAATAATAGAGAGAATTTCCGAGGTATCTTGTAATAACAAGATCAACTGGGAATGAAGTTATGGACGACAAGTGTATGTAGCTTTCCATAGGGATTTATCGGTGGTATGGAATTGCAACGGCGAAGGGCACAATGGTCTCGGGGAAACATCGGAGAGTATTGTCAGAATCTTCTGTTGAAGCGGTCGATCATCTCAGAATGAAGGGCTCTCCGTGAGAAGTGATAACGAGAACCTAGAGTTAGATTTCAGCAAAATCATTTAACCCGAATAGAAGAGAGATTAGAATCCCAGAGTATGGAAGAGGAATAAAAGATCCTAATACCACCCAATGGCGACGTGGGCCCAGGGGCCGCACAGCCAAGTTAGTAAAACAGTTTTCAGCTTCTAGACTCAACTTCGGCCAAGGAGTTGGAAAGGGGATTCCTACAGGCAGTCGGCTCTGATACCAACTTGTGACGCCCCCGATTCAATCGTACACTAATCATGCACGCAAATGTGTACGATCAAGATTAGGGACTCACGGGAAGATATCACAACACAACTCTAAAACATAAATAAGTCATACAAGCATCATAATACAAGCCATGGGCCTCGAGGGCTCGAATACAAGTGCTCGATCATAGACGAAGTCGTGGAAGCAACAATATCTGAGTACGGACATAAGTTAAACAAGTTTGCCTTAAGAAGGCTAGCACAAACCGGGATACAGATCGAAGAGGCGCAGGCCTCCCGCCTGGATCCTCCTAAACTACTCCAGTGGTCGCCGCCGCACTGCACGTAGTAGTAGGCACCTCCAGTAGTAGTCGCCGCCGACGGTGGCGCCTCGCTCTGGCTCCAACATCTGGTTGCGACAACCGTAAAGAAAGGAAAGGGGAAAAGGGGGAGAAAGCAACCGTGAGTACTCATCCAAAGTACTACGCAAGCAAGGAGCTACACTACATATGCATGTGTATATGTGTAAAGGGCCATATCAAGGACCGAATCGCAGAATGCCGTAATAAGAGGGGATAGCTAATCCCGCCGAAGACTACGCTCGCAGCCTCCGCCTTGCAAAGATATAGAAGAGAGTAGACTGATGTCCTCCAAGTAGCATCGCCAAGTAGCATCTCCAAGTAGCATCTCCAGTAGCATCGCATAGCATAATCCTACCCGGCGATCCTCTCCTCGTCGCCCTATTAGAGAGCGATCACCGGGTTGTATCTGGCACTTGGAAGGGTGTGTTTTATTAAGTATCCAGTTCTAGTTGTCATAAGGTCAAGGTACAACTCCGGTCGTCCTTTACCGAGGGACACGGCTATTCAATAGATTAACTTCCTGCAGGGTGCACCACATAACCCAACACGCCGATCCCATTTGGCGGACACACTTTCCGGGGCCATGCCCGGCCTCGGGAGATCAACACGTCGCAGCCCCACCTAGGCACAACAGAGAGGTCAGCACGCCGGTCTAACTCCTATGGCGCAGGGGTCTGGGCCCATCGCCCTTCGCACACATGCACATTGCGAACGCGGCCGAAAGCAGACCTAGCCTAGTGGCGTTCCAGTCCAATCCGGCGCGCGCCACTCAGTCGCTGACGTCAAGAAAGCTTCGGCTGATACCACGACGCCGGGATACCCATAACTACTCCCACGTAGATGGTTAGTGCGTATAGACCAAATGGCTAGACTCGGATCAAATACCAAGATCTCGTTAAGCGTGTTATTATGAAGCAACCATGACGCCGATCGAGGCCAGCCCACCTCTCACCTAGGCGGTCTCAACCTGCCTGCCGCTCCGCCACAAAGATCCACACAGAGGGCCGCCGAGACAAAGGTCCTTTCAGCCCCCAATCCGTGAATCACTCGCGGGTACTCTTCGAGCGGACCCGACTTTAGTCACCATCTGTAGTATGTATGTATGTATAATATATACCCGTGATCACCTCCCGAGTGATCACGGCCCAATAGTATAGCAAGGCAGACTGACAAGAATGTAGGGCCAATGATGATAAACTAGCATCCTATACTAAGTATTTAGGATTGCAGGTAAGGTATCAACAGATGTAGCAACAATGTCGGGCTATGCATCGTAATAGGATTAACGGAAGCAAGAATATGCTACACTACTCTAATGCAAGCGGTATAGAGGAGAATAGGCGATATCTGGTGATCAAGGGGGCTTGCTGGTTGCTCGCAAGGAGGGGTCGTCAACTCCGTAGTCGAGGCTGGGGTCGCCCGGCGCCTCTCGGGTCTCACCGAAAGAAGTAACGAAGGGGGAACACAATAAATAACAGAGCAATCAAAGCATCACAAAGCGTAACAAGACAATACGCGGTGCTGGGTGTGCCCTAACGCAGTGCGAGGTGATACCGGCGAAGGGTGGAAACATCCGGGAAAGTATTCTCGGTGTTTCGCATTTTCGGGCAGAGGAGCCGAAGGGGGAAAGTTGCGAGTTTGATATGTTAGGGATGTGTGGCAGACGAACGGGCTGCGTATCCGGGTTTGTCTCGTCGTTTTGAGCAACTTTCATGTTGAAAATAATTTAATCCGAGTTACGGATTAAAAGTTATGATTTTCTAAAGATTTTATGAATTTCTGGAATTTAATTAATTATTTAAATTAATTCGAAAAATGGATTAATGACATCAGCATGAGGTCATGCTGACGTCAGCAGTCAACAGAGTTGACTGGTCAACCTGACATGTGGGTCCTGCATGTCATAGGCTAAGACTAACTAATCAGGTTTAGTTAGTCTAACTAAATGATTAGGTTAATCTAAACGAGATTAATTAAGTTAATTAATTAAGTAATTAATTAATTAATTAATTCAATTATTATTAATTTTATATTATATATTATTTTTCTTATTTTATTTTATTTTTTAAACGTTACAGGCGGGGCCCACATGCTGTGTGGGCCCAAGGGCAATCGGGCGCCGAGAAGGGCGGGCGTCGGGACGTGCCGAAGCGGCGACGCCAAGACTGGCGGACCCGGGCACCACCGTGCAGGGGGTTAGTGGCCATGGCGAGGCCATTATCGAGCAGGTCCGCCGTGGGCGGCGACGGACTACAGAGGCGGACGTAGTGCGAGGGTCGGACGCGCCACGGCGGCGCAAGGCAGCAGCGAGTAGGGCCGTGGGGAGCGGTGGTGCTCGGCGGGAGTGGCGGTGGTGAGCACGAAGCGATCATGGGGAGGAGCAACGGTCGGGTCGTTCGGCGGCAAGGCCACGGCAGAACTGCGTGGTCGCGGGCGAGGGAGAGAGGAGGACCGGGTCCTCACCGGCTTTGTAGGGACAGGCGCTGGCTCGACGGAGGTCGGGAGGTCCGACGAGGAAGAGGATGAGGCGGCGGCAGTCCGCGACGCGGGGCTTGGGGCGCCATGGGAAGACGGAGCGATTATGGGCGGAGGCGGCCCTCGGCGCAAGCGTGCTCGCCGGGCCGCGCGAGCAGCGGCGGATGCGACAAAGACGGCGCGCCAAAGACGGCAGTGGTGGCGGAGGCGGGCGCCGGTCGAGGCGGACAGGGAGGTGATGGTCGATGACGGTCGGAGCAGGAGAGATCGGAGGGAGGAGAGGCTGCGAGGGGGGTTCAGGCAGCGAGCGGCAGCCTCCTCCTCTCGATCCCGATCCAAATCGGGGGAGAGGGGGGAAGCGAGTGGGGCGAGTGGGCGTGGGTGCGGGTTAGGGTTTCCACCGGCAAGGGGATAAGGGAGGGGTGGCCGCCGCTGGGCCAGTCGGCCGGGCCTTTGCCCAGTTAGGCTGGCCAGCTGGGCCACAGATGGCCCAGGGGGGGTCTGCCTCTTTTTATTTTTAGTTAGAATTGTCTTTTCCTTTTTATTTATTTCACTTTTCTGTTTTATTTCATTTTAATATATTTAGACATTTGCAAAAAGGGTGTTTGTTGCACTATAATTAACTAGGCATTTAACTGCACACTCCGAACATTTTAGTTTAATATTTTGAAACTTTAATTGTTTTACTTAAATTCAAATTTTGAATTTGAATCTGTTTCGATCTAATGTGGGATTATCATCAATAACTGAGGTGACGTGGCATCGTTAACACGGGATTACTGTAGCCTGATTACCCGGGCGTCACACAGACATTCTAAGCACATGCTCACTGGTTGAGCTATTCTCCTCCATCTTGTAGGCAAAGTACTTGTCAGAGGTATCATACCTCTCGACTCGGGCATGAGTCTCAAATACCAATTTCAACTCTTAGAACATCCCATATGCTCCATGGCATTCAAAATGTTTTTGAAGTCCTGGTTCTAAGCCATAAAGTATGGTGCACTAAACTATCAAGTAGTCATCATACGGAGCTTCTCAAAGTTCATAACATCCGCATCTACTACTGCAATAGGGTTGTCACCTAGCGGTGCATCAAGGACATAATACTTCTGTGCAGCAATGAGGATAATCCTCAGATCACGGACCCAGTCCGCATCATTGCTACTATCATCTTTCAACATAGTTTTCTCTAGGAACATATCAAAAATAAAACAGGGAGCTATACACGAGCTATTGATGCACAACATAGATATGAAAAAACTATCAGGACTAACTTCATGATAAATTAAGTTCAATTAATCATATTACTTCAGAACTCCCACTAAGATAGACATCCCCCGAGTCATCTAAATGATCACGTTATCCAAATCAACTAAACCATGTCCAATCATCACGTGAGATTGAGTAGTTTTCAATGGTGAACATCTCTATGTTGATCATATCTACTATATCATTCACGCTCGACCTTTCGGTCTCCACTGTTCTGAGGCCATGTTTGTACATGCTAGGCTCGTCAAGTTTAACCGAGTATTCTGCATGTGCAAAATTGTCTTGCACCCGTTGTATGTGAACGTAGAGCTTATCACACCCGGTCATCACGTGGTGTCTCGGCACGAAAAACTGTCGCAACGGTGCATACTCAGTGAGAACATTTATACCTTGAAATTTAGTAAGGGATCATCTTATAATGCTACCGTCGTACTAAGAAAAATAAGATGCATAAAAGATAAACATCACATGCAATCAAAATATGTGACATGATATCGCCATCATCATCTTGTGCTTTTGATCTCCGTCTCCAAAGCACCGTCATGATCTCCATAGTCACCGGCTTGACACCTTGATCTCCATCGTAGCATCGTTGTCGTCTCGCCAACTATTGCTTCTACAACTATCGCTAACGCATAGTGATAAAGTAAAGCAATTGCATGGGTTTGCATTTCATATAATAAAGAGACAACCATAAGGCTCCTGCCAGTTGTCGATAACTTTTACAAAACATGATCATCTCATACAACAATGTATATAAAATCATGTCTTGACCATATCACATCACAACATGCCCTGCAAAAACAAGTTAGATGTCCTCTACTTTGTTGTTGCAAGTTTTACGTGGCTGCTACGGGCTTCTAGTAAGAACCGTTCTTATCTACGCATCAAAACCACAACGGTGATTCATTAAGTTTGTTGTTTTAACCTTCAACAAGGAACGGCCGCAGTCAAATTTCATTCAACTAAAGTTGGAGAAACATACACCCACCAGCCACCTTTATGCAAAACTAGTTGCATGTCTGTCCATGGAACCTGTCTCATGAACGTGGTCATGTAAGGTTGGTCCGGGTCGCTTCATCCAACAATACTGTCGAATCAAAATAAGACATTGGTGGTAAGCAGTATGATGATCACCGCCCACAACTCTTTGTGTTCTACTCGTGCATATTATCTATGCATAGACCTGGCTCGGATGCCACTGTTGGGAACGTAGCAAGGAATTACAAAAAAAATCCTATGATCACGCAAGATCTATCTAGGAGATGCATAGCAATGAGAGAGAAAGAATGTGTCCACGTACCCTTGTAGACCGAAAGCGGAAGTGTTAGTTTAACGGGGTTGATGTAGTCGAATGTCTTCTCAATCCAACCGATCAAGCACCGAACATACGGCACCTCCGAGTTCTGCACATGTTCAGCTCGATGATGTCCCTCGAACTCTTGATCCAGCAAAGTGTCGTGGGAGAGTTCCGTCAGCACGACGGCATGGTGATGGTGATGGTGAAGTTATCCGCGCAAGGCTTCGCCTAAGCAGTACGTGAATATGACCGGAGGCGTAAACTATGGAGGGGGGAGCCGCACATGGCTTGGAACAATTGATGTGTTTTCTAGAGCCTCCCCCCCCCCCCCGTATATAAAGGAGGGAGGGAGAGGAGGCCGGCCGTAGGCGCTCCCCCACAATTAGGAGTCCTACTTGGGGTCCTAGTAGGATTCGCCCTCCCCCCTTCCTTTTACCGGAGGGGGAAAGGGGGAAGGAGAGAGAGGGGGAGAAGGAAAGGGGGCGCCACCCCTCCCCTTGTCCAATTCAGACTCCTCCCTGGTGGGGGTGCGCCACCCCTTTGTGGGCTGGTGTGCCTCCCTCCTATGGCCCATATGGCCCATATCTTCCCCTGGGGGGTTCCCATAAACCCCCGGGTACTCCAATATGTACCTGTTACATTTCGAAACACTTCTGGTGTCCGAATACTACCTTCCAATATATCAATGTTTACCTCTCGACCATTTCGAGACTCCTCATCATGTCCATGATCTCATCCGGGACTCCGAACAACCTTCGGTCACCAGATCACATAACTCATATAATACAAATCGTCATCGAACGTTAAGCGTGCGGACCCTACGGGTTCGAGAACTATGTAGACATGACCGAGACACCTCTTTGGTCAATAACCAATAGCGGAACCTGGATGATCATATTGGTTCCTACATATTCTATGAAGATCTTTATCGGTCAAACCGTAATGACAACATAAGTTATCCCCTTTGTCATCGGTATGTTACTTGCCCGAGATTCGATCGTCGGTATCTTCATACCTAGTTCAATCTTGTTATAGGCAAGTCTCTTCACTACAAAAAAATACACTTCCGTGATGATACGTGTTTGTCATAGTAGGTCGCGTTTTTTGTCATGCATGTACATCCATGACAAATTTATGACAGAATCAAGATAGTCATACCGTCTTTGTCGTAGAAGTGTTCCATGACATTACCAAAATTATTATCACGGAAGTGTCCACTTCCATGACGATAAATCGCGCGTCACAGAAGTGCTTTCGTCAAGGGTGACCGACACGTGGCATCCACCATAACAAAACACTGTTAAGCTATCGGGTCGGGTTTTGGATCTGATAACCCGTTAACAGCCCCGACCAATGGGGATTTTCCACGTGTAAAATCATCATTGGCTGGAGGAAACACGTGTCACCGTTGGGACAGATGTCATCCGCTCATTGGACCGAAGGCGCCTATGATACGGTGACACGTGGCATGGCCCAATAGAGGCCCATTCCTGTGAAAAGGCCAGCCCGTTTGACTTGGTCAAAAGGTGGCGGGCCGGCCCACTGAAAGCATGTTAACGGCCTATTCGCATATAGCCCATTTACAGCCCGCTAACTGATAACCCACAAGTATAGGGGATCGCAACAGTTTTCGACGGTAGAGTATTCAACCCAAATTTATTGATTCGACACAAGGGGAGCCAAAGAATATTCTCAAGTATTAGCAACTGAGTTGTCAATTCAACCACACCTGGAAACTTAGTATCTGCAGCAAAGTGTTTAGTAGCAAAGTAATATGATAGTGGTGGTAACAGTAACAAAAGTAAAGACAACAAAAGTAATGTTTTTGTTATTTTGTAGTGATTGTAACAGTAGCAACGGAAAAGTAAATAAGCGAGAACCAGTATATGGAAACCTCGTAGGCACCGGATAAGTGATGGATAATTATGCCGGATGCGGTTCGTCATGTAACAGTCATAACATAGGGTGACACAGAATTAGCTCCAATTCATCAATGTAATGTAGGCATGTATTCCGTATATAGTCATACGTGCTTATGGAAAAGAACTTGCCTAACATCTTTTGTCCTACCCTCCCGTGGCAGCGGGGTCCTATTGGAAACTAAGGGATATTAAGGCCTCCTTTTAATAGAGAACCGGAACAAAGCATTAGCACATAGTGAATACATGAACTCCTCAAACTATGGTCATCACCGGGAGTGGCCCCGATTATTGTCACTTCGGGGTTGCCGGATCATAACACATAGTAGGTGACTATAGACTTGAAAGATAGGATCAAGAACTCACATATATTCATGAAAACATAATAGGTTCAGATCTGAAATCATGGCACTCGGGCCCTAGTGACAAGCATTAAGCATAGCAAAGTCATAGCAACATCAATCTCAGAACATAGTGGATACTAGGGATCAAACCCTAACAAAACTAACTCGATTACATGATAAATCTCATCCAACCCATCACCGTCCAGCAAGCCTACGATGGAATTACTCACGCATGGCGGTGAGCATCATGAAATTGGTGATGGAGGATGGTTGATGATGACGACGGCAACGAATCCCCCTCTCCGGAGCCCCGAACGGACTCCAGATCAGCCCTCCCGAGAGAGATTAGGGCTTGGCAGCGGCTCCGTCTTGCAAAATGCAATGATTTCTTCTCTCTTATTATTTTCTCCCCGAAAGCCAATATATGGAGTTGGAGTTGGCGTCGGAGGGTCTCCAGGGGGCCCACGAGGTAGGGGCGCCAAGAGGGGGGCGCCCCACCCTCGTGGACAGGGTGTGGGCCCCCTGGTCTTCATCTTTGGCGAGGATTTTTTATTATTTTTTCTAAGATGTTTCGTGGAGTTTCGTGTCATTCCGAGAACTTCATTTGTCGCACATAAAACAACATGATGGCAATTCACTGAAAAAATACGTCGATCTGGTTAGTTCCATTCAAATCATACAAGTTAGAGTCCAAAACAAGGGCATAAGTGTTTGGAAAAGTAGATACGACGGAGACATATCAACTCCCCCAAGCTTAAACCCTTGCTTGTCCTCAAGCAATTCAGTTGACTAACTGAAAGAGAAAAGGAAAAACTTTTACAAACTCTGTTTGCTCTTGTTGTTGTAACATGAAAAGCCAGCATTCAAGTTTCAGCAAATATTATGAACTAACCATACTAACAATAACACATAGGTCTCACAATTACACATATCAATAGCATAATCAGCTAGCGAGCTATAATAACAAAACTCGGATGACAACACTTTCTCAAAATAATCATAACATGATATAACAAAATGGTATCTCGCTAGCCCTTTCTAAGACCACAAAACATAAATGCAGAGCACCTTTAAAGATCAAGGACTGACTAAACATTGTAATTCATGGTAAAAGAGATCCAGCCAAGTCATACCCAATATAAACCAATTATAATGAATGCAAACGATAGTGTGCTCCCCAGCGGGTGCTTTTAATAAGAAGGATGATGACTCAACATAAAAGTAGATGGATAGGCCCTTCACGGAGGGAAGCAGGGATTTGTAGAGGTGCCAGAGCTCGATTTTAAAATAGAGATTGAATAAAATTTTGAGCGGCATACTTTTGCTGTCAACGCAACAACTATGAGATGGTTGTATCTTCCATACTACATGCATTATAGGCAGTTCCCAAACAGAATGGTAAAGGTTTATACTCCCCCAACCACCAACAAGCATCAATCCATGGCTTGCTCGAAACAACGAGTGCCTCCAACATACAACAGCCCTGGGGGAGTTTTGTTTGATTATTTCGATTTGCTTTGATCTTTTTGGATCATGGGACTGGGCATCCCGGTTACCGGCCCTTTCTCGTGAATGAGTGGAGTCCACTCATCTTGAGAATAACCCACCTAGTATGGAAGATATAGGCAGCCCTAGTTGAAACATGAGCTGCTCGAGCATACAAAACAGAATTTCATTTGAAGGTTTAGAGTTTGGCACATACAAATTTACTTGGAACGGCAGGTAAATACGCATATAGGTAGGTATAGTGGACTCATATGGAACAACTTTGGGGTTTAAGGAGTTTGGATGCACAAGCAGATTCCCGCTTAGTACAGTGAAGGCTAGCAAAAGACCGAAGCGACCAAATCGAGAGAGCGACAACGATCGTAAACATGCATTAAAATTAATTCACACCGAGTACAAGCATGAGTAGGATATAATCTACCATGAACATAAATATCATGAAGGCTATGTTGATTTGATTCAACTACATGCGTGAACATGTGCCAAGTCCAGTCACTCAATTCATTTAAAGGAGGATACCATCCCATCATACCACATCATAATCATTCTAATAGCATGTTGGCACGCAAGGTAAACCATTATAACTCATAGCTAATCAAGCATGGCACAAGCAACTATAATCTCTAAATGTCATTGCAAATATGTTTACTTCATAATAGCTGACTCAGGAACGATGAATCATCATTTTACAAAAACAAGAGAGGTCAAGTTCATACCAACTTTTCTCATCCCAATAAGTCCATCAAATATCATCATTATTGCCTTTCACTTGCACGACAGAACGATCTGTATAATAATAAGAGTGCACGTGCATTGGACTAAGCTGGAATCTGCGAGCATTCAATAAACAGGAGAAGACAAGGCAATATGGGCTCTTGGTTAAATCAACAATGATGCATATAAGAGCCACTTCAACAATTTAATCATGGTCTTCTCCTACTGACCCCCAAAGAAAAGAAAAGAAATAAAAACTATTTACACGGGAAAGCTCCCAACAAGCAAAAGAAGAATGGGAAATATTTTTGGGTTTTCTTTTTAATTACTACAGCAAAGAGAAAAACTACTACTAATAAAAAAATTTGGTTTTTTCTTAAGGTTTATTAAACACACAAGAAGAAAGCAGGAAAAAAGAAAATAAACTAGCATGGATATTACAGTGAAAGAGTATGAGCACTGACATCTAGCAATGAGTGTGTGTGAACATGAATGTAATGTCGGTGGGAAATACGTACTCCCCCAAGCTTAGGCTTTTGGCCTAAGTTGGTCTATTGCCAGGGATAGCCTGGCGGATACCCGTAGGTGAAGCTAGGTTCATACTGTGACGAAGAAGGCTCTGACTGCCACTGGCTGGCAACCACCTCTGGATCCCAAGAATAAACAGACTATCGTGGAGGCTCATCTTGTGGCTCCGGTTCCGGGGCTGGTGTAGGATTCCGATAGGCTTGAACGGCCGCCCACGGAACGATGTGAGGACCTGCAGACAAGTTAAACAAAGAGGGAGTAGGCAAAGTAATAGTCTCAGGGTGATGTTTATCAAAGTACACCCTCCGTCCCAAAATAAGTGACTCAACTTTGTACTAGCTTTAGAACAAAGTTAGTACAAAGTTGAGTCACTTATTTTGGGACAGAGGTAGTATAATTTATATTTGAGCTCCCCTTCACGACTCTTAACAAGAAAGTCATGCGCTAGCATACTCTTATAATCTAAATAAGCACGGGGCAACGATGTTTCTTCTTTCTCCTCATGCCTAATAGGTATTTCAAAATGTTTAGCTAGGCGCGAAGCATAAATGCCTCCAAAGATGGGGCCCTTAGTACGGTTCAGACTTAACCGTCTAGCAACAATTCCACCCATACTAAAAGAGTTATTGCGGTATAAACCATGGAGCACAATAATAATACCAGGAACACTAAGGTTTCCACAGTTCCCGCGTCCAATCAAGCAACGACTAGCAAAAAAGGCAAGGTAGCGTAAAACAGGAAAATGTAGGCTAGTAATCCTTGCATCAGAAACCTTCCTGGTTTCTCCCACAGTGATAGTGTTAATAAAAGCTTCTACTTCGTTACGGTGTGGTTCATCCAAGGTGCCCTCAAAGGGTATTTTGCAAACCTCGCAAAATTCAGCTAATGGTATCTCCTTAATAACATCATATAAATGAAACTCTACTGATGGAGGTGATTTCTTAGGGAAAAAGCAGAAGTTTTGCACAAAAGTATTTGTGAGTAAGAGATACTGATGACGTTGGTCGTGGAGGAAGTCGGTGAGGCCAGCATTCTCAATCAAAAAATAGAAATCCTCATAAATCCCGGCTCTCCTCAAGAAGTCATCGGAAGGCCATTCACACGGCCGGACCTCCGCGGTGCGAGGCAAATTAAATTTGGGCTTCTGCTCTTCTTCCTTTTGTTTTTCCTTAGAGCTTCGGCTCGACGAGCCCCTTAAAAGTCTCTTCATTATTTTCTGAAATAATCTGGAATTTTAGTAACTTCAAATAAAAGTGAGCCAACTTCAATAAAATTGATAGCAACAACTCCCACAAGTGCCTAGAGCCTATATCAAGCATTAGAACTACTTGGAACCATATAAATTTGACATGCAAGCTCAAGAACATGGTCACCTATGCAGCACAAATTTGCAACGAATAAAGCACTAGAACAAAAACTAATTGGACCAATGGAGGAGTTACATACCAAGGAACAATCTCCCCAAGCAGTTTTGCGAGAGGTGCTTTGAGAAAGGAGATCAAAAATCACATCAACGGGGATTGGAACTCGTGCTTGAGTTCGTTTTTCGTGTTTGTGTGAGGCAGGGAAAGAAGATGGGTGCAGGGATAAGTGGAGGAGGTCCACCATGGGCCCACGGGGCAGGGGAGCGCCCAGGGGGGTAGGGCGCGCCCTCCACCCTCATGGCCAGGTGGCAGCTCCCCCCGCGGTAATTTTTGCACAGTAAATCCTCAAATATTCTCGAAAAATCATATTAAATTGGCATGGCATTCTAAGGACTTTTATTTTTCGGGATATTTTTATATTGCACGGATAAGTCAGGAAACAGACAGAAAAAATACTATTTTACTTCTTTTTTTCTACTAAATAACAGAAAATATAAAGAGGGTATAGAAAGTTGTGCTTCTAGTTTCATCCATCTCGTGATCATCAAAATGAACCCACTAACAATGTTGATCAAGTCTTGTTAACAAACTCATTCCGAATAACACGGAACCGGAGAAATTTCGAATAACACTAAGTTACCTTGACGGGGATATGAAAATCCCCAACAATAAGAATATCATACTTTTTCTTGACAGTAGGGAGAGGAAATTCAAAACCTCCAAATATAATTGATGGAATTTTTCCAATAGAGTTGATTCTATAAACTTGAGGTTGTTCCCTCGGAAAGTGTACCGTGTGCTCATTACCATTAACATGAAAAGTGACATTGCCTTTGTTGCAATCAATAACAGCCCCTGCAGTATTAAGGAAAGGTCTTCCAAGAATAATAGACATACTATCATCCTCGGGAATATCTAGAATAACAAAGTCCTTTAAAATAGTAACGTTCGCAACTAAAACAGGCAGATCCTCACAAATACCGACAGGTATAGTAGTTGATTTATCAGCCATTTGCAAAGATATTTCAGTAGGTGTCAACTTATTCAAGTCAAGTCTACAATATAAAGAGAGAGCCATAACACTAACACCGGCTCCAAGATCACATAAACCAGTTCTAACATAATTTATTTTAATGGAGCAAGGTATAGTTGGCACACCCGGATCTCCAAGTTTCTTTGGTATTCCACCCTTAAAAGGATAATTAGCAAGCATGGTGGAAATTTCAGCTTCCGGTATCTTTCTTTTATTAGTAATGATGTCCTTCATATACTTAGCATAAGGATTTGTTTTGAGCACATCAGTTAATCGCATACGCAAAAAGATGGGTCTAATCATTTCAGCAAAGCGCTCAAAATCCTCATCATCCTTTTTCTTGGATGGTTTCGGAGGAAAAGGCATGGGTTTCTGAACCCATGGTTCCCTTTCTTTACCATGTTTCCTAGCAATGAAGTCTCTTTTATCATAACGTTGATTCCTTGATTGTGGGTTATCAAGATCAACAGCAGGTTCAACTTCTACATCATTGTCATTACTAGATTGAGCATCATCATGAACATCATCATTAATATTTTCACTAGGTTCATGTTCATTACCAGATTGTGTTTCAAATCGTAAATAGAGATATCATTTGGATTCTCGGTGGTTCAAAGAATAGGTTCACTAGAAGTTTGCAAAGTCCTATCATTTTTCTTTTTCTTCCTTTTAGAAGAATTAGGTACATCAATATTATTTCTCTGAGAATCTTGCTCGATCCTCTTAGGGTGGCCTTCAGGATACAAAGGTTCCTGAGTCATTCTACCAGTTCTAGTAGCCACTCTAACAGCATAATCATTTTTCTTACTATTCATTTCATAAGGCACTTCTTTCTGAGCTTTAAGTACTTGTTCTACTTGAGTGGTAACCATAGAAGCATGTTTGCTAACAAGTTTAAGTTCACATCTAATATTAGCCATATAATCACCCAAGCATTTAATCATAAAGGTATTCTGTTTTAATTGTCTACCAACATAAGCATTAAAGTCATCTTGCTTAAACATAAAGTCATCAAACTCATCCAAGCACTGACTAGCAATTTTAGTAGGAGGGACTTCAGCTTTATCATATCTATAGAGAGAATTTACCTTTACTACCTGTGGTCGGGATCCCGGATCGGAGGTTCTTGATGAATAAGGAATTGAGATCATATACTTCTTCAACAAAGTGTAAATTAAGACCGTGTATTTCTTCAATAGGAGGTAAATTCTTAACATCTTCAGCTTTAATACCTTTTTCTTTCATAGATTTCTTTGCCTCTTGCATATCTTCGGGACTGAGAAATAGAACACCTCTCTTCTTCGGAGTTGGTTTAGGAATAGGCTCAGTAATTGGCTCGGGAGCTGGCTCAGGAGGTGCCCAATTATTTTCATATTTCAACATATTATTCAACAGAATTTCAGCTTCATCCGGTGTTCTTTCCCTGAAAAGAGAACCAGCACAACTATCCAAGTAATCTCTGGAAGCATCAGTTAGTCCACTATAAAAGATATCAAGTATTTCAGGTTTCTTAAGAGGATGATCAGGCAAAGCATTAAGTAACTTGAGAAGCCTCCCCCAAGCTTGTGGGAGACTCTCTTCTTCAATTTGCACGAAGTTGTATATTTCCCTCAAAGCAGCTTGTTTCTTATGAGCAGGGAAATATTTAGCAGAGAAGTAATAAATCATATCATGGGGACTATGCACACAACCAGGATCAAGAGAATTAAACCATATCTTAGCATCACCCTTTAATGAGAACGAAAATATTTTGAGTAAATAATGGTAGCGCGATCTCTCATCATTAGTAAACAGGGCGGCTATATCATTTAACTTAGTAAGATGTGCCACAACAGTTTCAGATTCATAGCCATAGAAAGGATTAGATTCAACCAAAGTAATTATATCTGGATCAACAGAAAATTCATAATAGTCCTTATCGGGAACACAGATAGGTGAAGTAGCAAAAGCAGGGTCGGGTCTCATTCTATCTCTAAGAGATTCTTTACTCCATTTAACTAGCAGCCTCTTAAGTTCGTATCTATCCTGGCAAGCAAAAATAGCTGCAGAAGATTCCGCATCAAAAAGATAACCCTCAGGAATAGCAGGCATATTCTCATCATCACTCTCATCATCGTATTCAGATTCAATAATTTCTCTTTCTCTAGATCTATAAATTTGTTCATCAAGAAATTCACCAAGGGGCACAGTAGTATCAAGCATAGAAGTGGTTTCATCATAAGTATCATGCATAGCAGAAGTGGCATCATCAATAACATGCGACATATCGGAATTCATAGCAGTCGCAGGTTTAGGTGTCGCAAGCTTACTTATAACGGAAGGAGAATCTAGTGCAGAGCTAGATGGCAGTTCCTTACCTCCCCTCGTAGTTGAGGGCAAAATAGTAGTTCGATTGTCTTTCAAGTTCTTCATAGTGTCCAGCAGATATAAATCCCAAATGACTCAAAGAATAGCGCTATGCTCCCCGGCAACAGCGCCAGAAAAAGGTCTTAATAACCCACAAGTATAGGGGATCGCAACAGTTTTCGAGGGTAGAGTATTCCACCAAAATTTATTTATTCGACACAAGGGGAGCCAAAGAATATTCTCAAGTATTAGCAGCTGAGTTTTCAATTCAACCACACCTGGAAACTTAGTATGTGCAGCAAAGTGTTTAGTAGCAAAGTAATATGATAGTGGTGGTAACAGTAACAAAAGTAATGACAGCAAAAGTAATGTTTTTGGTATTTTGTAGTGATTGTAACAGTAGCAACGGAAAAGTAAATAAGTGAGAACCAGTATATGGAAAACTCATAGGCACCGGATTAGTGATGGATAATTATGACGGATGCGGTTCGTCATGTAACAGTCATAACATAGGATGACACAGAACTAGCTCCAATTCATCAATGTAATGTAGGCATGTATTCCGTATATAGTCATACGTGCTTATGGAAAAGAACTTGCATGACATCTTTTCTCCTACCCTCCCGTGGCAGCGGGGTCCTATTGGAAACTAAGGGATATTAAGGCCTCCTTTTAATAGAGAACCAGAAAAAAGCATTAGCACATAATGAATACATGAACTCCTCAAACTATGGTCATCACTGGGAGTGGTCCCGATTATTGTCACTTTGGGGTTGCCGGATCATAACACATAGTAGGTGACTATAGACTTGCAAGATAGGATCAAGAACTCACATATATTCATGAAAACATAATAGGTTCGGATCTGAAATCATGGCACTCGGGCCCTAGTGACAAGAATTAAGCATAGCAAAGTCATAGAAACATCAATCTCAGAACATAGTGGATACTAGGGATCAACCCTAACAAAACTAACTCGATTACATGATAAATCTCATCCAACCCATCACCGTCCAGCAAGCCTACGATGGAATTACTCACGCACGGCGGTGAGCATCATGAAATTGGTGATGGAGGATGGTTGATGATGACGATGGCGACGAATCCCCCTCTCCGGAGCCCCGAACGGACTCCAGATCAGCCCTCCCGAGAGAGGTTAGGGCTTGGCGGCGGCTCCGTATCGTAAAATGCGATGATTTCTTCTCTCTTATTTTTTTCTCCCCAAAAGCCAATATATGGAGTTGGAGTTGGCGTAAGAGGGTCTCCAGGGGGCACACGAGGTAGGGGGTGCGCCCCCACCCTCGTGGACAGGGTGTGGGCCCCCTGGTCTTCATCTTTGGCGAGGATTTTTTATTATTTTTTCTAAGATGTTCCGTGGAGTTTCAGGTCATTCCGAGAACTTTTGTTTTCTGCATATAAAACAACATCATGGCAATTCTGCTGAAAACAGCGTCAGTCCGGGTTAGTTCCATTCAAATCATACAAGTTAGAGTCCAAAACAAGGGCAAAAGTGTTTGGAAAAGTGGATACAACGGAGATGTATCACTAACCCAGGGCCCGTTACGCCCTATCTGAATTAGGCCATGTAGCATCATCTGGGCCGTCCAATATGATTCCAGCCCGTTTTAACTTCCGGCCCATGTGTGGCCCATGACTTCTTTCGGCCCATATGAGGCCCTTTGTAACTCTTGGCCCATTAACGGCCCGTGGTGAAACCGCCCGTAATGAACAAAGGTATCACTTTATACCCATTAACGGCTCGTTATTCTATTGGGCGTTTCAGCCTAAGTTATCTTCGGCCTTCTCACGGCCCATTGATTCTTAGGCTCATTTGCAGATTCGTTACATACGGCCCGTTCGCTCATTTTCTGCTTGTGGGCCAAATTCAGCCCGTCGTTACAGTCGGCCCGTTTGCGGACCATTAATACGTTGGGCCGTTTTCATGTCAAAAAACCCGTTGGGCTGTTTTCATAGAGTTATCAAATACGGTCTATTGACGGCCCGTTATGGTCCATGAATTGTACGGCCCATGATTGGCGAAATGATGGTACGCCCCATAGAAGGCCCATGGATCTATGTCCCGTATGAGGACCATCGATCTACGGCCCGTAGAAGGCCCATGGGTCGTACGCCCGGTAGAAGTCCCATGGACCCTACGGCCCGTAGAAGGCCATGGACCCTAAGGCCCGTATAGAAGGCCAATGGATCCTACGGCCCGTATAGAAGGCCAATGGATCCTACGGCCGGAAGAAGGCCCATGGATCATATGGCCTGTAGGAGGCCCATGGTTACAACAGTCCGTGTGTTGCCATGATTATTTTGGCCTAGTTACCAAAAATAGGCTATTGTGGCCATTAGAAAAACACAGAAAAAGAACTACAATGACTACAAGCAAACAACTAAACAACACAATAAGGAAATAAATAAGCAAGCAATTAACGCTAGCCTATTACCGCTATTACACATATTACATCCACTGGGCATCAAAGTTTGCCACCAGTGCAAATATAGGGAACAAAGCAGCATATTACATACACTCGTCGTCAAAATTGGCCACCAGTGCAAATAAACACGGCAGCAAAACAAGAGCATAACTGAAAAAACTTCAGAAGAGCTCAAGAAACGTTATCCTGGGTATCCACCATGCTGGCAATAAGCTTAGCAAGCTGATTAGCTTTGTCCTGTTTGGCGCTAAAATCCTCCAACGCTTGCTGTTGCACCAGAAAGTATGCATCTGAATGCTCCAGGGACTTCCGCAGTCCTTCCGCTTATTGTTGCAGCACAGCTGATCGATGTCTTTTAGCTTGTAGTTGAGACTCAAGAAACCGAACTAATTCAGACAGTGAGTTTGAATAGCTTGTGCAAGCGGTAGTGGCCAGTAACTCGAACACTAAACCAAGATAGGACTTTGGGGTTGTCTCGCTGTCTTCAAGATAGTCTTCCTTAGCTATTTTATCAGCTTTGTTGGAGACCAACAAGGATGTGTCACTATCCTGAACCTTATCTGCATTACTTCCTTTACCATTGCTTAATAAGGCACTCTTCCCCAATATTCTGTCAGCATTCTAAAAGAAGAAATAAGCAGACACATAACAAGTTTAGCATGTACTAGTATATGAAACTCATTTTGGTGAACCAGTTCATTAGTAACGTGGACAGGATTAAACTACCAAGTCTTCTATTGCCAAGTACTAGTACATAATAAAAGCATCAAACAAACATATATCTATGTCCTGTGGTCACTGCATTGTCTTGCCAAATCAAAATAGAGACACGGTTCAAATCATATAAGTTCAGGACAAAGCAACAGTGAAAGAATACAAAGCGTGGGAAACTACACGGCACAACAAGATTTCAGATGGGTACCACGGGTCTACATGTACAACAACACTATTGGCTCTGTTATGATGCTAGTAATGTGCATGATATGAAAGTCAACTGTATACACAATTGAAATTCAAATCAAAAGAGCTATTGATAAGAGCAAACCTGTTAAAGAAACATGCATGAACATACCTGCTGTGCCATTGGAGTTTCGATTGGATCCTTCAATTTAAAAATAAGTTTGTATCAGTAAATACAGTGATACAAGAGCAAAGCAATCATAGTTAAAAAAAGGCGCGCCTAAGCGAGTGCTTAAGCGCGCCTAGGCTCTAGGCGTTGGCACAACGCATTGCGCATAACTATGCTTAATCTGTGCATAACTGCGCATAAGCATGCGCTTTGGTCAGTAAAGCGCAAGGCGGTGGCAAAACGCACAATTAACGCCTAGCGCTTTTTTGAACTATGATAGCAATGGAATCTTAAATTAGAACAGTTGTTCTTCAGGTTTAGGCACTTGTTCTACATGAACAGTACTGAAGACGCAAGAATATAATACTTAAAAATAGAAAATGAGCTCATAGACCTTACCACATTCTTGGTTCAGACCAAGATGTAACAAGGCATTCCCAAATATCGTCCGAAGAATGTGTCTCAGGAGAACGTAAGGGAATTTGATGAGTTTCTTTGCCGGTGAAGTACGTTTTCTTCAGGTAATTCCGATATTGCCACCAAGCATTCTTGAAGATAGTAGAGGTATTAGCACAGGTTACCTGATCCTGACTTTCCAAATCGGTCCTTCTCTATAGAGAAAATGGGAAAATTTGTGGTATTATAACCATCATGGAGGTAGGATGTATGGGACGAAGCAAAGTAATTGCCATGAATAACATTACTTACACATAACTCCTGGACAAACACCTGCAACTAGCATTTTCCTTCATCTTCAGTATAATATTTCCAAGATGGGAAGATACGCACATACGATTTAACAACATCAAATGCGATAGATGCTAAACTACGACTAGCTGGTTGTGCTTCCTCCACAGGAATAGGCATTCTAACTAGTGGAGTTGGGGTTCGCCGTGATAGTACTGGCCCTTTGGGCACTGGAGCTGCCTTACTAACTGCTCTTATTTGGGAGCTCTGTGGTGGAGATGGTGCTATGTCAATAGGAACTGGGTTACTATCAGCTGGGGCTGGGGTTAGATTGGGCGAAGCTGGTTCTCTGTCCATCGCAGTAGGGGTACAATCTACGAGAGTTTGTGTTATGTGTGGTAGGGTTGGTTCTTGTGCATGTACAACCGGGGTGCTATCTCCACCAAGAGGTAGCACTGTTTTATTTGAAGACCGTGTTTTTATTCCGCTAGATACTGGCACCACCCGCTCCAATTCAAATGGTTGATAAACAGGAAACATAGTTGAATGTACAGACATTGTATGAGAGACAGATGCAATAGATAGTGTGGAAAAAAGAGGGCATGAAATAGTTGACATGTATATTGTTTAACTAAAACGGATAGCATGACATAATTTCACATATATGATGTCTATCTAAACTGGATAGCATAGCATAACATAATTCAAAGATATGATGAATAACTAAACAGGATCTCATGAAATAATTCACCTACATGTTATCTAAGTAATCAGGATTGCATCATTTAATTCACATATGCGATTTATATGCTAAACAGAGGGCATTCGATATGATGTCTGAACTAAGAACATGGTGTTGAATATTGTGTATATGATGTCTAAACTATGCAATGCAAGACACCGTATGCATGATATGAGCAGTATAACCGTGCCCAAGTTAGAGCATACACCTTAGTGGGGGAATAGGACTGGTCATCTGTCTCTGAATCCATCTCTGAGGAGCTATCGGGACCCAACAAGAGATCTGCTTCGACAGGTAGCACTCTCTGCTCTGAAGGCCTTGTTTTCACTCCAGATTTTTCCATCTCCCACCCAAATGGCTGATTCACCGGAAGAGTAGTTTAATGTACAAACATTGTCGACAAATGGAAATGTAATGAAGAAAAGGATGGGCAAGATATCATTCAAATATATGATGCATGGTTAAACAGGATGGCATTGCACATTTCACATATATTATGGCTGGCTAAAAGACATGAGACTGCATAATTCCCATATATGATATAGAAACTAAACAGGTGGCATTACAGAACATGTCTAAACTAAGCAGATGACATATATGATGTCAAAAGTAGGCACTGCAATGCAACATATGCATGATATGACTAACATCATCATGCCAAGGTAGAGCAAACACCTTGGGGTAAATAGGAGTGGTCAGCGGCGTCTGAATCCGCCTCAGAACAGATATATTCCTCTAGATTACAATCTGGAGAGGGGTGAGGAGGGTTTTCCATTGAACCCACCATGGAGCGATGTCTGCATGACATTGTATTGCCGCGCAAAACTCTTCCCTTTTTCTCAACATGTTCAGCATGACTGTGTACAATATCTGACATGCATATGAAAAAAATATGGTGAGATTATGTAAGGAGAGCATGCAGAAATTTAGAGTGATGGTAACAACCAATGGATGGATCCAAAAATAATGATAGCAGGCTGATGATTGCTTTAAATTAATAAAAAGACAGATGATGATTGCTTTACTATTTGTTTCCCACCCAAGATGAACAACATAGGCATGCCATAGGTGAACCAGATATTAGACAGACATATTATTCATTGTTGCCTTGATATGTGCCCCACAACTAATTTAGAACTCAAGTTTGAACATTAATTTGGACCTGACTTGGGAGTCCAAGTGCTGAACAGGATGATAAAGTAGCAGGTAAGTTTAAGCAATGCATAACATAAGCAGAAACAAAAGAGTGCGACCTCTCTTGTGGACCCGTGTACTCCTCAGGTTCATCTGCTGAGTCGATGATGGTGATGTCGTTGGGGTGGGTGACGGCGGCAGGGAAGGAGATCTGAGGCGGCGAAATACGGTCAGGAGTCGTGATGTCTGGTTTGGTGGATGCTTCTGTCGATGGAGCAGCTCAGGTGAGGTGGACGACGTCGCGGAAGGAGCAAGACAAACCACACAAAGTTCCCTTCGACACGTACCTATAACTGAAGTAATTCTGTAAGGGCTCATTCGGCTTGCATGATTCTTAAAATGCAGGGATAGGAAAAACACCGGAATAGGATAGGAAAATGCACATGGTAAACAGAGCATTTGTAAACACAGGATTTCTATCAACTTGGGTGTTTGGTTTACAGGAATTGGAAGAGCAGAGGAATGCAAAGAAACATGGCCAAAATAAAGAGAAACCATATGAAAGCATGTACAGTTAGAATGTTATTCTGTCACTAATGCACTTGGTCTTGTTTGCATGCATAGGATTTTTAAAAGTAGGTCCAGGTGGATGTTTTTCTTCATTCCTTTCAACAAAATGCATGAATAATTGAATAGTAGAGTGCCATTGGAAAATTCCCTATTGCTATGTTTTTCCGTTGAACCAAAATAGCCCTAATGGATTGACGTGAATGTATAGTAATAAGTGATGCAACAAGTGTACAACCTCTTTGCCGTAGCCGTGTCTACCTCAGCATCATTGGGTTGGTCGCTAAAGCAGTTGAGGCAGAGGTGGCTGTCGGAGGTGTGGAGGAAGATCTGAGGAATCAGAGACGGCGTCCGTGGCACCGCTCACAGATGGATCGCTTACGTCGTTGGAGCAGCTCCGGTGAGCCGTAAGACGTCAAGGCTGAAGCAGTACAAGACAGACATCGTCAATCTCAAGTGGGATTCTAATAGCATCTCCAATAGATGATGTAAAATGGATGTAAAATTAACATCACCAAAGACCAC
Organism: Aegilops speltoides; assembly: GCA_021437245.1. Lineage (NCBI taxonomy): Eukaryota > Viridiplantae > Streptophyta > Magnoliopsida > Poales > Poaceae > Aegilops > Aegilops speltoides. Next base: position 473,569,592 of record CM038142.1, read on the forward strand.
CTGACTACAACAGATGAGGTAAAAACTGTTGACTCTGAACTTAACTGTCGAAACTGAAATTTACTCTGGAATCTGAATGCTACTGTCGAAACTGAACGCAATGGTAGCAGAGAGGCACTTGACATGTAGTTTTCGGAGGGCCTACAGTTCATCTTCAACCTGCACCCCCCTGAGCCGCCTGCCACCACCGGCCGAACCGCTGGCCCCAGCACCACCTCGCTGCCCCGAAACAACTCGCCACCGCCGCCCCGGCCAGCCCTCTAGCCCCCCCCCCCCACCCTGAACCCTAAGATAGATAGTGGGTACCTCTCCGTGAGCCCCGTCCCACTGCGGGTGGTTCTTCCTTAACTCCGTGAGCCCCCCAACCCCTAAAAATCGATCGACCCAAAAGTCGATTCACCGATCAAGTGTGGCTTAATCGAGCAGAGCAAAGAGCACAAGCGAGGGGAGAGCAGCAGCAGCAGCTGGGCGAAGCGAAAGCGATCGAAAGAGTCGAGCAGCAGCAGCAAGACCATGAAGGAAGGAAGGTGAGCCGAGCAGCAGCAGCAGATCCGGCTGGTATGGACGCCGCCACCGAAGGGGCCTCGCACTGGGGGAGAGCCGCCATGGAGATGTTGCCTGCGGCGCCGGCTTCAAGGTAGCCGCTCCATGGGGGTGCGGGATGGAGCACTGTCGGCGCTGGGAGGTCGAGTTAAGGAGAAGGTGCGATGCGATGAGTGTACAACCTCTTTGGTGGCGCCGAGTAGGCCTCGGCTTCGTCCGAGGCGTCGGTGAGGATGCTGCTGTTCCGGTGGAGCAGGTTAAGGCGGCGGTGTGGGGATAGAGCAGCCGGGATAGACGAGGCGATCGTCGGAGCAGCTCCTTGGAGGTGGAGGACGGGGCGGCTGAACCGGCGAGACGGTGAGATGGATGACGGATCCTCATCCGGGAAGGTGGACGAGGGACGTCGAGCTGTTGCGGTGGACGACATCATGGGGGAAGAGGCTCCGGCTAGGCAGCGGTGATGTGGCGGACGGAGGAGGTTGGGGTTTCGCGGCTGGAGCGGAGAGGTTATGGCGGCCTGGGATTTCGAATGGCGAAAAGGGGGCGATGGGAGGGGGTGAAGCATGACTTAGGGACGCGCTTGTCCAAAATGTAGGGTGTGTTACAAAAGTACCCCCCCCCCACCGATTTGAACTAGCGGCCCTTTCGGCTCAGGGTTAGAAGGGGGATTTCACGTGTCGGGATTTGGCAGCTGGAGGGAGTTTTCGTGCGCGTTGTAATTTCGGGATAGCAAGGCGCGGGTTGTGATGGCGCCAGTTTTGGGAGCACGATATCTAAATTTTCGGGATATAACAAGACGCGGGTTGAATTTTAGGGACAAGCCTAACATGTAGTAATATTGTACTTGTACGTACAAAATCAATTCGCACTTCCCTCAACCAAAAAGAAAACAAAAAAAAATAAAACTATTCACACCACACAAAGAGAGTGTCTTGCCCCATTTTACTATACAAATGCTATTCAAAGCTACTCCCTCCTTCCATCTATATAGGGCCTAATGCGTTTTTCGATGCTAACTTTGACCAAATATTAGAGCAATGATATATGACATGCAACTTACACAAAGCACACCGTTAACTTCGTCTGTGAAAGGTTCTTTCAATGATATAATTTTCACATTGTGCATGTCATGTACTATTAATCTTGTCAATAGTCAAAGGCGGTCTTAAAATCTCCTTACGCCCTATATAGATGGAAGGAGGGAGTATGAATCCATGTTATGTCCGATTAAATTTTTTAAACTTGCTGTATAATGCATGTAACCTACTCATACCAACATTTTAGTGCATTCCAAATGTCTATACTACCGCTGCAATTCAACTAAATTTGAATTCGTTTCTCTATTTCAATAAGAATCTACAATCATGATTGTTGCCAACTTCAACCATCATTCATGTATTACCTTAATAACACACCACATGATTACTATAGAGATAGATATGAACTATGTGTACTACATGAACTCAATTCTATTTTTGAATACACTTGATGTTGATTCAAATAATAGTACATTTGATGTACTAACTATATATTCATAATCTAAACCATGTTCCATACGTACACCGTGTTTATCACACAAAGTATAGTGCCCCGCCCCCTACATTATGACAAGTATTTAGACCTGAGTTGCAAAAGCCACACATTAGCCCAAATTATAATCAATGTTCTACATTATGATATCTTCTTCAAGTATCCGTATCCACTTTTTTATAATGAATTATGATCTTTGTTCGTCTTTTACACCTTCACGATCCTCTTCCACTAGCTAGCGCTAACTTTCTATCATGCATGCACACGCCCGCCCCCTCACACACCCTTAGCGTCCCCTCCATCGCGCACGTTCATTATTTCTCTTTAGGTCATCCACCAGCGGTGTGTGTAGGCCCCCGGCTCCTTCTTTCTGGCACATACCGGTCGATATACCTCTCTAGCCAAGTGTGCCTAGAACAAACACATATATACTCCCCCTCTTCTCTTCTCACCGTCCATGCCCCCATATGTCCAATACGATTCCACGCAGGTGCACACTCCCGTCCCTCTTTTCATTAATCACATGCTCACACACTCCTCCCCCCTCGACATGGTAGGCCACTCGCACCACCTCCTAGCCACACCCTCTCCCCATGTCTGCCTCTCCGGACCTTATTTTCTTCTGACACATGCAGGCGTGTATATGAACTGATCTCCCTACATATAGCCAGGTCGACTATAATTTGTTTTCACCAAGCACCAATACACTTACCTCGCTAGTTATGTCTCTCCTTTTCTCAGACACATGACGGTTGATCTTCCCTATGTAGTTACGCATGCTTACCACAACCATATCTTCTCCCCTCATCATCCTTGAATACCTCCCGACCCGTCTCTCACACGCACGTGCATAGACAGACAGACATCCCCCGCCCTCTCTTATTGATATTGCACGCATACCCTCCGTTTGTCTAGCAGGCCTCTCCCACCATTTGTGAGACGCCACTCCACCACCAACCCTCCGACGCTCTACCTTTGTCTTTTTCCCAACCTTATTCCTCTGCTACACATATCCATGGATGTAGATCGATCTCCCTCAATACATAGCTCGGTCTCTCTCCTTCCCCACACATATACTAGTCGACCGGTCTCTACCCCCCCACACACACACACACACACCCGACAAAGAACGTTGTAGGTAGGTATCCATGCCACGGAGAAGAACTGCACCTCTGCCCTCTCTAATTCCAGTAGGCCAGCCGCCCTATATCTTTGACGTGGGCAAACACAAATTCGATGGCACTCTTTATCGATCGCGCAGCCACACACTTCATCCATGTTTTCAATTCTATCGATATCTCACGTCCATGACTCCGTTTCACACACATTGCATATGTTACATTTTTCTGATTCAGATATCATCAACACATTGCCTCTGTTTCGCACAAACCATCTCTCTCACACCCACCCACGTACGTACCTGCACCTAAAGAACAAGTGCACGCAGGACGCACGTACTCACATCTCGTCCCCGGCCACACCCGTGCGGGTACACGGTGGAGTTCGTTTCTGTACGAAAAGGCATCCCACGTGATAATCTGACGCGTGTAGCAGTTGTTTACTCGATGGAGGGTCGGGTACCATGCCTAGAATATAAAACGATTACCGTGGGGAAAATGTAAAAATGGGTTTGTCTCTCGTGAGTCTCGTCACACCATCTCACACAAGACCGCCGTGGCCTCTCTCTCTCAGCGTTGGTCAGTGATCCGCCGCATCCCGTCCGCCGGCGGAAAGGGAGGATGTGCATCGTCTCTCCGTTCGACGGCGTTGAGGCAGCTTGTCCCGATCTACGGTACCCGCTGTTCTCTCTGACCAAGCTCCGGCGCGGTAGGGCCTTCTCCACTTGCTCGCTGCCGCAGTATGGGCAGATCCCGGCCGTCGGCACCCTCCTAGTAACATCCCGACGACCCTCGGGTACAGCTTCCTCCGGCCTTGCTCCACTGCCCATCTTGCCGCGTTATTGCATGTGGATCTTCTTTAGTTGTTTGCTTAAATCGTATCTCGGCCAGCGTACTTTCCATCTTGCAATCTCATCCTCAAACCATTTTTGATAAACCACCATGTGCTATCTTTCCCTTTTTACATGGAACATGCTTCTTTTTTGTCGGCGTATGTGTCTTCAACTCGTGTTATTGGGCAGTAATTGTTTCCTTTCGACCTCCTTTTGCAAATAGGGCTATCCATTTTCACCTCGTTGCTATTGCGACCTTTTGGTGAACTGCACAAATCACTTTTCTGAAGAGTGTTTTGTGCAGTTCCGCCAAAATGTCACACGGGCAACATTTTTACATTTCTATGGGACTGCGGAAAGGGATATTGGTTTTGCTATCCTCCTCATCCAACTCCGTGCCTAATCTTCTCCAACAAGAATTTAGTCCTAAAGAGAGATCGTAGAGGTGATCGGCTTCTATTTATGTGTGTTATGTTTCATCATCTAGTTCCACTATTATTGTAATCACATTGACTGGATATCTTTGCAAACAGGGATGGTCCGCCTGATTTTAGTGGAGCTGCATAAAATGATCGGATTGTGGTGTCCTTCATACACCTCTTTTTTGGCTACAGAGCTGGGTGAAACTAGCTGCGAAGCAATGGACACTATGCCAAGGAAATGGAGCCATGCCTACGAACAGCATCGATCAATTATATTTTTTTTTCTTTATTTGTACACCTTCTCACAACTTTGTCTTCAGTTGTGATGTGAATATTGGCGCTGAACTGCGAACCATTGAGATGCATTAGCCATGGTAGTTTCATTTGTATTTGATGGAATGTTGTAACGAGATAATCTCGAGGCAAGACACATGAATCCTATGTTGAAACCTTTTTTTCCTGCGGGAACCAGAGTTGAAACCTTCATAGCATCACAGTACAATTTCATCAAAATTATGGGTACATATAAAAAAATCCTGAAGGATTGATAGCAATGCCAGAAAGATTCACCCCGGTCGTTGCGCCGCAGTAGTAATGACTAGTGAGCAGTCAAATCACAGAGCCCCACCTTCGCCACAGCAAGTTGCTCGGACGAAGCAACCATCATTTCTTTGTTCCTTGAATCTGATGGTACTCCCATATTCCCACAGTAATAAGTTGTTCGGGCAAATCAACCATCACTATATCCGCTCACGTGTGATGACCACAGGAGCTATCCATTCAGATTGCATGTTAAAAAAATAAAGGTCGATAACTAATGCGGCAAACTTTCAAAAAAAAACAAATGCGGCACCTCGGGCCAACTTGGCCAGATCGTATTTTGCACGAGAAATTCCACACCTGTTTCGTTGACATGTAGTCCCGTTCCAACATATCAGTGAGACGACGGCGAGTAGTAGGAGTATTTCCGAACTGACGTGTAGGCCGGGGCGCCCCTTCATGAACCGTGGCAAACTGGCAACCGTCCACCGACTCTTCGCGTTTCCCTCTCGATTTGGAACTGCTGTCGCATGCTCTTCCTCTCCCTCCTCCATTTTCCTTCAGCCCTTCACCCTTTCTTCTGCCATTGTTCGATCATCTTCTCCATGGAGGTAACAGGACAAAAACGACCCCGTTATTCTTGCCCCGATCTGAAAGATGAAGTGGTGGAGGAACTCATTGATCGGTGCGACGTCATCACCTCGGCTAGCATGGCAGGTTCGTTCAAGCCCATTCTTGACTCAACTAATAACATCATTACAAGGAACCCAAGAGTCAAGGATCGGTTTGATCTCCCTATCTTCTTCGCTGTGACCCTGATGACTGGCGCCGTCACGATGGAGGCCTTGCCCTGTGCAAGTTGATGCCGCTTGATAATGATACGTATGATGTTAACATGCCATCGCTTGAGGGCAAGGCTTGGGCAGGCGCAAATGGAGATTGGGTTGTTTACATTGGGTCCAACTGCGAGTGGGAACTTGTGGATGTGTACACTCGTGACCGGGTTCCACTTCCAAAAATCTCAGCAGACTGCCCAGAGGTTGAGCACACCGGTATTGTACGCACATTCAAATACAATCACGGTGACTGTCTTCTACGGAAGATAGCAATTTTTCGAGTTCCCACCCGCTCTTGGAATTACAACAACTATGAAGTTGTTGCTATCTTCGACAAGCTTGTTGCCATCGTTGCTGGTTTGACTCGATGGACATTGCTCAAAAATCAGTTTCTGTACACGCATGAGTACTATGATGCAATTCAATACAAGGGCCTTGTGTTTGCTGCCACCACTCGTGGCACTGTTTTTGCATGGAATCGTTATGATTTCGGTACGTTTGTCTTCCACCGTAATTATAATCGTTTCATCCACATGCATGCGGGTTAGCAAGTTTCCCTTTACTAATTAACCTTCTTCTTGTGTTTCCAAGGTCCTGTGAACATTCCACCACCTATACTTGAAAAAATTTATAACCAAGGGGGAGATGACGATGGTGATGATCACGAGCATGAGGACGAGCAGCGCCCATATACTCGTTGGCGCCTGGCAACTGATTCCGATGGATCACCTCTTCTCGTGTGTATACAGCCCACAGATGATGTTACTCCTAAGGAAGCAGGTGTAGTCTCCCATGGTCGCACTCTACGGACCTATTCCAACACCCGCTGCATGGTATTCGGGATGGATACTAGTGTGCTAACGCCAACACCTTCTCTTGGTACAGAATTGATAGTCTTGGAGAAAACTCGCTCTTCCTTGGACAAAACTATCCGATGATGGTGAAAGGCGATCCAACTGCTGTTGACACAACGTTACTAGCACCATTTATGAAAAGCAACTGTGTCTATACCTCGGACACTAGCGTGGTTCCCTACCCTGGTACTGATATAGTAGGCCACTTCAGCCTAGATGATCAGTCCTGCATTGGTCTCGAGATCGACAATAGATGCCCCGTCCCGGAGAATCACTTGTGGTTCAAAGCAAGCGTTTCCACCACCGAGGAATGGTTGAGTTGAAGTTCATTTCATTGCTTGTTATTTGTTGTGTGGTGAAAACTTTATTATTTATAATGTATCCTCGTTGTTGATGTGGGTTGATGACCTGTTGTATGTAATAAAATGATACGCCTGTGATAAACTTACTAAATTAATGAATGGCTTTCGAGTTACTTCTGTGAGTGAGTGGTGCGACGAGGCGGAAAATATTTTCCGAATACATAATTGTACGTGCATTGCAACAGGTTATCGGATGAGGCCAATCAACAATAGTAGTACACTATTTGTACTAGCTTCACATGCTTCAAGGCGTCGTGCGTTTTTTTCAGAGCCATATTGTACGTAACCAGCACCTCGAATCCTCGATACTAGTACTATATAGTAGGTAGTAGGAGTAGTAGGGTGGCATGGGCGTAACAAGCATTCACGCCGTGAGTACGGCACACGCCACCAAAGACGACTTCCATCGACACCATATTTCTTGGAGTCCGTATAGAGCAATCCTTCAACCTCATCGTTTCTCTAACTCAGCCATCGCTGGCAAGCAGGCGAGGTGGGGTTTTCCGATAGTCGGTTTCCTCAACTGCGGTCCCACTTGTAAGGCCAACTCCAACGCTCTATCAATATATGGATGTACTCTTCTTCCCAATACAAAAACTTGCATCCATTCTACTCCCTCCGTTGCACAATACATGCCTTCTACTACCTTTGTCCTAGTTTATAGGTCCCCTTTGTAGTTTGTGTCAAATTTTGACTAAAGATTTAACTAACAAAATAGTACAATATGGCACTAGTATCAAGGAAAATGTAGCACAAATTAACAATAGTATAATATGGCACTAGTATTTGAACAAATGTCAAGAAAATTTATCCCATTGGATTCGTATTTGAACATAGTTTTCAAAAATATAATGTTTGGTGACATGCGTAGACATTTTGTTATTTTAATCTATGGTCAAAATTTGGCACAAAATATAATGGGGACCAATAAACCCGGACGGAGGTAGTATTTGTCAAAATATATATGTATCTAGACATGTTTTAGTATATAGGCACATCCATTTTTGGACAAATGGAAGTCAAGTATTTTGGAACGGAGGGAGTACACAATAAATTTTTTAAGTTAGCACAACTAGTCTAATCCGAGAGCACAACCGAAGATTTGGTCGGGTTCTTCCTCCTTTTGCCGACATCGGGACATCCAAATCCGTGTCGTGTCATGAAAGAAAATAGAGTGGTACTACCTCCGTCCTGGTTTACAGGTCCCCTTTGTAGTTTGTGTCAAATTTTGACTAAGGATTTAACTAATAAAATGTTAATGCATGTCAAAAAAATATCTCATTGGATTTGTATTTGAACATAGTTTTCAAAAATATAATGTTTGGTAACATGCGTAAACATTTTGTTAGTTTAATCTATGGTCAAAATTTGATGCGAAATACAATGAGGACCAATAAACCCCGACGGAGGTAGTAGTTGATAAGTTGAAGCCACGAGATGTGCATCTTGGGTTAAACTGTAAATAGAATCTTACTACTCTTGAGTAACTCCAAAAGCGGCCACCGAAGATCTTTATTGGATTTGTTTTTCATCGCCAGCACGTTGAGGTGAAAGATGTGCAGGTTCAGTGGGTCCTCTTGCGTTTTCACTGACATGTGGGTCGCATGTGAGCAAACAGACGATGGGCTCTGCGCGTCCGCTGGCTGGCTGAGAAGAGAGATAGAGGAGGGCTGAGCACGGACTGCGGGAAATTTGTTCTACGTAACCAGCACCTTGATATTCCCGTGTGGTTGTTTCTAGAATAAAAAAAGGAGGTACCCCTACTTATGCTACTCCCACTACGCCTAGCCTAAGGTTAGTAGGTGACCTTCCGCTTGGCTCTTCGCCTCTTCCGGAAGTCGATGGTTCTACAATAGTGCTTCTGGCAATCTGACACCAAATGAACTGCTGCACATCCACTGCTTGTAAGCAAAAGTTTCTCCTCGTGCTGCGAGCCATCACAAGACGCGTTGGTGAGGGAGAAGTAATCAAGCTTCTCGTGCTTTACGTGAGTTGGCGGGACACATCAAAGTTATTTACTAGTAGTACGTACTCTCTCCAAAAAAGGGCTGACCATGTCATTGCTACCATCCCATGCTCCATCGTTGAGCACGTGCACTATTCATGTGCCATCGAGGAGAAAAAATATTGTGTAGGTGCCATCGAAGTGCACGACTCACTTACGAAAAAGGGTTTCCCCGCTTCCCCCGCATGACTCACTTACGCACTACTTATCTGATTATATCCATTTTCTTGCATGACACGTGCACCTTGATGCTAGATGTCTCGCGTGTTGGGAAAAGGATGAACAAAGCTCACGTAAAAGAAAAGAGTTGAAGAGCATAGATTCCCGACGACCGAGGAGGAGCAAGGAACCTTGCGCGTTTTTCCCTGTTTTTTGCTGCCCGCCCACCTATAAACAACTAAAAGAACATGAACTTTTCGCTAACCACTAGAAACGGTACATCAGGATGCTAAGTTGAAGATGTTTTATACTCCCTCCATTCCCAAATATAAGTCTTTTTAGATATTTCAATAAGGGACTACATACGAAACAAAATGAGTGAATCTACACTCTAAAATATGTCTGCATACATACGTATGTTGTAGTCTATTTGAAATGGCTAGAAAGACTTATATTTAGGAATGGAGGGAGTAGTTTATATTGAATTGTTGATAAGCACGCAACAAGCCACGCATGTACACAAGCCAACGCACTAACTCCATCTGATCCAACTCATGCACATACGCGCACAGCATGGAGCACACAACGCACGTACACAAGACGTGCATGCACACACGATCGGCCGCAGAATGCACGTGAATAACACATGCATGCGCACACACTCGGCTGCATGGAGGCGTGCGCCATCCGGGGCGACGTCCGGTCCGTCGTGCTACGGCGAAGCTCGCATGCAACGGCGCATACGCATCTCGTGCAGCACCTCTTTGTCGTTGTTGCTCAACTACTAGTCGAAGACGAAGACGATCGTAGCCTCGGCCTTAGAGCTAGCACCGATGGAAAAACACGCATGCTGCACACACACACGGGCACATACGGAGTGCCCACGACGTGGTAGTGGTGCATCCCCAGTCGCCTCTACTCCTTCTGCGCACGTTGTCTATCAAGGCGGCTGCATGCTAATGATGATGTGAGTGAGATCTTCTAGGAATCAGATGATGATCAGGAAAATTATGAGACACAAGGTGACGTACACCGTCAAGGTCCACGGTCAAGGGGGTGCTAGTAAGTGCTTAGATGTGCTTAGAGCAAGTACAATAGAGCTGAGTCAGCGGGCTATAAGGAATAAACTATAGTATATTTCTGCTTAGTTGGAGGAAAGAGAAGAGGAGAGAGAAGGTAAGCGGGCTCTTCGTGAAGAGCCAGCTCTATCACGTGCTCCTAGGCACTTTGTGAGAATGAAAGGTGGGCCACGGAACAAAAAAGTAGTAGTACACTCTTTTGATCTACTATTGTACATGTTGACTATAAGATGGGCTGTAGATGACATGGCACTGGCTTATAGCCAGCAGTAGCTATACTATTAATGCTCTTTAGATGAGGTGCTAAGTGCATTAAATGGCTTAGTAACTCAAGTCTTCAATGCATAGGTGCTTAGTTTATTGGTGCCACATCATATTTTATGCCTACGTGGCAGGCTTAGCAGCTATACATGGTGGAGCACTGGGAGAGGCCAAGGCTGGTCATAGTGGGGAGTAACTTGTATTGAACATATTACTATGTTACTCTAAACATCTCTATAAACCGGAAAGGAGGGAGTAGTAACATAGACTAGTGTCATATGCACTATGGGAGCACATGATATTTCCCGTCTGACCGATCCCAAGTTGGCTTCTCACCTTCTTGGCCCAACAAAACCCTCCCCCCCCCTGCTTCCTTGCCTGGCGCCACCGAGCCCGCCACTCCACATTGATGGCAAGTCGAGGCGACGCGACCTCTCACTTCTGCCGTTGAAGCGGCCACGACCGAGGGCACCGCCACGCACGCCCGCATTTCGACTACATAGTGGATAGTAACTTTTAGAGCAAGTACTATAATTAGATGACATAAGCAGGCTATAAGGATTTAAATATAGTATTTGTGCTTAGTTGAAGGAGAGAGAAGAGGAGAGAGAAGAGAAGCGGATTGTAAACGTGTACCGGTTGTACTCCAACATACTTTGTGAGACAAAAGGTGGGGCCATTATTAATGATATTGTATTTATACTAAAGGGACTAATGGACGCCTTAATTACTCCGTTTTTTTAGACAAACCTTGGTGGGGCTATTATTGACTTTTTTTGAGCTATTATTGACTTGGACGTGGGGTTTGGGGGCCAAAGGCCTACTATTATACTCGCACGACCGACCTGACATGCTCTACCCTAGCCGTCGTTGTATCATATGGTTTCGTGCCGTTCCAGATCTTAGCGCCGCCACGGAATTCTTCTCCAGCCCTCCTTCCTGCGCGCACCGCGAGAAGGGACAGCAGTCCTCCGAACCCCGCCTTTCGTGATCTTGTACGGGAGAGGGGCGATTAGGTTTTTGGGGAGCACACTACTGTGACTGCTGCCAGCGACGACTTCCTCAACGACAGCCTTCTTCCCCGACCTCGGTAACCTCTTCATCAACAACATGAGTGACAACACCAACCACATCGGTTCTGCTCCCGCTGTACAGTATGTGATTCTATCCTCCTGGTTTAGTCTGCATCATTACTTTGATGTTTGCAATTGTCGTCATGATATATTTACTGCTGATTCAGATTAAATATCATACTAAATTGCTCATATATTCAACAATCCAATCCAAAAACCTGATCACAGGCAATTTACTCTGAGTGGTTTTGCTGCGCTTTTGTAGCCGCCTACTTTTAAGGGGGTGCAATATAAAATGTGGCGCACAAGAGCAGTATATTGGTTTCAGATCATGTACTGCTATGACGCCACTAAGGGTAAGCCTGAGGGCGATCTTAATCCTACACAGCAGGAAGCTTTTCAGAACATGGATACCCTCTTCAAAGCGGCCCTGCTGAGTGTTCTTGACGATTCCATTGTGGATTCATATATGTCGTTTGACAGCGGCAAAGACATGTGGGCTGCGCCGAGGCCACGCTTGGGCCCTCGAACACCGCAACAAGTTGTACGTCATGGAGCAATTTCAGGACTACAAGATGACCGATGAGCGCCTGTTGTTCAGCAGACTCATGAGATACAGTCACTCTCTAAGGAACTTGAGTACTTTAAGTGTGTGTTACCGGACAAATTTGTTGTTGGGACCATCACTGCCAAGCTTCCAACTTCGTGGAACGATTTTGCTACTTCTCTGAAAAACAAGAGACATGAGTTTTCTATTTTGGATCTCATTAGCACTCTTGATTTTGAGGAGAAAGCGAGAGCAAAAGACACACGTGCTCGGGTCGTTTGAGGGAGCTTCTAGCGCCCACATGGTACACGAGAAGAACTTCCAGCCCAACCAGCCCCAAAACAACAAGAACAAATCTCAGGGGAAAGGCAAGTTTGATGCAAAGAACAAGCCATCACATTCTACCAAATTCAAGAAGAATTCTCATAACGGGAAGGATACAAACCTCAATTTTGGTAGCACCGCACAAAATTTATATGGCTGCATCTACCTGCTATCAGCTAACCTCATGGTGCTCCAGGTATTCCTACATTCGTAACTAGGTACAATGACCACCACAAGATGAAATTAGCTTATTCGTACGTTGACTTGTTGAATGCAGTGCGGAACGATCCTGTCATGTGTGGAGGAGCAAACAAGCAAAGGCTTGATGAAGATGGAAATCAACCAAGGACTTATGAAATTATATGTAATCTTCCTCGGGCAGGTCAAGATCCCTTCGTCCGTGATGATCGTGTTTTGTCATGCCGAGCTATTGATATGTGCTACTGTTTTGCAACACCGTTTAAGTATAGCTACTGTTTTCCTATCTTTTCAGATTCAGGACAATGAATATGATATCAGGGGAACTGCACAATATGGACCCATGTTGAGTCATCTCTATTGCCTCATGTGTTTGCTGCAAATGTGTCAGCATCAATTGCAAGATGAGGCAGCTAGCTAGCTGTGGAGTTGCCAACAACGGTTGCCAACATGCTCAAAGTGCTCGCAACATTGAGTAGAAACAAGCATGCCTAGGACATTAATGTGTGCGCAGGGAGGCCCTTTGCTCAGAGAAGCATCGACCGATTTTCTTTATTTCCACACCTTCTCACAGCTTTTTATATTGGTTATAGTATGGTGAATCATTGAGATGCATAGACATGCTGAACTTTTGTTCTTCTGAATGTTAGTTTAATGTGAGTGTTCGCATCCAAGATCAAGATCCTCTAATTTGGTGGATGCACACAGAGAAAATAAATCTCCTTCATTTACTCCATAACCACCCTATTAAATAGGCCTAGTAACAAACCAGGCGGATGCAGTGGCCGGTGGGCACATGCATCCTACATGCATGGCCAGTCAGCCAAGCCCATGGGCCAGCTCCAATGCAGCAACGCAAAAGAAGAGAGCGGTTCTTGGGAAAAGCGAGTAGTTAGTGCAGCGGGCCTTATAAACACGAATAACTCGCTCTCCCGCTTCCGTTTCCCCACCCAATTCCCCCTGCTCCCCAATCTTCCTCACTCGTCTAGAAAACCCCGCTCACCTTCTTCTTCACTTGTACAGAAAACGCCTGCTCCTCTTCTTCCACTCCTAGAGAAATCCCTAGCCCTCCTTCTTCCCCACTCGCACTGCCACTAGGGTCATCTCTGGCTACTCTGCTCAAACCCGTGAGCTCGGCGCGATGCCCACAAGGAAAATGGAGTCGGCTGGCCCCAGCGCCAAGAAGATGAGGCTCCCGCCAGCAGCGACGCCGGTTGTAGATCCCGCACCCGGTAGCGTGGGGAGAAGCGGCGAGCCCCCCCCCCCACCCGGATATGAGGAACCGGTAGAATCTCTGGTGGACCGCATCAGTGATCTCCCGGGCGTCATCCTTGAGGAGATCACCTCGCTTCTCCCCACCAAGGATTGCTGCCGCGCACAAGTCCTCTCAACTCGGTGGCGCCATCTATGGCGCACCGCGCCCCTCAATCTCGACTATCGCCGACATCCGTCCTTCCTGAATTTGATCTCATCGAGCCATCGTCTCTTCTCACCAGCAGGGCCCCGTTCAATGCCTCTGCATCCCGACAAGCAACCTGCTGACCCGGCAAGGTGGACGCTTGGCTGACATCCCTTGAATTCGGAAAACTCCAGTAGTTTGAATTCTACCATTACCACGAAAGTTTCATACCACGAACATACCAAAAATTCGTGCCCACACCACCGTTGTCCATCTCGCGGTTTTCCTCCTCTCTCCACACTGCCACCTTCGCCCGGTGCCATCTACTAGACGATCTGGTACAAATGCTTTGACTCCCACTGCTAAAAAAACTTTCGCTTGTGGTGGTTTATCTCTCGGAGGCCTCACTGCACAGCATCATCCACTCCAGTTGCCCTGCCCTGGAGCGATTGCTGATGTTTTGGGAATAGAAATCGGTATCAGTTGTCTCCAAATAAAGTCTCCTCACCTTAAAAGCATTGGAATTCGTGACCCGTTTAATAATCACAAGGAGTTGGTGTTTGGCTCCTCACTTTTTCAGGTACCGTATATTATCATCTACACATTTGTCATCATATGCTGCATTTTTCATTTGTGCGCATAAGTTTTATATCATCTTGGAGTACACTTTGGGTACTAATATTGTGTTATATGCTCAATGAAGAGTTCGTCCATTGATAGCCTATCAATGCTGCTGGATTCTGTCAAGATCATATATATCAGAATGTATAGTTTTGATCTGGACATAATTTTTGGCTTGTTGCGATGCTTTCGATCTCTAGAGAATTTATACATAGAGGTGATGATTTCATGCACATTGAAAGCCCGTATATATTGTACTAGAATTAACTATTTAGTTGTTGTTCTTTCGACATACTCTTTTTTCAGACCTTAATTGTTTTCAATCTTCATGTCTACTTAGGGAGAACCACATGGAGAAAAACATATAACCAATCATTGGCGTAATAAGCACAAGGATTTTCTCAGTTCTCATGACATTCATTTGAGGACAATAACGATGGGACGATATGCATCCAACCAGGCAAACAGAAGCTTTGTCACATTCTTCCTGTTGAACTCGAGGTTACTATTGTCCATGAGGCTTAATTTTTATAGCAAGAGATTTCTCACGGACGAACATGTTGAACAGCAAAAAAAGAAGTTTCAGGTGGACAAATGGGCTTCTAAACGTGCCCGGCTTATATTTACAATAAGTTGTAGACATCCTGAAATAATTTTTTTGCACAGGATGTTGATTTTATGGATCAGACCGATCCATTTGTTTGTGACTGCAAAAAAGAGTGGTTGGGTTAGATGTTACTATCATGTTCAATCTGGGTTTTGTATAAAAATTTGATGAACAATTAATCCTTGGGCTTTTTGTACCATTTGTATGCTTGACTTGCATGTTGTTGCCCTCATACTCCCCTCCACCTGCCACTACACTGCCACATCTTCCATGGCTGTTGTTCGTTCCCGTCTGAGGCCTTGCCGTCGTTCTCCGCCTTGGTTAGCCTGCTGTGCCCGCCGCCGTCTGGCGTTGTCAACATGGTCAACAACCAAGAGCTATCCAGAGATGACTGTACGTGGAGAGGCTGACAGTAGGGACCCACCAGGGTCATTGCATTTCGCAAGCAGGTGCCTCGTTATTACAAGCCAAAAAATTACTTCCTCCTAATTGTTTGACAACTAGGTTCCACGCCATTGTCAATGTAGTCAATAAACAAGAAAATTACACAACGAGCGGATAACACCAGGGACCCAGCAGCTCACCCAGTTGTTATTCAGTTTCAGAGACGGAGCTCAACTGCGTGTTGTGCGGGGGCTGTGGCCCGTCCAGCCCACTCTTACGCTTTTATTAAGCACATGACGAGCCCAGTTGATATATTTTTTCTTTCTGAAATT
Organism: Aegilops speltoides; assembly: GCA_021437245.1. Classification (NCBI taxonomy): domain Eukaryota; kingdom Viridiplantae; phylum Streptophyta; class Magnoliopsida; order Poales; family Poaceae; genus Aegilops; species Aegilops speltoides. The sequence goes on from CM038142.1 coordinate 473,585,619, forward strand.
GGCTAGCCCAGTTCTTTTTTTTTGGAGAATACCAAAACCGAGGTGTGACGCCCGGGTAGTTACGCTACAGTAACCCTCCGCTAATGATGCCACGTCACAACGATTACTGTTGATAGTCTTGCGATGATTCAAATCCCGTTCAAAATTCAAAATTGAAATAAAGTCAAACAATAAAAGTTTTTCAAAATTTAAAACAAAAATGTTCGGGAGATACCATATTTTACATAAGTCAATATGGTGTAATAAACACAAATTTATAAAATGCCTAAGTATTTTAAAATAAGTAAAAACAGAAAAGGAAAAGAAATAAAAGAAAGGAAAATGCTAAAAAAGAAAAACTAAAACTAAAACTAGAAAAAAAGAGAGAAACCCCAAGCTTCGCCCACTGACCATAGGCCCAATCTGGCCACCACCAGCCCCACCGCCCACCCCACACCCCACTCCTTAACCCCCACTCCCCTCGGTCCAACCCACCGCCACCGACACTTCAAAATATCTCACCTCCCTCTTTCCCCGATTGATCGGGATCGAGAGGAGGAGGACTCGACATCACGCCCGTCGCCCGTCAGATCACCCGGCGCCCGAGCTTCCCCAGATCGCCTCACCCCTCCCTCGCGGATCGCTCCACTCCAGAACGTCCCGTCGGCCTCCCGAACCTCGCCGCCCCATTTCCCAGACCCTACACTCTCGGTGAGGCCCCGGCCTCCTCTCTCTCCTCGCCCGCTCCTCTCTGCACAAGACGCACAGATTCTTGTTGCAAGCGCGGCCTACCATCATCAGACGCTACTCGTCGCCCGCGCCTCGGGCCTCCCCTACTACCACGCCTCGGTCGGTCGAGCCCCGCTCTATCGCGCCACTGCTGCTAGCCGCACTACCGCAGCTCCTAGCGTTCCTCCGCCCTTGCCGCCGCCCCAATCTCTTGCTTCTGCGCCACCCTCCTCTGTTGGCGCTCGCCCTGCGCTACGCCATGGACGACCTGCTCTCGCCGTCCACAGACTGCACCAGATTGTTCTGCTCGTTCGGCCGGCGCCTCGCCGGCAGATCCTGGCAAGCCCAGCGCCATTGGCTGCTGGCCACGGCCGCTGGCGCTAAATCTGCGTGCCCTTCCCCGCTTGCCTCCCGTCGCCGCCTGCCACTGCGCGTTGGCCCGCGCCCGCCGCTGCCATCCCGCCGGCGTCCCCCTCCGGCGAGCAACCGTGCCGTGCCGTCCCCTCGCCTTGGTCGTTGCTCGGGGCTGCGGTCATGCCCGCAGCAACCGTTCGGGCTATGCCCGATAACCACGCCCGATAGGCCCCCTGGGCCTATGACGTGGGGGCCCCACCCCACAAAACGTTTTAAAAAAAAGAGTTAAATAATAATAATTAATTAATTAAATAATAATAATTAAATTAATTAATTAAGAAATTAATTAAGTTAATTAATCATTATTAGATTAACCTAATTAACTAATTAGTTTAATTAAACAGTAGTTCGATTAGTTAAACACTGATTAGGCTAAACAGTCAATGACCATGGGACCCACATGTCACCGACCACCAACGCCTTTGTTGATCGCGGACGTCATGTCGATGTCATGCCGACGTCGGCGTGCCTCGCTCGATAATGTTGAATTTAAATAATAAAATAAATCCTAAAATGAATTAAATCTTTTAAAATTAATATAAAATAAACCGTAGCTTCGGATGGAAAAACTTTGTACATGAAAGTTGCTCGAACGAAGAGATTTAATCCGGAACGCAGCCCGTTTGTCCGCCACGCATCCCTAACCTATCGAACTCGCAACTTTCCTCCGCGGCTCCTCGCCTCAAAACGTGAAACATCGGGGATACTTTCTGGATGTTTCCCTCCTTCACCGTATCACCTCATACCGCGTTAGAACACGCCTAGCTCGCTTGTTGTCTGTTATGCACTTGCTTGCTATGTATTTACTATTTCTCCTCTCTTCTCTCCGGTGACCCGTGTGACGATGTTGATGCCTCGTGGTCGACTACGCCACCGACGACCCTCCTTGTCTGAGCAACCAGGCAAGCCCCCTTGATCACCAGATATTGCCTATTCTCCTCTATACTGCTTGCATTAGAGTAGTGTAGCATGTTACTGCTTTCCGTTGATCCTATTCTGATGCATAGCCTAACATTGTTGCTACATCTGTTGATACCTTACCTGCAATCCTAAATGCTTAGTATAGGATGCTAGTTTATCATCATTGGCCCTACATTCTTGTCAGTCTGCCTTGCTATACTATCGGGCCGTGATCACTTGGGAGGTGATCACGGGTATATACTATACATACATACATACTATACAGATGGTGACTAAAGTCGGGTCAGCTCGGTGAGTACCCGCAAGTGATTCTGATGAGGGGGCTGAAAGGACAGGTGGCTCCATCCCGGTAGAGGTGGGCCTGGGTTCCCGACGGCCCCGATCACATTACTTTGGCGGAGCGACAGGCAGGTTGAGACCACCTAGGAGACAGGTGGGCTCGGCCTGCTCGGCGTTCATGGATACTTAACACGCTTAACAAGATCTTGGTATTTGATCCGAGTCCGCCATTTGGTCTATACGCACTAACCATCTACGTGGGAGTAGTTATGGGTATCCCGCGTCGTGGTATCACCAAGCCTTCGTGACGCCACGACGAGCGCGCGCCGGATTGGAACGTAAGCTCGCTCTTGTATTAAGGGGCTAGTTACGCTTCCGGCCACCCACGCAACATGCAGTGTGCATTGGGCGATGGGCCTGCACTGTGGCGCTTAGGTTTAGACCGCGCGTCTTGACCTCTCTGTTGTGCCTAGGTGGGGCTGCGACGTGTCGATCTTCCGAGGCCGGGCATGACCCAGGAAAGTGTGTCCGGCCAAATGGGATCGAGCGTGTTGGGTTATGTGGTGCACCCCTGCAGGGAAGTTAATCTATTCGAATAGCCGTGATCTTCGGTAACAGGACGACTTGAAGTTGTACCTTGACCATATGACAACTAGAACCGGATACTTAATAAAACACACCCTTCCAAGTGCCAGATACAACCCGGTGATCGCTCTCTAACAGGGCGACGAGGAGAGGATCGCCGGGTAGGATTATGCTATGCGATGCTATTGGAGATGCTACTGGAGGTGCTACTTGGAGATGCTACTTGGAGATGCTACTTGGAGGACTTCAGTCTACTCTCTTCTACATGCTGCAAGACGGAGGCTGCCAGAAGCGTAGTCTTCGATAGGACTAGCTATCCCCCTCTTATTCTGGCATTCTGCAGTTCAGTCCACTCATATGGCCTCCTTACACATATACCCATGCATATGTAGTGTAGTTCCTTGCTTGCGAGTACTTTGGATGAGTACTCACGGTTGCTTTCTCCCCTTTTTCCCCTTTCCCTTCTTTTTCGGTTGTCGCAACCAGATGTTTGAGCCTCAGAGCGACGCCACCGTCGATTTACGACTACTACTAATCGGAGGTGCCTACTACTATGTGCGGTGTGGCGGACGGCGACCAGAGTAACTTAGGAGGATCCTGCAGAGGCTGCGCCTCTTCGATCAGATCCCAGTTTGTGCTAGCCTTCTTAAGGCAAACTTGTTTAACTTATGTCGTAGATCAGATATTGTTGCTTCCACGACTCGCCTATGATCGAAAGCACTTGTATTCGAGCCCTCGAGGCCCCTGGCTTGTATTATGATGCTTGTATGACTTATTTATGTTTTTAGAGTTGTGTTGTGATATCTTCCGTGAGTCCTCGATCTTGATCGCACACGCTTTGCGTGCATGATTAGTGTACGATTGAATCGGGGCGCCACAAGTTGGTATCGAGCCGATTGCTGTAGGAATCCCCCTTCCACACTCTTTGGCCGAAGTCGAGTCTAGACATTGCAAAAACTTTTACTAACATGGCTGTGTGCCTTACGGGCCCACGTCGCCATTGGGTGGTATTAGGATCTTTTATTCCTCGACCTATACTCTGGGACTCTTATCTCTCTTCTATTCGGGTTAAATGAATTTTGCTCGTTATCACTTTCACCCGGAGAGCGCCTCATTCCAGATGATGGCCTGCTTCACCAGAAGATTCCGAAGATACTCTTTGATATTCTCTCGAGACTTTGTGCCCATCACTTTTGCTATTCCCGGCCACCGATAAATCCTTATGGATAACTACTTACACTTGCCATTCATACGATCATCCCCCATTGATCTTGTATTACAAGATACCCCAAAGTTTTCTCTATTATTCCGAGAATACTTTGTGCCTACTGCCTAGCAGTTCTTTGCCACATGAATACCCCTTCAAATAAATCCTCGCACTTGTCGAGTATCCACTCATCCCCAGTTGTTCATGTGTTTCATAAAAGTCTTCCAAATGCTATTCGACCTTCTGAGCATCCTCTTTGAACTATTGCTCTGCAAATACTGGTATGCTTACATTATGGATGCTCCCATATCACTAGTAATATTCATTAGTATCTTTTGACACTATCATTTTGATCCTATTGATTCAAGATGTGTGCGAATGCACAAAATCATCAATTGACCCTTCTAAATTATCTTTCCGGCTTAGACGTCATTTTAAACATGAGCTGGATCTCGACCAACCAAATTGCCATCGATTGTACCCCTAAGCCTACTCAACTTATCCATCCTTGATCAGAGCGTTGCTTCTGATCCCCTGATTTGGAAATCATAATTCTTTTGCAATTGAACTTTGGATTAGTCAGATGTTTCTATAATCAGATCTCCTTGCATTGTTTCTTCCTCTGGTTGAGTACCGATGCTCACATGAGATCCCTTGAGGACCACCGGATCCTTTGTTGGGTTTCATCCGATAATGTCCTCCATATTCAATCACTTTGGAAGTTCTTTCTCCATTGGTAAATCCTATCCTTTGATTGACCAACCAGGCTCGCTTTCGAAATGGTGATATTTACTATTGAAGTTTGTGGTATATGTTCCTAATAGACCCTGATGGGTTGAACCTATGCCTTCCTTAATATGTGTGAACTTGAATGTTTTCACGGGCCATACACTCCTGGTATTCTGCCAGATAATATTTCAACACTACAACTTCCTCGAAAGTGAGAAGTGAATGAAAGGTTATGCATTGGAGAAGTGGAGTCGACCTTGAACCTTGCGCCCATGCCCATGGACACGATAGATCGATCATTAAAGCTTCTCTTCAATGATATATTCCTTGGTATAAGTTTATCTTATATCCGGGATCCGCATTTTTCAATTATGGTTCGACCATGTTCTCCTCAGAATACCATTTTCGATGCAAGTGTAAGCACTTGTCTTCGTGGATCAATACCCGGTACAACCTCTACTTTGATCTCGCCATCGAATATTACCCCTAGTATCTCGAGATTATCTTGAACCGCATAACTACCTATGAGATCATCATCAAGTGCTACATTCTCACTGATTCCAATTTTTCATGGGCTCTGAGTTGTTAATCACTCAAAGACACCGATAACTGACTCGAGTCCGCATCGCGATTAAGCTACTCTTGGTAACCTTCATTACTTACGAGTTTGAACTCCATCACGTCATTCCTAGCCTGATCGGCTATATCATTTTGTGCTAAATTTTAACTATGCTACCTGGTCCTTTCTTCCCGAAGCACAATTTTCAACGATGAGCTAAGCTTACGTTGATTTTCCTCGTCATATCATTTCACCTTGAACAACAAGCTTGATTTCAAGTTTGTGTCGTACCCATTGTTCCAATAACCTTTTGCTTCATAATTCCTTTAACATGATGTCATCGCCGATGGATTACATCTTCGTGGAGCCTCTCGACAAAATTTGTCGTGATCATCATCAACATCTTGACTCCTTCCTGGATATCTATTGAATTCATGATGAGAAATACCATCCTTGCCTTCGATGATTTGTGTTGTCATCGACCACTTTAATGCCTTCCCTCCAACACAAACTTGTTCGTGTTTGGTGTTGTACCTTGAGATCCTTGCTACCCAGCATTGTTCTTCTTTACCTTGGAATATTACCACCTTTTATGTCAAGGATGTCGTGAGGAATTCACCACCCTTAAAAATTCTTGATAACAGTAATACTTCTCACCATCACCATTCTTTCTTGGTCCCTGTGTTGGTTCTAACTAGGATACCAACAGGTGGATGGTGCTGTTTGGATTCTGTCCTTCTAGCAACCCTATTGCTTTGAAGTTATTGGTCTATAGTTTCATTCTACGTATATGGCTTATTGAATCACCATTCTGACATTGGTCGTGCAACCCAACCCATATTTTGGGCGCACCTTTCAACCAATGTTTAATTGTGTATGTTTTCCTCGAGCATACTTCCTTATATCATTTGATCTGACAAATGTTATCTCCTTGTTCACTTAAGTATGGAAATCCATCTTTTGGGAATCTCAATGAATTGTCGCTGAGTCCATCAGCCACCCCTCACCCTCTCTTTGGTTTAATGATGAACTCTTGTTTCAAGACTCGCTTCCATAGTCCATTTCCCGAGAATCTTACAATGTCATCTCGTCAAATTATGTCGCACCTTTTCTTCTCAGGCATCCAAAGTCTGAGGTATCGTGACACCAATCAGATCTGAATCTCGGCCAGATATGATGGTTGGAGCATTTCCAAGAATCATAGCATTTGTCTTTATATAACCCAGTAGGGTGATATCATGCCTAGCACACCTGGCCGGAGGACCTATTGTTATATTTTCCTTTTTAACAAGGCTAACCATTTTTCCATGAGGAAATTGAATGCCTCGTTTAATAAGTTATCCTGATGGATCCTTCGTGTATCCGAAGTTCGACCTTTGCTTGAAGACCATGTCAATGCTATCTCAAAGCATGTCTGTGGTACTCCAATTTTCAACAAGAACATTTAAAGCCCAATGCTAAAGGTTACTTGCTCAAATTATCCAAACATCGCTGTATGGGTAATGTCATGAAGTTTCTCTCCCCTTACCTAAAGGGGTTTTCTACATTATATCTTGTCACAGATATCAGGCCCTGCTTGTCCTTGGGAAGGATATACCCCTGAAATATGTGTTTAAACGCATTTTCCTTTCCATTGTTTTGTTTAGCCTTTCTTGTAATCTACTTAACTAAGTAGTGATAATTCCCTGCTTATGTAAACACCTCGGTGTACAACTTTGTCAGTAAGACCCTGTTGCTTTTGTTGATGGCATCCCGGTAACCACTTATGGACAAGAACTTTGCCTTTTGGTCCGCCTCGTTCAATAAGCAGGAAAATTTCTCTCTTCGTTCCCGTCCTTGGTACCGACATTGTTGCCAGCATAGCTGACAAGCTATTCACTCACATGCCTCCCTGTCGCGGCTATGCAAGATGTCACCGCCCTTCCTACTTTAACCCACATGGTGGCCCATAACCCACAGTTCCACGGGATCGAAACCTGACTCTCCTGAACACCCCGTTGCCAAAGTTATTCCTAGAGCTTGACTTTGTATGTAGTTCACGGCCCCCGCCTAGTGATCTATTCTGCATCGAGACGCAATACTTATTCCGTTGCTTGAACCCTTTTCATGCCTGCTTGCATCGAATGATTGCTGCCCTTCAAACTTCCCATGACACCTCCTTACTTTGCTCTTGATATTTTTGTAAGTTTTAATTCGAGAGTTACTTCCGCCACCTTCCTTGATATTATTAACCAGATAGTCGACCTTGCTGAGGTCAGTTCTCCTAGAATGCCCACCCTTTATTCTTTTGTAAGTACGATGGAGTTCCTGAAGAAAAGAACGCCGACTTCATCATGATGACCCGAAGCAGAGAAATGAAGACATCAATGTAATGGATCGACCTCTTCGAGAAGAGCAACCGAGACCGAGAAGATCTGTTAGAAATATCGTAACCAGACCTTTCTCGCTTACTCTGCCTCTTAAATCTCGGGACGAGATTTCTTGTAGTGGAGGAGAATTGTGACGCCCGGGTAGTTACGCTACAGTAACCCTCCGCTAATGATGCCACGCCACAACGACATCGTTGATAGTCTTGCGATGATTCAAATCCTGCTCAAAATTCAAAATTCAAGTAAAGTCAAACAATAAAAGTTTTTCAAAATTTAAAACAAAATGTTAGGAGATACCATATTTTACATAAGTCAATATGGTGTAATAGACACAAATTTATAAAATGCCTAAGTATTTTAAAATAAGTAAAACAGAAAAGGAAAAGAAATAAAAGAAAGGAAAATGCTAAAAAGAAAAACTAAAACTAAAACTAGAAAAAGAGAGAAACCCCGGGCTTCGCCCACCGACCACAGCCCAATCACCACCACCAGCCCCTACCGCCCACCCCACACCCCACTCCTTAACCCCCACTCCCCTCGGTCCAACCCACCGCCATCGACACTTCAAAATATCTCACCCTCCCTCTCTCCCGATTGATCGGGATCGAGAGGAGGAGGACCCACATCGCGCCCCATCGCCATCAGATCAGCGCCGCGCCGAGCTTCCCCGCCGGTGCCTCGCCCTCCCTCGCGGACTGCTCCACTCCGCCGTGTCGTCCCGTCGGCCTCCCGAACCTCGCCGCGCCCATTTCCCAGACCCTACACTCCCGTGAGGCTCCCTCCTCTCTCTCCCTCGCCCGCTCCCTCTCTGCGACGCTGACGCCTTTGCTGCAAGGCGGCGCGCCCACCGCCGCGCGCTACTCGTCGCCGCGCGCCTCGGGCCTCCCACTCGCGCCGCCTCGCCTCAGTCGGCCGAGCCTCAGTTTATCGCGCCACCGCTGCTAGCCGCACCAGCGCCGCAGCTCTGGCGTTCCTCTGCCTTTTTGCCGCCCCAATCTCTTGTTGCTGCGCCACCCTCTGTGTTGGCGCTCTGCCCTGCGCCCGCGCGCGGACGACCTGGCTCGCCGTCCCACAGCACCGCCAGTACTTGCCCTGTTCAACTGGCGCCTCGCCGGCAGATCCGGCAAGCCCAGCGCTCATTGCGGCCACGGCCGCTTGGCGCCAAACTGCGTGCCCTTCCCCGCTTGCCTCCCGTCGCCGCCTGCCACTTCGCGTTGGCCCGCGCCCGCCGCTGCCATCCCGCCGGCGTCCCCCTCCGGCGAGCAACCGTGTCGTGCCGTCCCCTCGCCTTGGTCGTTGCTCGTGGCTGCGGTCATGCCCGCAGCAACCGTTCGGGCTATGCCCGATAACCACGCCCGATAGGCCCCCTGGGCCTATGACGTGGGGGCCCCACCCCACAAAACGTTTTAAAAAAAAGAGTTAAATAATAATAATAATTTATTAAATAATAATAATTAAATTAATTAATTAAGAAATTAATTAAGTTAATTAATCATTATTAGATTAACCTAATTAACTAATTAGTTTAATTAAACAGTAGTTAGATTAGTTAAACACTGATTAGGCTAAACAGCCAATGACCAGTGGGACCCACATGTCAGTTGACCAGTCAACGCCTTTGTTGACTGCTGACGTCATGCTGATGTCATGCTGACGTGAGCATGCACTGTTCTGGATAATGTTGAATTTAAATAGTTAAATAAATCCTAAAAATGAATTAAATCTTTTAAAATTAATATAAAATAAACCGTAGCTCGGATGGAAAAACTTTGTACATGAAAGTTGCTCAGAACGAAGAGACGAATCCGGAAACGCTGCCCGTTTGTCCGCCACGCATCCCTAACCTATCGAACTCGCAACTTTCCCCCTCCGGCTCCTCTGCCCGAAAACGTGAAACACTGGGGATACTTTCCCGGATGTTTCCCTCCTTCACCGGTATCACCTCATACCGCGTTACAACATGTCTAGCTCTGCTTGTTGTCCTGTTATGCACTTGCTTGCTATGTATTTACTATTTCTCCCTCTCTTCTCTCCGGTAGACCCGTGATTTATCTTGATGCCACAGTGGTCGACTACGCCACCGACGACCCTCCTTGTCGAGCAACCGTGCAAGCCCCCCCCTTGATCACCAGATATCGCCTATTCTCCTCTATACTGCTTGCATTAGAGTAGTGTAGCATGTTACTTATTTCCGTTGATCCTATTCTCGATGCATAGCCTGACATTGTTGCTACATCTGCTGATACCTTACCGCAATCCTAAATGCTTAGTATAGGATGCTAGTTTATCATCATTGGCCCTACATTCTTGTCACCGCCTTGCTATACTATCGGGCCGTGATCACTTGGGAGGTGATCACGGTATATACTATACATACATACATACTATACAGATGGTGACTAAAGTCGGGTCAGCTCGGAGTACCCGCAAGTGATTCTCGATGAGGGGCTGAAAGGACAGTGGCTCCATCCCGGTAGAGGTGGGCCTGGGTTCCCGACGGCCCCGATCACATTACTTTAGGCGGAGCGGCAGGCAGGTTGAGACCACCTAGGAGACAGTGGGCTGGCCTGCTCGGCGTTCATGGATACTTAACACGCTTAACGAGATCTTGGTATTTGATCCGAGTCGACCATTTGGTCTATACGCACTAACCATCTACATGGGAGTAGTTATGGGTATCCCGCGTCGTGGTATCACCGAAGCCTTCGTGGACGTCACGAACGAGCGGCGCTACGGATTGGAACGTAAGCTCGCTCTTGTATTAAGGGGCTAGTTCGCTTCCGGCCGCCCACGCAACGTGCGTGTGTGCATTGGGCGATGGGCCTGCACTGCTGGCGCTTAGGTTTAGACCGGCGTCTTGACCTCTCTGTTGTGCCTAGGTGGGGCTGCGACGTGTCGATCTTCCGAGGTCGGGCATGACCCAGGAAAGTGTGTCCGGCCAAATGGGATCGAGCGTGTTGGGTTATGTGGTGCACCCCTGCAGGGAAGTTAATCTATTCGAATAGCCGTGATCTTCGGTAACAGGATGACTTGAAGTTGTACCTTGACCTTATGACAACTAGAACCGGATACTTAATAAAACACACCCTTCCAAGTGCCAGATACAACCCGGTGATCGCTCTCTAACAGGGCGACGAGGAGAGGATCGCCGGGTAGGATGATGCTATGCGATGCTATTGGAGATGCTACTGGAGGTGCTACTTGGAGATGCTACTTGGAGATGCTACTTGGAGATGCTACTTGGAGGACTTCAGTCTACTCTCTTCTACATGCTGCAAGACGGAGGCTGCCAGAAGCGTAGTCTTCGATAGGACTAGCTATCCCCTCTTATTCGGCATTCTCAGCTCACCACTCATATGGCCTCCTTACACATATACCCATGCATATGTAGTGTAGTTCTTACTTGCAGTACTTTGGATGAGTACTCACGGTTGCTTTCTCCCCTTTTTCCCCTTTTCCTTCTTTACGGTTGTCGCAACCAGATGTTTGGAGCCCAGAGCGACGCCACCGTCGGCGGCGACTACTACACTAGAGGTGCCTACTACTATGTGCGAGCTCTTGACGACGACCAGGAGTAACTTAGGAGGATCGAGTGCAGAGGCATGCGCCTCTTCGATCTGATCCCAGTTTGTGCTAGCCTTCTTAAGGCAAACTTGTTTAACTTATGTCGTACTCAGATATTGTTGCTTCCACTGACTTCCTATGATCGAGCACTTGTATTCGAGCCCTCGAGGCCCCTGGCTTGTATTATGATGCTTGTATGACTTATTTATGTTTTTAGAGTTGTGTTGTGATATCTTCCCGTGAGTCCCTGATCTTGATCGTACACGTTTGCGTGCATGATTAGTGTACGATTGAATCGGGGGCGTCACACGAGGCCTACTTGCTTTTCTCAGCCCTGCTGGGCTGCAAATCTTTCAAGACGAGGAGGGATGTAAGTAGTAAGAAATGGGCTTCCCAGAAAACGGGCTATAAGTTGTAAGAAATGGGTCAAATTTTAAACCAAAGCCAACCGGCAATTGCATTAAAATATCATTTTTTTTCAGGATTTCTCTACTCTCTACTCTTATAAAAACCAAAGCCACTGGCAATTACATTAAAATATCATCTTTTCTCCCATAAGATAAACTACTCATACAAATGCATCTTCATGTTCCATGCAACGAACGGGCATCTTGCTAGTTAAGATTCTAAATTTCATTCATTTTTTTGCGGAGAATTGTTTTTTAAATTTTATTTTGATATAATTTTTTGAAAACTAGTTTTAACGTGACTTGAAATTTTGTGATTAAAAGAGTTCGGACCCCACCGAAATATGCAAAATTTCGTTGAATTTTTTAGCAGTGCCCAGAATATATGGTCTGTAATGCTAATAAAAAGAATATGGGCTTCAAATATCCTTAAGAATTAGCAAATGGGCTGTAAATTATTGAAAATAATGGCTAATGAGTTGTATGCTGTTTTCCACAGATTTTGGAGGCTGACTTCTGGGCCTACTAGGTTGACGATCACGCTGTCCTAAAAAAAAATTTGACGCGTACGCAAGGCTTTGTCAACTTAGTCAACACACAGCAGTGACTGTTGGATGTCCATCCAACGGTCGTCGTCTTCTTCAATCTCGATCTTCTGCTCCACCGCCCAAACCAAAGGTCTGCGGGACTGCTCTCTCCTCCTCCGTGGTGGCTGTCTTTGCCGCCGCCAGCCATCCCTCTAACCACCCACACATCCTGTTATTTTTCGGCGACGTCAGCCTCACCCCGCAGCCGACCAGTCAGCGCTCGTTCTCCCCTCAGCGTCGGCATCCGCTGCGGTGGCTTCGCCGGCTCCGGGTGGTTCTCTTCCTGGGCTCGCCCTCATCCACCCCGTTTGTGCTCTCGGTGCGGTGAGGTCAACATGGTCAACAAACAACAGCCATCGAAAAAGGCTGACAGTAGGGGCCCACACAGGAAAATGCCTCCTTATTATGCGCAAAATAATGATTCCTCCACCTGATAGCTGGGACCCACCGGGAGGGTCTCTGTATTTCGTGAAAAACGCTCCCCATTGTCACTCGGACCCACCGGAAATGCCTCCTTATTACGCACAAAAAAATGAATACTCCCCCTGCTAGCTGGGACTCACCTTGGTGGGAGGCTGACTTGTGGGCCTACTAAGTTTACGGGGACGGAGGGCTTAGTCAACTTAGTCAATATGAATGACTAACTCCAGTGACCGTACGATGTCCATCCAACGGCCATAGTGCCTCTTCAACCTCTGGTCTTCGTGCTCCAGCCGCCCAAAGCAGTGCCGGTCGTGTCGCGTGCTCTTGCCTCCCATGGCCATCTGTGATGCCGCGGAGGCCTCACCACCCCCTACTACTCCCACCGCTGGCCAGGCCATCCCTCTACGCACCCACACCCCCTGTTATTCTACGGCGACGGCAGCCTCACACCGCAGCCGAACGAGTGAACCCTCATACTCCTCTACGCGTGGGCATCCACTGCCGCGTCTTCCCCAGCTCCGCGTCGTCCCCTTCCTAGGCCTCGTCGTGGTGCTCTCAGCGCGGCATGGTCAATGTGGTCAACGACCCTCAGAAGAGTACTGTGCGTGGAGAGGCTGACAGCTGGGTCCACGGCGGCCGCAAGGAAGTGCCTCCTTATTACGCGCAAAATAACCCACCAGACGGGCCACCAGTATTTCGTGAAAACAATGTTTCCCCCCTGACTGCTAGGACCCACCAGCTACATCTTCGCACGCAAGGAAGTGCGTCCGGGCAAAAAAAAACCAAAACGATTCGCCCCCTGACTGCTGGGACCCACCAGCTACATTTTCGCAGTCAAGGAAGTGACTGACAGTCGGGACCCACCTGGTCGAAGCATACGTAGCGTTGTCATTCTGGTCGCGAACGTGTACGTACATACTGGTCATTGTAGAGGCGCGCACGTGTCATAGTAGAGGCGCGCACGTGTCGTAGTAGAGGCGCGCACGTAGCATGTACACGTACGTACAGCGACGAGGGTGCAAGAAAGAAAATACGGCCACGTACGTACATACGGGCAGGGTCTCAAACGCCTACTCGCGCATACGTAGATGGCTGGGTCAGAACAGAGAAACAGCGTCGTCGTCGTGTTCATGGGGAGCCAATCGGCTGGGTCGGAACGGAATGCATGGTCGTGTTCATCGGGAGGGCTTGGACGGAACAGGCGATGGAAACGAGGCCTGGCATACCGCACAATGGAGGAAACGGACCTCCTACGTTCGAAACGGGGTCCTGTTGATCGGGAGGGGTGTGGCGTACCGCAAAACGGAGGAAACGGACCTCCTACGGTCGAAACAGGGGTCATGTTGATCGGGAGGGGTGTGGCGTACCGCAAAACAGAGGAAACGGACCTCCTACGGTCGAAACGGGGGTCCTGTTGATCGGGAGGGGTGTGGCGTACCGCAAAACGGACAAAACAGACTTGTGTTGGAGCACTACGGTAGAAATGGGGGTCTTGTTCATCGGGAGGGGTGTGGTGTACCGCAAAACGGGACTCCACGGGATACTGTTCATCTCCACCATCAACCTCCTCCAGCCTCCACTGGCTACCGTCGACCTCCTCCAGCCTCCACGGCCTCCTGTTCATCCAGCCTCCACCGCTGCCATCGCACCACCATCGCTCAACCACCCTCCACGGGCACCCTCCACCGCTCACTGCTCATCCATCCCTCCACACCACGAGGTCCTGCTCAACCACCCTCCACGGCCACCCCTCCACCATCTATCGCTCATCCAGCCCTCCACACCACGGGTTCGGTTCATCCAGAGGCAACGCCACAGCTCACTGTTCATCCAACCCCCGCCGCAGTACCACTATTCATCCTATCGATCGGCTTCATTAGCAGCAAGAGCGAAGAATCGCCGATCGTCGGTCGATTAACACCCATCGATCGATCGCCGGGTTCGAGAACGATAGCTCGCAAAGGTAATCGCCGGGTTCATTAGAGCCCAACGCCGCGCTTCGGGTTGATTAGAGCCAACGCCTCACACATGTACGAGAGAAATGGGCATCGCTCGGCCCCCGACCTCCCACCGTAACCGGCCACTCCCCGAAATTTTCCTCCCCCTTGCTTCTACCATGGTTTTTTCCGTCATGGACGGCCCAAAGAATGTCATGCAACGATGTCTCTGGCCCGCCCAGGACGAAAAGCCCATTTTCTGTCATGATTTTTTGTCATAGAAGTAGGAGCCCACCACATCTATGATGATACCAGGTTTTGTCATAATTATCGTCATAGAAGTGTCATATGTATGACAGAAAAAAAATTCGTTTGGCCCAAAATGTCATGGATGTGTCTTTTTTTTGTAGTGCTTTACTCATTCTGTAATGCATCATCCCGCAACTAATTCATTAGTCACATTGCTTGCAAGGCTTATTATGATGTGAATTACCGAGAGGGCCCAGAGATACCTCTCTGATACTCGGAGTGACAAATCCTAATCTTGATCTATGCCAACCCAAAAAACACCTTCAAAGATACCTGTAGAGCACCTTTATAATCACCCAGTTACGTTGTGACGTTTGATAGCACACAAGGTATTCCTCCGGTATCCGGGAGTTGCATAATCTCATAATCAAAGGAATATGTATAATTCATGAAGAACGCAATAGCAATAAAACTTAACGATCATTATGCTAAGCTAACGGATGGGTCTTGTCCATCACATCATTCTCCTAATGATGTGATCCCATTCATCAAATGACAACACATGTCTATGGTTAGGAAACTTAACCATCTTCGATTAACGAACTAGTCTAGTAGAGGCTTACTAGGGACACTGTGTTTTGTCTATGTATTCATGCATGTATCAAGTTTCCGGTTAATACAATTCTAGCATGAATAATAAACATTTATCATGATATAAGGAAATATAAAATAACAACTTTATTATTGCCTCTAGGGCATATTTCCTTCATAAACATGTGGACATGATTATCGATCTCGGCTTTCGCTTGAGAACAAGTGAGGTCTAAGCTTGGGGGAGTTGATACGTCCATTTTACATCATGTTTTTATATTGATATTTATTGCATTATGGACAATTATTTCATGTTATAGTACAATACCTATGCTTTTTCTCTCTTATATTACAAGATTTACATGAAGGGGGAGGATGCCGGCAGCTGGAATTCTGGACTGGAAAGGAGCAAATATGAGATACCTATTCTGCACAACTCCAAATGTCCTGAAATTTTACGGAGAGTTGTTATGGAATATATAAAAAATATTGGGCAAAGAAACTACAGAAGGGGACCCACGAGGTGGTCACAAGCCTAGGGGCGCACCCTACCCCCTAGGGTGCGCCCAGGGCTTGTGGGCCCCTAGCCATCGTCTGGTGCCCATCTTCTGCTATATGGAGGGTTTTGACCTAGAAAAAAATTAGAAGAGAGCTTTCGGGATGAAGCACTGCCGTCTCAAGGCGGAACCGGGGCAGGAGAAACCTAGAGCTCTGGCAGAGCAATACTGCCAGGGAAACTTCCCTCCCGGAGGGGGAAATTGAAGCCATCGTCATCACCAACGATCCTCTCATCGTGGGAGGGTCAATCTTCATCACCATCTTCACTAGCACCATCTCCTCTCAAACCCTAATTCATCTCTTGTATTAAATCTTTGCCTCAGAACCTCAGATTGGTACCTGCAGGTTGCTAGTAGTGTTGATTACTTCTTGTAGTTGATGCTATTTGGTTTAATTGGTAGAAGATCATATGTTCAGATCCTTAATGACATTTATTGCCCCTCTGATCTTGAACATGAACATGCTTTGTGAGTTGTTATGTTTCTTCCTGAGGACATGGGGGGAGTTTTGTTATAAGTAATCATGTGAATTTGGTATTCGTTTGATATTTTGATGAGATGTATGTTGCCTTTCCTCTAGTGGTGTTATGTGAACGTCGACTACATGACACTTTACCATGATTTGGGCCTACGGGAAGGCATTGGGAAGTAGTAAGTAGATGATGGGTTGCTAGAGTGACAGAAGCTTAAACCCTAGTTTATGTGTTGCTTCATAAGGGGTTGATTTGGGTCCACATGTTTCCTGATATGGTTAGATTTATCTTAATCTTTCATAGTTGCAGATGCTTGCGAGAGGGGTTAATTAGAGGTGGGATGCTTGTCCAAGTAAGGACAGCACCCAAGCACCGGTCCACCCACATATCAAATTATCAAAGTAGCGAATGTGAATCATATTAGCATGATGAAAACTAACTTCACAGTAATTCCCATGTGTCCTCGGGAGCGCCTTGCTTTATATAAGAGTTCGGCCAGGCTTGTCCTTTGCTATAAAAAGGATTGGGACACTTTGCTTCACCTTTGTTACACTTTTTACTTGTTACCTGTTATGAATTATCTTATCACAAAACTATCTATTACCGATAATTTCAATGCCTGCAGAAAATACATTGCTGAAACCCCCTTGTCATTTCCTTCTGCTCCTTGTTGAGCTCGACACTCTTACTTATCGAAAGGACTATGATAGAGCCCCTATACTCGTGGGTCATCAGAAACCAAAGATGACAATACTTGAAACTATGCATTATGCCTAGCTAGGGGCATAAAACAATAGCGTTTGTTGGGAGGCAGCCCAATAGTTATCTTATTTTTTTCTTGTTTATTTTCTATTTTTGTGTGTTCACATAATTATGCTACTTTTATGATTGTGTTTTTTATGTTTTAATTAGTGTTTGTGCCAAGTAAAGCCTTTAGGATGGTTTGGATGATAGTTGACTTGATTCTGTGGAAAAACATAAACTTTTTTGCCTAGTTCTGGAATGTTTTAAATTCACATAAACTTGATTTTGCTCTGATTGTTTTCCACATAATTTACAAACAAATTGCCACATCTTCCTAATTTTTCAGAATGTTTAGAGTTACATAAGTATGAGCTTAATTCAGGTTTCTACAAACTGTTCTATTTTTGATAGATTCTGTTTTCGTTGCATTGTGTGCTTATTTTGATGAATCTATGGATTGTATCAGGGGGTATAAGCCATGGTAAAGTTAGAATACAATAGGTATAATGCAATAACAAATATGAACGTGTTTGCAACAGTACTTAAAGTAGTGATTTGTCTTCTTATACTGACGGATCTCATGAAGGTTTTGTTAAGTTCTGTGCGATTGAAGTTTTCAAGTTTTGGGTGAGATTACGATGGATGAAGGAATAAGGAGTGGCAAGAAACTAAGTTTGGGGATTCACGAGGCACCCCAAGTTCATATTCAAGGACTCCCAAGCAATTAAGCTTGGGGATGCCCCGGAAGGTATCCCCTCTTTTCTTCGAACGACCATCGATAATTTAACTTGGAGCTATATTTTATTCGTCACATATCATGAGTTTTGCTTGGAGAGTCATGTATGGTATGAGTCTTTGCTTTGTTTGCTTTTTAGTTTGTCACAGTCATCCTTACTGAACACACCTATTTGAGAGAGCCATATGTTATCATGATTTGTTAGAATTGCTCTATGTGCTTCACTTAATTTTTTTAGCTAGGCAATTGCTCTATGTGCTTCACTTAAATCTTTTAGAGCACGGTGGTGATTAATTTTTGAAGGAATACTTGCACTCTCATGCTTCACTTATATTATTTTGAGAGTTGATATGATTATGTTTTAAAGAAATGCACTCTCATGCCTCACTTATATTATTTTGAGAGTTGATATGAATTTTTTTGAAGAAATATTTGTGCTCTTGTGCTTCACTTAAATCTTTTTGAGATTTGATAATAGCAATGGTAATTTGCACGAGATATGAATTTGGTCCCAAAGTGATGAATATTCAAGAGGGATATAATAAAAACTTTCATAAAAGATCATTGGATATGATAAGTTTGATTCCTTGCAATAGTTTTGCGATATGGAGATAATAATATGTGATTCATGTTAGTGAATAATTGTGCTTTAGTAAAAATATTGGTGTTAAGGTTTGTGATTCCCCGTGTAAGCACAAAAGTCAATAGTTATGCAACAAAGTTACATGTTGCTTGTGGCGCATTATTCGGTGTTAGTTATGTTCAATGCATGTTTTTGATCGTTTTTGTTTTTTGGTTTGTCCCTTCTCAATCTATTTGCTAGCCTTCATTTGTACTAAGCGAGAATGTTGCTTGTGCATCCACCTCCTTAAACCAAAGTTGTGCCAAATGAGTCCACCATACCAACCTATATGTGGTGTTTCCTTACTGTTCCAAGTAAATTTGTATGTGCCAACTCTAATATTTGAAACATATTTCTGTTTTGTGTGCCCGTACCGCTCATGAAGCGGTAGGGGTGGCCAATATTTTGCATGCTGGGTATTTTATTCTCACGATGAGTGTTTATTCACTTGTAATTCCACGAGAGTGTGGCAGGTAATAGGGATGTCCGGTCCCGGAATGATTTTTTATATAATGTTAATAATAAATTTCTTGGAAAGTGTTGGTATGGAAGGCACCCGTGGATACGGCTAGCCATGGACTGTGTAAGAATGGTAGAAAGGAAATAAACTTTATTTTCTATCTGGGAACCGCCTTTGATTTATCTAGCATGAAAGATATTGGGAATTCTTGGTACTTTTCGTTGACAGGAAAAGCATGCCTCTCAAAATAATTTTATCTCTCAATTTATGCTATGAGCTCTGGAACCTCTAAAAATCTCTACTTCCTTCTGTGAAGGGCCTATCTATTTAATTTTATGCAATTTTTGTTTTATTTGAGTCTCTGTCTTCTCTTATACAGCACCAACTAGGGAACATTATTGTCGTACTTGTGCATTGGATGTAGCTAATATTTGAGTGTGCTTCATGAATGGATCAATGATTGAGCATAATGGGCTAGTGATAACTTTCTTTAGCATTGATATTTTGAAAGACACGATTGCTTGTTAGTATGTTTGAGTATTGATGTCTTCATGTCAAATTATAGATTATTGCTTTGAATCATTCAAGTCCAAATGTCCATGCTATAAAAGAAAAGATTGTATGATGAATATGATGGGTAGCACTCCACATCAAAAATTATGTTTTATCATTTACGTACTCAAGGACGAGCAGGAATTAATCTTGGGGGTGCTTGATGCGTATCCAACGTATCTATAATTTCTAATTGTTCCATGCTATTATAGTATCAATCTTGGATGTTTTATATACATTTACAAGCAACTTTATATCATTTTTGGGACTAACCTACTAACTTAGTGCCTAGTGCTAGTTGCTGTTTTTTGCTTGGTTTTCACTTTGCAGAATATCAATACCAAATGATGTCCAATTGCCACAAAACTTTTTGGAGATTTTTTTCGGGCAATAAGAGACCTTGGAAGCTTCGGGAGGGGATGAGAAGACGAAGTCGTGGCCCACTAGGCACCAGGGCGTGCCCTGGTACATAGTGGGGCCCACGAACCTCTGTTTACCTAACTCCGCCTCTAAAAATTCCCAAAAATCAAAAAACTATGTGGGAGTCCACGAAATACTTTTCCACTGCCGAAAGCCTCTGTTCTCGAGAGATCCCATCTGGGGACCCTTTTTGGCACTCCTCCGGAGGGGAAATCAATAACGGAGGGGCTCTACATCAACCTTGCCTCCCCCCCTGATGATGCATTAGTAGTTTACCATAGACCTATGGGGCCATAGTTAGTAGCTACATGGCTTCTTGTCTCTCGATGTTCTTCAATACAATGTTCTCCTTGATGTTCTATCCGATGTAATTCTTTTTTGCGGTGTGTTTGTTGGGATCCGATGAATTGTGAGTATATGATCGAGATCTATCCATGAATATTATTTGAGTTTTTTCTGAACTCTTTTATGCATGATTGTTATAGCTTCGTATTTATTCTCTGATCTATTGATTTGGTTTGGCCAACTAGATTGATTTATCTTGCGAAGGGAAGAGGTGCTTTGTGATGGGTTCATTCTTGCAGTGCTCAATCCCAGTGACCGAAAGGGACATGGCACGTACATATCGTTGCTATTAAGGGTAAAAAGATGGGGTTTATTCATGCGTCAGTTTATCTTGTCTACATCATGTCATCTTGCTTAAGGCGTTACTCCATTTTTTATGAACTTAATACACTAGATGCATGCTGGAAAGCAGCCAATGTGTGGAGTTATAGTAGTAGATGCATAATCATTTCGGTCTACTAATCTTGGACGTGATGCCTATATACATGATTATTGCCTTGGATATTGTCATAATTATTTGCTTTTCTATCAATTGCCCAAGAGTAATTTGTCTACCCACCGTATGCTATTTTCTCGAGAGAAGCCTCAAGTGAAAACTACGGCCCCTGGGTCTATCTTTTATCATATAAAAAATCCTAAAAATATTTGCTACAATTTTTCTTTATTTATTTTATTTTATATTTTTTGTGTTCTATTTATCTATCACCATACAATTTAATCTGGCAATTAACCATCAAGGGATTGACAACCCCTTGTTTGCGTTGGGCGCGAGGATTTGTTGTTTGTGTGCTGGTGTTGTTTACATAGAGTTGCTTGGTTCTCCTATTGGATTGATGACCTTAGTTTAATAACAGAGGGAAATACTTATCTCTATTGTACTGCATCATCCCCTCCTCTTTGAGGAAATCCCAACGTGTCTCACAAGTAGCAATGGTTTGAAAGAAAACAACGTATGCGATGGACAAATAGATAACAGATGTTATTTTACGAAAAACGTGTGCGATACTCAATGATCGAACACACGGTTGGATCTCATATGCGTGTGGGATTTCCAGTAGTACCACACATGCATGGTTACGTCTCATATGTGTGTGCTATTAATGGAAATACGGCAAACGTTTCAAACATGTATGTGTGTGTAATATCCGACAAAAAGAAGATAGTGCATATATGGAGCGCATGTGTGATAGGAATACCTATCGCACACAATTATTAAATGGACATGTTGATGATAGTAGAGCCCAAACTGGACTAGTGATGTTGCCAATCTCACTAGCTTGACAGTCAAAGGATTGGAACAGTGATGGAAATAAAAAATGGCTTGGACTTAATGAGAATGTAAAAGCGAAAATTAAAAGAGCGTTGATAAAGTTGAAATTTTTACACGAAGAAAATGGACCGGGGTCCATAGGTTCACTAGTGGTCTCTCTCTATAAGAAAACATAGTGTGGTAAACGAACTACATTTGGGTTCTGATTAAATTGCAATATTTATGGGCATGAATATCCATGACATAATTAGCATATGAGCATCACGTCCCAACATCTATAGACCGTTATCCCAACGCATCTATAGCTAATAGTCCACCCAAGACTGCTATCCAGCATGCATCTTAAAGTATTAGGCAAAAGCATAGTATTACAATAAGCATGATGACATGAAGTAGATGATATATTGTCTTCACTCAGCGTTCAAAGCAGAACTATGCAACAACCTTTTTATCCCTACATGCAACAACACAATACAAGCCTCTTCCACTTCCTGTCACTGCATTAGATTACTTGCAAGGTTGAATCCAACTATCATACACAACTCCCTCTGAAGATCAAACACCAAAATTGGCTGAAGAAAGAAGAATACATCGAAGAGCATATATGAATAAGTATTATGCAACAAATAAACCAAATAGATCTCAAAAGGGTTCATGGATAAATCTGATCATAAAGTGAAAATTCATCATATACCAACAAACAAACCAACAGATTACATCAAATGGATCACAACCTTGTAGGGAAGCTCATGTGATCTTTATATTGAGAAGCAAGGGAGAGAGAACCATCTAGCTACTGCTACAAACCCATAGTCTCAAGGAAACTACTCACAACCGATCATGTTGGCCTTCAAGTTGATGGAGATGGCCACCGTGAAGAATGCCCCCTCCAGGAGAGTACTGGAAAAGGCCTCCGGATTGGTCTTCACGAAATAGAGGTGTGCGGCGGCGGAAAATTAGGGCAAAATAAATTTCCAAAGGGTTTCAGGAGTATATGAAGGCACATGGACCAAGGGGCGGTGCATTAGTGGTTCATAGGGCCTACGTGACCCCACAACATGCCCCTGAAGCGTGGGTGGCACGTGGGGCCCATGGGAGGCCCCGGCCTTTGTCAGTGCTCCGTGGAAGCTTTTGAACTTGAAACTTCACAGGTTTTTTCTGTATTTTTTAGCCTGATAAAGTTGATTTTCTTGAAAAACCAAAAACATGCAAAAACATATATCAACTGGCATTGGGCACTGAATTAAATAGGCTAGCCCCCCCCCCCCCACACGCACACACACGCACACAAAACAATTGGTGCTAAAACTATGAAAAAATGATATAAACATTGCATAAAACAATAAAAAATTATAGATACATCTGAGACATACCAGCATCCCCAAGCTTAACCCCTACTCGTCCTCGAGTAGGTACATGATAAAATAATATTTTCTGATTTTAAATGACACTATCATGAATTAAAATCAATTTGATGTAATTAGGTATGACTTTAAAGGATAGTGATGCCAATAAATAGTCTATAGTTTATGCAAAGCAAGTAACATCAAAATATGTAAGCAAAATCATTCTTGCATTTCTTGGATGAATGCTTCACATCATGCTCATCACTATAACGTTTAGAAAGATGTCAGGTGTATCATGATACTTGATGCTCTAAGGTTTTATCATATCAAACATTGTGTCATAACATAACCTAGAGTGTCGGTCAAGTAAATGTGGGGACCCTGACACATAAGTCGTGATCACTGAATGCACGTGTACAGTGATCCCAGAGATCAATGATCACTGAACACACAGAAGCTGAAAAACAAGAGTCTTACATCCGCACATACCGTATTACACAAGTAGGACCATTATGGTCAAGTCTTGAGTATATCATCGCAGCGAAAATCTTCGTCGACAACTTGGACCCATGCCATCTATCTTACCCCTACAGGCATTCTGCCTAGGAAGCAACCTAGCTCGCATGTTCATCACCAAGGTACTCTTCATATATCATGTTCTTTCATGGCTGGCCAATAAAATAACCAGTGGCAAGCCAATGAGTACTTTGAATGTATCGCAAGCAACCCAAGAGTGATAACAGAAAATTATGCAAGGCTCTACTACTAAATTGGCATTTTTGCGGAAAGCTAGTTTGTCTCATGCAAGTATGATCAACATTTATCAAGGACATGAATACGTCTGCAACAAGCATTAGGAGGTTACAGATATCAACATCGAGAAAGAGTTATGAACGACTCATGCTCAAGCTCATCGTGACTTCCTGATGGATCATATCAACAATATTACCAAACCGTGTTGTTTGCCTCAGACACACACCAAGTTTTGTAAACAATGGACGTAGCCCAAGAGCGGTTATCCAACTATCCTTGATCGTGGACACGACTATTAGAATAGTTTTACACTCTGCAGAGGTTGCATACTTTACCCACAAGATCCGGGAAGCTTTCATGTTGTCCACGATCCTGCAATACCTCAAGTACTCGGGGGAAGCACCTGATCACTACCTTTCCCTAGCCGTGACTAACATAGAGTCCACTCATTGGTACACAGCCCTCGTGTATAGTCATAAAGATCTTGGGACTCTGCCCTTTTTATTTCACAACTACACGAAGGGACCAACGGTGTGTTCGGTGCCCTGTGAAAACAGTCATGGACGCCTATCCAAGCACGACCCCGTCCCGAGAGTGACCATGCCACTCCTGTCACTAGTAATGTGGGCATCCATGCTAGCACGAACTAGGTAATCAATAATGCCTTTCCCATATAAGGGTAGAGTGGTTGCGCATGTAAGGTTGGAGTAACGGTCGCAACTTAAACCAATCCATTTTTGAAAACAACACACTCACTTTCCCCAGTACACCACTTCGTCATCAAGTGGTTACTTAGCTCAACATCTCTGTCGGGCATTAGTGGCACCCGACGGGGTTTTCAAAAAGTATTTGAGAATATTTTTGTCTCCATCACCATGCATACACCCATCCCTTTTTGTGAAGCAACTGCTTTAGCATCCTATCTACTTCCACCCGCATAACCCTCATAGGAAAGGTAGGGTCATGCACAATGCAAGTATCAACAAGGAAGTAACGGAGGCAACCCATCAAAGTGGTTACCACCTCATCATGATTCTGATGCAACAACCATTTGGTGCTATATGACATGCATAAAAATGGTTTCAGAGACATGGTCAAAGGGCTGCTTTCCTGGTTCATCAGTCTTCAAATCTTCTGGTCCTTCTCCAAGTACTCCGTCTACTTCGTCAACTAACGTCAAAAACAATCACAATAAGCAACACAACAAGGCAAAAATAGAAGTGCTATAAAAATGTGAGTTGGACTTTTCTAGGATTCCTTTGGACATATGAAAAATGACCAAAGTGGTTTTACTGGAATTGGATGAGTGAGGATTTTTGAACATTTCAATATGTTGGAATCAAAGGATTTATGGATTTGCAAGAAGTGCACAGAAACATTATTTTGAAAAATGAGCAGAGGCACCCATTTAACAAGGAATGATTTTATAAGCATCTAGGAGTTGGTTTCACTTGATTTGGAGTTAAAATGAATTTCCTAGGAATTCGCAAAGTTGGCAATATATGGAGAAATGGACCAATATTTGATGTGGTACAGAAAGCAATAGGAAAAATGTTCACAAACTAAGTCATGACCCTAGAAGTATATAGGAATTTGATTCAAGTCATTTTGATCAATTTTGAGCTCTCTGTGATTTTCTAAAGTTTATGACATGAATGGAAAAATGGGATATGATAAATATTTCTGAAGAAAAACTTCTCTGGAAAAAATATGCAAATAGCTCAATGTGATAGAGCATGATTTCATGAACTACTAGAAATTTCAATCATCAAATTTGGTGTTCATTTGGATATTCTATGGATTTTACAAATTTGATGGAAAAGAAAAAGGAAAGGAATTCACCTGATCGGGCTGGATCTGGCTGTGCACTGGCACGCACCGAGCGCGGAATAATAAGTGCACCAGCCCAGCGTCTCAGCTGCACTGGCGAAGGAGGTGACGCCAAAGGCGTACTCTGGGTAGTACGCCTCACCCGCTGAGGGAGTCCTGGACTAAAGGGTCCTCGGGCGTCCGGCCTGTTATCCATGGGCCGGACTGATGGGCTGTGAAGACACGAGGGCCGAAGACTGTACCCGTGTCCGGATAGGACTCTCCTTGGCGTGGAAGGCAAGCTTGGCGATCAACTATGAAGATTCCTTTCTATGTAACCGAC
This sequence comes from Aegilops speltoides, assembly GCA_021437245.1. NCBI lineage: Eukaryota > Viridiplantae > Streptophyta > Magnoliopsida > Poales > Poaceae > Aegilops > Aegilops speltoides. The sequence continues at coordinate 473,611,578 of CM038142.1, forward strand.
TCTATGTAACCCTAGATTCCCCCGGTGTCTATATAAATCGGAGGGCTTAGTCCGGAAGAGAGATACTCATTACCATAGTCATAAAGGCGACTTCTAGGGTTTTAGCCATTACAATCTCGAGGGAGATCAACTCTTGTAATACTCATATCCATCAAGATCAATCAGGTAGGAAGTAGGGTATTACCTCCATAGAGAGGGCCCGAACCTAGGTAAACATCGTGTCCCCTGTCTCCTGTTACCATCAACCTTAGACGCACAGTTCGGGACCCCCTACCCGAGATCTGCCGGTTTTGACACCGACATTGGTGCTTTCATTGAGAGTTCCACTGTGTTGTCCTCAAAAGTTCGATGGCCCCTTCAATCGTCGATAGTAATGCTATCCAAGGAGAGACCTTCCTCCCCAGACAGATCTTCGTGTTCGGCGGCTTCATACTGCTGGCCAACTCGCTTGGCCATCTGGAGTAGATTGATAGCTACGCCCCTGGCCATCAGGTCAGATTTGGAAGCCTGAACTACATCACGGACATCCGTGGAGACTTGATCTTCGACGGGTTTGAGACCATGGCGATCGCTCGCCCTCGCTCCGATGAACATGACTTAAATTTGTCATCGGACCACATCCAGGAGATGGTTCCTGTTACTGCTCTGGCCTTAGATCCAGAGCGGATTGTGCCATCCGAGGTCACAGGGCCCGCGGCGTTGGAGCTGCTCACGGACTCAACCTCATGCAATACCCACGTTGCCGGAACTCCAGACTCGTCTCCGGCTATAAATTCCGAACCATGCACGCCCGCGGACGCCAAACTTGATCGTTTATTGATCTTTGAATTCAGCACCGTAGACATCTTCCAGCACTCACCCTTGGGCGATGTGTTGAACTTGTTAAAGAACCTGTCCTTGGCGGGGGACTCACAGCTGAACTATGTTCGGTTCGAACTAGGGGCTGATGACGGAGAATCTTGCTTCCCGTCCGCTACCCACTTCATAGCCACTGTCGAAGACTTAGCCGACACGCTTGATCACAGCTCTGAAGACATCGACAGCATTGACGACGATGACGATGAGGAGCAGGGTCAAAACCCGCCATTTACTGGGTGACTCATGGTCACTTCCTCATACGATGTGTACATGGTTGATACACCTAAAGAAGCTAACGACGATGACAAAGAAGATCCAGTTGAGAATAAACCTCCTGAGACATAGTCCAAGCGTCGGCGTCCTAAATGCCGCTCTACGTCACGTCACTCAAAAGACAGCAACACTGGCACCGGAAAAAATAATACTCCGGATGACGCCAAAAACAATGAAGACCCTGTTGGAGCAACATCCGAACATGAGGAACAAGAAAACGGGCAAGCCAGCCCCGATGAACAGGCCCTGCCTAGCGACAATTCGGAGGACGATAACTACCTTCCGCTCTCTGAAGATGAGGTAAGCCTCGGCGACGAAGACTTCATCGTGCCTGAAGAACCTCTCGAGCAGGAGCGCTTCAAGCGCAGGCTAATAGCCACTGCAAGGAGCCTGAAAAAGAAGCAGCAGCAGCTTCAAGCTGACCAAGACCTGCTCAATGATAGATGGACCGAAGTTCTAGCCGCCGAAGAACACGGCCTTAGTATCCCAGCCAAAAGCTACCCGAAGCATAGATTGTTAAGTCAGTTCGATGACGAGGCACTAGAGCCCGTACCCTCATCGCACAATGCGGAAGGTCGACGACAACTCGGTCCGGATAAAGCGGCAACTCAAGCCGAACACCAGACCGCCCCACCTCGCTGTAGAGGCAAGAATAAAACAGCTCGGGTTTGTACATTCCACCTTCGACAAGACGCGGATAGTTGAGCAGGACAGGCAAGATCGATCTACGGATCACGAGGGCATACCTCGACATGCAACGATGGCTACCTATTCTGACGTGACAAACCTAGCCGCGCCTGAGCTGAAAATCGCAAATGGACTCCTTCGGAGGTACGTCGCAATGTGTCCCAACATAGAGGCGCCGCACACCCTCTTTGCTTCACCGATGAAGTGATGGATCATGAATTCCCCGAAGGATTCAAAACCGTCAATATTGAATCATACGACGGAACAACCAACCCCGCAGTATGGATCGAGGATTTCATTCTCCACATCCATATGGCCCGTGGAGATGACCTACACGCCATCAAATAGCTCCCACTAAAGCTCAAAGGGCCAGCTCGGCACTGGTTAAACAGCCTGCCTGAAAATTCTATCGGCAGCTGGGAAGACTTGGAAGAAGCTTTCCTCGACAACTTCCAAGGAACATATGTCTGGCCACCGGATGCCGATGACTTAAGCCACATTGTCCAGCAGCCTGGAGAGTCAGCCAAGAAGCTCTGGACTAGGTTCTTAGTTAAAAAGAACCAAATATTCGATTGCCCGGATGTGGAAACCCTTGCGGCTTTCAGACATAGCGTCCGGGACGAATGGCTTGCATGCCACCTCGGTCAAGAAGGACCTAAATCCATGACAGCCCTTACTGCTCTAATGACCCGCTTTTGCACGGGATAAAGATAGCTGGCTCGCTCGTAGAAGCAATAGCGCCAGCAACTCGAGCACTTTCGAAATCTGAGACGGCAATGGCAAGCCACGACGAAGCAAACACAACAGTCGCAGTGATAATGAAAGATCACGTGACACAGCGGTCAACGCCGGATTCAACAATCCCAAGCCCGGTCAATGGATGAAACCATTCAAGGCGAACCGAGACAAACCATCCAACCTAGACCGGATATTGGACCGACCCTGCCAGATTCACGGCCACCCCGATAACCAGCTAACCATACCAGTAGAAATTGATGGGTCTTCAAGCAGGCCGGCAAGCTCAACGCCGAATACAAGGGGAGAAGGCTGCCATGCGACAGGGATGGTGGAAAGGTTCACCAAACAAATACCGGGGGTCAAAAGTAATCTCCCACAGAAGATCGACCAATCCCAAAGCAAAGATAGCAATTCGGCTTCCGCCGCCCACCTCATATACCTGCAAAATTTGTACCGCGCATATATCACTACGCACTCAAGGTACCATGGGCATTGGCGGAAGCACAATATGGACAAGCCTGCAAGCATTCTCGTAACATTTTTTATCTATTTTACTTTTATTTCTTTCTTCATTATCTCTTTGAAATAGGTGAAGAAAAAGACAAACATCTAAAACTGACTATATCGGAGTTCGGATCCGTACACTCACCTAAGGGTCTACTTCCATCAAGGATTCCCCTCGCTGAGGACAGGCGGCGCAGACATGCGACAGGAGGTCCAAAATAACTTTTTGTAGATCACACTCTTTATTTCGAGCCTGTAATATGCCTTTTTCCTCTGCCTTCGACCCTGGGCATGTCAAATAGCCGGGATTGTGGTCTTTATACATATAAAGTAATAATTGGCATATCACTCAGTTCCCAGTAAACATTATCCGAATTAATCATTCATGTTCTTTCATCAATGAACATGGCTCCTATGGTCGTTTCACAGATATACCTCGGCATAACCTACCAGGGGCTCGGTATGGGAACAAATGAGTTACCACTAAAGTCCGAACAGCTTTACATCGTACTTCAGCATCGCAAGTTTGGCCTTATATGCATCAGCTCCGAATCATTGTCTTGGGTCAATAGTTGGGTTGCCCGGCTCCTGTGCTTGCTACCCTACGTTCCACTCCATCGGCTAGGGTAGTAAAGGGAGAACTACTGCGATTGTTCTTCCGGTTCATCTGGTCAAGTACCTTAGTAGAGAAAGCCAAAAATTAACTATCATGATGCGGCGAGAGCTCGTCAACCACTTGATGACTTATTGGAATCTTTAGCGATTCTCCGTGTCACACGAAGGATCTTTTTCAGATCAAATATGTCAAGCATCATATTATAATACGCCGTGATACCAGGAGCTATGTCATAGACCAACCATAAAACTCCTATGGCTAAGTGAAAGTGTTAACGCCCTATAGTCCGATTGACTGGTTCGCCGCATTATCACCTCCTTCATGGACCAAGACGTTGGATCAAGAGTGATTAAATGTTTTTCCGAACACCCCCGTACTTCCTACGAGGGGGTTGAAGCTGACGACTGGAAAACTTTCAGATTATATTAAAACGACCGCACAGGAGGAACACAAGCTTTCGAGCAAAACATAAAAATAGATTAATTATAAAATTGTCTTTTACAATTCTCATACACCTCACTCGAACATAATCTTTCGAGCATTGACCCTCTATCAAGCGGGCGGCTTCTAGGACGTCTTCAAAATAATGCTCCGGTTCATGGCGTTCCTTGCCCTTGGACGGACTCTTCGCCGCAACATCAATGGCCTTCATCTTCTCCCAAAATGTCTTGACTCGGGCAAAGGCCATCCGTGCACCCTCAATGCACACCGACCGCTTCACAGCATCGATACGTGGCACCGCATCAACAAGCCGTCGCACCAAGCCGAAATAGCTATTTGGAACAGGCTCGGTTGGCCACAACCGGATTATGACGTTCTTCATGGCAGCGCCGGATATCCTATGAAGTTCGGCCCATTGGGACATCTGTTCATTTAGCAACAGAGGTCGTTTTGATGTGCCAAATTGTGACCAGAAAAGCTTCTCCGTCGCATACACCTCTCGCGCTTGGTAAAACTGCGTCGCCTCGGAAGAACTCCTCGGCAAGTCCAAAAACTCGTCCGGAGAACTCCACACTTGGTTAAGCTGAGCATTGTTCGGATCGCCGAACTTAGTCTGTAGCAAAAAGGGCTTACCAGCCGCAATCTCCCCAGCTTGCCGGATCTCCTCACGGGCCGCTCTGGATTCAGACCACGCTTCTCTCGCCTCTTCTAAGGCCTTGTCAAGTTCAGTCATTTTGGCTTCATTCTCCTTCTCAAGAAGTTCACAGTGGCTAGTAGCATTTTTTTAGCTCGAGCGCCATCATGGATATCTTCTCCTCATCTTGGCGTCGAGCAGCTTCTTCGGCTTTTAACTCAGTCGATGCCTTTTTGGCAGCCGCATTACTAAATTGGGCCAGGTCCTTGGCCCGAGCCAGCTCCGCCCGAAGAATTTCAACGGCGGCAGCACCATCTGCAGTCATGCATACCCAACATACAATTTTTAGCGTCAGGCTTACATCATAAGCACATCTGTGTAACGTAGGCTCGAACCACACACCTTGCGATCCGTCAAAACGCCTGTTGATCAATGCAATGTCATCCCCTGCCATATCAAGCTTTCGCTGCAGTTTGGCTACCTCCGTAGTCCGGATAGTCGCAAGGGGGGAAATGGCCTGTATTCCAATTACATCAGATTATTACCTGAGCATATCTTTTTTAATCCTCCGATCGCCTCCTTTGGGAAGGCAATCCGAGTCTCAAGGGCTATTATCTATACACAGGTGCATTCTGCGAACATAGTAAAGTCGGAAAAATTACGTCACAAACCTCGAAGCCTCTTAGTAGGCTCGTGAAGGCTTCATTCAATCCGCTCCTCGCAGACAGAACCCTCTCGACCACTGTACCCATCAAGGTACGGTGTTCCTATGGGACGGACGCTTGTCACAGCATGTCCGTCAACATGTCCGGCGCTTCCGGATCTTCGGAAGTCGCCGCAAGAATACAGCCTTCCTTTGAAGGAATCCGCTTACTCGTCTCCAGAATCATCTCCGGCTGTAAACCAGATAGTCCGGGGCCATCATTCCTGACCCCTGAACCCTGAGCGACAGAGGCACCACCTTCGGGCAATGCCTTCTTCGTCCGCCGCACTACTTGTCGCTCGGGAGAAACCCACCGGGACGACACCTCAAAGTTGTCCACCTTATTGGGTGGGGAGGCCGGAGAGGGCGTATCACTCTCCATCATCTCCGGAAGAAGATCTCCCGAGGAAGAGGATTGTTGAGTAACACTGGGCGCCAAACTGCAAAGACGTATATATATATTAGATGGAAAGGAGTGGGATGTATTTAAAATCACCTTGCTTCACTTATGATTTGCCCAGAGGTTTGTCCTCAGGATGGAGCTACACGGCGACGTTGCTCGCCAAGCCCAAACCGCCCGACGAGGGCATTCTACCTCTCTTGGGGACTTGCCCTCCCGATCTTCGGAGGCGGCCCTCTTCTTGCCATGGGAAGAAGGGATGTCCAATTCTCCCGCACCTTTGTCTTCGGGCAAAGGGATTTCGGTTTCCCCAGACTCGGTGTCTAGCCTATCTTCGGGATAGAGGTCACCTCTAGTTTCCATGTTCTCACCCTCCTTCGTAGGCACCTGGTACGGTGTCGGGGCCAGCATCCTCGTCAGCATGGCGTCCGCTGAGTCTTCGGGAAGGGGAGCCGGACACCTGATTCGTTCCACTTTCTTTATCTAGCCCTGGAAAGGGATGGTTTGCTCAGTATCTTATTACGGGATGCTTGACTAAAAGGTGTTCGGAAATTGAATACTTACTGAGGTGTCCGGATGGTTACAGTCAAGGCCGATATCTTCGATGGTGTCCGACCATTGCTTTCGTTTCCCAAAAAACAACCTCCACATTCCTTCGTGCATAGTGCCGAAGAAGTGTAGAAGAGTCCGCGGCCCTTCGGATTGAACTCCCACAAGCGGAGAGGCCGCCGCTGGCACGGTAGGGTCCGGTGGACTAGCATTACTTGAACAATGTTGAGAAGATCGATGCCCCTCTCGGCGAGGCTTCGGATGCGACTCTGCAGAGTCTGCATTTCGTCAACTGATCCCCTGTCCAACCCCTCATTGATCCATGAAGCAAGCTGAATTGGGGGGCTGGATCGAAACGCGGGCGCAGCTGCCCACTTGGAGCCACGAGGCTCGGTGATATAGAACCACCCCTGCTGCCATAAGTCGGAAGATTCAGCGAAGGATCCTTTCAGCCAAACAGTGCCAGCAAGCTTACTCACTGTGGCGCCACTGCACTCTGCCCGTTTCCCTTCTATCACTTGCGGCTTCACGTTGAAGGTCTTGAGCCACAAGCCAAAGTGTGGAGGAGTTCGGAGGAAGGCTTCGCACGTAACGATAAACACCGAGATGAGAAGAATAGAGTCCGGGGTCAGATCATGAAAATCTAGCCCATAATAGAACATGAGCCGTCGGACAAGGGGTTAAGCACGAACCCTAACCCACGGAGGAAGTGGGACACGAACACGACCCTCTCACCAGATCTGGGGGTAGGGATAACCTGCCCCTCAACAGGAAGTCGATGAAGGATTTCTACGGTCAGATACCTCGTTGCACGAAGCTTTGCAATATCCTCCTCTGTGACAGAAGAATCCACTCACCGGCCTTGACGGCTGGATCCGGACATGATCGGAGCTTGTGGCAATCGAAACCCGGGTGTTGGAACTCGAGGTAGCAAGGGTTGAGGAAGAAGCAAGCGTGAAAGAAAAAGACGGGTCTGTACCCCTATATAAAGACCGCGAATATCAAACGTCTCCTCCTGGGCCTCAAAACTTGCCTATTCCCAAAAGAGTTGTACCCGAGTGACGGTTGGGTTACCCACGTATGGGTTGATAAGGATCCCTTAAAAAAGGGGACACGATCCCCGCTTGGATAAGACGTGCCAATAAAACCATGTCTCAGAATGTGGGACGACGGGCTAGCCAACGGTTCGAATATGATGACCGGCAGGCGTGATGTCGCGTTACCAAAAAAGTTGTCAGCAGAGTGGACTCGTGGAATATTGTATTATTTGTAGCTATGTATACAGGTCCGAATACAATCATTACGTCTAAAGACTATCTTGGAGTTCAGAAAGGGGAACCCGCCTTGCAATGTCGAAGACAATCTGCACGCCGGACTCCTCGTCATTGAAGCCAGGTTCAGGGGCTACTGAGGGAGTCCTGGACTAAGGGGTCCTCGGGCGTCCGGCCTGTTATCCATGGGCCGGACTGATGGGCTGTGAAGACACGAGGGCCGAAGATTGTACCTGTGTCCGGATAGGACTCTCCTTGGCGTGGAAAGCAAGCTTGGCGATCAACTATAAAGATTCCTTTCTATGTAACCAACTCTATGTAACCCTAGATTTCCCCGGTGTCTATATAAACCAAAGGGCTTAGTCCGGATGAGAGATACTCATTACCATAGTCATACAAGCTAGACTTCTAGGGTTTTAGCCATTACGATCTCGAGGTAGATCAACTCTTGTAATACTCATATTCATCAAGATCAATCAAGCAGGAAGTAGGGTATTACCTCCATAGAGAGGGCCCGAACCTGGGTAAACATCGTGTCCTCTATCTCCTGTTACCATTGACCTTAGACGCACAGTTCGGGACCCCCTACCCGAGATCCGCCGGTTTTGACACCAACACCCGCAGGGAGGCAGAAACGACATGGGGGCGCTTCCACTTAAACGTCGGGCCCGGCCGGCTGGTCACTGACTGGCAGGGCCTGCTTGGCACATCCTTCCCCTTCCTTCTGCTCGAGCAGGGAAGAGACAGAGGAGGCCAGGTCGAGCGCTCATCGGTGCCTGCTCCGGTGGCTTCGGCCACCTCCGGCGACTATCCGAATACCGACATGCTCGGGAGGATGTCCCACGTCCACCTGGTGGTCCCATTTCCGCCGGGGAGCACCGGAGCGAGTGAGGCTTCAGTTGTGGTGGGGACAGGCGACGACGATCGTGGAACCAGCGCTCTGACCACCGGGCAGAGAAAAAGGAGCACGGGGGAGGCCCTTGGCGACGCATGGTTGCTCCGGTGAGGCTCAGAGGAGCTGGGAGAGGCCATTATGCCTGAATTTGAGCAGAGGCCAATGGGGGAGCTCCAGTCATGGAGGTGTACAGAGGGCACGGGAGGACGAGAGGCTTGGTCCAACAGGTACCTAAGAGGGCTTCAGTGTGAATGGAGACGAGAGAGAGGCTTGGGGAGGGGTGTATGTAGGAGGGCGACGAGGTGGAGCTCTTGCCCGCTCGGGAGCTCTCGGGCATGCCCAATGGGGAGGAGAGGAGGGCGAGGGAGGAGGCGCCCGACCGCATTCCGTGTAGAGGACGTCGAGGCGCCCTCGGGGGACATAATCCCGGCACCCAAGGTCGAGGGAGGCCTCGGAATGGGCATGCTACAGTGCAGGAGAGCACTGTAGCATGCTCCAGTGCGTGAGCTCTGCACGCCATGGCGTAAAATATGTGTCATGGGCATGTCCATTTGTGTCTAGGGGTTCCAAGGGAGTGTAAACAATGGGGAAGATGCATTGGATGCTCTGGTAATCCTTTGGAGTGAGAGAGGGGTGGAGAAGAAGAGGAAACAGTGATGTTCAAAGGGGTAAAGTGAGGGTTTTCACCCCTCAATCATTGAGCTCTGGATGAATGGGTGTTACTGGAGGTAGGTGATAATCAGACACACCTTTGGTAAAAAATTAAGGCAAAGGAGAATAGTGGAAGGGGTCAAAATAGTGGTTTTGGCAAAGTGCCAAAAGGTGTTTGATGCTAGTTTGGTCAAGCAAATTGATTCCACTTGACATGAGATTTAACAGGATCAAATGGCATATATAATAGAGGAGTATCACCAAGTTTGAGTCCATTTGAAGAAAGTTGCCAATGTAACTTTGGCAAACCTTAGGAATCAACAGAAATAGATTTTCCAAGATTTAGTCATGCAACTCTTTTCTCCTTGATGCACCACTTGGTTTAGTGTCATCATTTGGGGATTTGAGCATGTACACAAAAATTGAGATCAAAAGGAGAAAGTTGGCAATGTAGAGTTGTTCAAACTTGGATCTGGACAGAGATGGTTTTGGGGCACTTTGATCAACTTATCTTGTTTTAAAACTTGTGCCATTTTGTGTAGATTAAGAATTATACAATTTGAGAAGGTGTACCAAGTTTCAGAGTATTTGGACATGTTTGGCAATGGAAAGTTGCTCGAATTACAAAATGGACAGAGATAGTTTTGAGGGGGTTTGGTGATGTTATCTTGTTCTCCAAGACATGAGACTTGGCAAGATCACCAAATAGGGAATTTGTGACATTCTAGAATTTTCTTCTAATTTACAAAGAATATTTTCTTTTTAGATATTTCAAAAGCTTGAAATATCCAGAAAGTGTTTTTGATGTATTTGACCAATATTTTGAATATTACCATGTATTCACACTCTTATATATGGACTGTACATGTCCACTGAGCTTCCCCAAATTTTATCAAATATTTTTGAAACATTAAAATAATTTTTACCTATTAAAGACCATTTCTGGCCTTAAGAAAAAGCCTTTAAATAAAATAGTAAAATAACTTTTAAAATAATATTTTTGTGGTTTTGAGGAGTTCTATATCTAATAGGAGTGAGATATAATTTTTGAAAGATTTTTCACACCCTTAATTAAGTACTTGTAGTTCAAGTCTCAATTCAGGGGTTTTTGGAAAACCTAATTTAGAAAATACTTCTTGGCCAAATTATTTTTGTAAGAAAATACTATTCTATTCTATACACATGGCATGATCATTGGACAAAGTTTTGGATCAAGGAGAAGGATTATAAGAGTTGGAGGATTTATTTGATTTTAGAGCACTTGCAAACAGCAAACAAAAATCCAATCAAGCAAAGACCAAAACACTCAAAAGTTTTTGTCAAACCACATTCTATCATGATTTATTAGCTTAAGTGTTGTGACATGAAAATCAGGGTGTGACAGTAAATTAATCACGTGACTCTCCCTTTGCAACCACTCAATACTTGACTCATGTTATCATGCGAGCCTTGATCATTGCACTTAAATAGAAAAGGAGAATAATGATGGAGGTTTAAAAGAAAACAAAAGTGGAAGAAAGTCTCACACCAATGTTGCTGCCCATTACTTCACTAAGCATGGAAAGGCCTTATAATCAATGTTAGTGCACAGAGTAGAAATTGCCATGCAACAGATACACTACAGCTATGAATGTATGAAATCCCTCTAATGGACTAGTGTGATGTGCATCCAACTTGCTTGCTCATGAAGACCTAGATCATTTTGAGAAAACTCATCATGGAAATATGCAAGCCAAGTTCGATAATGTGAAAATCCCCAACTACTTTCTAAACGTAAAACATATGAAAACTCTCTATATGGAAATACAATGTGCTACTTTGAAGCACATATGTCTTCCAAAAGGATAGCATCGTGCTCGTCTGTCTTTTTCTCTCCTTTGTTTCTTTCTCTTTTTTTAGTGGCTTGCGTGGCTCTTTCTTTTTTATTTGTTAATGGCCTTCATGGATCTTTTTTTATCCTCGTTGCTAAGGGAAACACTCTGTAATGAATATCAGTACAATAACTGTAATCATAATTTGACAAGTAGTAAACATGATGCAAAAACATATGAGCTCCTCATGCTGACCCTAACGTACGGGTTAACCGGCACCCCTTATATCCAGTCATATCTAGGACGGCTATGGGGAGGCTCGGGCGTGTCCGCCACGTCGAAAACGATAGGCTGGACCAACCAAAAATTGCATCAAATCCCCCATCCCCGACCTTGATGGACCGTCCATTTTTCTCTCCACATTTCTCCCTCATCGGTGCTGGCCCTTCCCTAGCCCCGCAGCTGTACTGAGTCCTCAGCGTCGTCTGCACCGTAAAAAAAGTCCTTCCCTCCCGACTCACCTTCACGAACATTGCCGTCGGGCCAAACATTGTCGCGGTACGTCCGGCTACTCTCGGAGTGCACCTCGCCCTCTATGTGTTCGACACATTGTGTGTCTAATTTTTTATGATTGTTTTGTAGGTAAAATAATGGATTTGGATGGTTCCTCGAATGAGGGGGATGGACTCACGGAGCATGATGAATTAATTCAAAGGAGTTCTTCAATCTATCGGATTCGGACGAAGAAGCGGAGATGATGATGAGCATGAGCATCCAACAGGAAATGAATCTGAAGGTGGAACACATTCTAAACTTTAAGGATTCAATCAAAGGAAGAAGAGTTCAGCATAGAGACTCTGGAGCACGGCTGCTCTACAAGGACTACTTTGATCATGTACCAACAATTCCTAATGACATCGCAAAAAAAAAAAATTCCTAATGAATCGTTTTGTGGACGCTTTGGTATGCACAAACCCTTGTTTTTGCACGTCCCACGTGTCACACCCTTCTGGTCCGGGACACTGAAATTCGGGTCCCATGTGTCAGACACACCTCAGTCGACTATCCTGCTGAGTCCTTTGCCCAAGTCCGTCCGTTTTTCCCCACCCCTCCGATCCCAAACCATGGCTACCACCTCCGGCGGCGGGGCCGCCGGCGACCCCGCTGCGTCCTCACCAGCGCCGAGCCAACCACAGCATCCGACACCCCGCATCTCTCACATCATCCGCACCTACCTCGACCTCTCCTCCAATTCCAAGAAGCGCCGCGCCACCCGTAAGAACCAGCTCAAGCCCGGCGGCGTAGAGACTTCCGCCGCCGGAGAAAACAAGGGATGCGGCCCCTCTGGGACCGCCTCGTTGGAGCATTCGCGGCTGCTCAGGGAGCTGGGCATCCGGGTCTCCCGCTACACGAACGAGGAGCGCCGCGATATCATCACCCGCTACATGCAGAAGCGGAGCGGCCGCCAGGGCGTTAACCGCGCCGCTGCTAAGGTGGGATTCTTGTGACGAGGTCCCGGTTTGGGGGCTGCTTGGGCCTGGGGAGGTCATGGTTGTCAACTTACTTACTGCTGCCGTTGTTGCCTGCAGGTCCCGTCGAGGCAAGCCCTGGCGGAGCGGCGCCGGAGGGGTGCCGGAGGGCAGTTCCTCGGCAAGGAGGACCCGCAGGTATAATCCGTGATGTTTTTGGGATTGCACATTGCAGGCAGGGTAGCGTAGCGGTGCGCTTTGCTTTGCTTTGCTTTGCCATCATCAAATTGCTTTGCCATCATCAAAGTTTCTGTTTTGGGGATCTGAAATTTCCCCGTTTCTGTTTGAGTTTCTAGATCAGGGGAAGTATGCGGGTGTTTGTTTATATAATCGTTATACAAAGATGAGATTATATAGGCGTGCTTGTTTCTCCCAGACTGCAGATAAACCTGAAGAGAAGGCAGAAGAAGAGCCAGAATTGCCACCAGAAGTTGTTGCGAACGCTGGAGGAGTGCCCATAATTGGAATGGTCTTTGAGAGTGAAGAGAAAGCATGCAAGTATTATGTTAGTTATGCAGGAAATGTGGGATTTAGTGTCCGAAAAGGATTGTGGGATAAAACAGCAAAAAGTGGCAGTAGATCAAGGTTTTATGTCTGTTCCAGAGAGGGCTTTCGCGCAAAGAATTTGCCCAAGAGACCTTACCCGGAGACAAGGACGGGTTGCCCTGCACGATTTTCTATCATGTTAACGCCCAGTGGAAAATACCGAGTGACAGAATTTGTGCAGGATCATAATCACCAGCTTGCTGGTCCAATTGATATTGGGATGCTGAAGTCGCAAAGATTATTGTCCAAGGTTCAATCTGGAAATGGAAATGCCATAAGCATTCCTCCAAGGTACAAGAATTATCTTCGGACCAAGTCTACAAAAGATATGAACGCAGGGGATTTCAGAGATCTTACAGATTATTTTCGAAGTATGAAGAGTGATAATCCATCTTTTTACTATGCCATCCAGGTGGATGAAAATGACAAAGCTGCTAATGTCTTCTGGGCTGATGCAAGATCAATCTTCGACTATCATTATTTCAGTGATGTGATCTGCTTTGATATGACCTACAAACTGAATGACTACAGCAGGCCACTAGCTTTGTTTTTGGGTATGAACCATCATAGGCAAATGGTCATATTTGGTGCTGCTTTCCTGTATGATGAAACGGCTGAATCTTTCAAGTGGCTTCTTGAGACCTTTAAGAGTGCCATGTGTGGGAAACAGCCAAAGACAATTTTGACAGATCGATCTGCTGCTTTGAAGGAAGCACTAGACCTCGCTTGGCCTGGTACAGTTCACCGTTATTGCTTGTGGCAAATATACCAGGATGCAGTTAAGTCCTTGGCGCATGTTTTCTGTATTTCAGAAGAATTCACGCATGATTTTAGCCACTGTGTATTTGATGTCGAGGATGGCCAAGAGTTTGTTGAGACATGGAATGTGATAATGGAGAAATACAACCTTAAAGAAAACAAATTGTTAAATGAGCTTTACGAAGGCAGAGAAAATTGGGCCTTGCCATATGGCCGACAAATATTCTCTGGGGACATCAAAAGCATGGTACGAGCAGAAACCTTAGGCATAAGGATGAAAGAATACTTGGGTTGTGAGAAAGAGCTGTCTCCTTTTTTGAAGTTTTTTGAAAGTTCACTTGAGAAGAGGAGACAGGAAGAGATACAAGCTGATTACCAAGCCAGCCAAAGGGAACCAAGAACACCTCTGCCACTGCTCTGGCAGGCTGCAAACTTGTATACACCAATAAATTTTGAGTTATTTAGGAAAGAGTATGAAGAGTGCATGGACTGTATGGTTTACGGTTGCGGCGAGTTCGGCTCTCTTTCAGAGTATATGATTACTGTTAAAAACAGAACGAAAGAACAACTTGTGCGGTTTGATTCATCAGATGGCACGGTTGCATGCACTTGTAAAAAATTTGAAACTGCTGGAATTTTATGCTGCCATATATTAAAGGTATATGAACTGAAGAATGTTAAAGAGATCCCCCCACAGTATCTTCTTAAGAGATGGAGTAAAGATGCAAAGTTGGGGACCGTTCATGAAATCGATGGGTTTAGTTTTGACAGTCATATAGGATCTTGTGTTCCAGAGCGTTATGCAGCTCTTTGTCGTTTGTTCTATAAGATTGCTTCTAAGGCTGCAGCAAACGTAGAGACATTTTCAATGGTCGCAAGCCAGTCGGATCAACTTAATGAAGGAATTGAACGAACTTTGCAATCAACATTAGCTGCTAAGTCATCTGTTGTCCATTCCATCAAGGATCAGTTAACTCGTATGGCTCAAAATGATTATCCCCTTGGTAATAGCAGTGAGGCTCAGAAATCTACCGGAAAGAAGATGAGTGAAGTTACTCATCGTGGAAATTGTCAGGAAACCAATAAAAGGCAGAAACAAAGAAGAGGTGTCTCTGCAGTTTATTTCTTTATAGATGTGAACTCTTTTTATACACTTGTACATGTAAATTTAAACATTTTCTTTTGCATGCTATGAAAATAGGGCATTCTGGCGAAGCAGCTGCAGGACCAAGGGAAAGGGAAGTGAATGTTACGGATCAGTTCCTACCAGATCAACTAATGCAGGTGAATTCTTCAACATGAACACACGATTCCTATTGTTTTCATGTGGCCTTGTGAATGTGGTTTGGCTTCTCTCTGTATTGTGCAGGGACATTATGTACTTGGCCACAACTTTGGTCTTAGTACCTCACAGAACATTCGTGACGATTTGAACCATTTTGGTCAGGTTTGTGTTCATCTCTTGATAACAATGTATAGTCGTGTCGATTAGTTATCAGGTTCTTGTGTGCATGCAGGCTTCTGCAGTTCCAACCCTGCAACAGCAGCCATTCCCTGGGAATGGTCAACTAACCGAAACCCAAGTGAGTTGTTTGGAATCAGTGATTGTAAAAGAGAAGCTTATGTTTGATATCTTTTTGAAGCATTTGACCTTTCTTGAAGTAGTAATTGTTTAATTCTGAAGTCCGGACTCAGGTATGGTTCATACCGTTCTTGATGCCGTAGTTAATGAAGTGAGCGTAAATCTTGCAGGCCTATACTGGTGACATGCACGCATTGCAATTCATGGAGACGAATCCCCAGATCGACCATGAGAATGGAGAGGAGGGTCAGTCGTCGATACCGGTGTGGGATTTTCTATGATGTACGACTTCACATCACTTGTGTATACCACTACGGCTATTACTAGTGATTTCCTGACCGCAACCTGTCAGCCTGTCCTACATTTGCCACCAGGTTTGAAGAACGTAGAACCACTACTGCGTTTCCATGATGAGTTTTTTCTCCAAATACTGCCGTTTGGCTTAGATAACTGCCGTTCAGTGTAATGCCCTGAGTGCAATCCCAAAGGGATCTTTTGTTGTAACTGGCTGCCTTGTACGTAGTACTACAACATTTGGCTGATTGCCGGAATGCCAAAGAAATGTCAAAACTATATTTCTCATATCCTTTCCCAGCACTCCAGTTCTCCAACATCTGCTGGAATATGGATTGTGAAAAAGCAAAAAAGAAGAAAGACCAAAACTATTCTTTGTTGATTCACAGTGATCAGCAGTATCTCCGGTAACAAGAATGAGTTTGTAACAAGCCAATTCGGCGAGCATGTACGAACACAGCAAAGCCGTAAGAGCCAATTTGGCGAGCATGTACACAACACAGCAATGCTGTAAAGAGCCAATTTGGCGAGCATGTACACAACACAGCAATGCTGTAAAGAGCCAATTTGGCGAGCATGTACACAACACAGCAATGGCCTTCACCGTACGCTGCAAGAACGCGCACACAAGAAGCAGAACGCCCTCACCGTGCTCCAGGGTGCCCTGAAAAAGCAGGCCGCATCAGACGAAGAACATCTTGTCCCTGAGATCCGGGTGCACGCGCAGCTCAGGGAACTTGACGGCCTGGAACTGCGCCTGGAACTGCAGGGACGCCATCCTGCTGTCGTAGTAGTCCCTGCCGCGGTAGGCCGCGATGTCGGCGTACTTGATGGGTGCCGTCAGCGACACTGGCTTGGTGCAGCGAGCGAACACGAAGCACATGCTGTACACCAGCTTCTGCAGGTCCACGCGCTTGAAGCCGTGCTCGTCCTTCAGCATGTAGTAGTGCGTCGGCCGGCTCGTCCCGTGCAGCCCATCGTGGCTGCACAGGAAGAAGTCATCGTGCGACCCGTCGACCACCAAGGTATCGACGACCGTGCCAGGGAGCACATTGCCATTCGTTGTCTGCAGCTCGTTTTCGTCCTTGGGGAACAGCCGCGTGTTGTGCCGCTTCTTGGCCACGACTACTGTGATCGTCGGCGAGTAGTCGTCCTCGCAGATACCCTTCTCAATGGACACTAGCTCCTTGTCAAGGACCATATTGAACTGCTCGTCGCTCACGCCATCGCGGAAGTAAATGATCTTGTCTGGCTTGAAGCCGCCGTTCCTTTCCATGTAGACTTGGATGAGCTCCTTGCACATGGTACCGAGGTTATCGATCTCCTCCGAGCGGTGCTTCTGGGCATGGATTCTCGGCACGTACTGGCTGGCGCTAGGGCAATCCATGGACGCCACAACAGCTGCTATCGACGGACTCACCGTGTCGCCTGGAGGCGGGTGGTTCACGTCCGCTCCGATGAACATGAAGCGTGTGCCAGCCACCATTGGAAGCTCGTGAGATAGCTGCATGTTGCTTCCTCCGAGCTTGCTGTTGATCTTGAGGGCAAGGTTGGACAAGTACTGGTCCTGGCCCTTGCCTTCTTTGTTCGCCAGCTGGGTCAAGAGACACTGGGTTTGGATCCCCAGCTCTATCTCGCAGATCAGCTTCAGCGTCTTGTAGCCAGGGTGCAGCTCAGACATCGGGCAGAAGAGGAGCTGCAGCTTCTGCCCCTTCTCCTCCGCAGCCTCCTTCGCTTTGCTAAGCTCCCTACGTAGTTTGTCCGGATCAGATAGCACCAACATTGCTGACTTGTGCACAAGGCTTGGCTCATAGGACATGGTAATACCAAGATTATTGCACTTGCTGACAATCTTTGCAATAAAGGCATCCCTGAAACGAGTCTCCTGTCCACTGAAATCGAGCACGCCCCAGCACTTGAGAGACTGGCCTTCAAATATTTTGTGATCCTGGAGGTTCCACTGGCGGTTAGCAAGACGAATACTCAATTCTTTAGAGCCACCCAGTTTTAGCACTGGGGGGAGAAGGATCCTGCCGGTCACTTCTGTCATCTGTGTATCCAATGAAATCTGGAATTGCTCGCCTCTGTTTCCTCCTCTGCAAGTAAAATGATCGTTAGTACCCCGTAATAAAAATGAATTCCTTTCAATAATTATTCACTAAGCATCAGATCCTTTTTTGAAGAAACGCAAAGATCAGTTCCTTCCAAAGAAAGAAAATGACAGCAAATACTTAAGTAAGAATTACATAAGTGGGCAGTGAATTGAAAAATATACTGATAACACAGTTAAACTTCAGGTTTATTTCACACACATGTTCTGCTGTAGAGGTATTGTTAACACAGAAAAGAAAAACTTCTAGACTGAAAATTATATCGAACTTCTAGCAAATTATATTGCACTGGAATTACTTTCTCAGCAGCAAGTAAATTATGTGATATATTAGGCTTCTAGACTGAAAAAAGGAAACAATGGATGGCCATGCGTATGCAGAAGTAGAAGGGCGACCAAACACAAAATAGTTACCTGCAAGGCCCATCCAATCCATCATTAACCATTCGCTCAATCCTAATTTTCCGCTCATCTGATGGGGGTGGCCTCCTCGGTTCCTGGCTGGAATCCTTGGGATACTTCTGAGATCTATGAAGCCTACAAAGCTCAATCGGGACATGGTTTGGCTTGTCCTGTCTCTTGCTCAAAATCAAGCATGGAAGCATCTTATACTGAATATCCTCCCCGTACTGCTGACGATAATACTGAACAAGCTCCCAACTCTTATCTACTTTGAACTCCTTGAAGGTTATCTGTTCAGCATTTTCAGCCGTCAAGTCTTGAACCTTGTACTTCCGAACTGTCGGCGCATCCCTTTTTCCTTCAGAGGACTTCTTCTGGTAACTCACGGTAATACACAGGCCTCTGAGCTGACTCTTCAAATATTCCCACTCTTCCTTGTCTAGAGCTGGACTACCGGGGTTAAGGTGGTCCCTTCTGCCAAAGCGCTTCAGCAAGTGCTCAACAAGATCCAGAACACGGCTTTCAGGTTTGCAGAAGTCCATGACTGAATAGTCCACACATAAGACTAGCCCTTGCTCGGTGGGTTTTAGGGTCTGCTTCGTTCCCCCTAGAGCTTGGACATGAACATGATTGGAGTCCTCAAGAACTAACCAGTGTGGTGAATATAATGTCTGCCCAATGATAATCTTTTCAAAGCTGGAGGCCTGACGCACAATGACATCCAGAGCCTGCAAGACATTCCTAGACACCTGCTGATCAGAGCGTAACGGCAGCTCGTCCTTGAACTCTACTGAGGCATTGTAGGCCCGTGACCGAACTGACACAGGGAGGGATAAACCTTCTGGCAGTTTGGCAAAGGAGTACAGATTGCCCTTGCCATCAGAAGCAACAACTAATGAATGTGGAGACTTCTGAAGCATCTTCAAGAGTTGAGCATTTACAAAATTCTGATCTGCCATGGAGAGCTCCAAGCCTCCTGATGCCTCTGGAGAAACTTGGGTGAGCTTGACACCGTAGTGAAAGACAGTTGATTCCCCAAACTTGATGCTAAAGTGGTTCACCCAAAGTTTGACTTCTACCTCTTCAATGGGACCAATTTTTCTGACTGAAGGGAGGAAAAAGAATAGTTAGAAACAGCAAAGTTTTACACAAGGAAAGCAGTAACATAGAATGCTTTTTAAAGAGGGGGACCGTGGGATAAAAAAAACTACAGTTTCACTAGCAGTTCGGATAGGGCACTACAGTTTCTCAAATTAAAATGCTGAAGTAAATGTAGCTATAAGGAGAGGAAATCACTCAACGTTTCCAAGTTCAGATAGTAGATGGCCCCCTGCACTGCAATTTCATTTTAGTTCATAGCCTTGCTACTACAAAAAGGTACCCCCAAAAGGCCAAAGTTCTTATCCATGCTGACTCCAAACCATAGCATGAAGCAACCGATCAATTGATGCATGCATGCAAGCCTACTTATGAAATAAAGCATTCCTAAGAAGAAAAAACCCGAAAGAATCAGATACAGTGAAAACCGAGGCTTTCTTGTCTTCTGATGAAGGATTCGGTAGTTCACCGATGTTATAAATGTTATGAAACCACATGGTGACATACCAAACTACTCAGGTTCCTCTAGTTCTATCTGACAAGATTTCCATTTATCTCATGTGCTGTGCATCCTATCAAACAAACATCTGCCATCTCAAAATTATGGAACAGAGTTTACTAACAACAGTTTTAAAGTTCAGTTAACATAGTTGAGTTCATCACCACATTATCCTCCCACTTTTTCAAGCAAAACAGGACTGTAATGACCCTATCAAACTAAGAATCAAACGCTTCCTATGGATTCAAGACACAAGAGAATAAGGGGCATCAATAGCTGCCATAAGTACAGCTGTAATACAGACAATGCACCAAAGGGAACTTATCATACAGGGAGATAATCAGATAACTTTCATTCCTATTCACTTCAACCTATAAACCTTGGAGCACACATAGGCATTCGTAATACTACAACCGAACCGTATGAAACATGGGAAAACGCATAATCATGAGACAATGCAGGCATGCAGCACACGGAACTTATCATACAGAGAGACGATCATCATTCCAATATATCTAGATCCATAAAAATTGGAGCACATTAGGGCATGCAAAATACTACAAACAGAAACATACAAATACAAAGCACATTATGATGACCATGATCAAAATAAGAAACAATCTAAGATTACACCAATGCAAATGCTACTCTAAATCAGCACGCAACCAACAAAAATTGCAATTACAGGCCCGTAGTTTCAAACAAGATGGCAGCCCACGCTACTAGAACAGGGATGCCTGGACAAACTCGCCTCAGTCAACCACATGTGTGAAATCAAACAACGTATACTCTAATGACTAAACATCACGAGATCATTGATCGCTTGATCGATCAACCCCGCCCATGTTTTGAACATTTCAGAGGAACGAACGAATCATGTCAGAGTTCACAAGGCTCGCAAGTACAATCAGGATACAGTACTATAAATGGTGCCCCCAGAAGGCCCAAAGTTCTTCATGCTGACTCCAAACCATAGCATGACGCATTCATGCAAGCCTACTTGTGAAATAACAAATTCATAGAAAAATCCCAAATAGAATCAGATTCAGGTTTTTAGTGGTGAAAACTCTGATGCTTTCATGTATTCTTGATAAAAGATACAGTAGTTAAATGATATTCTAAATGTTCGGATACAGTAGTTAAATGATATTCTAAATGTTCTGAAACTACAAGGTGACATACCAAACTACAAAGGTTCCTCTAGTACTATCTAACAGGATTTTTATACCTGCAATTTGCCATTTCAAAATTGCAGAACAGAGGCTACCAACAACAGTTTAAGAGTTCAGTTAGTATGTAGGCGAATTCAACACCACATCTTCATCCCAGTTTTTCAAGCAAAACAGGATTGTAATGACCCTATCAGAGCTAAGATTCAAACGCTTACTATGGATTCAAGATACAGGAGAATAAGATGTATTTACAGCTCTAATACAGACAATGCAGCAAAGGGAACTTATCAAACAGATAGATAATCGCCAATCCTATTATCTCGATCTATAAACCTGGAGTTCATAATACTGCAACAGAACCGTATAAAACTTCAGATACTGCGTAATCATGGACCAGAAACGAAATAGGAAACAATCTGAGATCACACCGACGCAACTGCCACTCTAAATCAGCACGCGGCCAGCCAAAATTGCAATCACAGGCCCGTAATTTCAGAAGGTAAACAGCACGCCTGCCTAGAGAAACGCATCACCCCGATCGACCACATACGTGAAATCAAACAGCGCAGGCCCATGTTTCGAACATTTCAGAGAGGAACTACGGAATCATGCCAGAGTTCAGAAGGCTCGCATGTAAATCAGGGAACGGTGCTTACCACCAGGTCGCAACGGGCTCGCCACCTCCTTGGAGGGGATCTTCTTCGGCGACGGTGTCGCGGCGTACTGCTGGGGGTACTTGTCGCGACGCCGCTCTTCTTGCGGCGCGGGGTAGTACCCGCACGAACCGCGCCCTCCTCCGTGCCATCTGCTTGGATAGTAGTCCTCCCCTCCGCCGCGGCCCTGGTATCCTCCGTAAGGCCCGCCGACCCGGCCGTGATCTCCGCCGCCCGCGCCGCGACCCTGCTCTCCCCCATGGTGGTACGGGTCCCGAGGCCCATTGCTTCCCGAACAACGCCCTCCTCTTCCTCGGCTTCCGCTTGGATCCCCGCCGCCTCCACCGGGGCTCTGGTATCTTCCGTAAGAGTTGTCGACCCTGCCGTAGTCCTCGCCGCCCGGGCCGCGGCCCCCGCCTCGCGCGTAAGAGCTGGCACCTCGGTCGCGGTCCGCGCCGCCTCCGCCGCGGTACTGGCCTAGGCCGCGAGAGGCGCCTCCTCCGCGGTTCTGGTCTCCGACGGGAGTCGAGCCGCCTCCGCGGGTCTCGTCAACCTCATCGCGGGGGGCTCTCCCGCCGGCGGGGGGAGCCGCTCGGCCGCCGCCGCGGCCCCGGTTCCTGCCGCCTCCGCCGCCCCTCCTGTCTCCGGAATCTCTCCCTCCGTCGCGGCCTCCGCTGCCGCCGCCGCCTCGTCGGTTAGCCATCTCCACGCCGAGGTGGGGCGGCCGAAGCAGCGACCGATTGGTGGAATTGGGTTGGGTTTTGGGGGGATTTCCCGAACTTGTGGAAGGGGGGGAGGCGGGGATGGAACGGCTCGGCCGTTGCGGGTGGGTCCTGCTACATATAGCGGCGCGAGCCAGCGCGAGACGATTTTTGAGGCGAAATGTCGTCTTTACCCCCCCTGGTTTTGAACTAGCACGCTACCAGTTTCGACGCCCATTTGCCGGCTGCCGCGCGTCTCGTCGCGTACACACAGACCGATTTTACCATCTTACCCCTCAAGAGTCAACATCCTCTTCTTTCTTTTCTCTTGTCCAAAAAAACCCTCGAGATCATCATCGATGGACTTCTTTCACTCCTAAGGGCATGTACAATGGTGGCATCACCTAGTGCTGCCCCAAGACCTCCACATCATCACAACAAAAATGAGACTACCATTCAGTTTTCATTCAATCTAACCGATAGCCTTGTGACGTGAGCTAGCCTCTTCTCACTTCCCTTCTTTTTCTCCCCAAAGCACATGGACTTTGCCTTTTCTTCTTCCACGCACTCTCCCTCTATCCCAAGAGCAGCGCATGCACTACCACATTTGTTCATGGACCACACTCTCTCTCCCTCAAGCTGCTACCTCCTCTGCAAGCTGCACCCGAGCTCTGCAAGCTAACGTCTTTTTCTCCTCTCTCCTCCACGGCAGCTCGCCTCCGACGTGGACCTGCGGGGCAGCTGTCCAGCGTGGGGCGTTGGCCATGCCCTAAGTGTGCTTGCCATCGTTGAATAATCGCACTGCTTTATGTTACCATGTCATTGGTATATACTCCCTCCGTCTCATAATATAAGACGTTTTTTGACAGTAGTGTAGTGCCAAAAAACGTCTTACATTATGGGACGAGGAAGTACGTATTTGCGTATTTGCTAATCGACATTTATAGTTTTTTTTTCTAGAATTGGGTTTGGATCTTACCAAAGTAAAATACATAGTAGGTCACTCGGCTTGCGTCAGGTCATATGGTCCAATGATCTCGCAAAAAAAATGATCCTATGATGATTGGTCTTCAGAATACCCTGTTTTTTGGGGGTAACGAGTAACAGAATTGTGCCTCACCTCATTAAGAAAAAAAAAACAAGTACATAAGGTTACATAACAGAACAAAAAAAACAGAACAAAAAAGACGGGTGGATTTACTCGTGAACATCCACACCTATACACTCACATTGTTTAAGACACCATGCTCCCTTCCTTTTTTGCGGGAGAATAATATGTATTACGCAAGCCAGACCACTCGGTCTCTGTTACAAAGTTCTAACAAGAAATTTGGACATGAGCCTAACCATACCGTAGTTATGGGCTCACTCCTACCATACGATGACATTGCATCACCAGCACAATTATGAGTACGTTTGGTGCGAGTAATACAAATTACACGATCCATTCGCAGTCAATGTTTGTCGTAATCGCCCTTGCGGGCACTAAGATGTTGTCGAAGACTCGCCAATTTCTTTCCTTCCAGAGAGAGTGCATGGTCAAAAAGAAGAGGGAGTTCAGAACCTTCATGTGAGTTGGAGAGGCAACACGGCTAGCCTCCGTCGACCATTCCGCTAAATCATCATGGGGAGAAGGCGTGAGTTTCTCATCCCCTAACTTGCAGCACATTGAACCAAACAGACTGGCATAGGAGCACTAGATAAGGAGGTGTGAGATGGTCTCTAGCTCCTAAAGGCAAAGTGGGCAACATGGTAGGAGGTGAGGTGGACTCCTCTTGAGCAGTCGCTTAGAGGTCCAGAGGACAACCAAGCAAAGGATTTTAGTTGCAACAGGGCACAAGAACCCCCACACCTTCTCCGTGCCAGGTATGCTAGTCAAGCTAAACAAGAACACACGATAGGCAATTTTCGCTGAGTAGATACCCAAATCTTTCCACATACACCAAAAAGAGTCAGCCCAATAGACATCAAGTTAGCTTGCCACTGGATCCGAGACAACAACCGCAGACTTGCGCAGTCATGGCCAGAGAGAAGCGGCCCTTCGAAATGTCTAATCCACTTGCCGGGGGGAGGGGGGGCTTCATGCATGGAGCACATAGAGCGAACAACAAAAGACACCGCATGCACAATATCTGGAGCATTCACAATGGCCACCGTACCCTTAATCCATCAGTCAATCAAGAAAATCACGGCACGTCCATTGCGGAGGGTGCAGATATTCGAGGCATAGAACAAGGCAGTCGAGTCAGATGGAACATGAACCAGCTGGCCCTGCCAAGAATGCTCTGACCAGTCCTCGAAAGCTAAGAGTAGCGCACCCTCAACGCTTCATTGAGCAAGCCAAGATTATGGATGCCTAGTTGACTCAGCTTCGTCGGCCGACGGACGATGTCCCAAACAACTTTGCAATTCATCGATGTAGCGATGTTCTTCTCGCTGTGGATGACTCTTGTCAACGACAACTCATCGGTGTTTGAGATTGTTTTTTCTTTTCTCGAATATGCATGAGTGTGCATACCATATGAGATTGTTATCTCTACTCTTATAAAAAAGCAGAGTTGGTGATGATGGTGTGCCTGCCATCCTGCAATATAGGATGTTCGATCTATATCTAACGGATAGGAAGGAAACTATGAGAATTTACCCGCACTCCTCTCCATATTTGCAGATAAAGCCTTCCCTCGTTCATCCTTTTCTCCCACAAGATAGACTACTCATACAAATGCATCTTAATGTTTCGTGCAACGCACGGGCATCTTGCTAGTTTATTAAAACTGAAGTTGTCATACATGTGGTAAGCAATCTAAACAATTCAAAAAAAATATAGAACTCGGCCCATGTGAAAGTTTAGCACCATAAAAATGTGAAAGTAAATGTCAGTATTCGACTTGAAAGTCAAGGGTTTTTTTTTTGCAGGGAAATTCAGAGAGCTTTATTGAGTAAATGCATTCTTGGAACAATCAGCCAGGAGGCTGGACACCAAGAAGCTAGGAGTTTCGTCAAGCTAACTATCGGTCACATTAAGTGTGCAAGCATGTTTGGCACACAAGTGAGCCGGTAGATTAGCTGACCTGTTTACATGTTGAATAGCAAAGGAAGAAAATTGAGTACTAAGCTCTCCAATCTCTAAAAGTAAAGGAGCCACAATAGATCGAGAATTGTGGCGAGTGGTCCAGAGTGTCACCAACTCCAAGCAATCAACCTCCATAATCACATGCGAGAAACCACGAAGAGCAGCGAAGCGTACACCATCTCGCAAGGAAAGTCCCTCCATGATCAGGGGATCTGAAATCCCCACATATGGCTTGCACCAAGCACCAAGGAGAGCCGTAGGAGATCGAGCAATGCCTCCCGCGCCTCCCCTGCCGTCCGCCAGGTTTAGAGCTCCATCAGTTGTGATTTTCACAAACCCATCATCAGGAGGCCGCCACCCATAGCCAGGTAAGACCAGCGTATCCTTGCGTGGCAAGTGAAGGAGTGCAATTGCCTCCTTTGTGGCTCGGATTGTCGCTGTAGGGTCACGACCTTCTTCACCATGTTTGATACGATTCCTGGAATGCCATATAGACCACATAATAGTGGTGATCTTTGCATGGTCGTCATCCGTGAAGCGCGCATCACATAAAATGTCGCGAGCCCACGAGTCCGGGTGGAGCGGTGGTAGCCGTATCCCGAACCAAGCACACGCCTCCTCCCAAAAATGCTTAGCATGCGAGCAATGAATAAGCGCATGTTTTAGATCCTCATCCATAGCAAGACAAACTTTGCATCGCCGAATTTCTGCAATATGTCTATAGTTGAGAGTAGCTTCATCTGGAAGAATCCCACGAAGAACTCTCCACCAAAAGACTCTCACTTTTGGGATAACATTCAATTTCCACAAGGCTTTCCACATGTGTTGTTCATCATTGGAGGTACCGGTAGCCGTCCCTTCGTCTAGAGCCAAACGCTCGTTCTGATTCACAAGAGCACGGTACGCCGACTTCACAGTGTAGTTGCCTGATCGTTCGAATGCCCAAGCAAGGTAATCATCTCCTCCCCCTTGCCGAATAGGAATATTAAGAATGGCCTCAGCATCCGGGGCAATGAAATTCTCCCGAACCACCTCATGTTTCCAAGTCCAGTTGGATGTATCAATGAGTTCCTCCACCCTTTGGATACCAGTGTTCGGTGGTCTTGAGATAGGTGACATAGAGATAGTACCTGGAATCCATTTGTCATTCCATGCATCAATTGTTGCACCATCTCCAACACGGGAGATCAATCCAGTTCTCAGGGCTTCTCTTCCTGCTATAATGGCTTTCCAAGTGGCCAAAGCCGACTTCGGTAAGGCAGCATGCATGAAATCTGTATCAGGAAAATACCGTCCCTTCAATACTCTTGCACAAAGGGAATCAGGGTTCGTTAGAAAACGCCATCCGTGCTTCCCCAACATGGCAAGATTGAATAAATGTGGGTCTCTAAAACCCATTCCACCTTTACACTTGGGCGTTGCGAGCTCCTTCCAAGACACCCAATGCATTGATCTTTTGTCAAGAGAGCTACTCCAGAAATACTTGGCCATAGGAGCTGTCAAACTCTTACAAACTTTTTTGGTTAACAGAAAAGTACTCATTGGATAAGTCGGAATTGATTGAACAACTGATTTCAGCAAGGTCTCACGACCTGCACAAGCGAGTAATTTCTCCGACCATCCCTGCATTTTGGCCCTGGCTCTTTCACTAATGTGATCAAAAGTCCCACATGTGATCCTGCCCACAGCAGTAGGGAGGCCCAAATACTTCTCTGTAAACGCCTCCACATGGATATTCAAGGTTGTCTTCAACAGTTGCCTCAGATCTGTGGGCGTATTTGAACTGAAATATATAGCACTTTTCTCCTTGTTGATGCACTGGCCCGAGGCCTCCTCATAGATCCTCAAGATATCATTTAACCGGAAGGCACTAGGGTTGCTTGCATTGATGAAGATAAGACTATCATCTGCAAAAAGCAGATGGGTTACCCAAGGTGATCTATAGCTCACCCGTAGTCCCCTATCAATAGTTCCTCCATTGTAATATTTCAACAATGAGGAGAAACCTTCGGCACACAATAGAAAAAGATATGGTGACACTGGATCTCCTTGCCGAAAACCTCTGGTAGGTGTAAAATAAGGAAGTAGCTCCCCATTGACTCGCACAGCAAACCGGACAGAGGAGACACACTTCATTATTAGTCTGACAAAGCTCATACTGAAACCCAAGCGTGTCAATATAGCCTCGAGATAATGCCACTCGACACGGTCATATGCTTTCATCACATCAAGCTTAACCGCGCAAGAGAAGTTCTTACCCTTCTTTCTCCTTTTCATCGTATGGATGCTTTCATAAGCCACAAGTACATTATCTGTTATAAGACGGCCGGGAACGAACGCACTTTGCTCTTCACTGATTATCAAATCCATCATGCCTCTTAGCCGGTTTGTTATAGCCTTGGCAGCGATCTTATAAAGCACCGGACACAAGGCAATGGGACGATATTGAGATATCGATTGGGGGTGACGTACCTTGGGTATCAAAGTTATAGACGTGTCATTCAAACCGGTTGTTAGTTCTCCCCCATTAAGAAAATCCAAGACTGCCAAGATTACCTCGTTTCCTAGCAAATCCCAATGACGCTAGTAGAAACCTGCAGTAAAACCATCTACACCAGGGGCTTTAGAGGGCGCCATCTGAAACAGCGCGACCTTGACCTCCTCTGCCGTGTAGGGCTTGTTCAAATCATCATTCATGGCTTGTGTAATTCTCTCCGGCACATGCGATAATAGTAAGCTGGAATCTCCCCAACCCTGGGAGCGATACAATTCCTGATAAAAATTTTGTACCTCCTCCTTATCTTCACTTTCAGAAGCACAAGTAGATCCATCAGCACGTCTCAAACCCGATATCCTGTTCATGCGTTTGCGTTGGGCTGCTTGAGCTTGAAAGTAAGAAGTGTTTCGGTCCCCATCCCGAAGCCATGGGACACGAGAACGCTGTCGAAGCCAGATTTCTTCCTGATGCAAGGCCTCCTTTAGATTCTTGACAACGGTTTTCTCCTCCTCCGTCGGGCCTGTGCCAATGGATCGGCAACGGAGACGATCTAGTCTCTTTTGCAACTGCCGGACAGAGCGTGTCAGGCTGCCAAACTCCTTGGAGCTCCAGGGTTCCAGCGTTGCCTGCAAGGTATTCAACGCGGATGCTACCCCTCGAAGCCCCGGTTCACGTTGTATGCCCCGCCAGGTATCACTAACCAAGCGGTCAAGGGTTTTCTGTTGACGAAAAGGCAGGGCCCGGCGTATACATATACTGCTCCCACGTCTCCCGGTTTTCTGCTCCCTCCCTCCCTCCCTCCCTCCCTGGCTCCCTCCTGTCCTCCCACAGACATGACACCTCAAAGGCAAAGTCGCGGCACGGGGAAGCCGGCCGGTGGGTTCGGGTTCTCCATCGCCGGCGACAAGCGCAAGCGTTTGGCGGAGTACCCCTGCGTCTCGCGCCTCCGGCAGCGGCGACTCCTCGTGTTCCTCTGGAGCCACAAATTCCGCCAAACCCTTCGAGCGTGCGTACCCCCTGAAAGTGAAAATCCCCGTTTAATTGTTCGATTGATTTGATATCTATCGCCCGCAATCAGTGGATTTGTCTACGACTCGCCTGATAATTCGTACGTGCATGCGTGCAGGTTCACCGGTGAGACGGACGCGTTCATGGACGTGCTGCATCTGCACAAGCTGGTGCTCCACGGCCAGTGGAGCGAGGCCATCAAATACCTCTCCCGCTTCCTGCCGTCCGACCGTCCGCTGGGCGTCCACGGCCGCGCCCTCCATCACTTCCTCCGCCTGCACAAGGCCATCGATGACATCGTCGCCGGCGAAAAGGAGGCCCTCTCCGTGACTGCGGCCGTCATTCTGTGCTCGGCCCGCTTCCCTACCCGCATCCCTGCCCTCACCAAGCTCCGCACCATCTTCTCGTCCCTCATCGGGTCCAAGACACTGAGGTATCAATCATCCCAGTGACCCAATCGAGCCTCAAATATATATGTCTGCCTGTATGAATTGTTTCTGTCCTTGAGCCTCAGATATGAATATAGATGTATCGTGTTTGGAAATGCAGGGATTCCGTGGAGTTGATGCGGCTGAGGTGCGAGGCTTCATCGATCATGCATGACTTGGTTACTCAGACTTCAGAGCTGAAAGACCACATGCGCCCGTGCGGCGGACCGATGGATCCCCACAACGTACTTCCCCTCGGATTCGGCCACGCTAGGCATGCCACTGATCCCTCCCAGCTTCTTCTTGGCTAAATTCTTTAGTCGTCGGTGACCGTTAGTTTGATTGCCGAATCTGCTGTAATTTTGCTAGTTTACGTCCGAGGCGACACCTGAAGAAACAGGGCTGCCAGGTCCCGGCGTCTGTGGTTGCCGGGCTTTATCTTCAGAAGAAGAAGATGTATCTGCAATTCTGCATCATAGATTTTTTTTTTTTTTTTTGCGAGGGACATCATAGATTTCTTTGCACAAACTGAAACACTCTTTAGTTCTGTTTTTCCCCCAACTCTTGGTGGCACTCTGACTAATTATAGATAGGTTCCGTGCTTTGTGCAGGCTGCCCTCTTCGACCTCGAGTGATCACTCTCAGGAATTAACTCGTGGTATGATACTATTGTCACAGATATCTTGTGGCTATCCTTGCTGCCCCCTAATTATTATGTGTGTGCTCTGCTTATTCACCAACATGTTTTTCTCCTCTGTCTCTCAATACCAGAAGCCTTAGTGAAGGCTAAGGAATGGTTGGTGGACCTTGTTGGTAAAGAACTGCTCTCTGCTCTAGCTCTGTTTTCTGTTTTTACTTTATAGTATACTCTCTCCGTCCCATAATATAAGAATGTTTTTGACACTGCACTAGTATCAAAATCGTTCTTATGTTTTGGGACGGAGGGAGTAGTCAGTAATTGCATTTGTGCTCAAATTCTTGTTGATTAAGATTTGCACAATAGCAACTGATAAACTTATCTGATCTTCAGGTAGAAGCGTGGAAGCTGGTAAGCCGCGTCAAGGTGATCCAGTTCCATCGAGATGTAGCAAAGGTAACTTCCACTTCCATTTCAAAAAAAGCATTTAGTTTAGCTCTGTTTAAAAAAAGGACTTACTACAGCTTAGTCGGTTTAGAAACTGTTATACTTGCACGGTCTTAACGGTTAGATCAAATGTTTTTTAGCGTTGACTTAGAAGTAATTACAGTTTTGCTATTTCGCAAGCTATTTCTAAGTCGATGGTAAAACCATATTGACAATCAACATTTGTTGAATCGTTGTGGGCTATGCAGTGTTTAAATTTTTGACATTATTTCAGTAATTATTGTTGGTACAAAAATACTTTTCTCAAATGCTTGGAATAGATTCAAACAAAAATCAAGATCAATATTAACAAAAATCAAGATCAATATTAATGAAAATTGTTTGAGAAAATCTGAAATAATTTCCTGAACCTTGAAATCTTGGTCATTCACCATGGACCGGCGTACTGTCAAGCCACTGTTTTTTTGTCCTGCGCATATTTTACCTTTTTTTTTACAGAAGTTGTCCTATCTACATTTGAAACATTTTTGTCCCGTAAGTTCTCCATGGTCATGCTTTTGTCGGATACTTCACGGTTTACGCATATATTTGGTGTGCAAAATGAGCCTTGTTGTTTTTTGATTGTTGTTCATCGCACTTTGCTCCCTACTTGGTACTGTTTCTCACTGTCGAACTCGTTGCAGGTGCCCCTGGCCAGCAGAATAGTTTGGTTACCCTTCCAAGACCGGCTGGAAATTCTCGCTTCAGACTAGTAACTAACCTTGGTAAATAATTAGTTCAAGACTTGCAGTCGTTTATAAAATGATATAAACCTTTATCCAGACAATTACTCCAGTAATTATTTTTTGTTAGAAACACCAAATGTACCAGTTAAGAGGTTATATGCCTTCATTGATATTTACTAGTTGGGCCCTGTAATTTTTGTATATATCCTCATCAATAATCTTTTTTTTTAAACAAAATAATCTTCTCTATTTGCAATGGGCAGCTTTATTAAAAGAAGCAAGGGAATGGATACTTTATCTTACTGGTAAGCTAGACTCTGCCCTGCATGCGTTTAGTGCTGGTGCATGACACTGTCAACTGATGAGCTTATTTGATCTTCAGACGAGCGTCTGGAAGCCTGGCCGGAGATGCCATATTTCCGTGAACCAGGTAACACTCTATCTTGAGTAAATTGCAGGAAACGATCATATTGAAGGCTAGGTTAGCAGAAAATACTATGCTATATATATATATATATTTTTTGTGTGCATAAAACGCCATGTCTTGTGTATTTTTTTTTTTGCAAAAAACACCGACGGCGGATCTGACTCTGTTAAGTGAGTTTATGACAAATGGGGCCCAATTTTTGACATGCGGCGTAACCAGCCGTCCTGACCGCCGTTAGACGGCGCTGTTTGGAGCAATTCCATTTCCCTCCTGCTCGTGCCGCGCATCACCATTTTCTGACCATCTACAAGGGGGGATGATCGGGAAGGGAAAATGGTGATGTGCGGCATGAGCACGAGGGAAATGGAATTGGACCGAATGGCGCCATCTAAAGCCGTCTAACGGCGGTCGGGACGGCTGGTTATGCCATGTAGGCAAAAATTGCGCCCTATCTGTCGTAAACTCACTTAACAGAGCCATATACGTTGCTCAGTGGTTTTTGTAAAACGATTACATAACACGTGGTGTTTTCTACAAAAAAATTGTAACTAACCTAACCTTCAAATGTGGCGGTTTCCTGCAATTTACTCCTCTATCTTTCATCCACCGGTTGTCAACCATTCATCTAGATTCAATTTACTCCACTTGAAGAACGAAAGGTTATCTGCTGTCGTTCTCATCGACCAACTCATCGTCGCAGGTGTTTTTGCTGCTCGACTCTCACAGACTTTGCCTGATGCCTTCACAACGCCTGCTGAAAGGTCTTCGATCTCATCAGACACAGTAGCAGGTTTGAAACTTGTGCCATGAATTTAAGTGCAGGCTGTCATTAAGTTTAGGAAAAAGTGCCGACAAATAAAATGCATACAACACCATGCCGTTTCTCCTTTGGTCCTTCAAATTTTGAGTCATGGAAGATATTCTGATATGATGATGATGATGCAAGAGAGTGATCGTAACCGGTGATTTTCACGTGCAGGTTTTGGTTATCTTTTGAGTCAATGAGGGAGCTTGCTACCGGAGTATATATATGCTTCTCGGATCAGGGCATGCTTGCCTGGAGCCGGGCTCCGCTGGGCTTCCTTCCTCGCCAACCAACGATGAGCTCCATACCAAATATGTCCCCTCATCTATCTTTGAGAGTTTATTTATGTGGACATGTACTAGTTGCTATTGAGTTGATCAACAGAGAACCGGCGCTCCCTAGCTATGTTGAATTTGTCATGCTTGTCTTTACTGCCAGTCAATGTTCTTGTGAATCTGTGATTGCTCCTACGAGTTCCACCTGAACAACAGTGGCATATACGATCTACAACACTCTGGTTTGGGTAGCAAAGTTGGAAATGAGGAAACTCTTGGATT
Organism: Aegilops speltoides; assembly: GCA_021437245.1. Taxonomy (NCBI): domain Eukaryota; kingdom Viridiplantae; phylum Streptophyta; class Magnoliopsida; order Poales; family Poaceae; genus Aegilops; species Aegilops speltoides. The sequence continues at coordinate 473,644,558 of CM038142.1, forward strand.
GCATGCCACCAGTCTTCCTATGGTCCAGTTCGAGAGAAGGTACTTGTTCGGCTCTAACTTTGTGCAATTTGTTCGTAAAATGAACAGTCTAAAGAATATTCTTTGTCTAAAGTTACTGGTCTCTGAAGAACAAAAATTCCACAAATCATATCAAAGGGGCAATTTTTTCCCATTTAGAGCATGGGCCGTACACGACAACTCATGAAACGAACCAAAAGTTACTAGAACTTGATGGCATTTCATCACCGGAATCTGTGACCCAGTATTCAACCCAAATATATCAAAGCCGTTGTGGCTTTCCATATCAAACTTCAAAATACATGAGACACCTGAAAGCACGAGCATGATGAATTGATGACACAACCAGTAAAACGGTTCAAGTTCAAAGTTCAGACTATACAAAGCAGTTTCTACATGCTGGCCGAACCAAAGAAGCACATGTCACAAACCTTGATATATACTTAAGATATGTTACTAAACATATACAATTTTATAATAAAACATACATTTTTACAATAAACTTTTATACTTATGTAAACTAGTTATATAATAATATAGTCTTATTGGGTCCAATTTTCTATTACTTAGCTATCATAGTTAACATATAATGCTTACAATGTTCACTATTTGTTAAGCAGTTTCAATGTATATCACCAAAAATTTGCTTCTAATAAATTTAAACTGTATGACATAACAATTTATTTGTTTGAATTAATTTTTGAAAAAATACATTAACTATATAGTATATAGATATATATTTGTGTGTGTGTGTGTGTGTGTGTGTGTGTGTGTGTGTGTGTGTGTGTGTGTGTGCATATATATCAATATCATCAAATATCATGATAGTCATTTGTAAGCAGATACAATTTGAGAAAAATATTAGTAGTAGTTTCTAGTGTATTATTACGTAAGCTTATATAAACCTCTAGGGTATGTCAAATGTGTTTTGCAGGTTGGGTTTGTCGTGGTTCTAAGTCTGACAATAGAGTGGGGGGTAGGTATGGAGAGGCTAGGTCCTAGCTATGGAGCAGTTGTAAACACAAGGGATGTACGAGTTCAGGCCCTTCTCGGAGAAAGTAACAGTCCTACGTCTCGGAGCCCGGAGGCGGTCGACTGGATTTTGTGTGTATGTATTACAGGGGTGCGAACCCTTTACACTGAGGAGGGGGGTGGCTTATATAGTGTCTGCCAGACCTCTCCGGCCCTCAGTAATGCAAGGTTTAAAGTACATTAAGTCTAGGCGTTACTGGTAACGCCTCACATAAAGTGTCCTAAATGCCATAAAATCTACTTAATTACAGACCCTTGCAGTGCAGAGTGCCTCTTTTTCTTCTGGTGGTCGAGTGAGTCTTCATGGTCGAGTCCTTCAAGTGAAGTCTCTCTTGGTCGACTGGAAGGCCGTCTCTTCTGAGGGTGTCCTTGGGTAGGGTACTTAGATCAGGTCTATGACCCTACCCTAGGTACATGACTTCATCATTAGCCCCCGAATGAATTGAGGTTTGAGTGAGGAAGGAGTTGATATTATTTCCGACCTGCTTTTGCATTCTGGATATGTATCACCTTGGAACAATAATCTCTTCGTTGATAATCAGTAACTTTTCTTCAGTCGCCTTGATCCATTCTTTCCTCTCGTCGAGTGAACTTTTAAACTTAACAATCTCCGAGCGACGGATCGCAGGAAATCTTTCGTCTGACAGGTCGATCTGCCGTTCGCGGATTTTGTGGGATCCGAATTTTGGGGAAGCGCGCGAAGCGGGGCGGACCGCGGCACTCGGATGGGATAGGGCGTAGACGCCTCGATTCCTGTGCCACCTTTTTCGCCACGTATCGCGTACGCGCGACTGTTTCGGGATGTGATTGGATCACCTGGGCCCACCTGTCATCCACTCGGAAGTGTTCTTATAAAGGCACCCGGCGAGGGTTTTTGAACAGTATCTCTCCATTCTCCCTCTGCCCTCTCCGCCTCCGCCCACTGCGCCCGCTCTCGCCTCCGTGCAATTGCTCCTCGTACGCTTCACCGGCAACAATGGCGAAGGAGAAGACGGCGGCGCTAGAGCGCGCAAAGAAGGCGACGGCGACGGGGAAGGCGAAGGCGAAAGGGAGAGCAACCAGTCGGGGCGGGTCTTCTTCGAGATCTCGTCTGCCGCACGGCTGGGTCCAAGGAGATTGGATCCGGTCGACCATCACCGAGAAGGATCTGACGGAGATGGCCAACGAGGGTTTGATCCCACACGGGGCGGCGAGGCTCCCGGGGGGCGAGTGGCAAACGCAACCAGAAGAGGGTGAGTGCGTTCTTCTGGCTACCCATGTCGACCGCGGGTTCTCTCTGCCTCCGAGTGTATTTTTCCGCGGTTTCTTGAATTTCTTCGGGGAGCAACTCCACCACTTCAATCCAAACTCCATCGCCTACCTTGCTGCCTTTGTGTCCATGTGTGTGAACTTCCTGGGCTGCCGACCGCACTGGGGTCTGTTCAAGCACATATTCACTTGTCGTTCTCAGACAGTGAAAAAGGCGAGTCCAGATGATGACAAGACCAAGGTTATTCAGATGTGTGGAGGTCTGGGGATCCAGATGAGAAACAAGAGCACTTTTCCGACCATGACTCTCCCCGAGTCGGTCAGGGGATGGCAGTCGACTTGGTTTTACTGCCAAAACGAGTCGACGCCGGGAATGTCGAGTGGTCTCCCTCCGTTTACCATGGACCGAGCAAGCAAACCCTCTTCTTTGAAGGTGGTCCCTGAGGAGAAGGCTCAAGTGAAGATGTTCATGGAGCGTGTAGTCCAGCTAGTCAGGGAAGGAGTGACGGGTATGGACCTTCTGGAGGTCTTCCTTAGGCGACGCATCCAACCTCTTCAGTACCGAGGCCATTGCATGTGGCTGTACTGTGGAACCGAGGATGAAACTAGGGTCCATCCAGAATCAGTCGACGATGCCACACTGGAGAGGTGGATGGCCGCGGTCACTGGCAACAAGGACAACCCTCGAGGAGCCAGGAGGATTCCGCCACTCGACCATTCTAGCATTCCAGAAAAGGTACGCCCACTTTGTTTCCAATTGTAATCTTGCCATACTCATTCTGCTTTCACTGTAAATTGGTCGATTGATCTTTATTTTGCTGTCTGTCAGGCCTTCACTGAACTGTACTCGATGCCCAATGGAGCACATACGCCGACTGAAGAGGAGGAAGGTAGTGGGGGCGAAAGCCAGGAGGACTGGGATTCAGACGCTGCTGCTGCTGATGATGATGATGACGACTCCGATGGGGAGGAAGAAGAGGAGGAGGAGGAGGAGGTTGCACCGCCGCGCTCGGAAAGGCGATCGAAGCTTGTCCATGACCCTGCGACTGAACGCGGCAAGGGGGTGGCGACTGTCGTGCAGTCGACCAAGCGCCCTCGGACCACTTCTCCGACGCCGATTGAAAAGGCTCCGAAGCAATCCAGGGTGGCACCGTCGAAGCCGGCCAAGGTCCTGCCGAAGATGAAGGTGTCGATCCCCACCATATCAGGGTAAAAATGATGCTTGAGTCTTCTTGTTTTATATGAGTTTATCTTTGGTCGACTCTTGAGTTAACCGACTGATTTTTGGAATTGCAGTGCTGCTACTTCTGATACTTCGGCCAGGGGTGACGACCATGAGATGGAAGATGCTGCTACCTCAAAACCTAGTATGACTCGTAATTCCGTCTTCCAGTCGATCGGCTCTTAGTCTCTAATTCTGATTCTTTTCTGTAGCTCCATCCAATGTCGTTATCACTCTTCCTGACGACGACGATGATGAGGAACCGCTGAAGCACTGGAGGAGCAGGAAAGCGTCTGCTAGTAGGGTGGCTCAGGACGTGACAGCGCCCGAGACACTGGTCGCAGAGGAGGAGAACACCACTCGGCACACCGTATCTTTCGCGGTGCCGCTGACGGTGCTCATCCCGCGTCGTCGAGTGCTGCACAGCCTTCGCTCTTCTCGACCCACTACATCCCAGAGGACCAAGCCAGTGCTGCAAAAGAAGCGATACGCCAAGCGGGAGTCATGATGGAGCAGGTGAAGGCCATCCGGGAGGCTAGCCAGGCAGCCTATGACGCCAGTTCTGCTCTTCAAAGCAACGTTCAGGTCAGTCGATCATCGCCTGTTCTGTTAGGATATGCTATCTGAAAATTCTTCTTTCTGAAATCCGTAGCGGTCCTACACCCACTAGGTGTGTCGATTGAAATTCTGGGTTAGTGGGGGCACGCTGAGTGCACCCACTGGGTATAGTCCCCAAGGCTATGGTGGACTGCTGACAGTCAACCATAGGCTTTATAAATTTTTCCTTCATTCGAACGGGTCGAATGGATTTCTCAAACCGGTGGGGGCACGCTAAGTGCACCCACTGGGTGTAGTCCCCGAGACTGTGGTCGACTGCTGGCAGTGGACTACAGTCTGAAGAGCAACTCCTGTTTTTTTTTGGTGGTCGACTCTTTCTTGATAGAACTAGTGGGGGCACGCTGAGTGCACCCACTGGGTGTAGTCCCCGAGACTTCGGTCGAATGTTTGAATTCGGCTGAAGTCTTAGAAACGTGTGTTTTTTCCTCGGTCACTCGGAAGTGAATTATCTTTGACATTTTGTCGATTGGTTCTTCGTAGAAATCCTGCGATCTGGCGGCTCGTTACACGGAGTTGGAGAACAAACATATCCAACTTGAGCTTGATCTGAAGCTGGTCCAGGAGAACTTGGCGAAAGCAAAGGAGGAGAGCAAAGGTATGTTTGGTGAGGACTCGACGACTGCTTTTTCCCCTTATTTGTTTTAAAGTCTGACCTTGCTGTAACTTCGCAGGAAAAGTGAAGGAGGCTCAGAAGAAGAAAGACCTTGAGCTAGCTGAGATGCAGAAGATAGCCTTAGAGAAGACCAAGCTCGCGGACGAGAAGTTGGCTTCGATCACCAGGCTTGAAGAAGAAAACACCAATCTGAAAGCTGCTCTTGCTATTGCCAACAAGGAGGTCAGTCGACTGAAAAGCGACAAAGCTGCTCTGAATGACAAGGCCAGTCAGTTGGATGGGAAGAAGGATGATCTGGAGGCCTATCTAAGTGGACTCGCCAAGAAGTTGTTCCTTATGCTCGAAGGTAATCCTTTGCGCCAAACAATTGTTTTTACAGTGATCTTTCCATTCGACCATTGCCTTGACTCGGTGATTGTATTTGCAGAATTTTGCCAAAATTTTGAAGAGGAGACTGGTCGACTGGAACCAAACCTGGACCCCATCAACTCTCCAGTGAATGATGAAGTCGCCATGAACGTGTTCCGGCTCGAGTCTCGCGTTGCTGCTGTCATTGACTATCTTGCAAGGTTGAAGGTCGCCACTTCCCGCATTGACACTACACTCTGGCCCAGGGAGACACTCCAAAATGACCTCGAGTCTCTGATGACTCGACTAAACACAGTCCCTGGTCGAGTGCAGGAGTGGAAGAAGTCTTCTGCCAGGTGTGGTGCAGATGTCGCTCTGTGTCTGGCCCGAGTCCATTGCAAGGATGCACGAGAGGACAAGCTGGAGGCTCTTCGGGTGGCTAACACCAAGAAGCATGATTTCCGGTCTTTCATGGAGACTTTCATCGCTGCTGCCACTCGGATCGCGGACGGAATTGATCTTGATGAGTTTGTTGCACCTTCCAGCCCTCCATAGGAGGGGTAAAAAACTTCTTGAGCTCGACACTTTAAATTTTCCTCGGTATGCCGAGTGATTGTGTAACAGACAAACCTTAACAGGCCTAGCGCCTGAGCACTTTTGGTTACGTTAGGTTTTTATCCGAACTTGGATTCGACGTTTTGAATATGCTTGCATTTGGTTTGAAATGTCTTGTGCATGTTTAAAGTGAGATGCTTACTGCAGTCGACTTATTCTTCAATTCACTTAGGCAGGCACTGGGCTGCGGCTAAGCCCCAGAGTGAGAGGTGCGCTCTCCACTCGGTAGGATTTTTATAACTTAGGCGAGCACTGGGCTGCAGCTAAGCCCCCGAGTGTGAGGTTTGCTCCTCACTCGGTAGGGTTTTTATAACTTAGGCGAGCACTGGGCTGCAGCTAAGCCCCCGAGTGGGAGATCTGCTCTCCACTCGATAGGATTTTTATAACTTAGGCGAGCACTGGGCTGCGGCTAAGCCTCAGAGTGGGAGGTCTGCTCTCCACTCGGTAGGATTTTTTATAACTTAGGCGAGCATTGGGCTGCAGCTAAGCCCCCGAGTGGGAGGTCTGCTCTCCACTCGGTAGGATTTTTTACGTTGTACTTGTGGCGTAGCTCAGAGGAGAGGGTCTCAGTTGACCTGCACCTCGTCCTCCTTGCGACCGCACATTGTACTTGTGGCGTAGCTCAGGGGAGAGGATCGCAGTCAACCTGCACCTCGTCCTCCTTGCGACCACACATTGTACTTGTGGCGTAGTTCAGAGGAGAGGGTCGCAGTCGACCTGCGCCTCGTCCTCCTTGCGACCGCACATTGTACTTGTGGCGTAGCTCAGAGGAGAGGGTCGCAGTCGACCTGCACCTCGTCCTTCTTGAGAGCGCACGTTGAATTTTGTACTTAGGCGAGTGCTTAGACTACAGCTAAGCCCCCGAATGAGAGTCTGGCTCGTCACTCGGTAGGATTTTATTGAAACTTAGGAGAGTACTTGGACTGCAGCTAAGCCCCCGAGTGGGAGTCTGGCTCATCACTCGGTAGGATTTTATTGAAACTTGGGCGAGTACTTGGACTGCAGCTAAGCCCCCGAATGAGAGTCTGGCTCATCACTCGGTAGGATTTTATTGAAACTTAGGAGAAACAGGTTCGCAGCTAAGCCCCCGAGGGGGAGTCTGGCTCATCACTCGGTAGGATTTTATTCAAACTTAGGCGAAACGGGTTTGCAGCTAAGCCCCCGAGTGGGAGTCTGGCTCATCACTTGGTAGGATTTTTTTTACAAACTTAGGCGAAACGGATTCGCAGCTAAGTCACCTACTGAGGGGAAAAATTTTACTGAACAAATAAAAGTGACAAAATATCATCGGGGAAATTATGACACTATTATCTTGCAAGACATGAACTACAGAAGTACTTTTATTACAACTCATTCCGAGTGAAAACTTAAGTGTAAAATGGGCGGAGTAGCTCCGCATTCCAAGCTCGGGGCTCGTCGATATTATGCTTGACGTTGTAGAGACGGTACGCTCCGTTGTGGAGAACCTTGGTGACGATGAAGGGTCCTTCCCAAGAAGGAGCAAGCTTGTGTTGTTTCTGCTGGTCCACTCGGAGAACCAAATCTCCTTCCTGGAAGGCTCGACTCTTCACGTTTCTAGCGTGGAAGCGACGCAAGTCCTGTTGATAGACGGTCGAGCGACGAGCCATCTCTTTCTTCCTCTAAAAGGTCGATCGCGTCCCGCGCCGCTTGTTCCGCTTCACCGTTGTAGAGCTCAACTCGAGGAGCATTGTGGAGCAGATCACTCGGCAAGACCGCTTCAGCTCCATAGACCAAGAAGAATGGAGTTCTTCCGGTCGACCGATTAGGCGTGGTCCTCAGACCCCAAAGCACCGAGGAAGTTCATCGACCCACGCCCACCGCATGCTTAAGGTCACGATCACCGGGTTTTAACCCTTTGAGGATCAAGCCATTGGCTCGCTCCGCTTGTCCATTCGACTGTGGATGGGCGACCGAAGCGTAGTCGACTCGTGTGCCCTGAGAAGTGCAGAAATCCCTGAATTCCTCCGAGTCGAAGTTTGACCCATTGTCTGTGATGATGTTGTGCGGGACCCCATATCTGAATGTCAGTTCTCTGATGAAGCTAACAGCAGTACCGGCGTCGAGGTTTTTGATGGGTTTAGCTTCAATCCACTTGGTGAACTTGTCGACTGCCACCAGCACATGCGTGAAACCGCTTCGACCTGTCCTCAAGGGGCCCACCATATCCAATCCCCATACTGCGAAGGGCCAGACGAGTGGTATAGTCTTCAGAGCTGACGCAGGCTTGTGTGACATGTTGGAGTAAAATTGGCATCCTTCGCACTTGTCCACTATTTCCTTTGCCATCTCGTTTGCCTTTAGCCAATAAAATCCGGCTCGGTATGCTTTGGCCACAATGGTCCGAGAGGACGCATGATGGCCACAGGTCCCTGAGTGGATATAATGCTTACAGTGTTCACTATTTGTTAAGCAGTTTCAATGTATATCACCAAAATTTTGCTTCTAATAAATTTAAACTGTATGACATAACAATTTATTTGTTTGAATTAATTTTTGAAAAAATACATTAACTATATAGTATATAGATATATATTTGTGTGTGTGTGTGTGTGTGTGTGTGTGTGTGTGTGTGTGTGCATATATATTAATATCATCAAATATCATGATAGTCATTTGTAAGCAGATACAATTTGAGAAAAATATTAGTAGTAGTTTCTAGTGTATTATTACGTAAGCTTATATAAACCTCCAGGGTATGTCAAATGTGTTTTGCAGGTTGGGTTTGTCGTGGTTCTAAGTCTGACAGTAGAGTGGGGGGTAGGTATGTAGAGGCAAGGTCCTAGCTATGGAGCAGTTGTAAACACAAGGGATGTACGAGTTCAGGCCCTTCTCGGAGAAAGTAACAGTCCTACGTCTCGGAGCCCGGAGGCGGTCAACTGGATTATGTGTGTATGGATTACAGGGGTGCGAACCCTTTACACTGAGGAGGGGGTGGCTTATATAGTGTCTGCCAGACCTCTCCGGCCCTCAGTAATGCAAGGTTTAAAGTACATTAAGTCTAGGCGTTACTGGTAACGCCTCACATAAAGTGTCCTAAATGCCATAAAGTCTACTTAATTACAGACCGTTGCGGTGCAGAGTGCCTCTTTTTCTTCTGGTGGTCGAGTGAGTCTTCATGGTCGAGTCCTTCGAGTGAAGTCTCTCTTGGTCGACTGGAAGGCCGTCTCTTCTGAGGGTGTCCTTGGGTAGGGTACTTAGATCAGGTCTATGACCCTAACCTAGGTACATGATTTCATTAGGGTTCGTTAATAAATTGACAACATGCGCATGATTTCTACTGGCATTTCAAATAACACAATTATTGTAACCATCTAAGAACATAATAGAAAATGCAGAGTGCACACATGATTTGATATTTGATATGCTCATCTAAAATGTGTTAGTTTACTTTGTTGTATACGTGAACTTCCACTAGTTTATCAAATAAAGTTGTGCATTAATTTAAACATAAAATATTGTAACATATGTTCCATTATATATTCATGATGTTTAGTGAGAGACTAGCAACAAATTAAATTCTGCTTCGCCTATAAGATTGGTTTGTTCTCACATTAGTATGTACCATTTGTATGTGTTGTGAATTTGCCTTGTCGAGTCTTCGCTCTTTTCCATCAAGAGGGGTGCCAACCGTCTTGTGTCATATAAATATGCATGTGTAGGTTAAGCACAGGGTTAGTCCGCAAATTGCGTTGTCATCAACAACAAAATACTTAAAGCGGGAAATGCCCTTTCAAACATCCACCAAATTTTGTTGCTGCTCATGGGAAAGAGTCCAATGTCCATCTTCCCTATCATTATCTTCAGGAGCATCTTCTTCCAAGTCCACTAAAGGTCGGTATTGTGGAACAGGTCCCACCACAATGTCTTGATTACGATGATGATGAGCAACATTTGAAATGGTGTGAGGGTTCTCATTTGGAGGGATGTAACTTCATCAGCAGGCCCCCTCCCAAAAGCTGCTGCCGAAGGATAACCACAGGCACTATAACCACAGGCACTGCGTAGGATTCACCAAGAAAATCATCAACTTTGGACTGTATAATACTTGCTGGAATATGAAACAAACATAGGAATGGAGGGAACCATAGGAGTGACAAAAGGAATAGAAGTGCAAAAGGAAGGAGTTAAAAACAGTGGAAAACAGAAAAGGTGTCCGTTAACATCAGAAAATCAAGGTAAAGAACAACTTACTGGATTTTTTATTTTGTTGCATATTGGTTCTGCATGTAGGAAGAGCATCTTGTTATCGACTAAAACATTTGGAAGACGATAGGTTATTCTCGGGCATATGCGAAAAATGAGCCCCATGGAATCACGATGATAGAGCAACATTCGAGAGAAAAATGGAGCAGCATTTTCCTTCAATCCGAACAACCATTTTGCCCCAAATCCCCTGGAACAACATTTCCTACGTATTTCTTGTGTATTCCCTTTGAAAACTATAGAAGAGAAATAATATAATATGACAAAAAACCAGAAGAAACCAAAAATTTGGGAAAGCAGAAACAAGAAGAAGAAATGCACCAAATAAACCATGGAGCCTGACCCAAACCTGGAATGGTGCGATAAAAGCCGGGAAAAAAAATCAGCTGCAAACCTTCCGTAACGGGCCGGTCCATCCGACGACACGTCTGTGCGCTATGTCGATATTCTGTCGTACCGAGGGACAGATGGTGATTGACAGGTAAAAGAACTCAATTGTCTCAAAAAAAAGGTAAAATAACTCAAAAGAAAAGAAATTACGTTTTTTAGGGGTAAAGAAATTTACGTATAAATAGAAAAAAGGCTGTTTGAACTTACCCGGGCCCAGCCTCCCTCTACGAGGAGAGGAAGCGAGCGGAGAAGCCAGAAGCGAGAGAAACGAGAGGAGGCGGGGGTAGAAGAAGAAAGAGGGAAAAGAGAAGCGAGAGAAAATCGGGCTCCGCGTCCTGCCGCTATAAACGAGGGGGAACGAGTGCCGGTGCCCCAAAGCCCCCAATCCCCACTCCCCCGTCCTCCAATCGAAAGTTCAGCTCCAACCTGATCGCCGACTTTGTCTGGGCGTGTCGTCATGAGTTCCTCTGTCGTGATCTCCGGCAATGGCGACGAGGACGCGGACGCCTGCGTGGGCGAGAACTCCGTCGTGGACTCCAGCAAGGGCAAGGACGCCGTCAAGCCCTCATGCACGGTGCAGTATTCCTGCGTCAAGCGGCTTCGTGAGCGGCGCCTCCTCTCCTTCCTCGTCGACCAAGGCTTCCACGGCGCCTTCAGGGAGTACGTATATGCTTGTTATCTTGAGATCGATGCTGCCTTCTCTCTTGAGGTCGATAAATTGGATTCCTTCTTCACACATACGCCCGCGTGCTTGTTTGGTTTACATCACTGTATCGCTGCGAGCAGGCTGAATCGCGAGACGGGGGTGCTGTTCAACGTGGAGCACATCCGGCGGCTGGTGAGGCGGGGCCAATGGGATGAAGCCCTCATGTACCTCAACACCTTCCTGCCGCCGTTCCTCAGCGAACGTCGGAGCTTCCGCGCCAGGATCTTCAACAACTTCCTCCTCATGCACCACCGCTTCGCCAACGTCGTCGCCGGCAACAAGGACATGCACCTGGACAAGCAGTACGCCAACGGCCGCAGCAGCTCCACCCCCGCCGAGCGCAGGTTCCGCTCCATGAACTACTCCATCCTCGCCCCGGACTCGGCCCACCTCAGGGCCGCCATCGACTGGGACAAGGTGAGGAGCCACGCGGCGTGTCTTATCCCCGAGTTGGCTCACCGTACTCCGGAGCTGAAACGCCGGACGGTGCTGCCGTCCCGCTGCATGATGCCGCACGATGTACTCCCCATTGGGACCGGGTATGAAAGAAAAATTCATCATTCAGACTCGGTACCTTGCTTGATAACATAGTCAGTGTCAATTTGATCTCACTTCGGCCCTCCTGTCTCTGTCTGTAACCCATTCACAGTTTGTTCCTGAGGCGTCGGGTGAAGAAACAAGGCCCCCAGCCGCCAAAAACAGACGCTATCATCACGGCCATAAAACAGTAATGTCTTGTTACCTCCAGGCAAATTGATTTAAGCTCTCCTCTGTTCTGCTCTTCCAAGTTTTTGACAACACATTGATTAATTCCTTGCCTTTTGCAGCCAGCGGTATTGCCGCCTCGTTAGGGATACAAGCATTGGTATAATGTGCCCTTCAGAAATATATGTTATGATTAAGCAATGTATAGCTCTTAGATTCGATATTATGTTTGGCAGTCACTAACCATGTCTTCCTCCAATGAACCGGCCGGCAGGATCGAAAGATGAAGCGCTGGAACTGCTGGTCGATTTCCTTGGTAAAACCACCTCTCCTCTTCATGTGTCTTGCATTTCCACTGAGAACACTGTTTACACTCCACCAATTATTTTGTTTCGCGAAAACGAACCACTTTTGGTTACTGTTCTGACCTGTTCTGTTTTCACTCATGAACTTGTGTGATCTTCAGATGAGACTTTACAAGCTGGCCTGCCTAGAGGGTGCACACTAAGCTATGACTTTCAACCAAGTGGGAAGGAAGGTAAACTTCAGAATAATTCTGTTCAGCAAGTCTTCAGCTATGATCACTTACCACTGTCTCTCTCAATGCACTCTCTGGGCTCTTAACTAGCTCTTTAATCTGTTTCGAGTCCTTTTGGGCCATATCAGCACATTATTTCCTCGAGCTGCATTTTACCTTTTAACTACAGCGTCATTTTCAAACCCTGCATAGAATATCTCCTTCTTTATCGGCTGATGACCTGCAATAGTTCAGATGTCTTGGACACCTGCTACGACATCGGGGATTTTTCGCTGCGGAAATTTCCCGTGTCTTCCATTCTAATAACCTTTAAAACATGAGTATATTATATATATTTAATTAAAAAGTAATAAAGGGCAAGTTTTGTAGATTTTATGATAGTACAGTGTAATGGTTTTTACTGAAACCTATACCAATGAAAATGGCAGTAAATTTATAGGTCAATTGGATAGTAGTTTTGTAGACGGAGTCAGTTCCAATAAATGGCCCCTACTTTACCTTGCCCCTCTAAACCAAACATAGGATAGCACGCATGTTGCCCTGTATTTACATGATACGTTTCAGCCTGCTATATTTTGTGCAGGCATATCTTTGAGACTACAGATGCTATGATCGTGTAACTTTTGCTTAGAAAAATCAGAGCGCTAATAATGCTCAAACTTCTATTTAGCAATAAGAACTCTTGGATATATTTCTGACGATTGAAAGCATGCTAAATTAATGCTGGATGCATCTACTAAGATGCTGCCTTTTTTTACAGTTGAACTTGTTGCAGATGCTTCTGATGCTCCGTCTGGACAAACCATGCTCGGCACACCCACAGATAATTTTAAAGCCCATGCCACATCATTAGTGAAAATTCCTGGTAAATTATAACTGCACTCTTTCTTGGGATTGATGTTTTCTTGCAATTCGTCTGTGTTCGGTTACTTGCTGCAATTGCTAACTGTCGACTTGTTGCAGGTGCTCCAATCTGCCAGATCATTTCTGGTACCTTGAAAGTTCATGCTAAAAACCCTGAGATCTCAACACCGACAAATGCAGGAAATTAGTTGAACACCTTTGTTTAGTACGAGGACATATGCACCTTCTGGTAACTGTCAGCTTTGTTTGATCCCTTCTCCGTTACTTGCTAGAGAAATGTATTCTGTAATCAAGTGCCTATGTTCACCATACATAATGTGTTATCTGCCTCGTTATAAGTTCCTTAGTTCCTGTTTCAGATGTATTAATTCAGTTGAGCTGTCCCACCTACTTTCTGCAGTCTTTTTATCACTAGTTCCTACACAACTTTCTTTGTGTCTTCATCGGTAGTTTTAGTCTTTCAGGACTGTGTTTGCATCTGTGAGCGGCTAAGCTTACATTCTGCAAGTGTTGATTTCTGTATTGATCTTGCATTCTTGCTAAGAACTCATTGATTCGTCCGAAACTAATGGAAACAAATCAAGTTCATACTCTTCTTGCAAATGTGCACACACCTCTTTCTTCACCCATGGTCCTTGAAAACTGTTAAAGAACATAAGACGTTAAATTTCAGTGAAATTTTGTTATGTGCAATAATACTTAATCCAGTTGTTAATGCTTGGACAGGTGCAAAGCGTTTAATACAAGCAGGTTGTCATACTCGTAATTCAATGGATGGACTGCCAACCGTTGAGGATGATATTTATGCAAAAAGGCAACGAACGATTGGGACATTTGGTGAAAAAAGTTCGGTAAGGCTCAGTTTTTGTTCTTCCTTATACTGTTGTGCATGAATACCGTAGTAGAATAGCTTGAATGGACAAATTGTGTATGATGTCGTTAATAGAGAAGACTGTATCTTTTGTACAGATCTTAGTAGGGTGAGCATTAAATGTACAACACCAGGTTTTAGTTGATAAGATGCACTGGTTGCCTGTCTTGAAAAGAATGCAATTTTTGTATTGCGTGGTAGAAATAGTGTTATTTTTTTGCATGGTAGAATTAGTGATTTTCAGCTTATCGAGACATACATCGACTTTGATTGATAATTATGCCAATTCCTACAATGACTAGAGATTTCTTCAGCAGTTCATAACAAGTACCTACTGTTTCCGACAGTAGAGTAGTAGACTGGTGGGTGTCTCTGATTGATCTGTAACGGCTTTACAGTAGTGCTGACTGTTACGAATTTGTAGTGTTTCCAATCATAGCGCATTGCATTTTACAGCATGAGGAATGCACTTGAGAGTACCTTCGTTCTTGCTTGTGTTGCGTTATATGGATCATCCTGTGAGGTACCTAATGTTTTAGACAAGGTTGGCTGATGGTATACTTGTTTCGAGTGCAGGTGAACTTCAGGCCGAAGCTGAGGCCCGTCTGCTCCATGTGAAGACAGAGATGATTACTGGGCAACGGCACCCACCGGTGATGTTGCAGCTGGCATTTCATTGTTCCGTTCCTGTTGCTGCTCCTATTTTACTACTTAGTGCTTGCGCCCTGATTATGTCACCTACTTAGTGCAAGTCTCCTAGAACTCATAATGTTATGTTATGCTATATATTATGCTACTATGAAGTCATGGCGTTCTTGTTAATTAGAGCTATATATATGGTCTATGCTAGCAAGTCAGATTTATGTCATGTGTTCTAGTGGAAGTTTAAGTATGAAATTCAACGATTTTGGTTTTCATTTCGGCCAAAGACCGAAATTTCCCTTTGAATTTGACTAAGATCCATCAAATATTTTGATAATTCAAAAAAATTGAATCTTTATGTACTACTGAGATTGCTGAAATTTTTGACTGAAAGACAATTATTTTAGTATGTACCAAAATTAAAGAAATTCCTGACATTTCATTGAAATTACACTGAAAGTGATAGTGTTGAATTTGAATTGCAAAAGCATCTTATATTTTAGTACGGAGGAACTAGATAGTAAGTTGATGAAGTATAATTGCGTTGGCTCCGTTCACGCATTTCACAACACGAGGAATGTACGCATTTCACGACACTAGGAATGTACTCTGTATCCGTTTTTGTGTTGCGTTGTGTGGCTAGTTTTGTGAAGCGCCAGTGTTTTGAACAGTGTTGACGGGTAGAACCGGCGAGCGAGATCACCAATGATGAGCCCCATCAGCGAGCGATCAATCGTCGAAGCATGCCTTAGCGTCAATTCCAACTGCTAGTGATAAACAGTTTGGCTGGAAAACGGCCTTGAAAAGCATTCCTGGCAGGTGAGAGCCACCGCATGCCTTAGCATCAAGTCTTGCTGGTAGTTTCGGGGCGGTAACCTCGATCAATGTGTTCATGGCAAGCCAGCAGGCAATCTCCGATGTGGTTCTTGATTACCACGTCAACTCTCATTCGTCGAGAATCCTTGAGGAGTGCAGCATCCACATTAACCCTCACTGTGTTTGTCGGCAGCAGAACCCATTTAATAGGAAATACAGGGGTATCACGGCTTGAAGCAATTGCAGTCCTACCACAGTTCTGCACAATGAAGTCAACATAACCCAAAGCTTTCTCAACCACTCTGCGGGGATGGATTGTAGCATCATTGTTTCTTGCATTATTCCAGGCCTCCCAAAAATGCCAAATTGTTACGACCAAATCCGTGGCCTCGAGAGGGGTCGCTCACTGAAGGAAATCAATTATCCATTGCTTGGTATGAACAAAACCTTTCTGGCATAGATGGAAGCCTAATTTCCGTTTCACCACTCGCTATACCTGGCGTGCGAAATGGCAAAAAGGGAATAGGTGCTCAGCCAACTCTTGTCCGCTGCAGAAAAAAGCCCCAGTGTTTGCAAAATGGCGCCCTAGAAATTGGTTGCCCGTCAGCAGACAATCATGGGCCAGTCTCCTGAGAACGATATTCATCCTCCCCAGAGCATTGACCTTCCAAAAGGGCTTGCCAACTTTTCTCTTCAACATCAACATATGACTGAACACCATGGCCATTAGAATTACGAGTAGCATGAAATTTCTCATAGTTGGCCAAGTTATATGTTGATCTGACCGAGTAGGATCCAAAGCAATCATGGGGCTAGGAAACAAAATCATCAGCCTCACAAACACCGATTGGAATTTGTAACACTACCTTGGCCATCATCTTAGGAAAAACACTTCAGACCCTCCCCCCCCTCATCCCAGAATTTTTGATCGACACTAAGGAGGAAATCAACTGTCACTCCGTCAGGAATAGGGACCAGAGTACAAAAAGATCCCGTTGGGTGGCGTGGGATCCACTTATGATCCAAGAACTTAATTTTGTTATCTATACCCACGACCCAACTCAAGCCTTTCAAAACTAGCTCCCTACCAAAAAGAGGCTATGCTAGGTAAAGTGAAAGGATCGATACGGTCGACTAGAGGGGGGGGGGGGGTGAATAGGAGACTACAAATTTTAATCTTCCTTGTAGATTTTAAGGCTTAGCGGATAAAAGAGTTCTCTAGATATGCAACTAGGTGAATGCAACCTATATGACAAGTAAGCTCCAAGATAAATATGCTAGGCAACAAACTACTTAGCAAGCAACAAGCATACAACAACAAGGAAAGTTGCGGGAAAGGATTAACCACAAGTGAGACGAGGACGCGGATTTTAACCCGAAGTTCACTCTTCCTTGGGGAAGAGCTAATCTCCGTTTGGAGCGGTGCCGGAGCCAAAGCTTGCGGAACGCCACCGAAGGCTCACCGTACTCTCCTTCGAGTCACCCCCAACGGATGAGCCTCGAATCACTCGGGGTTGGTCTTGAAGGCGACCACCACACCTTTACAAACTTCTCCGGAGCACACCACAAGCAAGGAAGCTTCCGGAGGAACCTCTAGCCGCCTAGGAGCCCAAGCTCCAAGAGTAACAAGTCAATGGGAAGAAATGTTGCGGGGAACGCGATTTGGTTTGGTCAAGATGTAGATCGGGTCTTGCTCTCCCAATCCCCAAAGTTTCAACAAGTTTGGGTGGAGGGATTGAGAGTATTGAGCAAAAGGAGGTGTAGCAATGGTGGAGCTCAACAAGACATTAGGGTTAAGGGTTGGAGGTGGAAGAAGGCCCTTTATATAGTGAGCAGGGGCTGGTGGGGATTTCTGCCCGTTGGACCCCGTGCGCACGGGCTAAGTCAGCCCCGTGCGCACGGGGTACTCAGAGACAATCACACCACCCCGTGCGCACGGGGGTCAAAAGACCCGCGCACGGGGTACCCAGAGAGTTACGCAGACCCGCATGCGCAAAGGGTCAGCAGACCCGTGCGCACGGGTACCCAAAGAATTCTCAAGGCAACTTTCTGAGTACCACATCATACACACTAGGCCCTTATAAGATGATCGGAGTGGGAAGGGTAAGAGAGTGAGGCTCGGCAATGGCATTCCCACACGACATTTATCCACACAGACCCCTCTTGATAGTGCGGTCTTTCCTACGACTTGAAGCAAACCAAAACTAAACCTTCGAAGCGTCGAAAGACAACTCCTTTGTCCTTTTTAAAATGGGGGGTCGCACATCTCCATCGCGGGCACTTAGAACCAATAACCTGAGATAAACTTTAGCAACCGATATTAGTTCAACTAACCACATTGTCATCACACCAAAATAAAGCATAAGTGCCACTTAGCACTTTCAATCTCCCCCTTTTTGGTGCATTGATGACAACGTGGTTAGAGCATGGCAAGGAGGATAAATAGATAGAAAGCCATGGAACAAATAATGATCATGATAGCCCCCCCTAAAAGTGTGCCCGAAAACAAGAATGCATCTAGAACACTCATAGGAGGTTCAACCAAGATCATTATAGAAACGTTATGAGTTTCAACAAAATAAACCTATAATGGTGCCTAGAACTCATGACACAGTGTGGGAGAGCAAATAATGTGAGACCTAATAAGCATAAGAGGATAATGGCAAGGTTCAATAATAAAGCTAGAGTCTCACAACCACACAGGCAGAAAGTAAATAAGAGTATCTCAAGCCAAGTAAAACCAACCAACAGCGAGAAACACGAGGCTTGAGATCTCAACACACACACGAACGCACACCACACACCACTTCTCCCCCTTTGTCATCAAGACAACAAAAAGGAGGCAAATGGCGACACGAGACCCATTAGACAAGAGGAGGAGCACTCGAGGCATCATCATCATCATCAAAACGCCACCCGGCCATTGGGAAAGACCGAGCAGTGGCCTCACTGTCGACGTCCTCTGAACCTGGACCGACCACCTCACCAAAGAAGCCCTTGCTGCCTTCGCTCACGCCAACAAGCTTCTCCTTGTTGATTTCCTTGATCTGACGACGCTGAATGGACTGACACATCTTGAACATGTTGCTCAAGGTCTTGAACAGTGACTTCTTCTCTCCCTTTGCAAAGATGGCCTCCGATCCAACAGACTTGGCCCGACCACGAGGGATCCGTGCAGTAGAGGACATGCCTGGAGTGTAGGTAGCACGATCCTCAGGCCTAGGGGGCGCCCCTTCTTGAGAGGCACATAGGGAGCAGGAGCAGCAGGGGTCCAGTTGGAGTTGCGCTTGGGGACAGAAGTCTTGAAGCTGGCAATGTACTTTGCTGGACAAACGGTCTCAATCAATGCCTGTATGAAAGGAGCATAGATCAAGGACTTGTTCTCTTGAACACACTGACGCAGCTCGTAGTACATGAAGTCCAGAACATCCACTTTCTTCTTCTGATGAAGATATACAAAGACATCAAGCATGGAGCTCCGAATGTTATGGGAATCCCCGGCCTTTGGAGTGAGGGTATACCTCAGGATATGGCGCATGGTATCATAGAGGGGCAAGAGGTCTTTGATTGACCCAGTGACAAAAGACTTCTCCTGTTTGTAAGCAAAGGCAATCTCATCTTTAGTGCGCTGCCCACTTTCCCGAACAACGCCAAACTCATCAAAAAGGTCTCTTCATGCATGAACTGATAGGGAATGATCTCGGAGAACTTTTCCATAGGAGCTGAGCACTGATGCGTTCCGGACATCCAGGTGAGTGTGCGAGTAGAATCACTGGAGAAGTACAGAGTGGCAAAGAACTGCATCACTAGATCTTCATTATAGGGGTGGTTGAAGGTGACAAACGGAATCAGACCCAGTCGTCCAAGAGCGGAGTACACACCGGGATACATATGGTCATTGTCGCAAAAACTCTCGGTGTTGACTTGCTTGTGAGGGGCAAACTTCTTGGACTTGGTCATAAGAAGCTCATGATAGACCCTTTGCTGAAACTCATTCTTGAACCGGGGATCCACTCCCATACCAGTGGCAGCAACATACGGATGGCTCTGTCTCTCAGCCCAGATTTCTGGCTTGGTCCACTTGACAAGAGGCAAATTCCGGAGGTCACGCCTACCGAATGGCTTGCTCCAGACTAGACTCCTCATCCTCTTCTTCATCTTCCTCACCACGATCATCTTCTTCTTCTATCTCATCATCATTATTGGGATTGGCGTAGTAAACATCATCTTGCGAGTCATAATCTTCCTCAGAATTGTCGGAAGCCTCTACAACGGGCCGCTTTGAGGCAGCACGTCGAACACGGCCCTGACCAGACCCAGACCCCTGACCCATGCCTTCAGACGGCTGACGACGAGCAATGGTGAAGTCCTCTGATCCTCTTTTTCCACGCTTGCGACGAAGCTCAGACCTCTTGTCAGCGGAGTCTGAAACACACGCAAACACCCAACAACACAAAGCACGAACCACAAATGAGTACAAGTGCAAGATGAAAGGCAAGGGGATAGACAAAAATCTAGGCAAAAAGTTCCTGGATAGCCCGTGCACATGGGGGTTTAGACCCCATGGGCACGGGGTGTAACGCCCTCGATGCGGCTATATCTCCCACGTGTCGAAGCACGACTTAGAGGCATAACCGCATTGAAAGCAATGTCGCAAGTGAGGTAATCTTCACACAACCCATGTAATACATAAGGGAAAGAGATACATAGTTGGCTTACAATCGCCACTTCACACAATTACATGAATAAAGCATTACATCATACAGATACAATCAAGGTCCGACTACGGAACCAAAATAAAAGAAGAACCCCAAATGCGACAAAGGTCCCCGATCGACCCCAACTGGGCTCCACTACTGATCAACTAGAACGAAACAACACAAAGGGCAAGATCTTCATCGAGCTCCTCCTTGAGCTTGGTTGCGTCACATGCTCGGTAACATAGGCACCTGCAAACTGGTTTTGGAAGTATCTATGAGCCACGGGGACTCAGCAATCTCGCACCCGCGAGATCAAGACTATTTAAGCTTATGGGTAAGGTAAAGGCATGAGGTGGAGCTGCAGCAAGCGACTAGCATATATGGTGGCTAACATACGCAAATGAGAGCGAGAAGACAAGGCAAAGCACGGTCGATAAAAGTATGATCAAGAAGTGATCCTATAGCAACCTACGTCAAGCATAACTCCAACACCGTGTTCACTTCCCGGACTCCGCCGATAAGAGACCATCACGGTTACACACGCGGTTGATGCGTTTTAATTCGGATCTGGTGTCAAGTTATCTACAACCGGACATTAACAAATTCCCATCTGCCACATAACCGCGGGCACGGCTCTCGAAAGTTTATACCCGCAGGGTGTCCCAACTTAGCCCATGACAAGCTCTCACGATCAACGAAGGAATAGACCTTCTCCGTGAAGACCCGATCGACTCGAATCCCGGTTTACAAGACATTTCGGTAAAACAAGACCAGCAAAGCCGCCCGAATGTGCCGACAAATCCTGATAGGAGCTGCACATATCTCGTTCTCGGGGCACACCGGATTGTCCAAACTTCCGTGGCGAGCCCAGAGTTACCCCCGTATACCGGCGGTGACGGTTTGGACCAACACTCACAACGAGCACAGGCCTGGGGGGGTAATAAAGATGACCCTTGGGCTCCGAAACCCAAGGGAAAAAGGGCTAGGTGAGGCAAATGGTAAAACCAAGGTTGGGCCTTGCTGGACAAGTTTTATTCGCTTAACCGTCACGGGGTCCCATAAATCACCCGACCGCGTTAGGAACGCAAAATCCGGGAACATAACACCGGTATGACGGAAAACTAGGGCGGCAATAGTGGAACAAAACACCAGGCATAAGGCCGAGCCTTCCACCCTTTACCAAGTATATAGATGCATTAATAATATAAGAGATATTGTGATATCCCAACATAAACCCTGTCCACCATGGAGCAATCTTCAACTTCACCTGCAACTAGCAATGCTATAAGAGGGGCTGAGCAAAGCGGTAACATAGCCAATCAATGGCTTGCTAGGAATGGTGTCAAAGGTTAGAGGTTTGACATGGCAATTTGGGAGGCTGACAAGCAAATGGTAGGCATCGTAGCATTGGCATAGCAAAAGAGCGAGCAAACTAGCATAGCAAAGATAGTAGTGATTTCGAGGGTATGATCATCTTGCCTGAAATCCCGCAAGGAAGAAGAACGAGTCCATGAAGAAGACAAACGGACGTAGTCGAATGAATCATCGCAACTCCGGAACGAAACCGAAGCTAACGAGAGAAGCAAACCGGAAAGAAGCAAGCAACATGGTAAACACACAAGCATAAACAT
Organism: Aegilops speltoides; assembly: GCA_021437245.1. Lineage (NCBI taxonomy): Eukaryota > Viridiplantae > Streptophyta > Magnoliopsida > Poales > Poaceae > Aegilops > Aegilops speltoides. The sequence goes on from CM038142.1 coordinate 473,666,359, forward strand.
GTCATGATGCACAAACAAGTATGATGCATGTCCGGTTTAATGAGGCATGGCATGGCAAAGTGCAACAAACAACACTACAAGTTAAGTGGAGCTCAATATGCAACGAGTTGCATATTGACGGAACACCACATCAATTATTTAGTTCTCTCTCGGTTATGTACCCAACAATATCAAATGTTGTTAAACATGGCAAGAGGTGAAGCATAATTAAACTAACTATTTAGGCAAGTTTAAATGAGGCCGGAACACAAACAACACTTCCGGAAAATCCCCATGTTATTTAGCAATTTAATGCAAACACAATTTCAACATTTTAATTGTTGTTATTATGATGCGGATGACATATGCAAGTTTTATGCAATTTTATGAAAATGTTGACATGAGCATGATACGAGGCATTTGCTCACCATGGCGGAACAAAAGGGGTGCCACGGCAACGATAACGAAAATGGTGCCACGGCAACATATCATTTCTGGTAGCTCATGGAGATACCGGTGCAAAAGGAGGCGTGAGCGTGTCATGCTAGGATGGTGGGGTGCTCCTGGATTCCGGGTTCCCACGAGACGACGGCATGGCAAATGAGGCACGCGCAAAGGCAACTCGGACATGGTGCAAACATATGGTTCAACTCATACAACATGCTTTCGTTCACGGGCATCGTCTCGGTGTTATACCTTCGAAGCGTGCGTTTTCAGAGCGGTTCGGGTTCGGCGAAGGAAGTAGTCATTCACGGCCGTAGTGGAGGTAGACGTTCACGGGTCGTCGTGGGAAGTAGTCGTACACGGTGTAGTGGAAGTCGTTGTGCACGGCGACGGTAGTGGAAGTAGTGGTACACGGCGACGGTAGTTGTACACGTTCGAAGCAGAACTTGGGGTATCCATGTAGTAGGCGTTCCGGTCCTGTAGTCGTTCGAGCGTTCGTGTGGTCTTGCCGGTGGGGTACTTGGCGCTTGCGGTCCAACTCCGAGGTCATAGCCGTGTAGTCGAACTTGACGAAAACAGGTCTCGCTGGGGACTTGGCGCGTCCATCAGGAACTTGGTGCATCCATGGTATACGGGCGTAGTGGTACTCATTCCAAAGACGAACTCAGCGTATCCATGTACTTTGCGGATGCAAGCAGCAGCACAGGGCTGGCAGAGGTGACGCAGTGCCCACGCGGAACGTTGAATCAGTCAACGGGCAAAGCGGGACTTGGCGCTGGCTCGCGGCTCCTCGTAGCGAGACAAAGCAGGGCGCAGCGCGGCGGGACTGCAACGGCTTGACGCAAGCAGGGCGCCACGGCTCCGGGAACATGGCGGGAACCGTCCAGGGAAGATGAGGACGCCAGCGACGCTGTCTTGACGTTCCGCGTCGCCGTGGTGGTCGCAGCGGCGTAGACGACGCAGGGAAGAGGAGATCCACCGGATCTGGCGAGCACGCCGGGCGGCGACGCTATCCGTGGAGAAGCACGGAGCGGCAAGGCGGCGGAGGTCGCCGGCAGAGGGACCGGGCGCGGGGGTGAGGTGCTTGGCGCGGCGGGGACTGATGGCGCCGGTGGAGATGCAGGTGTGGAGCCACCGGAGTTGGACGAGGAGGCGGGATGGCGCGGCAGCGACCTGGTTCTGCGGTGGCTGGCGGCGGATGCAGGCGACGAGGAGGAGGCCGAGGGGACGGGACGAGGGCGTGGCGCTCCTCTCTCTCTCTGCGACGGCGCAACGAGGGAGGAGTGGATCGAGCGCTGGGCTCTCCCTGGCGATGTGTCTGAGTGGCGGCGCGAGGGAACGAGAGGGATGGAGCGGGGGTACGAGGGGAGAAGAAGGAGATGGGATCGAGCGTTGCGGCGGCCCTGGAGGGAGTCGAGGGAGAGAGGCTGGGCTGGCCTTCGGGGCTAGGGTTAGGTGGGCTGGACCTCCAGGCAAAAGGGCCGGCCTGGTTTGTTGGTTAGGCTGGGCTCTTTCTCACAAATCTCTATCAGAAAAGAAATAAAGAGAGGAAAAGAAAGAGAGGGTTAGGGAAAGATTTGCGCATGGGGATAATTTTCCCGGACTCGCAAAAATGCGCTTGTCCCAAGAAAAATGGAGTGGGCAAGATTGCAAGAATTAAATTCAAAGTCATTTGAATTTAATTCAAATGGTTTGAACAAGGACTAGGACTTAGAAGTGTCCAAAAATGTTCGGATTTTTGGTGGAGCTCCGGAAAATGATGAAAGAAATTATGGGCAGAGTTGGAGACCAAGCATTGAGATAACAAAGGCATGGGATTTATTTGCAAGTGTGTTATGATCAATTCCAAATAAATGGAACAATTTTATTATAGCTCCCTAATAATACTGAGAGGCTTTAATATGTTATAAAGAGAAATCACAAGTGAATTCCCTCAATTTAAATGGACCGAAGATCCATACGATTTATTTAGTTGAGTTGCAAAAGATTTATGAGATGCTGGCATGATGACATGATGCAATGCAAAAATAAAAAGGGCAGGCACAAATGAAACACACGGCGAAACCCGGAATATATAGAAGTCTTCTGGAGCATCGGTCTCGGGGCGTTACAACACTCCACCACTACAAGAGGATCTCGTCCCGAGATCTAGGATGGCGCTGGAGGAAAAAGGAAGAGGAAGATAAGAGGTAAACTAAGTTGCTTCTTTGACGAACGAGTGAAACCATGAACCTTGAGAGGTTGAGCAATTTAAAAGAAAGAGTACAACAGAGATGAACGAGATTGCAAACAATCCGGTAGAAAAGAGGAACAAGGAGTATTACGAGAATTTGAAGGTTGGAAGACATGGAAATAAGAGCTTCACGAACGAAAAGAATATGATCACCTCGGTATAATGAGATAGCCAAAGAACAAGAATGACAGAATTTGGACAGCACTCTGGTAGAAAAGAGAAGAAAACTTGATGAGATGAAAATATATTGAAGAGATGATACAACACTCCGGTTAAATGGATAAGCAAGAAAAGAGCACGATCCTCACAAAACGATGTGATGGGTGAAGAGCACAATATCACAATGCCTCCGTAACGAAAGAATATGAGTTAGAGCGTTGGGATAAAGGGACGGAGGAGAAAATGACAACTTTTGCCACAAATGAACTTGGAAAGCATCCTTGCAAAGAAGAATTGAACGGAGTTGTTGGAAAACCAACAACGAAAGGATATGATCCTCGTGGGCTTATGTAGACATCTCAAAACTTGAGGTGAAATTCTGCCACTACGGAAAACAAATAATATAATTGATAACACCGACAAGATGAAAAATTTCTTCCACCAAGATGATAGAGAGATAACTTGAATCATTGATAAGCACCACAAAAGCAACAATCCTTAGGGAAGGCTTTAGGTGAAATATGACACAACATAACTCCAACAATGAGGTTGATGGATTAGAGTACCTCATTCTTGACAACATGTTAATCATGGAACATGAACTCAAATTATCAAGAATGACATAATACCACCTCCAAAATATGGTAGAAAGAATTGCACTCCGGATTACCATATGAAGAAAGCTTGAGCTGAAGGAAATATGCCCTAGAGGCAATAATAAAGTTATTATTTATTTCCTTATTTCATGATAAATGTTTATTATTCATGCTAGAATTGTATTAACCGGAAACATAGTACATGTGTGAATATATAGACAAACAGAGTGTCACTAGTATGCCTCTACTTGACTAGCTTGTTAATCAAAGATGGTTATGTTTCCTAACCATGAACAAGGAGTTGTTATTTGATTAACAAGGTCACATCATTAGTTGAATGATCTGATTGACATGACCCATTCCATTAGCTTAGCACACGATCGTTTAGTATGTTGCTACTACTTTTATCCATGACTTATACATGTTCCTATAACTATGAGATTATGCAACTCCGCTTACGGAGGAACACTTTGGGTGCTACCAAACGTCACAACATAACGGGTGATTATAAAGGAGTACTACAGTGTCTCCAAAGGCGATGTTGGGTTGGCGTATTCGAGATTAGGTTTTGTCACTCCGATTGCTCGGAGAGGTATCTCTGGCCCTCTCGGTAATGCACATCATCAAGCCTTGCAAGCATTACAACTAATGAGTTAGTTGTGAGATGATGCATTACGGAACGAGTAAAGAGACTTGCCGAGAAACGAGATTGAACTAGGTATTGGATACCGACGATCGAATCTCGGGCAAGTAACATACCGATGACAAAGGGAACAACGTATGTTGTTATGCGGTCTGACCGACAAAGATCTTCGTAGAATATGTAGGAACCAATATGGGCATCCAGGTCCCGCTATTGGTTATTGGCCGAGAATAGTTCTATGTCATGTCTACACTATTCTCGAACCGTAGGGTCCGCACGCTTAAGGTTTCGATGACAGTTATTATGAGTTTATGTATTTTGATGTACCGAAGAAGTTCGGAGTCCCGGATGTGATCACGGACATGACGAGGAGTCTCGAAATGGTCGAGACATAAAGATTGATATATTGGAAGCCTATATTTGGAGTTCGGAATGGTTCCGGTGAAAACAGAATTTATCGAGTACCGGAGGTTACCGAACCCCGGGAACTAAATGGGCCTTAGTGGGCCTCGAGGGAGAAGAGGAGGGGCGGCCAGGGGTGGCCACCGCCCCCCCCCCCAGTCCGAATAGGACAAAGAGGGGGCGCGCCCTTTCCTCTTCCCTCCCCCAATCCTACTCCAACTAGGAAGGGGGAGTCCTACTCCTGGGAGTAGGACTCCTCCCGCCTCCCCTTGGGCCGCCGCACCTCCCCCTCCCTCCTTTATATCGGGGCAGGGGCACCCTAGAACACACAAGTTTGATCTACGGATCGTTCCTTAGCCGTGTCGGTGCCCCTCCACCATATTCCACCTCGGTCATACCGTCGCGAAGCTTAGGCGAAGCTCGCGCCGGTGAAACATCAAGATCGCCACCACGCCGTCGTCTTGACGGAACTCTCCTCGACACTCGGCTGGATCAGAGTACGAGGGACGCCATCGAGCTGTACGTGTGTCAAGAACTCGGGCGCCGAGTAACGCGCCGGATCGGTCGGATCGCGAGGAGAACGTCGACTACTTCCTCTACGCCAGATCGCTTCCGCTTGGTCTACAAGGGTGCGAGACAACACTCTCCCTCTCGTTGCTATACATCACCATGATCTTGCGTGTGCGTAGGAAATTTTTGAAATTACTACGTTCCCCAACAAAGGCATCCGAGCCTAGGTTTTATGGTTTGATGTTTTGCACGAGTAGAACACAAGCGAGTTGTGGGCGATACAAGTCATACTACCTACCAAAGATGTCATACTTTGGTTCAGCGGTATTGTGAGATGAAGCGCCCGCACCGACATTACGCGACGCTTACGCGAGACTGGTTTCACCGCCACGAGCACTCGCTGCTTAAAGGTGACCGGTGGATGTCTGCTCTCTCACTCTAGTTGAACCGAGTGTGACTACGCCCGGTCCTTGAGAAGGTTAAACGGAGTCTATTTGACGAAGTATCGCTGTGGTTTTGATGCGTAGGTGAGACTGGTTCTTGCTTAAGCCCGTAGCAGCCACGTAAAATTTGCAACAACAAAGTAGAGGACGCCTAACTTGTTTTTGCAGGGCATGTTGTGATGTGATATGGTCAAGACGTGATGCTATATTTTATTGTATGAGATGATCATGTTTTGTAACCGGTTATCGGCAATCGGCAGGAGCCATATGGTTGTCGCTTATTGTATGAAATGCAATCGCTTCGTAATGCTTTACTTTATCTCTAAGCGGTAGCGATAGTCGAGAAGCATAAGATTGGCGAGACGACAACGATGCTACGATGGAGATCAAGGTGTCGCGCCGGTGACGATGGTGATCATGATGGTGTTGCGAGATGGAGATCACGAAGCACAAGATGATGATGACCATATCATATCACTTATATTGATTTGCATGTGATGTTTATCTTTTATGCATCTTATCTTGCTTTGATTGACGGTAGCATTATAAGATGATCTCTCACTAAATTATCAAGAAGTGTTCTCCCGAGTATGCACCGCTGCCAAAGTTCGTCGTGCCTGCACACCACGTGATGATCGGGTGTGATAAGCTCTACGTCCATCTACAATGGGTGCAAGCCAGTTTTGCACACGCAGAATACTCAGTTATACTTGACGAGCCTAGCATATGCAGATATGGCCTCGAACACGGAGACCGAAAGGTCGAGCGTGAATCATATAGTAGATATGATCAACATAAGATGTTCACCATTGAAAACTACTCCATCTCACGTGATGATCGGTTATGGTTTAGTTGATTTGGATCACGTGATCACTTAGATGACTAGAGAGATGTCTGCTAAGTGGGAGTTCTTAAGTAATATGATTAATTGAACTTAAATTTATCATGAACTTAGTCCCGGTAGCATTTTGCAAATCATGTTGTAAGATCAATAGCTCATGGGTTGCTTTCATATGTTTGTTTTGATATGTACCTAGAGAAACTGTGTTGAAAGATGTTAGTAGCAATGATGCGGATAGGATCCGTGATCGAGGTTTATCCTCATTGCTGCATGTAAGAATTATGTCCTTGATGCACCGCTAGGTGACAAACCTATTGCAGGAGCGGATGCGACGTTATGAATGTTTGGCTAGCTCAATATGATGACTACTTGATAGTTTTGTGCACCATGCTTTATGGCTTAGAATCGGGACTTCAAAGATGTTTTGAACATCATGGACCATATGAGATGTTCCAGAATTGAAGTTAATATTTCAAGCAAATACCCGAGTTGAGAGATATGAAGTCTCCAACAAGTTCTATAGCTAAAAGATGGAGGAGAATCGCTCAACTAGTGAACATGTACTCAGATTGTGCGGGTACTACAATCGCTGAATCAAGTGGGAGTTAATCTTCCAGATAAGATAGTGATTGACAGAATTCTCTAGTCACCATCACCAAGTTAGTAGAACTTCGTGATGAACTATGGTATGCAAGGGATGATGTAAATGATTCCCGAGTTTTTCATGATGATGAAATCGATGAAGGTAGAAATCAAGAAAGAGCATCAAGTGTTGATGGTTGACAAGATCACTAGTTTCAAGAAAAGGGCAAAGGGAAAGAAAGGGGAACTTCAAGTAGATTGACAAGCAAGTTGTCACTCCCACGAAGAAGCCCAAAGTCTGGACCTAAGCCTGAGACTAAGTGCTTCTGCTGCAAAGGAACTGGTCACTGGAAGCAGAACTACCCCAAGTATTTGGTGGATAAGAAGGATGGCAAAGTAAACAAAGGTATATTTGATATACATGTTATTGATGTGTACTTTACTAGTGTTTATAGCAACTCCTCGGTATTTGGTACTGATTCGCCATACTAAGAGTAGTAACTCAAACAGGAGTTGCGAGATAAATGTAAACTAGTTAAGGGTGAAGTGACGATGTGTGTTGAAAGTAGTTTCAAGATTGATATGATCATCATCGCACACTCCCTATACTTTCGGGATTAGTGTTGAACCTAAATAAATGTTATTTGGTGTTTGCGTTAAGCATAAATATGATTTGATCATGTTTATTGCAATACGGTTATTCATTTAAGTAAGAGAATAAACTGTTGTTCTTTACATGAATAAAACCTTATATGGTTACACACCCAATGAAAATGGTTCATTGGATCTCGATCGTGGTGATACACATATTCATAATATTGAAACCAAAAGATGCAAAGTTAATAATGATAGTGCAACTTATTTGTGGCACTTTGCCGCTTATGTCATATTGGTGTAAAGCGCATGAAGAAACTCCATCTGATGGGATTTTGGAATCACTTGATTATGAATCACTTGATGCTTATGAACCATGCCTCAGGGCAAGATGACTAAGACTCCGTTCTCCGGAACAAAGGAGCGAGCAACCGACTTATTGGAAATAATACATACCGATGTATGCGATCCAATGAGTGTTAAGGCTCACGGCGGGTATCGTTATTTTCGACCTTCACAAATGATTTGAGCAAGATATAGGTATATCTACTTGATGAAACATAAGTCTGAAATAGTTGAAAGGTTCAAAGAGTTTCAGAGTGAAGTGGAAAAATCATCGTGACAAGAAAATAAGGTTTCTACGATTTGATCGCAGAGACGAATATTTGAGTTACTGAGTTTGGTCTTCAATCAAAACAATGTGGAATAGTTTCACAGCTCACGCCACCGAACACCACAATGTTATGGTGTGTCCAAACATCGTAACCGCACTTTATTGGATATAGTGCAATCTATGATGTTTATTACTGATTTACCAATATCGCTTTTGGGATCATGCATTAGAGACAGCTGCATTCACGTTAAATAGGGCACCATCTAAACCGCTGAGACGACACCATATGAACTGTGGTTTAGCAAGAAACCAAAGTTGTCGTTTCTTAAAGTTTGGGGCTGCGATGCTTATGTGAAAAGTTTCATCCCGATAAGCTCAAACCCAAATCGGAGAAGTGCGTCTTCATAGAATACCCAAAGGAGATTGTTGGGTACACCTTCTATCACAGATCCAAGGCAAGACATTCGTTGCTAAAATGGATCCTTTCTAGAGAAGGAGTTTCTCTCGAAAGAAGTGAGTGGGAGGAAAGTAGAACTTGATGAGGTAATTGTACCTTCTCCATTACTTGAAAGTAGTTTGTCGCAGAAACGGTTTACGAGACATCTACACCAAGTAGTGAGGAAGTTGATGATGTTGATCATGAAACTTCAGATCAAGTTACTACGTAACCTCGTAGATCAACCAGAGTAAGATCTCGCACCAGGTGTGGTACGGTAATCCTGTTCGGAAGTCATGCTACTAGATCATGATGAACCTACGAACTATGAAGAAGCGATGGTGAGCCCAGATTCCGCAAATGGTTTGAGGCCATGAAATCGAGAAATGATCCATGTATGAGAACAAAGTATGGACTTTGATGGATTTGCCCGATGATCGGCAAACCATAGAAAATAAATGGATCTTCAAGAGGAAGACGGACGTTGATAGTAGTGTTACTATCTACAAAGCTCGACTTGTTGCAAAAGGTTTTCGACAAAGTTCAAGATGTTGACTACAATGAGATTTTCTCAACTGTAGCGATGCTTAAGTCTGTCCAAATCATGTTAGCAATTGCCACAATTTATGAAATTTGGCAAATGGATGTAAAACTGCATTCTGAATGGGTTTCGGAGGAAGAGTTGTATGTGATGCAACCGAAGGTTTTATCGATCCAAAGGAGCTAACAAAGTGTGCAAGCTCCAATGATCCATCTATGGACTGGTGCAAGCATCTCGGAGTTGGAATATACGCTTTGATAAGTTGATCAAAGCATATAGTTTATCTGAGACTTGCAAAGAAGCCTGTATTTACAAGAAAGTGAGTGGGAGCACTCTGACATTTCGATAAGTATATGTGAATGACATATTGTTGATCGAAAATAATGTAGAATTATTCTGCAAAGCATAAAGGAGTGTTTAAAAGGAGTTTTTCAAAGAAAGACCTCGGTGAAGCTGCTTGCATATTGAGCATTAAGATCTATAGAGATAGATCAAGACGCTTGATAAGTTTTTTCAATGAGTACATACCTTGACAAGATTTTGAAATAGTTCAAAATTGAACAGTCAAAGAAAGAGTTCTTGCCTGTGTTACAAGGTGTGAAATTGAGTAAGACTCAAAACCCGACCACGGCAGAAGATAGAAAGAGAATAAAAGTCATTCCCTATGCCTTGGCCATAGGTTCTATAAAGTATGCCATGCTGTGTACCAGATCTATTGTATACCCTGCACTGAGTTTGGCAAGGGAGTACAATAGTGATCTAGGAGTAGATCATCGGACAGCGGTCAAAATTATCCTTAGTGGAATAAGGATATGTTTCTCGATTATGGAAGTGACAAAAGGTTCATCGTAAAGGGTTACGCCGATGCAAGTTTTGACACCGATCTGATGACTCTAAGTCTCGATCTAGATACATATTGAAAGTGGGAGCAATTAGCTAAAGTAGCTCCATGCAGAGCATTGTAGACATAGAAAAATTGCAAAATACATAACGGATCTGAATGTAAAAGACCCGTTGATTAAGATTCTCTCACAAGCAAAACATGATCACACCTTAGTACTCTTTGGGTGTTAATCACATAGCGATGTGAACTAGATTATGAATCTAGTAAACCCTTTGGGTGTTGGTCACATGGCGATGTGAACTATGGGTGTTAATCGCATGATGATGTGAACTATCGATGTTAATCACATTGTGATGTGATCTAGATTATTGACTCTAGTGCAAGTGGGAGATGAAGGAAATATGCCCTAGAGGCAATAATAAAGTTATTATTTATTTCCTTATTTCATGATAAATGTTTATTATTCATGCTAGAATTGTATTAACCGGAAACATAATACATGTGTGAATATATAGACAAACAGAGTGTCACTAGTATGCCTCTACTTGACTAGCTTGTTAATCAAAGATGGTTATGTTTCCTAACCATGAACAAGGAGTTGTTATTTGATTAACAAGGTCACATCATTAGTTGAATGATCGATTGACATGTCCCATTCCATTAGCTTAGCACACGATCGCTTAGTATGTTGCTACCGCTTTTATCCATGACTTATACATGTTCCTATAACTATGAGATTATGCAACTCCGTTTACGGAGGAACACTTTGGGTGCTACCAAACGTCACAACATAACTAGGTGATTATAAAGGAGTACTACAGGTGTCTCCAAAGGCGGATGTTGGGTTGGCGATTTCGAGATTAGGTTTTGTCACTCCGATTGTCGGAGAGGTATCTCTGGCCCTCTCGGTAATGCACATCATCAAGCCTTGCAAGCATTACAACTAATGAGTTAGTTGTGAGATGATGCATTACGGACGAGTAAAGAGACTTGCCAAGAAACGAGATTGAACTAGGTATTGGATACCGACGATCGAATCTCGGGCAAGTAACATACCGATGACAAAGGAACAACGTATGTTGTTATGCGGTCCGACCGACAAAGATCTTCGTAGAATATGTAGGAACCAATATGGGCATCCAGGTCCCGCTATTGGTTATTGGCGAGAATAGTTCTATGTCATGTCTACACTATTCTCGAACCGTAGGGTCCGCACGCTTAAGGTTTCGATGATGCTTATTATGAGTTTATGTATTTTGATGTACCAAGAAGTTCGAGTCCGGATGTGATCACGGACATGACGAGGAGTCTCGAAATGGTCGAGACATAAAGATTGATATATTGGAAGCCTATATTTGGAGTTCGGAATGGTTCCGGGTGAAAACAGGAATTTACCGGAGTACCGGGAGGTTACCGGAACCCCCTGGAACTAAATGGGCCTTAGTGGGCCTCGAGGGAGAAGAGGAGGGGCCGGCCAGGGGTGGCCGCGCCCCTCCCCCAGTCCGAATAGGACAAGGAGGGGGCGCCCCCTCCTCTTCCCTCCCCAATCCTACTCCAACTAGGAAGGGGGAGTCCTACTCCTGGGAGTAGGACTCCTCCCAGCCTCCCCTTGGGCCGCCGCACCTCCCCCCTCCCTCCTTTATATCTGACGGGCAGGGGGCACCCTAGAACACACAAGTTTGATCTACGGATCGTTCCTTAGCCGTGTCGGTGCCCCCTCCACCATATTCCACCTCGGTCATACCGTCGCGAAGCTTAGGCGAAGCCTCTGCGCCGTGAAACATCAAGATCGTCCACCACGCCGTCGTCTTGTGGAACTCTCCCTCGACACTCGGCTGGATCGGAGTACGAGGGACGTCATCGAGCTGTACGTGTGTCAAGAACTCGGGCGCCGGAGTAACGGCGCGGGATCGGTCGGATCGTGAGGAGAACGTCGACTACTTCCTCTACGCCAGATCGCTTCCGCCGGGTCTCGAGGGTACGTAGACAACACTCTCCCTCTCATTGCTATACATCACCATGATCTTGCGTGTGCGTAGGAAATTTTTGAAATTACTACGTTCCCCAACAAAGGGCATCCGAGCCTAGGTTTTTATGGTTTGATGTTTTGCACGAGTAGAACACAAGCGAGTTGTGGGCGATACAAGTCATACTACCTACCAAAGATGTCATACTTTGGTTCAGCGGTATTGTGAGATGAAGCGGCCTGCATCGACATTACGCCAGACGCTTACGCGAGACTTGTTTCACCGCCACGAGCACTCGTTGCTTAAAGGTGACTGGTGGGTGTCTGCTCTCTCACTCTAGTTGAACCGAGTGTGACTACGCCCGGTCCTTGAGAAGGTTAAACGGAGTCTATTTGACGAAATATCGCTGTGGTTTTGATGCGTGGGTGAGACTGGTTCTTGCTTAAGCCCGTAGCAGCCACGTAAAATTTGCAACAACAAAGTAGAGGACGCCTAACTTGTTTTTGCAGGCATGTTGTGATGTGATATGGTCAAGACGTGATGCTATATTTTATTGTATGAGATGATCATGTTTTGTAACCGGTTATCGGCAATCGGCGAGAGCCATATGGTTGTCGCTTTATTGTATGAAATGCAATGCATACGTAATGCTTTACTTTATCTCTAAGCGGTAGCGATAGTCGAGAAGCATAAGATTGGCGAGACGACAACGATGCTACGATGGAGATCAAGGTGTCGCGCCGGTGACGATGGTGATCATGATGGTGTTGCGAGATGGAGATCACGAAGCACAAGATGATGATGACCATATCATATCACTTATATTGATTTGCATGTGATGTTTATCTTTTATGCATCTTATCTTGCTTTGATTGACGGTAGCATTATAAGATGATCTCTCACTAAATTATCAAGAAGTGTTCTCCCGAGTATGCACCGCTGCCAAAGTTAAATCGTGCCCGCACACCACGTGATGATCGGGTGTGATAAGCTCTCGTCCATCTACAATGGGTGCAAGCCAGTTTTGCACACGCAGAATACTCAGTTATACTTGACGAGCCTAGCATATGCAGATATGGCCTCGAACACGGAGACCGAAGGTCGGCGTGAATCATATAGTAGATATGATCAACATAAGATGTTCACCATTGAAAACTACTCCATCTCACGTGATGATCGGTTATGGTTTAGTTGATTTGGATCACGTGATCACTTAGATGACTAGAGAGATGTCTGCCTAAGTGGGAGTTCTTAAGTAATATGATTAATTGAACTTAAATTTATCATGAACTTAGTCCTGGTAGTATTTTGCAAATCATGTTGTAAGATCAATAGCTCATGAAGTTGCTTTCATATGTTTGTTTTGATATGTACCTAGAAAACCGTGTTGAAAGATGTTAGTAGCAATGATGCGGATAGGATCCGTGATCCGAGGTTTATCCTCATTGCTGCACGTAAGAATTATGTCCTTGATGCACCGCTAGGTGACAAACCTATTGCAGAGGCGGATGCGACGTTATGAACGTTTGGCTAGCTCAATATGATGACTACTTGATAGTTATGTGCACCATGCTTTATGGCTTAGAATCGGGACTTCAAAGATGTTTTGAACATCATGGACCATATGAGATGTTCCAGGAATTGAAGTTAATATTTCAAGCAAATACCCGAGTTGAGAGATATGAAGTCTCCAACAAGTTCTATAGCTAAAAGATGGAGGAGAATCGCTCAACTAGTGAGCATGTACTCAGATTGTCTGGGTACTACAATCGCTTGAATCAAGTGGGAGTTAATCTTCCAGATAAGATAGTGATTGACAGAATTCTCTAGTCACCATCACCAAGTTAGTAGAACTTCGTGATGAACTATGGTAAGAGAGATCTTGAAAGAACCACCGTAAGAATTGAAAATGATCGAAGTAGGGGTGCATCACGTTGTTTAGGATTTTTTGGAAATATTTTTCCCAAATTTTAAAGCTTTTTTTTGGGGGAAAATTTTCCTATTTTTTTTTTTTTCCTTTTTTTTTTCAATTTTTCCCCTTTTATTTTTTTTTTTTTTTTTTTTTTTTTTTTCCCTTTTTGTTTTTTAAAATTTTTTAAAATTTTTTTCAATTTGGAAAAACTTTTTAAATTTAAATTTTTTAGAAGAATTTTTAAATTTTTGGAACAAAAAACAAAAGGGAAAAAAAATTTTTTGGGTGGTTTTTAAACCCATAAATTTTTAATGGCCAAAAAAAATTTTTTGATAATTTTAAAGGATTTTAAGAAATTTTTTTGTCTTTTGAATTTTTTTTTTAAAAATTTTTATTTAAATATTTTTTTATTTTAAAAAAATTTTTTTAAAAATTTTTTTAAAATCCAAAATTTTTCAATTGGTTTTTTTTGGTTTTAAAAAATTTTAAAAAAAAAAAAAAATAATTTTAAAAATTTTTTTGAATCCCGGTTTACAAGACATTTCGACAATGGTAAAACAAGACCAGCAAAGCCACCCGAATGTGTCGACAAATCCTGATAGGAGCTGCACATATCTCGTTCTCAGGGCACACCGGATTGTCCAAACTTTTGGTAGGCGAGCCCAGAGTTACCCCGGTACACCACCGTGGTGACGATTTGGACCAACACTCTGGCGAGCAATCGGCCCGGGGTAATCTGAGATGACCCTTGGGCTCCGAAACCCAAGGGAAAAAGGGCTAGGTGAGGCAAATGGTAAAACCAAGGTTGGGCCTTCTGGACAAGTTTTATTCAAAGCGAACTGTCGGGGGTCCCATAAATCACCCGACCGCGTTAGGAACGCAAAATCCGGGAACATAACACCGGTATGACGGAAAACTAGGGCGGCAAGAGTGGAACAAAACAGCAGGCATAAGGCCGAGCCTTCTACCCTTTACCAAGTATATAGATGCATTAATAATATAAGAGATATTGTGATATCCCAACATAAACCCTGTCCACCATGGAGCAATCTTCAACTTCACCTGCAACTAGCAACGCTATAAGAGGGGCTGAGCAAAGCGGTAACATAGCCAATCAATGGCTTGCTAGGAATGGTGTCAAAGGTTAGAGGTTTGACATGACAATTTGGGAGGCTGACAAGCAAATGGTAGGCATCGTAGCATTGGCTTAGCAAAAGAGCGAGCAAACTAGCATAGCAAAGATAGTAGTGATTTCGAGGGTATGATCATCTTGCCTGAAATCCCGCAAGGAAGAAGAACGAGTCCATGAAGAAGACAAACGGACGTAGTCGAATGAATCCTCGCAACTCCGGAACGAAACCGAAGCTAACGAGAGAAGCAAACCGGAAAGAAGCAAGCAACATGGTGAACACACAAGCATAAACATGTCATGATGCACAAACAAGTATGATGCATGTCCGGTTTAATGAGGCATGGCATGGCAAAGTGCAACAAACAACACTACAAGTTAAGTGGAGCTCAATATGCAACGAGTTGCATATTGACGGAACACCACATCAATTATTTAGTTCTCTCTCGGTTATGTACCCAACAATATTAAATGTTGTTAAACATGGCAAGAGGTGAAGCATAATTAAACTAACTATTTAGGCAAGTTTAAATGAGGCCGGAACACAAACAACACTTCCGGAAAATCCCCATGTTATTTAGCAATTTAATGCAAACACAATTTAAACATTTTAATTGTTGTTATTATGATGCGGATGACATATTCAAGTTTTATGCAATTTTATGAAAATGTTGACATGAGCATGATACGAGGTATTTGCTCACCATGGCGGAACAAAAGGGGTGCCACGGCAACGATAACGAAAATGGTGCCACGGCAACATATCGTTTCCGGTAGCTCATGGAGATACCGGTGCAAAAGGAGGCGTGAGCGTGTCATGCAAGGATGGTGGGGTGCTCCCGGATTCCGGGTTCCCACGGGACGGCGGCATGGCAAATGAGGAACGCGCAAAGGCAACTCGGACATGGTGCAAACATATGGTTCAACTCATACAACATGCATTCGTTCACGGGCATCGTCTTGGCGTTATACCTTCGAAGCGTGCGTTTTCAGAGCGGTTCGGGTTCGGCGAAGGAAGTAGTCGTTCACGGCCGTAGTGGAGGTAGACGTTCACGGGTCGTCGTGGGAAGTAGTCGTACACGGCGTAGTGGAAGTCGTTGTGCACGGCGACGGTAGTGGAAGTAGTGGTACACGGCGATGGTAGTTGTACACGTTCGAAGCAGAACTTGGGGTATCCATGTAGTAGGCGTTCCGGTCCTGTAGTCGTTCAAGCGTCCGTGTGGTCTTGCCGGTGGGGTATTTGGCGCTTGCGGTCCAACTCCGAGGTCATAGTCATGTAGTCGAACTTGACAAAAACAGGTCTCGCTGGGGACTTGGCGCATCCATTAGGAACTTGGTGCATCCATGGTATACGGGCGTAGTGGTACTCATTCCAAAGACGAACTCAGCGTATCCATGTACTTTGCGGATGCAAGCAGCAGCACCGGGCTGGCAGAGGTGACGCGGGGCCCACGCGGAAGGTTGAATCAGTCAACGGGCAAAGCGGGACTTGGCGCTGGCTCGCGGCTCCTCGTAGCGAGACAAAGCAGGGCGCAACGCGGCGGGACTGCAACGGCTTGACGCAAGCAGGGCGCCACGGCTCCGGGAACATGGCGGGAACCGGCCGGGGAAGATCAGGATGCCAGCGACGTTGTCTTGACGTTCCGCGTCGCCGTGGTGGTCGCAGGCGATGTAGACGACGTAGGGGAAGAGGAGATCCACCGGATCCTGGCAGAGCACGCCGGCGGCGACGTCATCCGGTGGAGAAGCACGGAGCGGCAAGGCGGCGGAGGTCGCCGGCAAAGGGACCGGGCGCGGGGGTGAGGGGCTTGGCACGGCGGGGACTGATGGCGCCGGTGGAGATGCAGGTGTGGAGCCACCGGAGTTGGACGAGGAGGCGGGATGGCGCGGCAGCGGCCTGGTTCTGCGGTGGCTGGCGGCGGATGCAGGCGACGAGGAGGAGGCCGAGGGGACGGGACGAGGGCGTGGCGCTCCTCTCTCTCTCTGCGACGGCGCAACGAGGGAGGAGTGGATCGAGCGCTGGGCTCTCCCTGGCGATGTGTGTGAGTGGCGGCGCGAGGGAACGAGAGGGATGGAGCGGGGGTACGACGGGAGAAGAAGGAGATGGGATCGAGCGTTGCGGCGGCGCTGGAGGGAGTCGAGGGAGAGAGGCTGGGCTGGCCTTCGGGGCTAGGGTTAGGAAGGGGTTAGGTGGGCTGGACCTCCAGGCAAAAGGGCCGGCCTGGTTTGTTGGTTAGGCTGGGCTCTTTCTCACAAATCTCTATCAGAAAAGAAATAAAGAGAGGAAAAGAAAGAGAGGGTTAGGGAAAGATTTAAGCATGGGGATAATTTTCCGGACTACATAAAAATGCGCTTGTCCCAAGAAAAATGGAGTGGGCAAGATTGCAAGAACTAAATTCAAAGTCATTTCAATTTAATTCAAATGGTTTGAACAAGGACTAGGATTTAGAAGTGTCCAAAAATGTTCGGATTTTTGGTGGAGCTCCGGAAAATGATGAAAGAAATTATGGGCAGAGTTGGAGACCAAGCATTGAGATAACAAAGGCATGGGATTTATTTGCAAGTGTGTTATGATCAATTCCAAATAAATGGAATAATTTTATTATAGCTCCCTAATAATACTGAGAGGCTTTAATATGTTATAAAGAGAAATCACAAGTGAATTCCCTTGATTTAAATGGACCGAAGATCCATACGATTTATTTAGTTGAGTTGCAAAAGATTTATGAGATGCTGGCATGATGACATGATGCAATGCAAAAATAAAAAGGGCAGGCACAAATGAAACACACGGCGAAACCCGGAATATATGGAAGTCTTCTGGAGCGTCGGTTGCTCAAGAGGTCGTTTAGGTTTTTCTCCCCTTGGCAACACACTCCTTTTGGTTGCTCAAGAGGTCGTTTAGGTTTTTCTCCCCTTGGATGCATGACACAAGCCCTTTCTCAATTTGAGCTTTCAACTTCTTATTTTCCTCTTGAAGGAAAGTGCAATCATGAGCAAAGTTAGCAGTACAAGCATCATCAACTAAATCAATATGAGGTGCGCAAGTGAGAGCCTTAATGGTTGTAGCTTTTAGTTGGGCATAAGACTCAGTGAGGGCAATGAGGTCACCTTTGACAACCTTGGAACTAATCACAAGGAACTCGTGCTCCTCAACAAGTTTTGTATGGTCAACTAGAAGCTTTTCAACTCTAACGTTAAGAGCATCTTTATTCTCAAGAGCAAGTTGCCAAGCATTGTTGGTTTTAACAAAGTCAATTTGATGAGCAGATAAGGCTTCCTCAAGTGATGCTCTCATGACACTCTCTTCATTAAGTTCGTGCTCGAGGAGATCCACTCTCTCCTTTTCCTCTATAAGGAGGTTCTCAACATTCTCAATAAAGTCATCGCGTTCGGCAAGTGACTTAAGGAGATCGCCAAAATGAGCACGAGCTTCACCATGAAGAGTTTTCATGAAAGCCATTAAGGATTCCTCATCATTATCCACACCCTCCTCACACTCATCCTCCACTATCTCACATGAGACATTGGGAGTGTAGTTGTCGGGTTTCTTGGGTTCGAACTTTGTTTTTACCTCTTTGGCCATGAGGCACCGATGAGTGAATGGCTTGTCCTCGTTTGGAGAGTCGAAGAGGCCGGTGGTGGAGGAGGTAGTGGCATGCATGGCAAAGGCAGCCGTGCCCACTTGATCATCATCACCGTCATCTTCATCTCCAGACATGTATTCTTCATGAACAAGAGCCTTGTCATCCTTCCTCTTTGCAAACTTGGTGAACATCTTCTTAAGCACAAGCTTCTCGGACTTGTCTTCACGTCTCTCATATGGACAATCATGAACAAAGTGTCTTGGGCTATCACAATTGTAGCATTTCCTTCGTCCAAAAGATCTTCCTTGAAGATTTCTTCCTTTGTTTGCCATGGTCCCGGAGTACTTTTTGACTAAGAGAGCCAAGTCTTCCGCAAAATCATTTGCCGAACACGAGGTGTCAATATCCTCCTCACCAATCTCTTCACTCACTTCTTCCTCCCTCGAGGGTTGGCTCACAACTTTCTTGGCCTTCAAGGCAAGATTGGAGTTCTTGGTTGCTTGAGCTATTGCGAATGTTTTCTTGGACTTGGTTTCCAAAAGAACATGGGTAGAGAAGGTGGAAACAACTTGAGCCGAAGTCAGCTTGTGATAGTCCAGACGTTGATGAACCATCATGACCATGGTATGTTCCGTGAGAACCATAGCATCTGTGAACTTGTCCTTGATGAAGTCATCATTTGCCCAAGTGCACCCAAAGGTTCTCAAGTTGAGCACAAGAGACTTCAACCTCCGATAAACCTCTTCTGCGGACTCACCCTCATTCCTCACAAAGAGATTGACTTCTTGTTTGAGCAAGGCCAATCGAGATCTTCGAATTGCTTCATCTCCTTCAAGAGCCTCCTCAAGGCAATCCCAAATTTCCTTTGCGGTTTTGAGAAGAGCAATGGAATCACTATAGTCTTCAGTCACAGCGTTGCGAAGCATGTTGTGTGCGGTAGCATTGAGTTGATCGTCAACTGCTTCTCTTGGAGTGAGATTCATTGGGTCCTTGGGGTTGAATCCATTGACCACAATCCACCACAATTGAGTTGAAGCACTGCGCATGTGAGACTCCATATCTAGCTTCCACTTAGCAAAGGCATTAGCTTTCAAAGGGGGCGGAGGCCCAACAGGATTAATGCGGGGATGCTGCAAGGGTTGAGGAGAGTAAAAGGGTTCCACGGCATTGTACTTGGGAACTTGAGTACGAGCCGGAGAAGCAAGAGGTTCCCTCGAGTCATCCGCATCATGAACTTCATTTGGATTAAACGAGTTTGATGCGGACGTTGATGGCTTTAAGCGGGCATCAATTTCCTCCTTGACCGAGGCCCGAACCTCTTTCATCATAGAGACTTTGAGGTCCGCAAACATTGAAAGAAGATCGGCCGCGGTCAAGGGAGCATTCGGGTTAGGAGGAGCGGCGGGAGCAACGACCGGAGCACCAAGTGGCTCGGTCGCGGCGGGGGGTTGGTTTTGACCATCCTCCGCAACGGGTAAGCCACCTCTCTCATTCCCTAGATCGACCATATCCTCTAAGGTTGTAAAACCTTATATTAGAGCACGAGGCTCTGATACCAATTGAAAGGATCGATACGGTCGACTAGAGGGGGGGGTGAATAGGAGACTACAAATTTTAATCTTCCTTGTAGATTTTAAGGCTTAGCGGATAAAAGAGTTCTCTAGATATGCAACTAGGTGAATGCAACCTATATGACAAGTAAGCTCCAAGATAAATATGCTAGGCAACAAACTACTTAGCAAGCCAACAAGCATACAACAACAAGGAAAGTTGCGGGAAAGGATTAACCACAAGTGAGACGAGGACGCGGATTTTAACCCGAAGTTCACTCTTCCTTGGGGAAGAGCTAATCTCCGTTTGGAGCGGCGCCGGAGCCAAAGCTTGCGGAACGCCACTAAAGGCTCACCGTATTCTCCTTCGAGTCACCCCCAACGGATGAGCCTCGAATCACTCGGGGTTGGTCTTGAAGGCGACCACCACACCTTTACAAACTTCTCCGGAGCACACCACAAGCAAGGAAGCTTCGGAGGAACCTCTAGCCGCCTCTGAGCCCAAGCTCCAAGAGTAACAAGTCAATGAGAAGAAATGTTGCGGGGCACGCGATTTGGTTTGGTCAAGATGTAGATCGGGTCTTGCTCTCCCAATCCCCAAAGTTTCAACAAATTTGGGTGGAGGGATTGAGAGTATTGAGCAAAAGGAGGTGTAGCAATGGTGGAGCTCAACAAGACATTAGGGTTAAGGGATGGAGGTGGAAGAAGGCCCTTATATAGTGAGCGAGGGGCTGGTGGGGATTTCTGCCGTTGGACCCGTGCGCACGGGCTAAGTCAGCCCGTCGCACGGAGTACTCAGAGACAATCACACCACCCGTGCGCACGGGGTCAAAGACCCGTCTTGCAGGGTACCCAGAGTTACGCAGTACCCGCGCGCACGGGATCAAAAGACCCGTGCAAGACGGGTACCCAGAGTTACGTAGTACCCGTGCGCCACGGGGTCAGCAGACCCCGTCGCGCACGGGTACCCAAGAACTTTCTGTTGCAACTTCTCGAGTACCACAGCATACACACTAGGCCCTTATAAGATGATCGGAGGGAAGGGTAAGAGAGTGAGGCTCGCAATGGCATTCCCACGACATTTATCCACACGAACCCTCTTGATAGTGCGGTCTTTCCTACGACTTGAAGCAAACCAAAACTAAACCTTCGAAGCGTCGAAAGACAACGCCTTTGTCCTTTTTAAAATGGGGGGTCGCACATCTCCATCGCGGGCATTTAGAACCAATAACCTGAGATAAACTTTAGCAACCGATATTAGTTCAACTAACCACATTGTCATCACACCAAAATAAAGCATAAGTGCCACTTAGCACTTTCATAAAGGATGCTGCTCTGGGACAAGGTGGATCCATAACCTCCTTCATTGGTAGTACCACTGCTTTCACAGTTGTCGAGTGATTCCCCATGATAAATCCACGTCATATACGTCTTGGACATACCATTTTACTAACATGAAATATAACTCGATCTATAGGGTGGAGGAACCCATTATCTTAACCCTGCATGGGCACAACATGTCTTCAGATCCGTTGTTCTGAGCAACCGCGAAACCATAAACTCCTTCACACCATGGTTGTATGTCGGGGTCATCTTTGGTTCACCATTAATCCATTTTCAACATATTTCCTGAGAAACATAAAAAGTGTATAAGAATTAGCATCACCTAATTCAGGAAACTCAAACAGGTTTGCTGTGATTTATTTCATGATAGATCTCACCTGAAATCATCCTTGTTTCACTTTGTCGTATTCACGTGTCACTTCTCCCTGTAGCAGGGGCACGTCGCCTCGTCGTACCGCCTCATCCCGTTCACCTAGCCATGCACCCTCTCTCCTCACCAGAGACGTGGTAATAGAGGAGGGCATTAACTTGACGTCCCCAATTCCTTTGTTAGGAGGGAACGAAACGATCTCAATCCCAAGCAATTTCCCGATATTAAAAAAGTGATCCTGCTAAATGAGTCAACTGAAAAACAATTAGTTATTTTTATTTATGTTTTTAGAAAAGGACATGTTCGACACTTTCCGTGACACTAATAACTGTCAGAGAATAGGCACATGCATAGGGATGGCCAAATGCGTCACCTAGAGTCAAGCCAGAATGTCACCAAAGCTGTCGAGGGTGCTTCCCTGAGAGGAAATTAGCTAGTGATGGTTTCCGTCATAGAAAATGATCTTACGCGATGGGTTTTCCCGTCACGAGGATTTTCTCCAAAAACAATCACATATTTTTTAGTCGGGTTCTCAGCGATGCAAAAGATAGCACAGAAGCGATTCAATGACCTTGTAGTGTGCATCTTGACGGAGGCGACCCTAGATAAGAGGTTGTGGATGTGGTTGGGTCGGAGTCCAACCACCATACCCATGACGGGTGAGGTAGTTACATGGGCTCTTCGGGGGGCTGAATCTCCGATTCTAGAGCAGGCGACCCGCAGGTCCTTGTTCTATCGGTCTTGGTACTCATCGTTGATGTAATATAAATGATTAATGTGTAAGTTAGTTTGTATGGATGAATGTTTGAATGTTGATACAAACATTTATATATGTAATGCAACGCAATGCAATGTCATGATCAAGTGCAAAATGCTGCCACGGCAACAAAGAAAGCTATCGTGGCAACATTTTTCCCTTTTGGGTTGGATTGCTATCAATGGCGGGCGTAAATAGAGGATAGCCATTGCAACAACAGAATATTGTGGCGGGCGGATTGGGATGCAAGCTAGTGGTACATGAAAGACCTGTGGCTGGTACTTAATATTGCCTGCAACTGCTAATGGCTTACTAGTGGCGGGCTCTCTTACCTTCACTGGTGACCTATTAGCAGTGGTTGGAGGTCATTGGCATGCGCCCTTCGTAGCTAAGCCCGCCACTAGTAGGCATAATTGCACCCGCCACTGCTAGTTTCTTCTGCAGTACTGCTAAAAGCCAATTTGCTCTGTCCGTGGTGCATTTGACTTGGTTGCCACCTCTCGTCTTCCTCACTTGGATCTTGGTCATTTATAGATTTACATTTCGCCTTCCTTTGTGCGTAAACTGTGGTAGAGGTCCTCATACGCCTGACCCCTGCTTAACTCACAGCTCGCTTTGCGGTCTTTTTGCCACACGTCTATGTTGTCTGCCCTCCTATCTAGGTGTATGCCTTTTAAACAGTCTTTCTTCTCCTTAATAGCCTTCAGACATCATCGTTCCACCACCAGGTATTTTTAGCTTCGCTTCTACTTTGTTTAGTCACCCCGAACTCCTCTAAAGCCACCTACCGAATAGAAGTCAACATAGTCATCCACATATTGTTTGCATCACCTCCTCCCTCCCAAGAACCCTCTTTAGTAACTATCTCCTTGAATGCCTAAGCCACCCACCGAGCTTCTGTCACTTTGTTCTGGTGACTTAGGCACTTTTATCCCGATAGGCACGAATCCAAAAATAGAAGTCAGTCGCCACAAGCTTATGTTTGGAACAACACTCTCTCTCTAGGTATTGCCTTACAATCTAGGAAAGCACCCTCTCTAGGTACTGCCTTACAATCTGGGAACAACATTCTCTCTAGGTATTGTCTTCTCTTCTCGAGAGGATGAAATCAATTTGGCTAGAATGCTTACCACTACTAAAAGTCAATAGATATGATTATCGCTTTCTAAATAGGGTGTTAGATACGATCATGCCATAGGCTAAACTGAAGCTTAATACATCCTCCCTTCGTGATTCTTGGTGGCATAATCAAAGCTCACATGAACCCCGTATATGTATCCACGTGGCCATTGTGGTTTCCTCCTATGAAGAGCTCCTAATCATGTCCACTAGGCCTTACTAGAACTCTTTCTTGGTGCTCTTATTGTGGCCTACTTGCGAGACATACATGCTAATAACATTGAGAACTAATTCCTCAACAACCAGCTTGACCAGGATAATCCGCCCCCTTGACTCTTGGCATTTACTTGAGCATCTTTTTGAATAAAATGCCTACTTCGTTTCTGTTTGTATAATTGTCTCTATGTACCATAGATTGAAGCTAGTATTCTCCACCTCTGCATTTTGTCCCTTCCATTTGGTTTCTTGGACGAATAGGATATCAACATCTCTCATCATCATTGTATCAACTAACTCTCGTAACATACCTATTAGGGATCCTATGTTCTAGCTACCTAAGCGGGTTCTACTTTGCTCAGGTAGAATCCTTACCCTTTGCACTCGCCGAATAAAATATGAAGTCCTTACTCATTTCCATCAGACCCGAAAGTTGATGCAGTACGTCACTAGGGATGCGACTATCCAATCCTTGCTCACTTATCACCATATCGAGATCAAAGATATGGCGCACCACGAAGGGGATGAGACCTCGCCCTTGCCCATTTAACACCACACAAGGGTTCTAATATGGTGCGTAGCTAAGAGAGTTACGCTCCAACTATGTTCTTCTGGGCCTCATCTCCATAAGATTGGCTTACTTTTGACGTTGGCTTGCCGGTTCTTTTACAACCCTCCTCCTTTACACGGTTTTGGAATCAGCTATTCGAGTCAACATAGGAAGAGTTTGAAAAATGTAGAAGAAAAAAATAAATGTGACCGAAACAAAAGAAAGCAGAAAACAAAAATCATAAAAAAAATTCAAATAAACAGTGGAGCTTGAACCAAACCTAGAATGGCACGATAAAGGCCAAGAAAAATCAGGCACAAACCTTGTGTGACAGGCCGGTCCATCACTCGACATGTCTGTGCGCTATGTCGATATTCGTCATACCAAGCGAGAGACAGGGATTGACTTGTAAAAGAATTTCTTTCCTATTTAGCGCATATAACGATGTTTGCTACTACCTCCGTCTCGGTGTATAAGTCATTTGCGTAGTTCTAGGTCATCGTTTTGAGGAATTAAATATGTGCTATATGTCATGAAAAGTATATCACTAGATTTCTACACGGATGTAGTTTCTAAATATATATTTTTTGTCACATATAATACATATTTAGATAGTTAAATTGTCGACCTAGAACTACGCGAATGACTTATACACCGGGACGGAGGGAGTATTGTTTTTGCGCAGCAGCGCGCACCTCGCAGCATGCGCACGAGGTTTGCGAGCGGCTAGTGCAGCATGATTTTGGGAAGCTTCTAGTAGCTTCCAAGTCCGATTTTCTTTCTGTTTTTTCTTTATTTTCTTTCTGGTTTTTTCTTTCTACTTTTTTTTATTATGTTTTCTTTTCTCATTTTTGTTTAGTTTTATCAACATTTCTTCAGTTTCATGAACTTTTTTTTCGTATACATGAAAATGTGTGATTTTTGGTCAAATTTTGTTAAATTTTTTCAAATCGATTAAGTTTTCTCAAATTTGTGAACTTTTTTGAAATCTTGCAAACCGTTTTTGAATATGTGAATTTCTCAAATTCATGAACGCCATATCCATGATTTTTTTCTAAATCCATGGAATTTTTTGAATCTGTGAATTTTTTAACCCGTTAACTTTTCTCAAATCCATGAATATTTATTAATCCATGGAATTTTTTGAAATTCATGGATTTTTTTGAAACGCTAGTGACGGAACCTCATATATGTTGCGCTTTGCAACAAGTAGTCGGCGAGTTGCGAACCAACCTGTGGTTGGATGGTTAGAGGGACTGTGGTATCTCCAACCCACCAGGGTTCAAATTCTGGTGCTCGCATTTATTTCTGAATTTATTTTAGGATTTTCGGCGATGCACATTCAGTGGGAGGAGACGTTCCCGTCGGCGACGAGGTGCCTACGGTGACTTCGTAAATTTCAAGATGATATGTCGGCTCAGTCTTTCGGAGGTGCTCATAGAGGTAGGGTGTGCGTGTGTGTGCGTTTATAGGGGTGAGTGTATGCCCATGTATATGAGCGCTTGCGTCTGGACTGTGTTAAAAAAAGTAGTCGGCGAGTTGCATCGAGAGCAGCCGACTTGGGCCGACTCATTGCGGTGCACCGCGTGCCGAGGTGAGAAATCACAAAAATGTATCACACGGTTGCTACGAATCACACCCATCGAAATCACTAATTGAGGAGTACTCCTTACAAAGATCACTCCCACCTTTTCAGGTGGTGACAAGTGGCGCGCTGCATGTGCACCACTTGTCGCAACATGTGAGTTTTCTCTTTTTTCGTATATTCATTTATTTAAAATGTTTTATCTCTTAAATCGTGTGTACAAATCTTGAACCATTTTCACCGTTGGATTCCTCTCGCCGAGATCTTCAAATTAGCTCCCATGTTGATAGATTTTGATGAAATTTTTTTCATGAAAAACACCGGACGAAAAAATCGAACCGGGAGCAGGTTTTTTTCCCTTTTCGAAAGAGGCACGGCCGTGCCTCTCGCAGAAGGAAAAACAAACGTGTTTTTTTATTTTTGTGCCTCTCGCGAAAGTATAACCGTGCCTCTCGGGAAGAAAAAAAAACAGAAAACACGTTTTTTTTGCACGCGTTTTTTTGGTGATTTTTTTTCCAAAAGCTAAGGAAGAAAAAGTTGAAAAACCCCATTTAAAAAGCCAAAAATGCGTGCAAATAAATAAAAGAAAATCCGAAGGGAATGCCCAGAGAGGGACACGTGGTGGAGGTTGAGAGCGCGCCAAGTGACGCTGATCGTTGTAAGGCTTCCGAAAGAGCGCTCGTGAACTAGTTGCTCTCCAGACCCGCGATTGCCTATTAATGTGCGCTTGCTGCTAGGCACTACGACCGAAGAGCTCTAGCGACAAACTGCAATGTAGCTACAGATGTAATACTTCATGACAAAATTAAGAATAAATTTTCAAAATTTGAGCAATTTCTTGAACATGCTAACATATTTTGATACTTTATGAACCTTTTCTGAAATTTGGGAAAAAAATTTAAAATACCAAACTATTTTCTAAAAGATGAACATTTTTTAATTTGTGAAATTTGTAAAACGGGAACAAATTTTTGACAGAAACAATGTTTGAAAATCTGAAACTTTTTTGAAACCGCAAACATTTCTGAATTTTGAGAACAAAATTTGAAAATTCTAAACAAATTTGGAAAGTCATTTTTTTAATACGTGAACAAAAATATATGAAAACTGGAACATATTTTTGAAAACTTTGAACAATTTTAGCAATACGTGCACAATTTTTGAAATTTAGACCAATTTTTGGAACAGAAACAAAATTTGAATATTTTTTGAGTGTTGCAAAATCTTGGGGAAAAGAGGGAAAAAAGGGAAAAACAAAAAATGGAGGAAGAAATATAAATAAAAAAAAATAAAACCACAAAACTATAAGAAACATAGTTTAGGAATCTTCTAGAAGGTTCCCAAAACCGGTCAGGAACGATCCAGAAGGTTCACAAAACCTGGATTGCTCGCACAAAAAAAAGCTAACTATAAGTCTTTATCTTTACCTAATAAAATATATATATATATATATATATATATATATATTATATAATATATATATCTATACCTATACCTATACCTATTATATTATATTATATATTATATTATATTATATTATATATTATTGTTATTATTATTATTATTATTATTATTATTATTAAAGGGAGGTGATATTCTTGGTTTCGTCCCGCTTTGTTTGGTCACAGGACGCACAGAGCCGTAATGGGCCGGCCCATTAGCTTTTCAACAGCCCGCGCCAATAAAATAAGATCCAAGAAAAAATACTATGCTGTGAGGATCCGAACCCAGTCGCTCACGCTGGAGCGTTCAGAATGGTAGCCACTAGACTAAACACGTGTGGTGTTTTATTAGCAGCGCAAATTTTAAATTAAGCTCACAGTCGGGCGAAATACCGAGAGGAAAATATTTGTTTCTTTAAGTGAATATATTTGACAACGCAATTTTTTTGCAAATTTTTAACAAAAAATTAAACTCGAACAATCTTTTGAAAAAATAACAATATTTCTCTTTTTATTTTTGAAACCTGAGCATCTTTTAAAATGCAAGCAATTTTTTAAAAATAGGAGGTACTCTTATGATTATTTTTCGAAATTGCAAACATTTTTAAAACAAAAATATTTTTTGAACTTTAAATTTGAAAAGGCAAACATTTTTTCAAAACATGTTTTTTTTAAAACTAGGAGGTAATGTAGCTAAAGTGCTTTAATCTATACCTATTAATGAAACTTGACGAATTTTTGAAATATGCCCACCTGATGCATTGTTTTAGTGCAATTTATTAAACTAGAGATATGAAAGGAATCTTTTTCTCTGTCGCGTCTTCACGTATGACTGGTCTCACTTGGCCCAGTTACTCTTGTCAAAATGCATAAGAAGTCCAACTAAGGTTTCATGGTCTATTGACATAAACTACTCGATTTACATGATGACACGGACATATATTATGCGTAGTGCTTTTCCCTATTATATTAGCCCGATTATAAAAAAAAACTTTGTTCAACGCTCTTGCTCTTCGCCGGACACGAAGGAGACTCAACAATCCAACTATTGGACCTGGGACAACTGATATTGCGACCACCGGTGACGAGGACGGGAGAGACGACAAGCGAAAACATGTGTCTTGTGTTATATTGAAATGGAGGATGTTGACCGAGGATGAGGTATTAGTCATGTTTATTATGTTATGGGCATGCGGGTGATGTCTTTAGCCATGCTCAGTGGGTGAAGGGCGTGTAAGGATTGTTTTCTCCCGTTGCAACGTTTGCTAGTAGGAGGCCAATATACCGTCGAAGCTGTGGGTGACGTCGACAACTTGTAGCATGATGCGTCAATAGTGTTTTCCGCCAGGGAGCCCCTATCTGAGTTGTTCCTATTCAGCGCGTAGGTCCCTGTCTAGCGACCCAACGCATACCCCAAGGCTTTTCCATAATATGGGACAGCTCGGTCTGGCTTTTCCTCACTTGGTTTTGGGAAGGTTCTGAACCGGTTTTTACCTTTTTCTTCTGATTTTTCTTTCTCGTTTTTCCTTCTTCCTTTTTATTTTATTTTCAATTTTTCCTTTTCTTATTCCATGTTCGTTTTAAATTTTATTTTTACTTCTTCCTTTCTATATTCTGCAAACATCTTTTCAAATTCACAAATTTATTTCCAGATGATGAAATTTTTTCAAGTTCTGGATATTGTTTGAATTCGCGAACATTTTAAATTCGAAATGGTGGATTTTACAAAAAAATGACGATTTTTTTTGAATTGGTGAGTATTTTATGAATCGATGGTCATTTTTTGAACTAGCGACCTTTTGTGAATCAACTAATTTTTTTTAATCAATGGACATTTTTTCAATCGGCAAAGATTGCTTGAATCGATGGATTTTTTTAAATCCATGAATATTTTTTATTTGACCAACATTCATTTTTAAATGCATGAACATTTTGAATCAGCGAACAATTTTTGAGACGATGAACTTTTTTTGTCATTCAAGATCATTTCTTATCAAAAAAATTTCAAAAATTCATGAATAGTATTTTCAATTTGCCAATTATTTGTTCAAATTGATGATTTTACAAAACACGGACATTTGTTTTAGTCCACAAACATTTTATGATTTTTGAAAAAAAAATCCAAAGTAATTTTTTCAATTTGGAACTTTTTGAAACCCTAAATTGTTTTAATGAAGAATAAATAAGAACAAAAAAAACAAAAGCAAAAGGCGAGAAATAGAAATAAAATATTGTGGGTGTCCCGCCCCATTCCTGGGCCGGCCCGTAGAGTGTGCGGGAGGAGAGGAGGGGGTGCGCCTGAAATCACTAATTAAGGAGTACTCTTTGCAAAGAGCACTACCACCTCCAAGTGCGGCTCTTGTTGCAACTTGGGTGTTTTCCTAATTTTTATATATTTGTTTATTCAAAATGTTTTATCTCTTAAACCACACATCTAAAATCTCGAATCGTTTTCATCGTTGGATTCCTCGGCTCCTCGCGCGGAGATCTTCAAAACTAAATCCCATGTTGATAGATTTCGACGAAATTTTTTTCATGAAAAAACCGAACTGGGATCAAGCTTTTTCCTTTCCGAAGAGGCGTGACTGTGCCTCTCACAGAAGCAAATTCATGCCTCCATGAGAAGTAAATCCGTACCTCTCACGAAAGGAAAAATGAAAACGCGTTTTCTCCTTTTTCAAGAGGCATGGCTGTGCCTCTCGCGGAAGCAAATCCGTAGTTACACGAGAAATAAATCCGTGCCTCTAACGGAAGCCAATCTGTGCCTCCGCGAGTAGTAAAACTGTTCCTCTGCTGGAAGGAAAAAACATGTTTTTTTTCTTCTTTTTTGCGAGAGGCGTAAGCAAATCCGTGACTCCACGAGAAGTAAATCCGTGCCTTTCACGGAAGAAAAAAATAGAAAACATATTCTTTTCACGCAATATATTTTGTCCAAAAGCTAAGAAAGACCCGGGGAAACAGAAAGCTGAAACCCCCCCGAAAAATCATCTAAAAGCTGACAACGCGTATAGAAAATTAGAAAATAAAATCCGGATTGAGCACTCAGAGCGTGACACACGGCGGCAGCTGAGAGCATGCCAAGTGACGCTCTCTCAGCCCACCCGAAGTGATCCTCGCGGGGGCTCCCAAAGGAGTACTCGCTCATTAGTTGCTCCCGTGGGTGGACACTGACTTGTTCTCCAACATCACGCGCTAAATAAGAACTCTCCCCTATCTGCGTCTGAAGCACCGAGTAGGAAGTATCATAAAAGGACTCAAAAGAAAAGATTTTTTTAGATTTAAAAGAATAGAAATTTATAACGTATATAATTTTTTTTTTGAGAATCATAATAACGTATATAAATGAAAAAAGGACTGTATGAACTTACAGGCCCAGGCCCAGCCAGCCTCTACTTATAGGAGAGAAGCGAGCGGAGAAGAGGGAAGAGAGAAGCGAGTGAGGAGAGAGGCGCAAAACTCAGAGAGGCGGGGGGAGAAGAAGAGGGAAGAGAGAAGTGAGAGAAACAAGAGAAATCGGGCTCCGCGTCCTGCCGCTATAACGAGGGGGGACTAGTGCCGGTGCCCCAAAGCCCCCAATTCCAAGTTTCCAACTCCCCCGTCGAAATCCAATCGAAAGTTCAGTTCCATCCTAATCGCCGTCTGGGCATCATGAGTTCCTCCGCCGTGGTCTTCGGCAGTGACGACGAGGAAGCCTGCGTGGGCGAGAACTCCGTCGTGGTCTCCGGCAAGGGCAAGGACGCCGTCAAGCCCTCGTGTACGGTGCAGTATTCCTGCGTCAAGCGGCTTCGTGAGCGGCGCCTCCTCTCCTTCCTCCTGGACCAAGGCTTCCACGGCGCCTTCAGAGAGTACGTATATCCTACCTCTTATCTTGAAGATCGATGCTTCCTTCTCTCTTGACATCGATGTTGCTTCTCTTTTGAGATCAATGATGAATCGGATTTCATACGAACACATCACGTCACGCACGCGTGCTGGTTAATTTGGTTTACATCGACGGATCTCTGCATGCAGGCTGACCCGCGAGACGGCGGCGCTGTTCGACCTGGAGCACATGCGGCGGCTGGTGAGGCGGGGCCGGTGGTACGACGCCCTCTTTTACCTCAGTACCTTCCTGCCGCCGCTCAAAAGTGAGCGGAGGAGCCTGCGCGCCAAGATCTTCCACAACTTCCTCCTCATGCACGGTCGCTTCGCCGACGTCGTCGCTGGCAACAAGGACATGTACCTGGACAAGCAGTACGCCGAGGGCCGCAATAACTCCACAGACGCCGAGCGCAGGTTCCGTTCCATGAACTACTCCATACTCGCCCCGGACGCCGGCCAGCTCAGGGCCGCCATCGACTGGGACAGAGTGAGGAGCCATGCAGAGTTTGTTGTCCGCAGGATGGCTCTTGCCACTCCAGAGCTGAGACGCCCGATGGTGTTGCCGTCCCGCTGCATGATGCCGCACGATGTACTCCCCATCGGGACCGGGTACGTAATTCATCATTCAGCCTCATTTAATCTCGCTTCCTAGATGATATAGCCAATGTCAATTTAATCTCACTTTGGCTCTCCTGTCTGCAACCTTTGACAGTTTGTTTCGGAAGCGACGCGTGAAGAAACAAGGCCCCCAGCCGCGAAAAACAGACGCTATCTTAATGGCCTTGAAACAGTACTATCTTGCTACCTCTCTTCTGTTCTTCTGCTTGTCCTGGTTTTCGACAGCACAATAACTAATTCCTTGCCTTTTGCAGCCAGCAGTATTGCAGACAGTTTAGGGAATCGAGCGTCGGTATAATCTCCGCTTCAGAAAACATTATGATTATGATTAAGCAATGTGGGTCTTAGATCCCATATACGTTTGACAGTCACTAACCATGTTTTACAATGAATCGGCAGCGTCGAAAGATGAAGCACTGGAACTGCTGGTGAATTTCCTTGGTAAACTAGCCTCTCTCCTCTTCATGTGTCTTGCATTTCCACGGAGAACACTGTTTACACTCCACTAATTATTTTGTGTGGGAAAACGAACCACTTTTGGTTACTGTTATGTTCTGTTCTGTTTGCACTGATGAACTTGTGTGATCTTCAGATGAGACTCTACAGGCCGGCCTACCTAGAGGGTGCAAACTAACCTATGACCTTCAACCAAGTGGAAAGGAAGGTAAACTTCAGAATTACTCTGTTCCACGAGTGTTTATCTATGATCACTTACTACTGTCTCTCTCAATGTGCTATATGGGCTCTTAACTGGCTGTTTAATCTGTTTTGAGTCCTTTTAGGGCACTGCCCCGCTCTGTATTTACATGATACCTTTCATCCTGCTATATTTTGTGCACCCATATTTTTGAGATTACATGAGGCTATGGTCGAGTAACTTTTGCTTAGAAATATCACAGTCCTAATAATGTTCAAACTTCTAGTAGCAATAAGAACTCTTGGACATATCGGTGACGACTCAAGGCATGTTAAATTAATGTTGGATGCTGCAATTTTTTACAGTTGAACTTGCTGTAGATGCTTCTGATGCTCCGTCTGCGCAGACCATGCTCGACACATCCACAGATGATGTTAAAGCCCATGCCATATCATTAGTGAAAATTCCTGGTAAATTATCCAGACACCCTCGCTCGCCCGCTTTTGTTCTGATAACCCTCAATCCGCACAGTTGAATATTTTGTAACTGTTCAATTGCAAACTGTCGACTTGTTGCAGGTACTCGAATCTGCCAGATCATTTCTAGTACCTTGAAAGTTCATGCTAAAAATCCTGGGATCTCCCCACCGACAAATGCAGGTAATTAAGTTGAACACCTTTTCTTAACTGTGTAGTGTCAAAAACGCTTTTATATTATGTGACAGAGGGAGTATAAGACATGTATTCTGTAATCAAGTTCCTATGTTCACCATAGATAATATGTTATCTCACTTGTTATAATTTTGTAAGTTCCTGTTACAGTTTTATTAATTCAGTTGAGCTGGCCCAGCTACTTTGTGTAATCCTTTGACCACTAGTTCATATGCAAATATCTTTATTGTCTTCAGTCAGTAGTTTCAGGACTAAATTTGCATCCGTGAATGGCTAAGCATACATTCTGCAAGTGTTGATTTCTTTATTATATCGATCTTGCTAAGAATTCATGGATTTCGTTAGGCTCTAAGGGAAGAAAATGAAGTTCATAATCTTATTTCAAATGTCCACACGCCTCTTTCTTCACCCGTGGTCCTTGAAATGTTGACTGTTACAGAACATATGACGTTAAATTTTAGTGAAGTTATGTTATGTGTGATAATATTTAATCCAGTTGTTAATGCTTGGGCAGATACAAAGCGTTTCACACAAGCAGGTTGTCATGCTCAGAATAAAATGGATGGTCTGCCAACTGTTGAGGATGATATTTATTCAAAATCGGGAAGCAATTCTTGGTAGAATTTAAGTATGTAGTTATGTTTTGATATAAGGCCGAATCTCCCCCCCCCCTTCCCCCAAAACCCCATAAGAGGAGCCCTTGATGAACGAGTATGTTAGGAATATCCTTGTGCTCTCTTTTCATACTACTATTAATTAACTTGATATAAGTATCTATATTATTTCTACTTAGGACATGAACAATGGAGGCTACACCAAACGCTAGCCCATCCATCCGAAGCACTGCAAACACGGTCCAAACCATGCACTATCCAAAGGAAGCACTAGTTTATTCTGCAACGAATCTCACTCTACCTTTTTTTTTCCTCCATCCTTTTCCTCATGCATGCGTACTACCCTCCTCTCTCCATCCCGTGCTTTTTATTATATTTTTCGTAGAGCATCAACGTCTTGACTAGAACCCCGACCCTCGTGTCACCCGAGCCGGGCGATTCAGGGAGAACCCTACTCGCCGGTGTCCTGCCCCCACCTCCCGCCCACCCCCACGTCGACGTTACCGAAGGGCCGGCCGGCGAAGCCGAACCGGGCCCTAGGATTGCAGCGGCAGGGCCGTTTCTCTTCCCCCTAGTCCCTGCCCTTTCCCTCTGCCACTCGCTCCGCACATCCACTACCTGACGTCTCCTACCTGGCGTGTGCTGCTCGGGTGGCCTACCCCCGGCTGCGGCTCCTCTATTGCGGTCCGCCCCAGATGGGGTCTGGGGTCCCCTCAGCCGGTCGTGGTGCTCCCCGGTCATCCTTCATGGTGGCCGGGCCCGCCCTATTCACTGCGGCTCCTCACCCCAGACCTTCCCCATCCCCTGGTTTGGCTTCGGGTCGGCTTCTTCGGGAGGCGACCATGGAGGTGCCCGGCGGCAGCTGCTTCGTGCAGCGCAGCGGCCAAGAGGTTTGGCTACCCGTGAGGCTCCTTCACCACCCACCCACCCATGGCAGGGGCGGCTTTGGCCCAACGGCCATGGGACCAGGCCCCTCCCACATCCATGGCCGACCAGCGTGGCTTCGGACCCGACGCGCCCTAGTAGCTGTGTTCTTTCCGGCTATTTTGGCTCATTGGTTCCCCGGCATCTCCGCATGATCATCACAATGCTAGTGCCATTGGTTGGCCATCCACAACGCATCATCGATTCCGGCATGCCTCGAGAGTTGTGTCCCCTTTCAGCTCTTTGAGCATGTCGACGTCCCTGCTGCTCCAGTCCCGGTGGCATGAATCTTCGCTCCCTTCCGGATTCTAGCTCGCTCGGGTCTCCGGCCACTGTCTTATCCCCATTGCCTTCATTCCGTTCAACCACCCAACCTTGCCCTCCTCCAAGGCTGACACGTCCGGCGGCGCCCGATGCCTCCTTCGGTGTATGGCATGGCTCCCATTCCTGAAGTTGCAACTGCGGTCTATGCCCCGCTTCCTCTTCTCCGTCTGTGCTCCACTAGCTTGGGATTGCTCAGATTTTGGCCAAGGAGAAATCCATGCATCCTATGCTGGCAGCAATGACACCCGCGGGTGCCATCCCCTTCTTGGAGGTGCTGCCATCTGGCCGTTATTTGTGCCCCTCTTCCAGCATCAGGGGAAATCCTAGGTTTGGTTTTTCGGATCGGACGAAGACGACGTCTTGGTGTCATTCTCCTTCGTCCAGGCATCATCTTGTTTGCTCATGGTGTCCTTGATGCAGGATTTGGAGATGTTGGTCATCTAGTTGTTGGTTGGACTGCTTATCTGGTCGGCGAGTTTAGATGTGTTTTCATATTTGGGTTGAGCATCTCATGTCTCTCTACTTCGGGAACCATGTTCACTCTTCTTGCTCCGTGCCATGTGTTGTACCACCTCTTGTACTCATTCTACTATCAATGAACTGATATGCAAGCTTTGCATATTCATGAAAAAATAGAGCATTAGCCTCTTCTGCAAGCAACAGTGACACAGTTGAAGCTATACCTAAACCTACAACCTGCAGTCAGCGAGCCTATGTGGCTCTATGGGGCAACACATTGGGCCGGTGCATTCGACATGCCCTTAAAAACACAATGTGGTCCCTATAGCTTGTACTCCCTCTATCTAGGTCTTTTTTTTCGGGGGGAAACTTGTGTTTCTCAAGGATCAACAAAATTACTCTCTTCCTTCAATAGATCAACTACCTTTGGGAGGTGGGAGCCCAACCAAATGACAATTCTACTCTTAGTTCTAGAAAATTTAGCCAAAAAAATCACTAGTCGTATTTTGGCTACAAATTAACATGAGTAATATAAGTCATACAAAGAGACGTCAAGCGTTTGATCTCTATCATGAGGGACGCATATAAAGACCTGTCTATGCCCCTGCCCTTTACCATGTTCAAACCTCAGACATCCAATCCATCTCCACCAAAAATGGTAGCTCCGTTCTATGGATAGCAATAGAGACCCCCTCCATAGAAGCTATAACTCAGCTTGAAGCGCATCTCGACATGAAAAGAGCTTCCTACATGATGAGAAAACAATGTTCCCCAAGCTATCACGAAGAAGCATACCAGCTCCTGCTTTTCCATCATCTGTCCAAGACCCATCAGTATTAAGCTTCATCCACCCCTCAGGCGGCAAGCTATATTTAGCAAGAGGGATGCCATTGTTGTTCCATGTGAGGCTTTGGTGGAGGCTCGTAGGATATAACATCCTTGACTTTCTACGGGTCACAATCTGACTTCCGTGCAATAGCAAGTAGGGAATCAAGATAACCACAAAGAAAATTCCTTGACGCGTCCATCGGCGGTAGAGTTTTATCATGCACTACTTTGTTTCGATTATGCCAGCACCTCCATAGTGTCAATAGGAGCATCAAGCGCTCAATGTTCAAGGGGTATAAGGCATCAAGGAGCCACTCGACACCCGTGTTTGTAACCTCCTTCAGCTTCGGCAGGATCCAGTCCTCACCCATGCATCGCCATAGACAAAAGCTGGTGGGCATCTACACAGGGCATGAAATATGTCTTTCCATTCCTGTCTACATACTGTGCATGTGTCCATATTTCCAAGCCTCGCTTAGCCGTGTTCTGCCCGGTCAAGAGGGAATTGACAGCTGCTCGCCATGCGTTCCTGGCGAGGGGGGGGGGGGACATTACAACCCTATATTA
Source organism: Aegilops speltoides (assembly GCA_021437245.1). Classification (NCBI taxonomy): domain Eukaryota; kingdom Viridiplantae; phylum Streptophyta; class Magnoliopsida; order Poales; family Poaceae; genus Aegilops; species Aegilops speltoides. The sequence continues at coordinate 473,703,250 of CM038142.1, forward strand.
TTTTCCACCAAGAGTGCCTTCCATCTGGACATGAGTTGGAACCATTAGCCGTTAATCTACAAGACTCCTCAAAGGCCATATTTATGCGGATTTTACTGAAAAAACACCAAGCCTACCCAGTCCCCAAGCTACAACATCTTCTCCTAGTCTCGGGAAGGCTTGGATCTTTACTATTTCCCCCAAACTATGTCCACCTTTTCTGGGAAATGCAATGATAATGCACTCTAGTAAGACTTTCTGAAAGATCATGGATGTCGCCTAGAGGAGGGCTTTAAAATAATTACGGTTTAGGCTTGAACAAATGTGGAATAAACCTAGTGGTTAATTTGTCAAGCACAAAACCTACAACAACTAGGCTCACCTATGTGCACCACCAACTTATGCTAAGCAAGATAAACAACTAGGTGATAGCAAGATATATGTCAAGAAACAATATGGCTATCACAAAGTAAAGTGCATAAGTAAAGGGCTCGGGTAAGAGATAACCGAGGCACGCGGAGAGGATGATGTATCCCGAAGTTCACACCCTTGCGGATGCTATCTCCGTTTGGAGTGGTGTGGAGGCACAATGCTCCCCAAGAAGCCACTAGGGCCATCCTAATCTCCTCACGCCCTCGCACAATGCAAGATGCCATGATTCCACTAAGGGACCCTTGAGGGCAGTCACCAAACCCGTACAAATGGCAACCCTTGGGGCGGACACCGAACCCATACACTTTGGTAACCTTTGGGGGCGGTCACTGAAACCCTTCAAATTGCTCACGGTGATCTCCACAACCTAATTGGAGACCCCAACGCTTGCCTAGAGCTTTACACCACATTGATTGAGCTTCGAACACCACCAACCATCTAGGGCACCAAGGCACCCGAGAGGAACAAGCTCAAGGGTACCAAGCACCTAAGAGTAATAAGCTTCGCAACTTGAAACTTCCACGTATCACCATGGAGAACTCAAAACGATGCACCAAATGCAATGGCAAGGGCACACGGAGTGTCCAAGTCCTTCTCTACCAAATCCCACCAAAGCAACTAATGCTAGGGAGGAAAATGAGGTGAAGAACAAGAAGGAGAGCACCAAGAACTCCAAGATCTAGATCCAAAGGGTTCTCTCACATAGAGGAGAAAGTGATTGGTGGAAACGTAAATCTAGATCTCATCTCTCTTTCCCCCCCAAAACTAGCAACAATCCATGGTGGGATTGAGAGATAGCAAGCTCGAAGAAGGTCAACAATGGGGGAAGAACACGAGCTCAAGAGATGAGTCCAATGGGGAAGAAGACCCCCTTTTTAGGAGGGGGAAAATCTAACCGTTATCCCCATTCTCAGCTCGCAGTGGGCGGTACTACTGCTCTAAGGAGCGGTACTATGCTACGTCTTGAGCTTGCATTGGTTTTCCTTCAAGAGGAAAGGGTGATGTAGCAATAGTAGCGTAAGTATTTCCCTCAGTTTTTGAGAATCAAGGTATCAATCCAGTAGGAGGCTCCTCAAAAGTCTCACGCACCTACACAAACAAACAAAGAACTCGCAACCAACACAATAAAGGGGTTGTCAATCCCTTCACGACCACTTGCAAAAGTGAGATCTGATAGAGATAGTATGATAAGATAAATATATTTTTGGTATTTAATAATATAGATGCAAAAAAGTAAAGATGCAAATAAAACTAGGTTGAAAGTTTATATGATAAAAGATAGACCCGGGAGCCATAGGTTTCACTAGTGGCTTCTCTCAAGATAGCATAAGTATTACGGCGGGTGAACAAATTACTATCGAGCAATTGATAGAAAAGCGAATAATTATGAGATTATCTAGGCATGATCATGTATATAGGCATCACGTCTGCAACAAGAAGACCGACTCCTGCCTGCATCTACTACTATTACTCCACACATCGACCGACTCACCACTGCATCTAGAGTATTAAGTTCATAAAGAACGAGTAACGATTAAGAAAGATGACATGATGTAGAGGGATAAACTCAAGCAATATGATATAAACCCCATCTTTTTATCCTCGATGGCAACAATACAATACGTGCCTTGCTGCCCCTGCTGTCACTAGGAAAGGACACCACAAGATTGAACCCAAAGCTAAGCACTTCTCCCATGGCAAGAAAGATCAATCTAGTAGGCCAAACCAAACTGATAATTCGAAGAGACTTGCAAAGATAACTCAATCATACATAAAATAATTCAGAGGAGATTCAAATATTTCTCATAGATAAACTTGATCATAAACCCACAATTCATCGGATCTCGACAAACACACCGCAAAAAGAGTTTACATCGAATAAATCTCCACAAGAGAGGGGGAGAACATTGTATTGAGACCCAAAAAGGGAGAAGAAGCCATCTAGCTAATAACTATGGACCCGAAGGTCTGTGGTAAACTACTCACTACTCATCGGAGGGGCTATGGTGTTGATGTAGAAGCCCTCCATGGTCAATTCCCCCTCCGGCGGAGCGCCGGTGAAGGCTCCAAGATGGGATCTCACGGATACAGAAGGTTACGATGGTGGAAATTGTGTTTCGTTGGCTCCCGGGATGTTTTTGGGGTACGTAGGCATATATAGGAGGAAGAAGTACGTCGGTGGCCGCCCGAGGGGCCCACAAGACAGGGGGGCACGCCCAGAGTGGGTGGGCGCGCCCTCCTATCTCGTGGCCGCCTCAGCTGCTTCTTGACTTGCACTCCAAGTCCTCTGGATCACGTTCGTTCCAGAAATCACGCTCCCGAAGGTTTCATTCCGTTTGGACTCCGTTTGATATTCCTTTTCTTTGAAATACTAAAATAGGCAGAAAAAAGCAATATGGGCTGGGCCTCTGGTTAGTAGGTTAGTCCCAAAAATGATATAAATGTGTAAAATAAAGCCCATAAACATCCAAAAGGGGTAATATAATAGCATGGAACAATAAAAAATTATAGATACGTTGGAGACGTATCATACTACCGCTGGGACCTCGCACAACGCCTAAGGGAGAAGGAACAGAGAGGATGGCCATTGAGCGACACTAGCAGCGGTAGTAGAGGTGGTACTACTGCTGCTACTGCCGCTGAACCTGACACAAGACACGCAGGTCTCGAGTCGAGGCGGTACTAGCATGGAACCAGAGTTGTACTACCGCTTATGGCCATGGGTAGTACTAACGCTTGTGGCGATAAGCGGTACTACCGCTCCAGCCCAATGGTAATACCGTTGGCGCCTTCCTTATGCTACTTCCATGAAAACAAGTATACTCCAAGGAAAACCAAAACCGTCCCAACTTCTGCAAATGAGCTCCGAATTGAGCAAACTCAAGCTTGTTGGATAGATGAAGACGAGTAGCATCAAAACAGTAAGAAGAGGCAGGGGAGGTATGCCTAAAATATAGAGGAGTGAACCCTCCAACAGTGAAGAACCGACATAACCTCCAACATCAAAAACATCATAGAAAATGCACGAGAACTCCGTTTTCGATGAACTCGAGCTTGTCATGAAGATGACCAAGCTCTAAAACTCACAAAGAGAAACACCAAACAAGAACAAAGAAAGATGATGCAAGGATGCAATGGTTTGAGCTCTCTATGAACGATACGATCAAGCTACTCATCGAGAGCCCTCATCGATAGTACGGCAACTGATCCTATAACCCGGTCTCCCAACTACCACCATGAGACCGGTAAAATAGAAAACCAATCAAGGGCAAAACTTTGCCTTGCGCATGAGCCACTTGATCTAGATGATGATGATCTTGTCCTCCTCAAGATGGACCACCTTTCTTGATTGCATTGGGTCGTTGAAGACTAGCTGATTGCTCCCCCATACTCCACTATGGGTGAGCCACACTTTGGCACATCTTCACAAGTCCATTATCACCACAATGGAAGGCAAGCTTCAAGCACTTGATCTCTTCGTGATGCTCCACTTGAACTTGCACACGACAATCTTGGCGACGGTCACCACTAGATGTCATCCTCCATGGGTTGTATGGAACTACCTCTTAATGCAAGCCCATTCTTGATGCAAGCCCATGGAAACATACCTAACCCCACATAGAACTGTCACATAGACCACAGGTTAGTACACAAAGCGTAATGGACAATGCTTACCATACTATGAGATCACTTGATACCACTTGGCACATCTTCTATGCTTTTTGTGTTGATCAACTTGAATCACTCTTTGTAAATTGCCTTGATCAACCATAAATCTTTCCAACTCCCTTCATTTGGATGATGTCTTGAAGGTAAATATGAATGATCACATAATCTCCTTCTTCAAGACATGCTTGCAATAAGCTCAACACTCACATGACCAATCTTTGGATAATTCCTTAATAGCACCTTGGTCAACTCATAAACTCCTTGAAACCAACACATGGACTTCAAGAAATGCCTATGAAAAAATCCTACAAATATAACTCAATGCAAATATTAGTCCATAGAGAATGTCATCAATTACCAAAACCACACATGGGGGCACCGCATGTCTTTTCATTTTCCATGTACAGTTCACCATTCATGACAATGTAAGCTTTGGATCGACGAACAATCTACCGAGCCTCCACTTCATTGATACATCTTCAACGTATCTATAATTTTTGATTGTTCCATGCTATTATATTACCCGTTTTGGATGTTTATGGGCTTCACTTTACACTTTTATATCATTTTTGGGACTAACCTACTAACTGGAGGCCTAGCCCGAATTGTTATTTTTTTTGCCTATTTCAGTGTTTCGAAGAAAAGGAATATCAAACGGATTCCAAACGGAATGAAACCTTTAGGAGCGATCTTTTTGGAACAAACGCAATCCAGGGGACTTGGAGTGGACGTCAAGTAACAAATGAGGCAGCCACGAGGGTGCCCGACGTGCCCCCTGGGGGTGGGCACGCCCCCCACCCTCGTGGGCCCCTTGAGCGTCAACCAACATACTTCTTCCTCCTATATATACTCATGTACCCTGAAAAAATCGGAGATCACCACGAATAACTATTTCCACCGCCGCAACCTTCTGTATCCGCGAGATCCCATCTTGGAGCCTTCGTCGGTGCTCCGCCAAAGGGGGAATCGACCATGGAGGACCTCTACATCATCTCCAAGGCCTCTCCGATGAGTTGTGACTAGTTTACCATAGACCTTCGGGTCCATAGTTATTGGCTAGATGGCTTCTTCTCTCTCTTTGAATCTCAATACAATGTTCTCCTTGATCTTCTTGGAGATCTATTCGATGTAACTCTTTTTGCAGTGTGTTTGTCGAGATCCAATGAATTGTGGGTTTATCATAAAGTTTATCTATGAGAAATATTTGAATCTCCTCTGAATTCTTTTATGCATGATTAAGTTATCTTTGCAAGTCTCTTCGAATTATCAGTTTGGTTTGGCCTACTAGATTGATCTTTCTTGCAATGGGAGAAGTTCTTAGCTTTGGGTTCAACCTTGCGGTGTCCTTTCCTAGTGACAGCAGGGGAAGCAAGGCACGTATTGTATTGTTGCCATCGAGGATAAAAATATGGGGTTTATATCATATTGCATGAGTTTATCCCTCTACATCATGTCATGTTTCTTAATGCGTTACTCTGTTCTTATGAACTTAATAGTCTAGATGCAGGCAGGAGTCTGTCAATGTGTGGAGTTATAGTAGTAGATACAAAATCGTTTCGATCTACTTGTCACGGACGTGATGCCTATATACATGATCATGCCTAGATAATCTCATAACTATGCGCTTTTCTATCAATTGCTCGACAGTAATTTGTTCACCCACCGTAATACTTATGTTATCTTAAGAGAAGCCACTAGTGAAACCTATGGCCCCCCGATCTATCTTTTATCATATAAGTTTTCCATCTACTTTTATTTGCATCTTTTACTTTCCAATCTATATCATAAAAATACCAAACATATTTATCTTATCTTATTATCTGTATCAGATCTCACTTTCGCAAGTTACCGTGAAGGGATTGAAAACCCCTTTATCACATTGGTTGCGAGGTTCTTGTTTGTTTGTGTAGGTGCGTGGGACTTTTGAGGAGCCTCCTACTGGATTGATGCCTTGGTTCTCAAAAACTGAGGGAAATACTTACGCTACTTTGCTGCATCACCCTTTCCTCTTCAAGGAAAACCAACGCAGTGCTCAAGAGGTAGCAAGAAGGATTTCTGGCGCCGTTGCCGGGGAGGTCTTCGCTCAAGTCAAGATGTACCAAGTACCCATCACAAACTCATCTCCCTCGCATTACATTATTTGCCATTTGCCTCTCGTTTATCTCCCCCACTTCACCTTTGCCGATTTATTCGCCCTCTCTTTCCCGTTCGCCTCTCTCTTTCGCTTGCCTTCTTGTGTGCTCATGTGTTAGTTAGTTTATTTTGTCGTTATGGATAGTCCTCCTATTATTGTTAATACTCCCGATCATGAAGTTCTCAATTTTAAACAAAGGGAGGGAGAAAATTTAAAAGATGCTTGGCATAGAATTTGCAATGCTCAAAATAGATATACTAGGAAGCAATCCACTTTCATTCTTCTTTGCAATTTTTATGTAGGCATTACTCCTTGGTATAGATGTATTCTTGATGCCATTACCGGAGGGAATTTCTTGGGTAGCCACACTTTTGATGCTTATAACACTATGTTAGATTTGTTTGGTCCACCACCTCTCTTGGTTAATGGAACTATCTTAACTCTAGAACATGTGGTGCAAAGGCTTGAAATTATTGAAAATAAAGTTGCCACTGTTGAGTTAATTGAAAATTTGGATAAAAAGATCCACAATCAAATCACCCAATTTGGATCTAGGGTTGGAGCTACTCCGGAAAGTTTTAAGGATAAAGAACCTATAGCTAACGAAAAAATAGATCAAAATTCTTCAAGAATCGGTAAACTTGAGGACATCATTACCAACTTAGTGGCTGCCTTTTCATTCATGAAAGATACTCCCACTCTGCCTACTAATATTGCCAAATTAATGTATGTTCCTAAAAATAAGGGTGAATCTTCTAGTAAGGAAAATGCGGACCTCAAATCAATAAGTGTTCACCCCAATTGTCTCTCTATCATAAAGGAACCTTTTGCTTCAAATGAATTTCTTGATTTCTTGCCTAGGAGTTTAATCATTGCTAAAAAGAAAGAAAGTCCTAAAAGTTATAAGTGCTCTATTGAAGAATTGAATGCCAAAGATGGCACCACGTAGATCTATCCTCTCTTTTATGCCTAGCTAGGGGCGTTAAACAATAGTGCTAGTTGGGAGGCAACCCAATTTTATTTTTGTTTCTTGCTTTTTGCTTCTCTTTAGTAATAAATATTTCATATAGATTCTGTTTTGATGTGTTTTCATGTTTTAATTAGTGTTTGTGCTAAGTAGAACCTATAGGATAACCTACGATGATCGTTAATTTGATTCTGCTGAAAAACAGAAACTTTGCACGCACAAAAATAATTTTAGTAATTCACAGAAACGTGATTTTGTGTTGATTCTCTTTGATGTAGATCAATATACAAATTCCCCAGGACTTCCTATGTTTTTACGAGTTTTAGAGTTCCATAAGTATTCCAAAGTTACAGATTGCTACAGACTGTTCTGATTTTGACAGATTCTGTCTTTCGTGTGTTGTTTGCTTATTTTGATGCAGCTATGGCTAGTATCGGGGGGTATGAACCATATAGTAGTTGGAATACAGTAGGTTTAACACCAATATAAGTAAAGAATGAGTTCATTACAATACCTTATGTGATGGTTTTTCTTTCTTGCACTAACGGAGCTTATGAGATTTCCTGTTGAGTTTTGTGTTGTGAAGTTTTCAAGTTTTGGGTAAAGATTTGATGGACTATGGAATAAGGAGTGGCAAGAGCCTAAGCTTGGGGATTCCCATGGCACCTCAAGATATTCAAGGATAACCAAAAGCGTAAGCTTGGGGATGCCCCGGAAAGCATCCCCTCTTTCGTCTTTGTCTATCGGTAACTTTACTTGGAGCTATATTTTTATTCACCACATGATATGTGTTTTGCTTGGAGCGTCTTGTATGATATGAGTCTTTGTTTTTTAGATTTCCACAATCATCCTTGCTGTACACACCTTTTGGGAGAAACCCACATGATTTAGAATTTATTAGAATACTCCATGTGCTTCACTTATATCTTTTGAGCTAGATAGTTTTGCTCTAGTGCTTCACTTATACCTTTAGAGCACGATGGTGGCTTTATTTTGTAGAAATTGTTGATCTCTCATGCTTCACTTATATTATTTTGAGAGTATTTTAGAACAGCATGGTATTTGCTATGGTTATAAAACTGGTCCTAAAATGATGGGCATCCAAGTTGGGTATAATAAAAACTATCATAGAAAGTGATTGGATGCTATGATCAATTTGATGCTTGATAATATTTTTGAGATATGAGGATGGTGATATTAGAGTCATGCTAGTGGGGTAATTATGAATTTAAAGAATACTTGTGTTAAAGTTTGTGATTCTTGTAGCATGCACGTATGGTGAACCGCTTTGTGATGAAGTTGGAGCATAATTTATTTATTGATTGTCTTCCTTATGAGTGGCGTCGGGGATGAGTGATGGTATTTTCCTACCAATCTATCCCCCTAGGAGCATGCACGTAGTACTTTGTTTTCAATGGCTTGTAGATTTTTGCAATAAGTATATAGTTCTTTATGACTAATTTTGAGTCCATGGATTATACGCACTCTCACCCTTCCACCATTGCTAGCCTCTCTTGTGCCGCGCAACTTTCGCCGGTACCATACACCCACCATATACCTTCCTCAAAACAGCCACCATACCTACCTATTATGGCATTTCCATAGCCATTCCAAGATATATTGCCATGCAACTTTCCACCGTTCCGTTTATTATGACATGCATCATCGTTGTCATGTTGCTCTTTGCATGATCATGTAGTTGACATCGTATTTGTGGCAAAGCCACCTTCATAATTCTTCCATACATGTCACTCTTGATTCATTGCATATCTTGGTACACCGCCAGAGGCATTAATATAGAGTCATATTTTGTTCTAAGTATCGAGTTGTAATCTTGAGTTGTAAGTAAATAAAAGTGTGATGATCTTCATTATTAGAGCATTGTACCAAGTGAGGAAAGGATGATGAAGACTATGATTCCCCCACAAGTCGGGATGAGACTTTGGACTTTACAAAAAAAGAAGAAGAGAAAGGCCAAATAAAAAAAAGAGAAATGCCAAATAAGAAAAGAGAGAAAAAGAGAGAAGGGACAATGCTACTATCCTTTTTACCACAGTTGTGCTTCAAAGTAGCACCATGATCTACATGATAGAGAGTCTCCTATGTTGTCACTTTCATATACTAGTGGGAATTTTTCATTATAGAACTTGGCTTGTATATTCCAATGATGGGCTTCCTCAAAATGCCCTAGGTCTTCGTGAGCAAGCAAGTTGGATGCACACCCACTTAGTTACTTTTGTTGAGCTTTCATACACTTATAGCTCTAGTGCATCCGTTGCATGGCAATACCTACTCACTCACATTGATATCTATTAATGGGCATCTCCATACCCCGTTGATATGCCTAGTTGATGTGAGACTATCTTCTCCTTTTTTGTCTTCTCCACAACCACCATTCTATTCCACATATAGTGTTATGTCCAAGGCTCATGCTCATGTATTGCGTGAAAGTTGATTTTTTTTGAAAATACTAAAGTATGAAACAATTGCTTGGCTTGTCATCGGGGTTATGCATGATTAAATACTTTGTGTGATGAAGATAGAGCATAGCCAGACTATAGGATTTTGTAGGGATAACTTTCTTTAACCATGTTATTTTGAGAAGACATGATTGCTTTGATTAGTATGCTTGAAGTATTACTATTTCTTATGTCAATATGAAATTTTATTTTGAATCATCTGGATCTGAACATTCATGCCACAATAAAGAAAATTACATTGAGAATTATGCTAGGTAGCATTCCACATAAAAAATTCTGTTTTTATCATTTACCTACTCGAGGACGAGCAGGAATTAAGCTTGGGGATGCTTGATACATCTCCAAAGTATCTATAATTTTTGATTGTTCCATGCTATTATATTACCTGTTTTGGATGTTTATGGGATTCACTTTACACTTTTATATCATTTTTGGGACTAACCAACTAACTGGAGGCCCAGCCCGAATTGCTGTTTTTTGCCTATTTCAATGTTTCGAAGAAAAGGAATATCAAACTGAGTCCAAATGAAATGAAACCTTTGGGAGCGATCTTTTTGGAACAAACGCAATCCAGGCGACTTGGAGTGGACGTCAAGCAACAAACAAGGCGGCCACGAGGGTGCTCGGCGCGCCCCCCACCCTCGTGGGCCCCTCGAGCATCAACCAACATACTTCTTCCTCCTATATATACTCCCGTACCCTGAAAACATCGGAGAGCACCACGAATAACTATTTCCACTGCCGCAACCTTCTGTATCCACGAGATCCCATCTTGGAGCCTTCACCGGCGCTCCACCGGAGGGGGAATCGACCATGGAGGGCCTCTACATCATCTCCAAGGCCTCTTCGATGAGTTGTGAGTAGTTTACCACAGACCTTTGGGTCCATAGTTATTAGCTAGATGGCTTCTTCTCTCTCTTTGAATCTCAATACAATGTTCTCCTTGATCTTCTTGGAGATCTATTCGATGTAACTCTTTTTGCGGTGTGTTTGTCGAGATCCGATGAATTTTGTTTATGATCAAGTTTATCTATGAGAAATATTTGAATCTCCTCTGAATTCTTTTATGTGTGATTAAGTTATCTTTGCAAGTCTCTTCGAATTATCAGTTTGGTTTGGCCTACTAGATTGATCTTTCTTGCAATGGGAGAAGTGCTTAGCTTTGGGTTCAATCTTGCGGTGTCCTTTCCCAGTGACAGCAGGGGCAGCAAGGCATGTATGGTATTGTTGCCATCGAGGATAAAAATATGGGGTTTATATCATATTGCATGAGTTTATCCCTCTACATCATGTCATGTTTCTTAATGCGTTACTCTGTTCTTATGAACTTAATACTCTAGATGCAGGCAGGAGTCGGTCGATGTGTGGAGTAATAGTTGTAGATGCAGAATCGTTTCGATCTACTTGTCACGGACGTGATGCCTATGTACATGATCATGCCTAGATAATCTCATAACTATGCGCTTTTCTATCAACTGCTCGACAGTAATTTGTTCACCCATCGTAATACTTATGCTTGTTGGGGAACGTAGTAATTTCAAAAAATTTCCTACGCACACGCAAGATCATGGTGATGCATAGCAACGAGAGGGGAGAGTGTTGTCTACATACCCTTGTAGACCGAAGCGGAAGCGATCACAACGTAGAGGAAGTAGTCGTACGTTATCCTCGCGATCCAACCGATCCAGCGCCGTTACTCGGCGCCTCAAGTTCTTGACACACGTGCAGCTCGGTGGCGCTGCTCGGGCTCCGATCCAGCAAAGCTCCGGGAGAGAGTTCTCGGGAGAGATCTTGATGTTCTATCGACGCAGGCTTCGCCTAAGCACCGCCACGATATGACCGAGGTGGAATATGGTGGAGGGGGCACCGACACGGCTAAGGAACGATCTCAAGGATCAACTTGTGTGTTCATGGGGTGCCCCTGCCCCCGTATATAAAGGAGTGGAGGAGGGGAGGGCCGGCCCTCTCTATGGCACGCCCTAGGGGAGTCCTACTCCCACCGGGAGTAGGATTCCCCCTTTCCTAGTCCAACTAGTAACCCTTCCATATAGTAGGAGTAGGAGAGAAGGAAAGGGAAGAGAGAAGGAGAAGGAAGGAAGGGGGCGCCCCCCCTCCCTAGTCCAATTCGGACTAGCCAAAGGGGAGGGGTGCGGCCACCCTTTAGGCCCTCTCTCTCTTTTCCTGTATGGCCCAATGAGGCCCAATACGAATTCCGTAACTCTCCCAGTACTCAAAAACCCCGAATCACTCGGAACCTTTCCGAACTCCGAATATAGTCGTCCAATATATCGATCTTTACGTCTCGACCATTTCGAGACTCCTCGTCATGTCCCCGATCTCATCCGGACTCAACTCCTTCGGTACATCAAAACTCATAAACTCATAATAAAACTGTCATCGAAACCTTAAGCGTGTGGACCCTACGGTTCGAGAACAATGTAGACATGACCGAGACACGTCTCCTGCCAATAACCAATAGCGGGACCTGGATGCCCATATTGGTTCCTACATATTCTACGAAGATCTTTATCGGTCAGACCGCATAACAACATACGTTGTTCCCTTTGTCATCGGTATGTTACTTGCCCGAGATTCGATCGTCGGTATCCAATACCAAGTTCAATCTCGTTACCGGCAAGTCTCTTTACTCGTTCCGTAATACATCATCTCGCAACTAACTCATTAGTTGCAATGCTTGCAAGGCTTAAGTGATGTGCATTACCGAGAGGGCCCAGAGATACCTCTCCGACATTCGGAGTGACAAATCCTAATCCCGAAATACGCCAACCCAACAAGTACCTTCGGAGACACCTGTAGAGCACCTTTATAATCACCCGATTCGTTGTGACGTTTGGTAGCACACAAAGTGTTCCTCCGGTAACGGAGTTGCATAATCTCATAGTCATAGGAACATGTATAAGTCATGAAGGAAGCAATAGCAACATACTAAATGATCGTGGGTGCTAAGCTAACAGAGCACCTTTATAATCACCCGATTCACGGTCACACAAAGTGTTCCTCCGTAATTGCATAATCTCATAGTCATAGGAACATGTATAAGTCAACAATAAACATACTAAATGATGTGACCGGAATGGGTCATGTCAATATCATCAAATGATGTGACCTTGTTAATCAAATAACAACTCTTTGTCCATGGTTAGGAAACATAACCATCTTTGATTAACAAGCTAGTCAAGTAGAGGCATACTAGTGACACTCTGTTTGTCTATATATTCACACATGTATTATGTTTCCGGTTAATACAATTCTAGCCTGAATAATAAACATTTATCATGATATAAGGAAATAAATAACAACTTTATTATTGCCTCTAGGGCATATTTCCTTCAGTCTCCCACTTGCACTAGAGTCAATAATCTAGATCACATCACCATGTGATTCACATCGATAGTTCACATCATCATGTGATTAACACCCATAGTTCACATTGCCATGTGACCAACATCAAAAGGGTTTACTAGATTCAGTAATCTAGTTCACATCGCTATGTGATTAACACCCAAAGAGTACTTAGGTGTGATCATGTTTTGCTTGTGAGAGAATCTTAGTCAACGTGTCTTTCACATTCAGATCCGTTATGTATTTTGCAATTTTTTTATGTCTACAATGCTCTGCACGGAGCTACTCTAGCTAATTGCTCCCACTTTCAATATGTATCTAGATCGAGACTTAGAGTCATCCAGATCGGTGTCAAAACTTGCATCGACGTAACCCTTTACGACGAACCTTTTGTCACTTCCATAATCGAGAAACATATCCTTATTCCACTAAGGATAATTTTGACCGCTGTCCAGTGATCTACTCCTAGATCACTATTGTACTCCTTGCCGCACTCAAAGGCAGAATACAATAGATCTGGTACACAAGATGGCATACTTTGTAGAACCTATGGCCAAGGCATAGGGAATGACTTTCATTCTCTTTCTATCTTCTGCCGTGGTCGGGTTTTGAGTCTTACTCAATTTCACACCTTGTAACACGTGCAAGAACTCTTTCTTTAACTGTTCCATTTTGAACTACTTCAAAATCTTGTCAAGGTATGTACTCATTGAAAAAAACTTATCAAGCGCCTTGATCTATCTCTATAGATCTTAATGCTCAATATGTAAGCAGCTTCACCGAGGTCTTTCTTTGAAAAACTCCTTTTAAACACTCCTTTATGCTTTGCGAATAATTCTACATTATTTCCGATCTACAATATGTCATTCACATATACTTATCGAAATGATGTAGTGCTCCCACTCACTTTCTAGTAAATACAGGCTTCACTACAAGTCTCAGATAAACTATATGCTTTGATCAACTTATCAAAGCGTATATTCCAACTCCGAGATGCTTGCACCAGTCCATAGATGCACATTTTTAACACCTTTAGGATCGACAAAACCTCTTGGTTGCATCACATACAACTCTTCTTTAATAACTCCATTAAGGAATGCAGTTTTGTTTATCCATTTGCCGATTTCAAAAATGAATTGCTAACATGATTCGGACAGACTTTTAAGCATCGATCTGAGTGAGAAAATCTCATTGTATTCAACATCTTGAACTTTGTCAAAACCTTTTTCGACAAGTCTAGCTTTGTAGATAGTAACACTACTATCAGCGTCCGCCTTCCTCTTGAAGATCCATTTATTTTCTATGGCCTGCCGATCATCGGGCAACTCCACCAAAGTCCACACTTTGTTCTCATACATGGATCTCATCTCATATTTCATGGCCTCAAGCCATTTCACGGAATCTGGGCTCATCATCGCTTCCTCATAGTTCGTAGGTTCATCATGGTCTAGTTACATGACTTCCGAACAGGATTACCGCACCACTCAGTGCGGATCTCACTCTGGTTTACCTACGAGATTCGGTAGTAACTTGATATGAAGTTACATGATCATCATCATTAGCTTCCTCACTGATTGGTGTAGTAGTCACAGAACAGATTTACGTGATGAACTACTTTCCAATAAGGAGAAGGTACAATTACCTCATCAAGTTCTACTTTCCTCCCACTCACTTCTTTCGAGAGAAACTCCTTCTCTAGAAAGGATCCATTTATTAGCAACGAATGTTTTGCCTTCGGATCTGTGATAGAAGGTGTACCCAACAATTTCCTTTGGGTATTCTATGAAGACGCACTTCTCCGATTTGGGTTTGAGCTTATCAGGATGAAACTTTTTCACATAAGCATCGCAGCCCCAAACTTTAAGAAACGACAACTTGGGTTTCTTGCTAAACCACAGTTCATATGTTGTCGTCTCAACGAATTTAGATGGTGCCCTTTTAATGTGAATGCAGCTGTCTCTAATGCATAACCCCAAAACAATATTGGTAAATCAGTAAGAGACATCATAGATCGCACCATATCCAATAAAGTGCGGTTACGACGTTCGGACACACCATAACGTTGTGGTGTTCCAGGTGGCGTGAGTTGTGAAACTATTCCACATTGTTTTAATTGAAGACCAAACTCGTAACTCAAATATTCATCTCCACGATCAGATCACAGAAACTTTATTTTCTTGTTACGATGATTTTCCACTTCACTCTGAAATTCTTTGAATCTTTCAACTATTTCAGACTTATGTTTCATCAAGTAGATATACCCATATCTGCTCAAATCATCTGTGAAGGTCAGAAAATAATGATACTTGCCACGAGCCTTCATACTCATCGGTCGCATACATCAAGATGTATTATTTTCAATAAGTCAAGAGCTCGCTCCATTGTTCAAGAACGGAGTTTTAGTCATCTTGCCCAAAAGGCACGGTTCGCAAGCATCAAATGATTCATAACCAAGTGATTCGAAAATCCATCTTTATGGAGTTTCTTCATGCGCTTTACACCGATATGACCTAAACGGCAAGGCCACAAATAAGTTGCACTATCATTATTAACTTTGCATCTTTTGGCTTCAATATTACGAATATGTGTATCACACGATCGAGATCCAACAAACCATTTTCATTGGGTGTATGACCATAGAAGGTTTTATTCATGTAAATGAACAACAATTATTCTCTAACTTACATGAATAACCAGATTACAATAAACATGATCAAATCATATTCATGCTCAACGTAAACACCAAATAACACTTATTTAGGTTTAACACTAATCCCGAAAGTATAGGGAGTGTGCGATGATGATCATATCAATCTTGGAACTATTTCCAACACACATCGTCACTTCACCCTTTAACTAGTCTCTGTTTATTCTGCAACTCCCGTTTCGAGTTACTAATCTTAGCAACTGAACTAGTATCAAATACTGAGGGGTTGCTATAAACACTAGTAAAGTACACATCAATAACATGTATATCAAATATACTTATGTTCACTTTGCCATCCTTCTTATCCGCCAATCACTTGGGGTAGTACCTCTTCCAAAGGACCAGTCTCTTTGCGAGAAGCACTTAGTCTCGGTCTTAGGACCAGACTTGGGTTTCTTCACTTGAGTAGCAACTTGCTTGCCGTTCTTCTTGAAGTTCCCCTTCTTTTCCCTTTGCCCTTTTCTTGAAACTAGTGATCTTGTTAACCATCAACACTTGATGCTCTTTTCTTGATTTCTACCTTCACGATCTCAATATCGCGAAGAGCTCAGAACAACTTTCGTCATACCTTGCATATTATAGTTCATCACGAAGTTCTAGTAACTTAGTGATGGTGACTAGAGAATTCATCAATCACTATCTTATCTCGAAGATTAACTCCCACTTGATTCAAGCGATTGAAGTACCTGCATAATCTGAGCACATGCTCACTAGTTGAGCGATTCTCCTCCATCTTTTAGCTATAGAACTTGTTGGAGACTTCATATCTCTCAACTCGGTATTTGCTTCAAATATTAACTTCAATTCTGGAACATCTCATATGGTCCATGATGTTCAAAACATCTTTGAAGTCCCGATTCTAAGCCATAAAGCATGGTGCACAAAACTATCAAGTAGTCATCATATTGAGCTAGCCAAACGCTCATAACGTCGCATCCGCTCCCGCAATAGGTCTGTCACCTAGCGGTGCATTAAGGACATAATTCTTACAGGCAGCAATGAGGATAAACCTCGATCACGGATCCAATCCGCATCATTGCTACTATCATTTTTCAACACAATTTTCTAGGAACATATCAAAATAAACATATGAAAGCAACAACGCAAGCTATTGATCTTACAACATAATTTGCAAAATACTACCAGGACTAAGTTTATGATAAATTTAAGTTCAATTAATCATATTACTTAAGAACTCCCACTTAGACAGACATCTCTCTAGTCATCTAAGTGATCACGTGATCCAAATCAACTAAACCATAACCGATCATCACGTGAGATGGAGTAGTTTTCAATGGTGAACATCACTATGTTGATCATATCTACTATATGATTCACGCCGACCTTTTGGTCTCCGTGTTCGAGGCCATATCTGCATATGCTAGGCTCGTCAAGTATAACTGAGTATTCTGCGTGTGCAAAACTGGCTTGCACCCATTGTAGATGGACGTAGAGCTTATCACACCCGATTATCACGTGGTGTCTCGGCACGACGAACTTTGGCAACGGTGCATACTCAGGGAGAACACTACTTGATAATTTTAGTGAGAGATCATCTTAAAATGCTACCGTCAATCAAAGCAAGATAAGATGCATAAAGGATAAACATCACATGCAATCAATATAAGTGATATGATATGGCCACCATCATCTTGTGCTTGTGATCTCCATCTTCAAAGCACCGTCGTGATCACCATCGTCACCAGCGCGACACCTTGATCTCCATCGTAGCATCGTTTGTCGTTTACGCCATCTATTGCTTCTACGACTATCGCTACCGCTTAGTGATAAAGTAAAGCAATTACAGTATGCTTGCATTTCATACAATAAAGCGACAACCATATGGCTCCTGCCGATTGCCGATAACTTAGGTTACAAAACATGATCATCTCATACAATAAAATATAGCATCACGCCTTGGCCATATCACATCACAACATGCCTGCAAAAACAAGTTAGACGTCCTCTACTTTGTTGTTGCAAATTTTACGTGGCTGCTACGGGCTGAAGCAAGAACCAATCTCACCTACGCATCAAAACCACAATGATACTTCGTCAAATAGACTCCGTTTAACCTTCTCAAGGACGGGCGTAGCCACACTCGGTTCAACTAAAGTTGGAGAAACTGACACCCGCTAGCCACCTTTGTGCAAAGCACGGCGGTAGAACCAGTCTCGCATAAGCGTACGCGTAATGTCGGTCCGGGCCGCTTCATCCAACAATACCACTGAACCAAAGTATGACATGCTGGTAGGCAATATGACTTGTATCGTCCACAACTCACTTGTGTTCTACTCGTGCAAAACATCAAACCATAAAAACCTAGGCTCGGATGCCACTGTTGGGGAACGTAGTAATTTCAAAAAATTTCCTCGCACACGCAAGATCATGGTGATGCATAGCAACGAGAGGGAGAGTGTTGTCTACATACCCTTGTAGACCAAGCGAAGCGATCACAACGTAGAGGAAGTAGTCGACGTTATCCTCGCGATCCAACCGATCCCAGCGCCGTTATTCCGGCGCCTCCCGATTCTTGACACACGTACAGCTCGGTGACGCCCTCGGGCTCGATCCAGCAAAGCTCCGGGAGAGAGTTCCACAAGACGACGGCGTGGTGGACGATCTTGATGTTCTACCGACGCAGGGCTTCGCCTAAGCACCGCTACGATATGACCGAGGTGGAATATGGTGGAGGGGGGCACCGCACACGGCAAGGATCAACTTGTGTGTTCATGGGGTGCCCCCTGCCCCCGTATATAAAGGAGTGGAGGAGGGGAGGGCCGGCCCTCTCTATGGCGTGCCCTAGGGGAGTCCTACTCCCACCGGGAGTAGGATTCCCCCTTTCCTAGTCCAACTAGTAACCCTTCCATATAGTAGGAGTAGGAGAGAAGGAAAGGAAGAGAGAAGGAGAAGGAAGGAAGGGGCGCCTCCCTAGTCCAATTCGGACTAGCCAAAGGGAGGGTGCGGCCACCCTTTAGGCCCTCTCTCTCTTTTCCCGTATGGCCCAATGAGGCCCAATACGAATTCCGTAACTCTCCCAGATCCAAAAATACCGAATCACTCGGAACCTTTCCGAACTCGAATATAGTCGTCCAATATATCGATCTTTACGTCTCGACCATTTCGAGACTCCTCGTCATGTCCCCGATCTCATCCGGGACTCCGAACTCCTTCCGTACATCAAAACTCATAAACTCATAATATAACTGTCATCGAAACCTTAAGCGTGCGGACCCTACGGTTCGAGAACAATGTAGACATGACCGAGACACGTCTCCGGTCAATAACCAATAGCGGGACCTGGATGCCCATATTGGTTCCTACATATTCTACGAAGATCTTTATCGGTCAGACCGCATAACAACATACGTTGTTCCCTTTGTCATCAGTATGTTACTTACCCGAGATTCGATCGTCGGTATCCAATACCTAGTTCAATATCATTACTGACAAGTCTCTTTACTCGTTCCGTAATACATCATCTCGCAACTAACTCATTAGTTGCAATGCTTGCAAGGCTTAAGTGATGTGCATTACCGAGAGGGCCCAGAGATACCTCTCCGACATTCGGAGTGACAAATCCTAATCTCGAAATACGCCAACCCAACAAGTACCTTCGGAGACACCAGAGAGCACCTTTATAATCACCCGATTACGTTGTGACGTTTGGTAGCACACAAAGTGTTCCTCCGGTAAACGGGAGTTGCATAATCTCATAGTCATAGGAACATGTATAAGTCATGAAGGAAGCAATAGCAACATACTAAATGATCGTGTGCTAAGCTAACGGAATGGGTCATGTCAATCAGATCATTCAACTAATGATGTGACCTTGTTAATCAAATAACAACTCTTTGTCCATGGTTAGGAAACATAACCATCTTTGATTAACAAGCTAGTCAAGTAGAGGCATACACTCTGTTTGTCTATATATTCACACATGTATTATGTTTCCGGTTAATACAATTCTAGCATGAATAATCAACATTTATCATGATATAAGGAAATAAATAATAACTTTATTATTGCCTCTAGGGCATATTTCCTTCAATGCTCTCTTGAGAGAAGCCACTAGTGAAACCTATGGCCCCCGGGTCTATGTTTTATCATATAAGTTTTCCATCTACTTTTATTTGCATCTTTTACTTTCCAATCTATATCATAAAAATACCAAAAATATTTATCTTATCTTATTATCTCTATCAGATCTCACTTCTGCAAGTTACCGTGAAGGGATTGACAGCCCCTTTATCACGTTGGTTGCGAGGTTCTTGTTTGTTTGTGTAGGTGCGTGGGACTTTTGAGGAGCCTCCTACTGGATTGATACCTTGGTTCTCAAAAACCGAGGGAAATACTTACACTACTTTGCTGCATCACCCTTTCCTCTTCAAGGAAAACCATAGTAGTGCTCAAGAGGTAGCATTCATCATCTAGGAATTCTTGTTGGATAAGATCAGAAATATAACACAATGTCTACTCGGGAGTTATGAGTATGATTTCTTGTACCAAATCAATTACTACAGGGATCCCCATGTCCGCAGGCACTCAAGTGCCGACGGATGGTTGATCTTCTTTGTGGAATGGGTTCTCCTTAACAGCCGGGGTGTGGAAATAGTCAAGAAAGATGCCTTCAGAAACAAACTTTTGAGTATATTCCATCTTTGCCAGATTGTTAGCTACTTGATTTTCTCCTCTCGACATATAATGTAGCTCCAGTCCTTCAAAGTTTTTCCCAAGTTTTCTGACTACATTGCAATATGCTGTCATTGCGAGGCTGCGAACATCCGAAGCCTTCATCTCTTGATTAACAAGTAAATCCGAATCTTCATAAACTAACAAACAATGGATATGGAGTGAAATAGACATGAGAACACCGTACAACAGACCTCGTATTCGGCCTTGTTGTTTGAGACAGTGAAGTGAATTTCGAGCACATGATTAAGTTTGACACCTTTCCAGTGAGATCAAAACTACTCCAGCCCCCGCATTAGCTGACATCTTGGATCCATCAAAAAACATTGTCCAATGATCTAACTGAACTTGGTCGAGCGGGTGCTAGGCTTTGTCCACTAGGTGATGAAGTCTGCAAGAGCTTGCGACTTAATTGCTTTCATCTCTTCGAATTTTATGTCATGAGGCAGTGATTCAGTAGCCCATTTCGCCAGCCAATTGCATCCCAATTGTTTACAGTCTGAGACAAGGGAGCGTCACTCACAACTGTGATCGAGTGTTCTTGAAAGTAGTGAACCATCTTCTTTGCAGCTAGAAATGTGTCATAGACAAGCTTTTCATAGGGTGGGTAACATTGCTTTGAAGGAGCTAAAACTTCTGAGACATAACGAATGGAGCTTTGTACACTCAGAGATATACCTTCTTCTTCTTGCTCGACTGTGAGAACTACATTAACCACTTGATTAGTTGCAAGTGGCTCTTTTTCTATAGGTGCATCTAATGTTGGAAAACGTAGCATGCAATTTCCAAATTTTCCTACGCTCACGCAAGATCTATCTAGGAGATGCATAGAAACAAGGGGGAGAGTGCGTCCATGTACCCTCATAGACCATAAGCAGAAGCGTTTGACAACGTGGTTGATGTAGTCGAACTTCTTCTAGCTCTGACCGATCGAGTACCGAAAGTACATCACCTCTAAGTTCTCCACACGTTCAGCTCGGTGACGTCCCTCGACTTCTTGATCCAGCAAGTTGTCGAGGTAGTAGATGAGTTCCATCAGCACGGCAGCGTGGTGACGGTGATGGTGCAGTGATCCACGTAGAGCTTCGCCTAAGCACCGCGAGAATATGACCAGGGGTGTAAACTGTGGAGGGGGGCGCCGCACACGGCTAACAATAGATGTTGTATGTGCTAGGCGCCCCCCTCCTCATATATATAGGTGGGAGGGAGAGGGGAGAGGCCAAGGGGTGCCCCAAGTGGGGTTGAATCCCACTTGGGCTCCTGCCTTGGTTCGCCCCCCCTTCCTTGTATAGGCGCCAGGGGATGGAAGGGGGAGGTGCCCCCCTTTCCTTTCTCCCTTGAGGAGGGGAAGGAAGGAGGGACTTGCCCTCCCCCCTTTCCTATCCCTAGGGCTGGCCGGCCTGGTGGAGGGGCGCACCAGCCCCTTGTGTGCTGGTCTGTCCCTCCCTTGGCCCATTAAGCCCATATCTTTGCCGGGGGTGCCCGGAACCCCTTCCGGTGACCCTATATGTACCCGATACCCTCCGGAACACTTCCGGTGTCCGAATACCATCGTCCTATATATCAATATTTACCTCTTGACCATTTCGAGACTCCTCGTCATGTCCGTGATCTCATCCGGGACTCCATACAACATTCGGTCAGCAAATCACATAACTCATATAATACTATATCGTCATCGAACATTAAGCGTGCGGACCCTACGGGTTTGAGAACTATGTAGACATGACCGAGACACCTCTCTGGTCTATAACCAATAGCAGAACCTGGATGCCCATATTGGCTCCTACATATTCTACGAAGATCTTTATCGGTCGAACCGTTATGACAACATACGTAATTCCCTTTGTCCATCGGTATGTTACTTGCCCGAGATTCAATCGTCGGTATATTCGTAGCTAGTTCAATCTCATTACCAGCAAGTCTCTTTACTCGTTCTGTAATACATCTTCCTGCAGCTAACTCATTAGTCACTTTGTTTGCAAGGTTTCTTATGATGTGTATTACCGAGAGGGCCCGGAGATACCTCTCCGATACTCAGAGTGACAAATCCTAATCTTGATCTATGCCAACCAAACAAACACCTTCGGAGATACCTGTAGAGCATCTTTATAATCACCCATTTATGTTGTGACGTTTGATAGCACATAAGGCATTCCTCCGGTATTCGGGAGTTGCATAGTCTCATAGTCGAAGGAATATGTATTTGACATGGAGAAAGCAATAGCAATAAAACTGAACGATCAATATGCTATGCTAACGGATGGGTCTTGTCCATCACATCATCTCCTAATGATGTGATCCCGTTCATCAAATGACAACACATGTCTATGGTTAGGAAACTTAACCATCTTTGATTAACGAGCTAGTCTAGTAGAGGCTTACTAGGGACACGGTGTTTTGTCTATGTATCCACACATGTATCAAGTTTCCGGTTAATACAATTCTAGCATGAATAATAAACATTTATCATGATATAAGGAAATATAAAATAACAACTTTATTATTGCCTCTAGGGAATATTTCTTGCAGTCTCCCACTTGTACTAGAGTCAATAATCTAGTTCACATCGCCATGTGATTTAACACCAATAATTCACATCTTTATGTGATTAAGACCCATAGTTCACATCGCCATGTGACCAAAACTCAAATGATTTACTAGAGTCAATAATCTAGTTCACATGCTATGTGATTAACACCGAAAGAGTACTAAGGTGTGATCATGTTTTGCTTGTGAGAGAAGTTTAGTCAATGGGCTTGCCACATTCATATCCGTATGTATTTCGCAAATTTCTATGTCTACAATGCTCTGCATGGAGCTACTCTAGATAATTGCTCCCATGTTTAATATGTATCTAGATTGAGACTTAGAGTCATCTAGATCAGCGTCAAAGCTTGCACCGACGTAACACTTTACGACAAACTCTTTATCACCTTCATAACCGAGAAACACTTCCTTAGTCCTCTTTAAGGTAACTAAGGATAATTTTGACCATTGTCTAGTGATCTATTCCTGGATCACTATAGTACCCCCTTGCCAAACTCATGGCAAGGTACACAACAGGTTTGGTACACAGCATGGCATACTTTATAGAACCGATGGCTGAGTCATAGGGAATGACTTTCATTCTCTCTTTATCTTCTGCCGTGGTTGGGTTTTGAGTCTTTACTCAACTTGACACCTTATAATATAGGAAAGAATTCCTTCTTTGACTGGTCCATTTTGAACTCCTTCAAAATCTTGTCAAGGTATGTACTCATTGAAAGTCTTATCAAGCGTCTTGAGCTATCTCTATAGATCTTGATGCCCAATATGTAAGTAGCTTCACCGAGGTCTTTCATTGAAAAATTCTTATTCAATATCCTTTTATGCTATCTAGAAATTCTACATCATTTCCAATCAATAATATGTCGTCCACATATAATATCAGAAATGCTACAGAGTTTCCACTCACTTTCTTGTAAATACAGGCTTCACCATAAGTGTGTATAAAACCATATGCTTTGATCGTCTTATCAAAGCGTATATTCCAACTCCAATATGCTTGCACCAATCCATAGATGGATCGCTGGAGTTTGCACACTTTGTTAGCACCTTTAGGATCGATAAAACCTTTTGGTTGCATCATATACAACTCTTCTTAAAGAAATCCATTAAGGAATGCAATTTTGACATCCATTTGCCACATTTCATAACATGCGGCAATTGCTAACTTGATTCGGACAAAGTTATGCATCACTACGAGTGAGAAAATCTCATCGTAGTCAACACCTTGAACTTGTCGACAACCTTTTGCAACAAGTCGAGCTTTGTAGATAGTAACACTACCATCAACGTCCGTCCTCCTCTTGAAGATCCATTTATTCTCAATGGCTTGCCGATCATCGGGCAAGTCCACCAAAGTCCACACTTTGTTCTCATACATGGATTCTATCTCAGATTTCATGGCCTCAAGCCATCTGTCGGAATCTGGGCTCATTATAGCTTCTTCATAGTTCGTAGGTTCGCCGTGGTCTAATAACATGACTTCCAGGACAGGATTATCATACGACTCTGGTGCGAAACGTGCTCTGTTCGACCTACGAGGTCCAGTAGTAACTTGACCCGAAGTTTCATGATCATCATCATTAGCTTCCTCTCTAGTTCGTGTAGGCATCACGGGAACGAATTTCGCTGATGTGCTACTTTCCAATTCGAGAGAAGGTACTATTACCTCATCAAGTTCTACTTTCCTCCCACTCACTTATTTTGAGAGAAACTCCTTCTCTAGAAAGGTTCCATTCTCGGCAACAAAGATATTGCCTTCGGATCTGTGGTAGAAGGTGTACCCAATTGTTTCCTTGGGTATCCTATGAAGATGCACTTCTCCGATTTGGGTTCGAGCTTATCAGGCTGAAGCCTTTTGACATAAGTGTCGCAACCCCGAACTTTAAGAAACGACAACTTAGGTTTCTTGCCAAACCACATTTCATACGATGTCGTCTCAACGGATTTAGACGGTGCCCTATTTAACATGAATGCAGCTATCTCTAATGCATAACCCCAAAACGATAGTGGTAAATCGTTAAGAGACATCATAGATCACACCATATCTAATAAAGTATGGTTATGACATTCGGACAGACCATTACGCTGTGGTGTTCCAGGTGGCGTGAGTTGTGAAACTATTCCACATTGTTTTAAATGAAGGACAAACTCGTAACTCAAATATTCGCCTCCGCGATCAGATCGTAGAAACTTTATTTTCTTGTTACGATGATTCTCCACTTCACTCTGAAATTCTTTGAACTTTTCAAATGTTTCAGACTTGTATTTCATTAAGTAGATATACCCATATCTGCTCAAATCATCTGTGAAGGTCAGAAAATAACGATACCCGCTGCGAGCCTCAACACCCATCGGACCGCATACATCGGTATGTATTATTTTCAGTAAGTCATATACTTGCTCCATTGTTCCGGAGAACGGAGTTTTAGTCATCTTGCCCATGAGGCATGGTTCTCAAGTATCAAATGATTTATAATCAAGTGATTCCAAAAGCCCATCTGCATGGAGTTTCTTGATGCGCTTTACACCAATATGACCTAAATAGCAGTGCCACAAATATGTTGCACTATCATTATCAACTTTGCATCTTTTGGCATCAATATTATGAATATGTGTATTACTATGATCGATATAATAAACCCTTTACATTGGGTGTATGACCACAGAAGGTTTTATTCATGTAAACAGAACAACAATTATTCTCTGGATTAAATGAATAACCATATTGCAATAAATGTTGGAAATATGCCCTAGAGGCAATAATAAAATGGTTATTATTATATTTCCTTGTTCATGATAATTGTCAATTGTTCATGCTATAATTGTATTAACTGGAAACCGTAATACATGTGTGAATACATAGACCACAACATGTCCCTAGTGAGCCTCTAGTTGACTAGCTCGTTGATCAATAGATGGTTATGGTTTCCTGACCATGGACATTGGATGTCATTGATAATGGGATCACATCATTAGGAGAATGATGTGACGGACAAGACCCAATCCTAAGCATAGCACAAGATCGTGTAGTTCGTTTGCTAAAAGCTTCTCTAATGTCAAGTATCATTTCCTCAAACCATGAGATTGTGCAACTTCCGGATACCGTAGGAATGCTTTGGGTGTGCCAAACTTCACAACGTAACTGGGTGGCTATAAAGGTGCACTACGGGTATCTCCGAAAGTGTCTGTTGGGTTGGCACGAATCGAGACTGGGATTTGTCACTCCGTGTGACGGAGAGGTATCTCTGGGCCCACTCGGTAATGCATCATCATAATGAGCTCAATGTGACTAAGTAGTTAGTCATGGGATCATGCATTACGGAACAAGTAAAGTGACTTGCCGGTAACGAGATTGAACGAGGTATTGGGATACCGACGATCGAATCTCGGGCAAGTAACGTACCGATTGACAAAGGGAATTGTATACGGGATTGCTTGAATCATTGACATCGTGGTTCATCTGATGAGATCATCGTGGAACATGTGGGAGCCAACATGGGTATCCAGATCCCGCTATTGGTTATTGGCTAGAGAGCTGTCTCGGTCATGTCTGCATGATTCCCGAACCCGTAGGGTCTACACACTTAAGGTTCAGTGACGCTAGAGTTGTTATG